>OX411557.1:37352587-38004488 GCA_948146395.1 Fragum whitleyi | reverse complement strand
ATATATATATATATATATATATTATATATATATGTATCAAATGAATAGAAACGTCTTGAAATTGACTTTGAATGATTTGGAACGATATTGAATGAGAACGTGGAGCGAGTTTTTAAAAAGATTTAAGGTAGGGTAATACAATATCGCTAAATTCAATCAGTTGAACGAAATCATCGTTATTTAAAAGAATCTTCGCACTTTTCGATTAAAAGCTTTGTGTGTGTCTTCGATGACGGTTGCAAATCCACACCAGCTAATAAGCTTTAATTTTTATGCAGACGTTACGTCATCGTTAGATATTTCTACGTTATTGTTCCAGTAACTTGTCATTGAGTGGTGATATGGCGTTCTATGACATCTAGATTTGCTTATTAAAGGCCTAACATAATGATGACCTCGATTTCTATTGGAACATGAATGCTCAATCAATTTTAATGGCGTTCTAAATTTGACAATGTTCGATTTTGTTCAACGGCGTTTATTGGTAGTCAAACTGCGCTGTTTGAAGCATGCATAATTGTATTGAAGATGTGATTTTATACTTAGGAAAGCCGCAAAGATTCAACTAAATGCATTTTCAGGCCAATTATTCGTCTAACGCGTGATGCACATGCAAAATATGCAAAATCAAATGTCTCGATTTAGCAGAAAATGTTTGCACATTACGAGAATTTCGTTTTCAAATATCGTTTTCACATACTCGTTGGGATAGTCATACGACGTTTCATGACTATCGATTGTGTAATTTCAGAGATATTCAAATTCAAAAGTGCACACTTTCTTTTGGAACTAAGTATGTATACATCTCATTCTGGTGGACTGATGACACATAATAAGTAAAATTATTTTATTACACCAAGAAAAGTTCAATTTATTTTCAAAGAAAACTCACCTAACACCAAGCAGGGTTTGAACCAGGGTACACATTCCACACACAAATATCATGTTCCCCAGTAGTACCGTCCGTACGTGCATCTCGTCTGGTGAACTTATGGCACAGATTATACCCGCCATTATACCTGGTGTAGCCAGGTTAGAGCTCAACAGCATGAGATAGTGCTGGAAGGTATTAAAATAAATCATTTGTCACATGTAGAAGTTTGTTGGTCTTTAACGACAACCTCAATATACATGATTTATCATTGTTTTATATTGTTACATTGTATAAGGCTACGCATCTAAGGCAAAAGCACTGGTGGATTTTTAGCGCAATTGGGCATAGTCCAGCGGGGCTATTGTCGTGGCATAGTGTCCGTTGTGTGTCCGTGCGTCAATGCGTCCGTGCGTCCGACCGTTTTTCCGAAAACTTTTACTTAAAACATCTATACTGAACCACTGGGCAGAATTCAGCCAAACTTTACGGAAATGATTCTTAGAACATGCTCTTTCAGATTCCTTTTTTCAATCCTTTTCAGACAGATAACATTGGCATCACGGGCTGTCGAGTGAAAAAAAACCTTTTAATGAAAAAAAATATTTACAATCTTCTGAAACTACTAGGCAGAATTCAATTAAACTTCACAGGAATAATGCCTAAAAAATGCTCTTTCAGATTCTTTCTTTAATCATAAACAATCTGAAAACATTGCCACCCGGGCTATCAAGTCACAAAAAGGGCACCATTTGATGAAATATAAAAATATCTTCTCCACTGAAACTACATGGCAGAATTAAGAATAACTCCAAAGGAATGATGCTTGGGTCATGCTTTTTTAGACTCCTTCTTGTTATCCTGATCACGTTAAAACTTAGGTGCTACAGAATTCAGAGTCACTTAAAATTTCGCCATATGATGAATTATAAAATAACCGTTTACAATATGATTAATTTCAATTATAATATGACCGACATCGCGGGAGTGAAATAAACCCGTTGAATATTTTTGATATTACACGGGTGTTATTACACTGGTGGAATAACTATTAAATGACGTCATAATGTATATATTGTGACGTCAGTTTTAAACGGCGTTATAACGGTTTAGCAGAAAATTGAAATGCCGAATTTAAAGAGTTTTGACGATTTTTCGCGAAAATTCGGGTCATATCATAAATGGAATATCAAACTTGTGTTCATAAAATACCGAATTTATTAAACTCGTCATCTAAAACAGATAAAAACTCGACACAGCCTCGTTTTATCTATTTATAGATGACTCGTTTAATAAATTCGGTATTAAATGACAACTTATTTAATATCCTCTATGTTATTGGTGATTTTGGCAAGAAGAGATTAAGATGGAACTCTTTCAGATTTGTTTGCCTTATGTTAGCATCCCCCCCCCCCATCATGGAAAGGGGACCTTTATGGCAGAAAATTTATTGTTTACACTTCTTGTACAGTTACATGTATTGACATATTTTCATGGCATTTTCACAAAGTGTTGCTCATCATTTGACTTTGCACAAGTTGTAGTTCTTGGGCATCTTGTTTATTTGTCATAGAAAATGACGCGTTTATGCAAACATACTTTTAACATCTTCTTCGTCTACGGTGGCATAGAGGTGTCATTTGCAAATTTTTTTTTTCTTTTTATTTTCTGGGATTTTCGTTTTTTAAGTAATTTTTTAAAGAACAAAAATAAATGCGAAAACAAAATCCTCGATTTTCGTTTTGCAAGGTTTTTTTTAAAGAATAGAAATTAATGCGAAAAACAAAAATCTCGCTATTCGTTTTACAAGTTTTTTTTAAAGAATAAAAAAAAAAAAAGATGCGAAAAACAAACCCCCTGATTTTCGTTTTACGAGGTTTTTTTATCATTACTTTAGAAAAAAAGAAAATGCAAAAAACAAAATCCACAACTTTCGTTTTACAAGTTTTCTTTTGTAGAATAAAAAAAATGCGAAAAACGAAAATAGGCATCGGCAGTTCTTATTGGATAAATAAGTCGTGCTCACGACTTAGTGGGAGATTTTGATTGGTCAAATTATCGCGTGCTCACGACATAAGTTTTCGTTTTTTGCATTTTTTTTATCAAATAGAATAAAACTGGAAAAACGAAAATTGATTTTCGCATTGTTTTAATCAATGAGTTTATAAAAAAAATTGCAAAACGAGGATTTTTGTTTGTAGCATTTTTTATAATTCCATGAAAAAACCTTGAAAAACGAAAATCCCATATTTTTTTCATTTTTTTTTTTTTTTTTTTTTTTTTTTTTTTTTGCAAGGTAAATAAAAAAAATGTAAATGTCACCTCTATGCCACCGTACACGTCGGATCTTTACTTATCTTTCAGAATGATTGTTTTTATGTTACTATTTCCACATTATTACAGTTAAGTTATATCATGCCTTGACCTTGATGTTTGATGATGATTATGTTTAGAGCTGCCTACAAACTAGATACACCCGTGATCTTGGTCATAAAATTGAAAGTGCCAGGGGAGCGATATTGGCCCTTATGGGTCTCTATTTTATAGAGCCGGAATCCAAAGGAGAGCGATTAAAATATCAATAAAATGGTAAGGATCTGTTAGTCTATTGATTACTAGCAATGCAGATCTTTGTCATTCTTTTCAAAGGTACCAATTTGAACACCTGGAAAGAGATGAGCAACCTTGAGATAATTACATGTATATGCTTTGGATAATACCCGTGGCTTGGTCTGTATTCCAACCAACTCTCGATTCCAAAGCTAACGTCGTAAGCACTAAGTCACGGACTCCGCTGCTCACATGGACATTGTTGTATAAAATCAATCATTAGTTAAATTGCATCTGATTATTACTTGAGCTAATCAATGATTATCTATTACACAACTGAGTGCCTTTGAATTGTTGATTGATTGATTGATTGAATGGGTTTTTACGCTGCTTTTAACATTTTGTCAGTTATATCGCAGCGGCTGGTGCACCTTACAATGGTTTCCTGGTATTTGTCTAACTATTACAACCACCACACATCCTTTCCTAGCCTCCAGCTGCTATCTCACATAGGTCTACGATTATCAACCCATTGGTGAGAGACAAATCGTCGGAAAGATTGAGCGCCGCCGTCGAGGATCGCCTTTGAATGGTACTTTTATCGATCGCATTGAAAAATGGGTAAGTAGCACCAACATTGTATGGACAAAATTACCTGAAAACCCAAAAACGCAGTCATCAATGGCGGTGGGTTCTCGTTCACTTTATATTGTAACCCAGACAGAATGGCTGCTGTCCTGATTGTGGTTCGGTCTGTGCTTGTCTAGGAAAAAAAAACAACAACGTTTACAAAAGCATTTACAAATTTCAGTTTTCGTCTTCTAATTATCATGTTATTGTCGGTACTATCATTTATTCAATTCACTTGATTTTTGTGGTTTTGATTTTATAACCATATAAAGATAGTGTGAATGATGTGTGTTTTCTGAATATGATGATTGTCATGATAGAGGTATATTATCATTTAATCAATGCGCGGCTATAAACCCGAAAATATATTAATTTTACATAGATATTTATGTCACGTGATTTTGTCGGTTGCATAATGTCGAAAGATTCACGCATGCTTGACAGCAGTCGGCTTTTCCTGATTAAATTGTACAAATAACAATGCACAAACGGAGGTAAAACAAAAAAGAATCTTTCGACGTTTACAAACAAACTTACGTACAAACAGCTTGAGACAAAACCCCGGTCTACCTTAATGGGTATCGCGTTGCTATATCTTGGATGGGTTTGGCCAATTTTCGTCCGACATTGGACAAAAGTCATTTTGACATCCGCCATTTGTCTCTCCCACCAATTAGTTAATTATTGATAAAGAAGGGTGGGTACCTGGTGACTTAGATTAAATGTTGAGGTTGCACAAGAGTGAGAAACTACAGTAACCAAGGTAAGGTGCACAAACCTCCGAGGTACAACTTCAATACTGATGAAAAGAGCCTTAATGTTGTGGACCTGTAATTGTTCCAAAACGTTTCGTAAGTCATACACTTTAACAAAGTTATCCGAGGCTTCCTAATGATTTCATTAGGAAACCTTGGTTAACATTGTGAAAGATCATGAGTTCCGAAATGTTGCGGAAACATTACGGGTCCACTACCTTTACTCACATGAAAACAAAAACAAAAAGAAAAAAAAAACAAGCAAACAAAACAGATGACGTATTCTGTAGCTATACCTTGGTTCATTTGACCCGAATTTGACCTCTGAGAAAAACTGCTTAAATAACAACCACCGACATATTTTATCAATTAACAAATTATATATTACACTCAATATCGTTTTTTTTTTATTTTTATTCCTATGAAATCACATACAATCCGAGTAGAAGTAATAAGATTTTTATTCATTTAAATAGCAGTAGTCAGATTCGGGTCAATAAAACCGCGCTGTACGATATTTTGTCCTACCTTTTCATCACTCTCCTTGTCCCTTGTATCCTGGCTACTGTCATCTCCGTAGAAACCTTTATTGTCGACACCTGACATTTCATTCAACATTTTGTCATCAAACTGTAGGGTAGGTCTAAATTAACTAAAACCTCATGGAGCTGTAATCGAACATAGGTCTATAATGAAGATGTTTGGTATATTAACAAACATTATAAATACAAATCATATAATCTTAACTTAAAAAGTCATTATTTTGAGTTGTTTTTATAATTTGTTACATTTTTTGGTATTTTTATTATTCATGTCATTCTTATTGTTATTCTTCTTACTATTATTGTCATTATTATTTCTTATCATTAGTCTCAATTATTAATTATTCAATGAATTTGTAATTATCATTATCAATGTTTAGTTATTACCATTAACAACTTTACCGGTAATCATTAATTATATACATGTACAAGTAAATGATCTGTATATGATTACTAAAAATAATGACAATCACAGAACATCCAAACAACATCCAGATGTAATCCCATCTAAGGAATACCCATGTAAATTTGTCCTATACTTATTGGTGCAGACGTATAGACCTACAATTTCAAGTGAGTGATCATAGATCAATTTTATATTGAAAATGATAGGAGATAACGGTTTATCGGACCTCACTCTTTCTTGCGGAACTATACAAACTTGTCATCCGAATATAAAGTCTAAAGAGTGTGAAGTTTACAGTTAACAACATCTTGACTTTGACAAGATGGTTGATTTTTGAATGATTTTGGAATGAAATTGAATGGGCATGTGGGGCGAGTTTTGAGAGAACTTCAAGGGAGATAATCCAATATTGCTAATTTTGTTCAGGATGAACAAATTGGTAATATTTATTATCTTACTTTACTAAAATATACGTAGTTTTCTGTTTGTGTGTCTTCGTGGATCAATCAGACACTTTATAATCCACACCAGCCAATAAAATCATAGAATAATTTGATCGATTTGAATTTAATGTTGATCGTTTTGAACGATTTCGAAAGGTTTTCTAATGATTTTGGAGCGGTTTTTATTTTGTTGAGTGAGTGTTTGGAATGAATGGATAGAGCAATGAATGAGCGCTTGGCAATCATTTTGATTGAGATGAATGTCAATTTCATGATTTTCTTAACTGTAGTAAATCCTTATAAAGCGACCACTTACGGCACCACCAAAAAGTGGTCGTTAAAGAGAATCATCGCTTAAAACAATAAGAAACATGAAGAAATTGACATCCCATTCGAAGTCATTCTAGATCGCTCACTCAACGTTCCTGTCAGTCATTCCAAATACTCACTCAGACATTTCAGAAACGCTCAAGACCATTCGAAAATGTCTAAGAATCGTTCAAAGTTCTTTAAAAATACGTTTAAATCTAGCATATTTTATTCCCTAGTAGTTCTCTTTTTTTTTGAAGACACAGAATTTTTTTATTAAAAAAAGTACGAAGATTTAAGAAAGGGATGTAATAAATTTTCTTTAATTTCGTCTTGTTTAGACGAAATTAGCGAAAGGGTATTTCCTCCCTTCAATTCTATTCAAAACTCGTTCCTCACAATTATTTATTTTCATTTAACAATTATCACGATGTTTCCAACTATGCATATTTTGTTTACAAATACGACCCGTCACGCAAAAAGGGGCCCTCTGCGCAGTGCGTAAAGTGTCGACCCTAGTCAGACTGCGCGTATTGCGCAGACTGACTAGAATAGAAACTTTTCGTGATTTGCTTTTTTTCTTAATCTACAATGATCAATCTACCTTTCAGTGAAAGATTTTTTTGAAAAGCGACCTCTTGTTAGTCTGTTCTAGAGCCAATCTTTTATTCATATAAGATTTTACAGAAATACCAGATGGTCCCTCATCCCTTATCGCGTGACGGGCCACAAACAAGAAACAAAATTTTGGTTAAATGTGTAGGCTATTGCGAATTTCCCAAAAACTGCATATTGTTAAAACGCAAAGAATAGTCGCATTGAGACTATTCTAATGATCTTTTTCACAAAAGGATTCATTTGCAATAATTTTTAGACTCATGAAATCTAATTTTTAAGATATTTTGATTTAAAGAAGGGGGTATTGTAAAAATCCCCTTTATTAAGATGGTCGCTTTATAGACCAGTTTACTCGAGCAAGATCAACTGTACCATATAAAAACAAGGTGGAAAATTATAACAAGATACGTCCGTTACTTATCTGGATCTTTAAATATGAAAAAAAGCAAAGGTAAATAACTAAAGACAATAAGTTGTGTGGAGTTACGATTCCTGCGCACTGCAATCCGTAATCATGAGAGGAGCATAACTGTCAAGTTTCAAGTGAATCAGACATAAGGTGACAGAGTTATGCTCCGGAAAAAAGGTATGGACGCCGCCCGCCCTGACACCATACGCCCGTGATCAAATGATATTTTGACGGGCGTACAAAAAGAGACATACTGTAGATAAGGACATCGTAAAAATGATTTGAAATTGAATAGAATGATGGGATGAGCTATTTGAAATCTCCTTGAAGGAATGAACGTCACTCATATCGTTCAAATTGGACGTAATTAGTTTATTTTAAGACCTTCCTTAGAGAAAAGTTTGAACTTTTGTATAAATAGGTTAGTGTATCTACTCGGACCAATCAGGCACTTTAAAACCACGTCAGTCATTAAATACATGGAAAATCATGGAATGAAAAATGATTGATTGTGAAGTTGTGGGATATTATAAACGATTATAGAGCGTTTTTGAGCGTTTACGGGAGGTTTTGAAGATTTTATATTACATCTCTTTTATCTACTCGAGATATTGCACGTAACAAAATGCACAAACTCACCCGAAACTTTCACATTGTCATCTTGACCTAGTTTTTATCTGTACTTTAAAATTTCAAAAAAAATGCTTAATATTATAAGATAATCCCAATTAAGCAACAACACCTACTTGCATTAGGATTAAATTCCCCTTCAAAGGAACACCCGCGTTTTTATGTCCTTTATTTATTGATGCAGACGTACAAATTTGTCATCCGAATATAAAAGTCCTTAGCGCGTGAAGAATGATATAGAAGAAGCAGACGTATTATCTCGCTTAATTGGGTTACCTGCCTGGATTTAAAATTAAGTGATGTTTCTCTACTTGTACGAGATAAAACCCACTTTTTCATGGGCCGAGTCACGCAAAATAAAGACACTGTGTTAGAAATCGCCGTCATAGCCCAGTCGGAAGCGCGTCGGCCTCCCAAACACCAAGTCAAGGGTTCGATCCCCTACGACAGCACCCATCCTTTCCGGCCATTTGTCTCCAGCTAATTGGTTGATAGTCGTAGACCTATATGCGATAGCAGATCGAGGCGAGGAAAGGTTGAAATGGTATAAATGGGGCGAGAATTACCAAGAACCCATTATAAGGTGTTCCAGTCGACGTGATATAACTGGAAGATTGTTGAAAGCGGCGTTTAACCCATTTTCAAACCAACAAAGCTACCATGGTACTAACGTTTGGACGAGTAGAAATTATGTACACGGGTATCCCGAGATCTCGTTACCCGCCAATACTCGAGTACTCAATGATTCCTGTCCATATTCTTTTCATAACTAAGTAAAAAGGCGGACCCAGAATTCCTGTAAAGGGGTTCGAACATACATATTCCGACATGGTTTTACGGGACGCAGGTGTTGCGAGTCTATAAGTCAGTAGGCAGGACTCTAAAAACTATCTGATACCAACTAATCAAATTCAGAAAAGAATTAAAGACTGTTTTAAACAGTCTCCAAATCTTTTCTGAATTTGATCCCCAAAGGTACATAGAGACGTTACGCAAGATACTGGTGACCCTTCGCGTTACAAATAGTTTTGACGTCGGTGTAAACATAACGTTCCATTTTTACTAAACTTTTTCACGCAAACATTTGCAAACGGTATATTTCTTTAATTGAAACACTGTTAAACTTTGCCAATAATTGTGAAAATATCTAAATGCAAAAAGTTTGGTAAATTTGTATGACATAAAATGGACACTGAATTCCAAAGACTCCGGCGCATAATCAATGATATAATGAAGAGAAGAATTGATTTGGTGTGATTTTGATACACTCATTAAAGTAAAAATATGCGGACGATAACAAATATTTCTAGTGGTTCAAAAATGTGATTTCTATTTACTAGAAATATTTATTTTCAAATAATTTATTAGATCTTATTATTTATATCAAGGACTTTCAATTAAGATTTGTAAGATGATCCCGAAAACAATCGCGTAAATCTGAACCGCTCGATCTTACCACTGAAGAAATCATACTTTGAATACAAATTTGTTTTTTTTTTACTGCTTTTTTATTCGGTTTGATACTATGTTTTCTGTTATGGGTCTTCTCAAACAGATCAGTTTATGACAGTATCATGATTTTTTAAATTATTTATTTTTTTATTTTGCTTTTATTATATTTTCATAATGATTGAAGTTTGAATCGCTATCTTAATTGTTTCTGTATATAATGCTTAAATTTGGAGCAGTTTAATTTATTCACTTCTAATTATTATAATAAGCATCATCGAGTGAAATAAAATATAAAATACAAATTTGTCAAATCAACCATGTAAAATTCGAATACGTTAAATCATATATATTCATCTTTGTTACGGGAAAAATCAACGTCGCGTTCTGAAAAACAACGTAGGTGGGACATTTTTGGGTGACTTTTGTATTTATCAATAAAATCATAACAATAAGGCCTAGAATTAAAACAATCATATTTTTGTAAACAGAAAAGAAAATGTATTTTAATGTAGAAAATTTAATTCAATGTATCAAGTTAAAGATAAAAAATATTGGATGGAAAATAGCAATTTTTGATTATCAACGTAAAAAAATGACAGTGGGACATTATTGGTGACTTTTGTATTTTGGCAATGCTTCTTAACGACAATTCAAAGAATAAATTTATTTACATTATTCGTATCTACAGAAAAAATGTATTCTTTTTATGTAAAAATCAGTATGATAAGTGAACTTTACATAGAACGGTATATACAAGAACGCTAATTCACGTACATCGTCGTTAAGGTGGGACATCTTTTATGTTTTTAATTAATCATTCGTGCGATCTTCATTTTTTCAACTACATTTTTTTAAAAAATACCACTGACGAAAATAAAAACATTATTACTTCGTCCTGATACAAAATTATTATGATGTTAACGGCTAGGTAATAAAGACAGCAAAATGAAAGACCTCGATCGGAGGAAAGTGTAACGCGGGACACGTCGTTTTTACACTATTTTTAAACGTTTAGAAGGCAAAATATCCTATGCACATTCATCATAATACGGATCTTACCAAATAATCATGTCGAATGTTATTTGATGCAAAGTTTGGTGTATATTTCATTAATTTCCGATGAAAAATACGGATTTTATAGCAAAAACAAGGTAACAACGTCGACGTTTTTGTAAAGTGTCACCAGTATCTTGCGTAACGTCTCTAGCTTTTAGTCGGGTAACGGGTAATGGTCCAGGACCCGAATAGCAACTTTATCATACCCGCTAACCGGGTACTCGAGAACTCGTTCCAGTTCTACACTGTACAGCAAATTACAACCTGAATTTGACACGCTCTCCGCTCTATACCATTCTTTATTACTCGCTCAGTGCTCCATTTATAATATTCCTGCCACTCACCTCAATTGTAACAGTAAGTAACATCTTGAAATTGAATTTCACCTCGATCAAGACCATTCTTAATTGATCTGTCAGCACTCCATTTATTCATTCAATCAGAACACTCAGTTTGAATATTAAGAAACGCTCAAAAATCGTTCAAAAACAGTTTAAATTCGTTCAAAACGATCGCCATTTAATTAAAATAGATCAATTATTCCCACGATTGTATTGGCTTTTTTTCAAGTGTCGATTTGTGCCATGAAATCACACAAACACAAAAGAACGGAGAATTTGACTGGAGGGGGGGGGGGGAGGGGGTAATGGTAATGGGGAGGAATAAATCATCATATTGTGTTACATCCCCTTAAATTTCTTCAAAACCCGCTCATCCATTTCATTCAATTACTTTTTAAAATCATTTCGATATCATTCAGCTTGTCAATTTTCCGATGTTTCTTACTTTATAAACGCTTCGAAATCGTTTAGAAAACTCCCTGTAATCGCTTAAACAACTTCAATCAAATAGACAAAATAATTCAATGCGGTTTGGTTAGACTCATTTGACTGTACAGTATGCACCTCTACTTATAGTAAGATATGTATGTTTCATTAAAGGGAGGTAATACAAAATCTTTCTTTTTTAGGGGGTGGTGGTTACTTTTTTTGTGTATGTGTGTTGTTAATTCTTTCTTTAAGCATCAATTTTTAGCCCTATTATCTGTATAAAGAACAACGTGTATATTTAAGAGGGCTTTTTAGATAAATTATGGCATCATTACAATCCTTTGGAAATTCTAAGGGAATCAGAAGCCATGGACTGCATTCCTTGAAGTACCACAAATGTCCTACGATAGTCTCAAAAGATCTGAATAACTTTTCGTGACTTTTCGTGCAACTGAGTAATGGTTTCGCACCGACACGCAAATGGGTAGATAGGCATTTGGACTGATTGGTCCGAATTCGTTGTATTAGTCCTTCCGTCGTCGACCAGTAGAGCTTTATCAATAACTGTTGATGTCTTTTTATAGATTACGATTCACATTAAAATTCAAATTTATTCATTACACCCAAACATTTATAGATGCGATGCACGTCCAAGCAAACAAAAATATAAAAAGTGGGTCAGTGGGATATATTTGAATAGAATAGATGTGCAGACACGCAAGCGAGAAAACGGATACTGGAATCGTTGAAATTGTAGATCAAATTGAAGACATTGGCCGAAAAAAAACGACGGAATGACAGGAGCGTGGTTTGAATGACTTCGTTCTAAACGAACGAAATTCGCGATTATTTATTTCCATCCATTAATAAGATCTGTCTCGGTTTTTCACAATAAAATTGCGTTGCGTCGTAGACTAATCAAGTTTCCAAATCTACGCCTGCTAATAACAAAATGGATTTACTTAATGGATTACAATACGTTTTTGAATAATTTAAATCTTAATGCATTGGAATGCGCGATGCCATTCTTGTTTAGAGTGGTTTTGGAATGTCTGTCAATTTTCAAAATGTCTGTATGAATTCATTAGTATAAAAAAAAAAACTAAGTGAGTGATCTTTAATTATTAAAAAAAAATTGCATACTCTTTTATTAGCAGTTAAATATATTCCTTCTTGACAATCTTTACCCCTTATTTATCGTTGTTACAAAGCTGGTTAAGCCATCCCCCCCCCCCAAAAAAAGGAATTTTCGCAAGCATAAGGTTATCATACGCATGCGGGGCTAGTTTATAAACCGGTGGTACTTACACATTCAGTAAGATATATTTGTAAAAACTGATATTAATTTGTTTTTGCGTAAGAAGAGCACAAATTTCTTCCTTAAGGTATGTAAACCATTTAGGGAGGCTAAAAAACGGAGAAATTAACAAAATGTATTAACTAGCACAGGTCTCTACTATTGAATCCAAGAATCTCTGGAAGGGTACCATGCATCACTTTTTTTCTCAATGCACCGCGTGACGGAGTTCCATCAGACAAAACACAGTTTCACACACAGGCTTGGTTATCATGTTCAAGGACAAGTCGAATTTGATATCAACCTATGAGGCAATATGCAGGCTCTATTGTACTGTTTATTTTGATGTTAATCTATCTATCAGACATTTGTATGAACCTCTTTGTACAATTTTATTTAGACACGTCTTAAATTTCAGTTCAAGCAAGTTTGAGACCATTTCTTTTGTAAGAAACTAAATGATGCAAGCATTTTTCCGACAAAAACTAAATGTGTCCTCCTTGTATTCAAGGATATTTGGATAACTCGGAAATTTTATCGCTCTTGAATTATGTCATTTTTCTGTCTGTTAAATAGAGGCTTGTGAAGTAGGCTGAACAAACCGTAATCGACATTCAGCTTAACACGTACTTTTATGGACTGACTAGACGTTTCAGCACAGCCACCAGTTTAACAGCAACACTGACAGCCCGGCTACTTTTTGAGCTGGCTGGATATTCCAGCTCAACGGCGAAAATATTAGGACTTCTACTTATTGATCCAGATCGGCATTCTATCTCAACAGTCAGCACAACAATAGAATTTATTAACCACGCATACAGTTAACAACATCGTGAAATTGACAAGGTGAATGATTTCGGAATGATTTAGGAATGAAATTGAATGAGTGTGAGGAGAGAGTTTTGAGTGAATTTAATGGGAGGTATTCCTATATTGCAAATTTTGTTCGGGATGAACAAAATTTGCGATATTGATTATCTCCCTTTAATAAAAAAGTGCATAAAAGTTCTCTGCATATCTTCAAATTTCTTCAAGAACCTATGAGGCGCTAACTATTTGAATAATGTCAGTGAAATCGCGATTTTTCTCTGTCAAAATTCATTTTGAATGATGTTGTTGATTCTACACTTTTCAATAGGTTTGATCGTTTTTGAATGGTTTGAGTGAGTGTTTGGAATGAATGATTGGAGCGCTGAGTGATCGATTTAGAATGGTTTAGATTGAGGTGAATGTCAATTTCACGATGTTATTAACTGTACGTGTACCCCTTTTCTATCCAGACACCGTGAAACCTATCTCCTGACAACATCAGCTAGCTCGACAACCACTCACCTTGTCAGTTTTGACTGGAAAATTGAACCAGAACAACAATCGGACGTCTTGTCGGTACAGTTAATAACATCGTGAAATTGACATTCACCTCAATCTAAACCATTCTAAATCGATCACTCAGCGCGCCAATCATTCATTCCAAACACTCACTCAAACAATTCAAAAACGATCAAACCTATTGAAAAATGTGGAATCAACAACATCATTCAAAATGAATTTTGACAGAGAAAAATCTCGATTTCACTGACATAATTCAAATAGTTAGCGCCTCATAGGTTCTTGAAGAAATTTGGAGCTGTGCAGAGAACTTTTATGCACTTTTTTATTAAAGGGAGGTAATCAATATCGCAAATTTTGTTCATCCCGAACAAAATTTGCAATATAGGATTACCTCCCATTAAATTCACTCAAAACTCGCTCCCCACACTCATTCAATTTCATTCCTAAATCATTCCGAAATCATTCACCTTGTCAATTTCACGATGTTGTTAACTGTACTATTATTCAGATTTTGATCGTTTTGAGTGAGTGTTTGGAATCAATGAATGGGGCGCTGATTGGGCAATTTAGAATGGTTTTGATCGGAATGAGCGTCAATTTCATGATGTTTTTAACTGTAGCTATTGATATGCATGCGCTATATGTTACTAGAATTTGTGTTCGTTATCTCGCTGTTGAGCTCGTATGCAAACCAAACTGTTAGTTGTAAAAAACCAAGTTCGTAAAAGTTGCATTGAAGATTCATTTAATAATTCAATTTCACGTGGCAACTGAACGTGAATCAAAGATAAAATCAGTTATTCACAAAAACCAAATTTATAGCTGCAAATGCACTTTGCAGTTATCTTTCTCAATTTCAATTTTGCCCCCGGTATAATTCAATTGAAATTCATATGCACGAACATCCCTGTCTTGACAAAGTGAAACAGGTTTTATAAAATGCAAAAACAATCATACATTTACAACATAATAAAGTTTATTTGGAGCCTTCGGAAAATAATTGCCACAAAGTAAAATGGAACATATGGAAAGATGAATGATCTCATATTTAAACATTTCCTAGACATTTATTAATAAAATAGTGCATTTTAAAGCATGACATTTACCCTTTACCAGACGTCAAGTATTAGACTAGTCCAAATTCTAAGAAAATGCAAATGACAATTAAAAAAAAGAAATGTTTGTCTTTTGGTGAACACTTTTTACCAATTTCTCTTTTCTCAACAATGTTTTCTTATTGTACTTTTTCTAAAGGGGCGTCAGAATGCGATTTTTTTAAAAAAGGGTTTTGGGCGTTTCTCTAAAAGACAAACGGAATTCTGAAACCCATCTCTTGTTCAAGTTATCACATTGTATTTGTTCTCTAGGGCATCGCCTCTATACAGTTAGTTACATCATAAAAATTGACATTCATCTTAATCAAAACCGATCCAAATCACTCACCCACCGCTGCATTCATTCTTTCCAAACTCTCACTCAAACGATTCAAAAACGCTACAAAATAACTAAAAAAACATTATATCAACAATAATTATCAAAATAAAAATATCTAGTAAGAATTAACGATATCACTATTATAATTGAAATTAAAAGCGTCTGATTGGTTCTCATTAAGAAATAGGAAGTTATTTATAGAACTTTTAATGCATAATTTGTCAAAGGCAGGTTATAGATACAGCTAATTTTGTTCGTCCTTGACAAATTTAGCGATATTGGATTACCTCCCTTTAATTTCACTCAAAACTCACTCATCACACTCATTTAATTTCATTCCAAAAACATTCACCATGTCAAATCCACGATGTTGTTAACTGTACATACAATAAAAAACGTCGTGAAATAAAGAAGTTCATGATTTTGGATAATTTTCGGATGAAATTGAATAAGTGTGTGGATTGAATTTTGAATGACTTTCACAGAAAGTGAAACATAATCGTCTGACTCAGCGAAATAGGCGATTACCTTTTACCTTCCTTTAATAAAATCTTAGTACGTTTCTGATTTTGTATCTTCACGAAGAAATCAAATGATTAAAAAACCACACCAGCCAATTAAAATTATGCTATAATTCGAACGGTTTGACTGAAATAATGATCATTTTGAAAGATCTCGAAGCGTTCCGTACAAAATCTGGGTGTTTTGGGGTGATTTAAGCGAGCGTTTGGAATGAATGATTGAGCGCTAGGCGAGTTATTTGAATGGATTTGATCGAGATGAGTGTCAATTTGACGATGCAATCATATGGAGGATAGTGAAAGGATACGAGACGAATCTACTGTTATGACCCGTCCGGTTCTTTTACGTTCGCGACGGATAGCAACTGGTGCAAGAAATTTTCCGAATTCCTTGTGTTACGAACTCCAACCGACGCGATATGAATGAAAAAAAGTTTAAATCGCCTCTTACCCCTATTCAAACATATGTCTAACGTTCTCGATGTAAAGCACTGATACGCAGGCCACGGTTGTAGGTCTCATCCGAAATACACGCTAGTTTCTAATGCGTAAGCCCTGGGGTCGAACCTATGATCACGAGGTTGGGAGTCGCTCAATCTACAGAGTGAATAAATTGGACCGACTTTGACTTTAAAAATGTACACCTTTACGTTTTCATGTGATCCACGCGTGAAAAGAATCCTTAAGGGGTGATTCTATATCTAAGTCTCTTATTCGCCTGCTTGTATCACATTAAAATCAAAGTACTGAAAGTACTGAAAGCTAGCATAGCATAGATATTTTAGTTATCATCCTTTCAAAAAAATCACATGATACAAATCAGGGTTAAAATAAGCGAGGAGTTAGAAAGCATTCTTTCGAATCAGTTATTATTTGAATAAAGTTCAATCAATCGATCGTACAATGTAATGTGCAATGTGAAAATTCTGGTCAAGCTAAGTCATAACACACTTGTGACGTTCTTGGAAATCCACATTCCAATACGCTGTGCAACCGCTAGTATGAAATATATCTCATAAATCCCAATTTTTCGTTCCTTTTTTTTTTTTTCGACGGTGGCACTCATTCTTTCCGATTATTTGTCTCTCACCAATGGGTTGTTAATCGTAGACCTATGTGAGATAGCAGCTGGAGGCTAGATAAGGATGTGATGGTTGTACTGGTGAGTGAAATACCAGGAATCCATTGTTAGGTGCTCCACCCATCGCGATTTAACTGGAAAAATGTTGAAAGCGGCGTAAAACTCCATTCAATCAAACAATTTCCTCCTTTTTTCTATTCAAATGTTCTCATTTTCTAATTAAGTCCCCTTTCTTACGTAATAAGTATTTGGTCATTGTTTATCACGGATGAGCCAAATTTTCATATCCCTACGTTTGTATTTTCAGATGAACTTTGTCATTTTGACTAACAAACAGAACAAGTTTCATTATAAATGCGCTAAATGTATGGCCCTTAGAATGTAAACAAAGAAAGTGTCAATATGTATCCTTTCCTCGTGTTTTCATATGGAATATTTCAAATTTTAATTCATACGGTTCATCTTAATGATCTGACAAACATTACTTTCTAATATTCATGATTTGTCGCCTCTATAATATAAATACTAAAGAGAGTTGATGACGAACGACGTACGAGGGATATCTAATTATCACATAGCTCGCCATACTGAATCCCGATTTGCCCTTACGAGCTTAATAAACTATGAGGGGGGCGAAACTGCAGGCTTACATGCTCTCAATAAGGGCCGAAATCAGGAATTTTTGTTATTCCATGTTGGAATTTCACTTTTTTTTGTTACAAAGTAAGGAATTTTTAACCCCCCCCCCCCCCCCACACACACACACACAAAGACACTTTCCTTTTCCTGCACACTTTGTAAATGTTTCCTTGTTAGAAATAAGTTTAAATTTTGCTCCCAAAGTCCATCATTCTGGATAGTTCTTTAAGAATAAACGACTTCCAAGCGTTAAAACTTTTAGCTTTAATTTTAAGCAGGAGGTACGAGATTTGTTTGCAAAATCACTTTTTATTACTTTCATTAGATAAGTTATGGAAACTGATATAAGAAACTGTGGAGTTTCTTTTTGGATTCGGTCCTTAGATGTATCTTGCGTATCAAGCCTAGGAGATGCGGCTTACTCAAATTTAAGATACGGTGTTTTGGTATCCGCCGATATTACGAAAACTGGTGATTAATGCAGCTTATCGCACTGTCGTTCCAAGGGTGACGAACGTACTTCGTAGTGTGCAAATAAATGTTCTAAACTTATTTAGAATTACGCGAGTTATCCGAATAACCTAAAGACAATAAAATCTCGTCATTTCAAATCCCTCGTCAGACATGTTACCGGCACTTTATATGATGTCATTGGGATTTCCCCGTGTTCTCTGAAAATGCCGTTTATAAACGAGGATAGTCGATTGACCTTTTGGAAATGTTTTCCGGTAGCGTCTATTTTCACTTCGGATAGAATACCCGAAGATCTATTTTAGGATTTTTCGAAAGGGATATTTCGAAATTTTATCGATCAGAGCTGTATAAATTACGTTTGATCTTACGAATAATTCCCGATTTGAATTTCGTTTGTTTCAATAGGCCAATCAAAGGTATTCCTCGCCATCAGCATCCGACAAAGAAAGGTTATGACAGAAGCGGTAATGACGCGTCGCTAACCCGACAATATTGCGTATTCATTTAGCGACAGTGAATCTTTTTAACGGGAGAACTACTTTTTAGGCGAAAGCATCCATATATTTAGTGGTTAAGCCGCCGAGGGCAGTTTGCACTCATTTGAACTTTGAGGCTTCCTCAAAATTTTGTATGTTAACTTAAGCCAGCAAAGCTGAGGCTTTGCTAGCTAAAAATGATTAAAACTTGTTTTTCAAGTTAAATCGATCATCTTTCATATTGTAAGCAACAAGAGCTATATTTTCACTTTACAATGTTGACCTATGACACTCACGTATGTCAGTCCGATTGGCTCAGTTTGTAGAGCACCGGACATCAAAACCATCGAAGTCCGACCGCGTTGGTTCGATTCCCGGACTGGCACACGATTTGTGATTTACACCGAACACGTTAAAGAACCACGGTGAACCTCAGCAGTAGTTTCGTCATGTATACTTGGACTATCCCCCGTAACAACCAACCGTCTTCTGGCGGCGTCGCTTATATAGGTATGTGCTACGGTAGCAACGATAAATAAACGGGAATTCACACACACACACACTCACGTACAAGCATTTCGTATGTTTCAATTAATCGGTGCCTTAGTTTTCGCATCTACAGTTTATTCGAAGAGCATCAAGAATATAGCCGATTTAGATAGGCAATGAAACATTTACACCTTCCAGTAATATGCAATTGATCAAAATAGCCCTGAGTTCAGGATGATAAAACCATGCATACTGTTTGCAAATTATAACCCTAATTGCATGTGCACTTGTGTGCAAAGCAGGGTATAGTTTGCAAACAGCTTGTCCCGTTTGTTATCATGAAAGCAGAGCAAGTTCACAGCTTTGATTTGATGTTCAAATAACGAACCCTTGAAAGTTTTTGGTTGGAGGTAGCGGAACCCTGACATGTTCAGTGTATCAACTATTTTTCTCATGCGATTTGCAAAGAAAGTGTGTAATTCTTTAAGTTCTATTCGCATCCGGGCAGATTACCTCTTGTATCGTTTTATTTTATTTTTTTTTTTTTTTTTAGAATTTGTGCATGTCAGGAAAGTTTCAACCGTTTGTTCGAGGCTATACTTGTCAAAATTATACTCTTTAACTGTTAACTTATGAATGGTTAATCTATTCATTTTGGGATGTGTACTCATGTGCAAAGAGGGGCACTGTACTAAAATGCTTGCCAACGTTCAATGTCCTAAACGCAGGATTGATATTTCATTCTTTAATGCTTTTCTGTGGTTTATCGAGAAATAACGGTAGATTATCACTTGATAAACTCACCGCAAAAGCAGTGAAATTATCAAAAACTTATACCCTGCTTTTGTGCATTTAATCCTATCTGACGTCATCTATGCGGGGCGAAATAAGTGACGTCACAATGAACGTTGCATAGCAATCACGCGCAAAATGAATCGCTTTACGAAAATATGTCATGGAAATTTCACATTTTGTCTCATTTTTGCATTAAAGAAATAGAATAATCGTTTGTTTTTCGAGTAAGATCGATTAATATTTCATTTCGTGAAATATGGCTCTGCCACTCGTGAAAATATAGCTTTTGTTGTTCACTCAAAGAAATATAAATCGATCTTACACTTAAACAAACGATTATCCTCTATTTTATCTTATTTTTTGGTGTGTGTGGAGTGAGGTTTAACGCCGTTTTTATACAGTTTATTTTTCAGAAATATCAAAGCGGCTGAAGCACCAAGCAATGGGTTCCTGGTATTCATCGTACTAGTGCTACCCTTACACTATTTCCTAGCCTTCAAATGCTGTCCCATTTAGACTAAACACTAATAGGATTATCCAACCATTGTTGAAAGACGAATTTCAAAAAAGAGCATTTGCTGTGGCCGGGGATCGAGGCTGCGATCCCCATGACAGAGAGTCTGACGCGCTACAGTTAAAAACATCGTGAAATGACACTCATTCCGATCAAAACCATTCTAAACCGCTCACTCAGCGCTACATTTATCCATTTCCAAACACTCTCTCAAATCGATCAAAGACACTACGAAATCTTTAGAAAACATTTCGAAATCGGCCAAGACGATCAACATTCAATTCAAAGCGATTAAATTATTCTAGGATTTTATTAGTTGGTCTGGATGTGTCTGATTGGTCCACGAAACAAAAAGTACGAATATTAAAAAGTAATTAGCGATGTTTGATTACCTCCTTTTAATTTCACCCAAAACTCGGTCCACACACTCATACAATTTCATTCCAAAATCATTCACCGTGTCAATTTCACGATGATTTTTAATTGTGCCTTATTGTCAAGGTGCAAACGGAGTTGTTAGGACGGGGGCTTTAGTATCCGAGAGTCCTGTGGCGGATCAAGAGGATGTTCCGGGGGGGGGGGGGTGTCAGCCAAGGCCCTCTGTACCTTGATGTCAATCCAGTGGACAAATTCAACCAAAATTATGTAACACAAGGAAAACTATCTGATTACTCGATCTTTGCAGGACGACACCGAAACCCTTTTAAAGAAACCATGGATCCTCCGATCGGGTCCCAGGATCGATGACAATAAAATTTCTGTTTAAAAACTCACATTAGTTGCTCTTCTCTAACCAGGTGTATAAATGAATACATATACGATGTAAGTCTGTGGCTGTTCCCGTCGTCGCCGTATGTGAACACCCGACTTGCAATTCGAGGATCGGGGTTTAAAGTGTTTAGTCGGTTGAATATGCCTGGCATAGAAATGGATTAGAAACCCAATTTTAAGAAAGGGCAGAATGATCCTTCAATATTCAGAAAATATTTCAAAAGCGAACAGTTTCGAGCAAGGTGAGACTGCGTAGATTACGCCGTCTTGCCAGGATCGAAACTTTTCGGTCGACCAACCGAGGATGGTTCCTCTTTCGCTACACGTTTGTAAACGTTTAAACGATGTTTAACAATGATTTAATAAATGACTCACCTGTCCCGATTGTCTACCTCCTATCCTTCGTGAACTTATTAAAGCGGTGCATTTGATTGTAATTGAATTTACACCTGCATTTACAGGTTAACAATTAAGTAACGTCTCCTCACTACATTGTACATTTCGTTTGGTTTTTGCTTCTAAAAATACTAACTGCACTGTATGAATCATATTTCATAAAATAGGGGTCGAATATAATTTCTATCAAAGCTCGAGTCTTTCATATGATTGAATGTATTGTGAAAATATGTTTGTTTACAATATCAACAATTAATTGTTCGCAATTTTTATCACATGTTTCCTACTTTTTTAAAAAAAAAAATAATAATATGTAATTTCCATGTAATGTATTATACATGTATATCCATATTTGAAAAAAGACACAATTTAAATGACTGCGTCAATTATTCAAAGAGTTTTCAAAGCATTTACGCAGGTAAATATTGGAAATCAACAAATATCTAATTTTACCATTTATTTCTTGCATTGGTTAAATAGAATGCACATAATATTCATGAGTTTTTGTGTAATTTTTCAAATTATTTTAGATGTTCAGGACAAAAAGAAAATAAACAAACATCTAATTTCACCATTTATTTCTGACATTGGTTAAATATTATGCATATAATACATTTGAGTTTGTTTGTGATTTTTCAAATTATTTTAAATGTGCCGAAAGCAAAGACTCTGGCCAGCTTTGTATCCTATTAGTATGACCGGAGTCTTCACAATGAACCTTGTGTTTGTCTCATAGGTCTCAAAGTATCATAAAGATAGT
Organism: Fragum whitleyi; assembly: GCA_948146395.1. Classification (NCBI taxonomy): domain Eukaryota; kingdom Metazoa; phylum Mollusca; class Bivalvia; order Cardiida; family Cardiidae; genus Fragum; species Fragum whitleyi. The sequence goes on along the minus strand of OX411557.1, from coordinate 37,982,068 downwards.
CATCTGAGCTTAAAACCACTGAGTTTGCTCAATATTTGCAATTAACGCAAGTGTAAGAAAAAATCGAGTACTCTGCGCGAAACGGTTGTAACTCCCTATAAACATATAGGGAGTTACAACTGTTTCGCGCTGAGCACTCGAATTGAAAGTGTTACGATCATGCGCGTTATTATCATAAGGGTATTTGCGGTGTTACTTAAGATGTTTTCATCATATTTGTTCAGTTGTATTTTTGAAGTATAGGTAATAATTTGAAACGTGACACTTTCATGCAAAGGGTTTTGCAACTCGTTTTACATAATATTGGATATCACGGTCTGTTAGTTTCGTTGCACAGTGCATGTATAATACCTCAACAATAAAACTGCAAAATACTTTGCTATTAGATATTTATCATAACTGCACGATAAAATGACAACAAAATCAAAACAAAGCCGTTTTGAATGAATGAATGAATATATAATTGAATGCAGCTGCAATGTTCATTTCTTTGCAAAATGTATATGTTTCATTACGACACAATAAAATGACGACCAAATTAAAAAAAAAGAACGACTGTCAATTAAATATTGCAAACTGTCGTGCCGAGCCGGGCTAGGCAAGCCTTCATCCATCTTTTGACAAAAGTCATTGTGATACGAGCCATTTGTATCTCGCCAATAGACGAATGATCTACTTCAACTTCAACTTTAAATAGCTTTATTAGGCATGTCGGCACTTGGTGTGCCTTTGGCCAAACAAACATTTACATAATAACATATTTACATACATGGAATAATGGCATAAAATTGTTATATTTATAATTCATATTTCAATATACGACAAGAAATGATAATTCAATCAGAATGGTTTTTCAAAATATATTTTCGTACAGAAGTAGGCTTTATAGAGAATAACATGTTAGTGTCTTAAAATATCAATGTTATCTGGTCGACGTTGGGAGAATTTATCATGACGATGCGAGGCATGATAATTTCTTGCAGCCGAGACAAGATAACTTTGATATTCAAAGATACTCACGTGTTTTTCTATTTATCATTCAATCATTTTTCAGCACTTAATTTTAATAAACTCTTATCAGGTCAATACAGTCTTCATTGCATGCTCTTGTCAGCCTGATTAGCTCAATTGGTAGAGCGCCGGACTTCAAAACCATTGAAGTTCGACCGCGTGGGTTCGATTCCTGGGCTGGCACACTTACAAAACTAATTATCTTTCGGATGAGGACCCGTGAGACTGCGCTTTACACCGAGCACGTAAAGAACCATGGCGGATCTCAGCAGTGCACTATCCCCCGTAACAACAAACCGTCTTGTGGGGGCGTCGATTATATGGGCATATGCTACGGCAGCGACGACAAATAACCGGAAATACACACACTGCATGCTCAATGAAGTTGAATAAGCAGTTGGTACATGCAGGTGAAATTTTGTGGTTATATTATCCATGATTAATGCCCTGGCAGGGCGGAGTCTAAGTAACGGGTCGTTGCACTTAAGGTTAAGGGAAATCAGCTTTTATCTAAAATAACCTACTCTAAAGAGAGTCGACGTTATAACTCGAGACCTTAAATCGTAGATTGGTAACCAAATCCTCGTAACTTCAAGCTGAAGTAACGAGGCCTTGGTAACCAAACGATGAAATGTGTTCACTCTCTCAAAGCACGTGAATCCTTAAGGTTTTAGAATACAGTGACTTGCGCGCGTTAACGGTGATAACCGACTAAAATTTGAAAGAACCCAAACTATTGAAAAGAAAACTCGCCAAATTACGTCACGGTTAAGCCCCGCCCTGCCGGTTCATTAATTACGCAGAATAATAGAGTTAATCAAAGCACTGAAAGTACTGATGGTGAACGAACCTGATGGCATTCTAGAATTATATATTGTATTCAATTAGAAAAGAGAAACTATGAATGTAAAAATAATTTAAAAAATGGGGGGGGGGGGAATTGTCTTGACAAAATTTCCGTTGTTCGGAAATTTCAATGCAAATTCAAAGAAAGGGAAAGATGGGGAAAATCCTGTTAGAAAAATATTTTTTAGAATATGAGTTGTTGCTCTGTGAAAATTTCTTTTACACACTTGAAATAGGTACATTTCTTAATTAAACATAAATGGAGAGAACGATTTAATCCTATCTAAAACTGTCTTCAACCTATATCCAATGGTGTTTGTTTTTACAAAAGTAATTGTTATCATGATTAAGCTTATTTCAAGTAAATTTGTTGTATTTGTTTTAACTTTTTTTTATCTATCTTTGTTTCTTCTCAGAGGACGAAAAGGTCTTTGAGTACCAACCAAAGAAACACCTATGAATATCAGTCAGTCCTGAACTGTACTCATTGTTTAAAGTTATGATTTGTTAACTTATTAATAGTATTTTGAACCATAACCTGAGAGATTCATTTTGATCATATCTGAAGCCAAAACCACTTCCGTGGTTGACACTTATGTCGTTATTCAATTTTATAACACTGCAGGATGAGAAATATTTAGGAATAGGTTAAAGTGTGTATTTCCGTTTATTTATCGTCTCTACCGTAGCATATGCCCATATGAGCGACGCCCCCAGAAGACGGTTAGTTGTTACGGGGGATAGTGCAAGGATACATGACGAATCTACTTCTGAGATCCGCCATGGTTCATTAACGTGCTCGGTGTAAAGCACCGTCTCACGGGGCCTCGGTTTAACGTCTCATCCGAAAGACAATTAGTTTTGTTAGTGTGCCAGCCCGGGAACCGAACCCACGCGGTCGAACTTCAATGGTTTTGAAGTCCGGTGCTCTACCAACTGAGCTAATCGTGCTGGTCGTATAGGTTAAAGTGTGTGTTTGTAGGATTTAGGTCCCTCCGTGCTCTAGGCATATATGGTAAGGACCATGAGAGAGAAAGAAGCGGATACGAGGAGATCCGGGTTCATACGCCCCTAGCTCTTCTACGAAAAGACCTCCTTGGTTCTTTATTGTGCCCAGTGTAAAGCACCGATACTCGCGAAGCTACTCTGGGTTTCTTACCAGCTCACTTCTGGTTGAAAATTCCTGCCTGTGTTGGGATTCGAGTATAGGTTAAAGGAGGTCTAGTGCCTTATTAGTATAATTCATAGATAATTTCTGTTTAAGGTTTAGAAATTAAAGTATAACTTTTTATATTAAATAATTGCTTCATAGTAAATTGCATACTTACAGTCTTTATAAATATTATTTTTGTAACGTAATTTCCACTTCAAAAGCGAATAAGAATCTTATTTAAGAAGTTTATTTTTTAAAAGGGCGGTAATAATTGCATGAACAAATAGTTTAAGTATAATACCCTGTTTTTTTCCTCCCGACTTTCCTCCCAATAAGAATTGAGAATCCTTACAATTGTCGGTTTATTTTTTGCACGAGAACCTATTGTTTACATTCAAGAGTTTGGATGCTTATAAAATCACTCACTATAGATATCTTATTACAGTATTGCGGCTGATATTAGACTTTTCTTCTCGTAGCTAGTTTTTTCTTAAACTGTAGTTAACCAGTTCTAAACGTATTTTGGAAAGGATGGAACCAGTTTTTATTCATCGATTAAGATTTTTATGATTTCTGTAAAAAACGCAATGACTTTTCCGAATAATCTAACAACTAAACCCGCCTGTCGAATTGTAAACAAGTGCATGACGGATCTGGTCCCCCCTTGACCACGGCAATATATACTCGTCAATTGGAGTGGTATCTAGGGTTGAATATTCAAATAGAATTTTGAATTGATACGGTTTTACAGATTGAAATGAAACACGAATGCCCCCGGAACAGCATTTTTTAAAGTTTGACCTTGACAGATGACCTTGACCTTGTCACATGACCTTGACCTTGTCACATGACCTTGACTTTGGTTTACAGCTTTGTATGTCAAATACTTTTGGAGAAAAGGCAAAGGTTAAGTTTTCGGGTTAAGTTTTCGGACAGACGGACGGACAGACGGATAGACAGACAAACGGACATGAGTAAAACAATATGCCCCCGATCTCTCGATACGGGGGCATAAAAATGCAAAGTAGAATGGCTCCAATGAAATATCTCCCGTGCCTGTCGCATTTGGTATTCGGCAAAATTAGCTTCTGAGATAGACGAATACGAAACGTTTTCGCTGGGAATAAGCCCTATATTCAGCCAACGCAATTTTACAGAAAAATCTTAAGAGCGACGTTCACCCCTATTCAAATAAAAGATACAAGAAAGGTTGTACATGTAAAACACATGTCGAATCATTCTTAAAACCCGTCTCGAGACTGACTGTCGCTAGTTGAAAAGTTATGTAAAACCGCGTTCTAATGACACAAGGTGTCTTGATGTGTCATTCGTCTCAACTCGGCCGATTCCTGTAACCTACATTTAACTCGGAGCCGTCGGAGATCGCCCGAGTATTGCCGAATGTAAGTTCAAGAGGACACGACCTAGATAAACACGTATTTCCGGCTAATTACTACAAGTTGCACCAGCGAAGGCTTGGGTCAAAAACATAGTATCTGTCTCTTCGGTGTTTAGACACAAACTTTGTTTTTGCTTTAAACTCTCGACAAGCTTACGCCGATCAAAAATTCCCTTGATAAACATTGCAAGATCATATTGTGTTTTTCAAGGCGAATTTTCATTATCTTCACTTGATAAAGAAAACTAGAAACACGCCATTAAAGAAATAAAAAGTGATTTTGCGGAGAAAAACGTTGAAAGATTCTAAATTGAATTTTAAGAGGCGCTACTTTATTTCAAATGTATTAACATCCACCAGGATTTTCCTGACATGGTATATAACACTGGTGAACGACGTTCGTTCACCAAAAACGACAGGAAATTATACAAGCCGACAAGTTATGGATACAAATAATGTTGAAAGAGGCGTTTAAACAAGTCCTGCATAATCAAAGCAAAAAAATCGAAAGATTGTTCAATGTTCTTGTTGAAATTATGTTTTAAGTCCAGGGAAAATGCTGTCAAGGCCTATTTTCCGTTGTGTGTCCCTGTGTGCGTGCGTAACCTTTACTTGAACATTGTATAATCTGTAACTGCTAGGGATAACCCTTGAGATATAATTTTGCAGATTCGTAAAATGCTGATTGGGTAAACAACATGAGATGTGCAGGCTGTCGTATCACCTAAAATGGCCCCTAATAGATGAAAATAAAAAAAAAGATCTTCTTTTCTGAACTACTGATCTTAATTCGACAAACTTCACTGGAAAGATGCTTGGAACACGCTGTTTCAGATTCCTCCATTAAATTCTGATCGGGATTATAATATGGCTGCAAATGGTCTGTCGCGTCACAAAAAAGTTCCATATGGTAAAATTTAATAAAAAAGTCTTCTCTGAAACTGTACTAGTCATAGGCCTAATTCAACCATACAAAACTGAAATGATCCCTGGGACATGCTGTTTCAGATTCCCTCATTAAATTGTGATCGGGTTGATAACATGAGTACAATGGGCTATCGCGTAACAAAAAAAATCAAAAAACAATCGGGTCAAAACAGATAGATCAATGGTCAGAGTCACAGCTCAAGGCAAAAAGATATGTTTGAGCCTAACCTGAGCATATAATTTACAATTATGAGATAAAGAGAGTATTTTTTTAATTTCACGGAGGTATGAAACTAGAAACATAATCACTCTGTATGAATTCGCTTTGTGTATTCATACATGAGTGTGATCAAGTTTTCAGTTTCATTCATCTATGAAATCAACAATATTATCTTCATGTTTTGTATTTTAATTATCACGAAGAATCAATGTGAAGACTTGTAAGTCAAGAAACAGATTCCTTACGGGACTACTTTTTGCGGAAGCTTACAAAACAAGCTGCCTACTCACTTTTTCATCGGGGAATAAAACTAACTTTTCAGCCAATCAGAACACACAAATATTAATTGACACAACTACGATTTTTCACAATTGAATTTCAAAATTGAATTGGCACAATTGATTTTCATCATGAGTCCAACTCGAAACAAATTTCGTCGATTTTCTACCAAAACCTCGTAACTACAGCTTTAAACAAGCTGTAGTTACGAGATTTTAGCAGAATTTCAGAAAACCACTAGGTCAGTGTTAGAGCTAAGAGCTATTTAAATAAGCTTAGAATGAGCACATTTCGATCATGAAAACAGAAGATGTACCCTCAGATAAAAACAGTTAATAAATAGAGGATATTGAATAAGTGGTCGTTGAATACTGAATTTATTAAACGATTCATCTATAAACAGATAAAAACGAGGCTGCGCCGAGTTTTTATCTGTTTTAAATGACGAGTTAAACCAATTCTGTTTTTTATGAGCACAAATTTTATATTCTGTTTATAATATGACCCGAAAAATCGTCAAAATTCTTGAAATTCAACGTTTCAATTTTACGCTAAAATTTTAACGCCGTTTCAAAATGACGTCACAAAACATAGATTATGACGTCATTTTCGTGGTTACAATATGGCGTTGCTATTCGCTCTGAGCCCATTTGCATAGTTATTCCATTAGTGTAATAACACACGTGTAATATCAAAAATATTCAACGGGATTATTTCACTCCGGCGACGTCGGTCATATTATAAAGTAAGTTACATCGTGAAATTAACTGGCATTCCGATAAGAAAACCCCATTCTTTATCGCTTATTCAGCGCTCGATTTATTCATTCCAAACACTTACTCTAACCATTCAACCACGCAATAAATCACTTATAATCATAAGACCAACAACTACATTCAACAAAATCAGTAGATTAAATCAACGATTTCAATTACTTAATTGAATTTTGTAAGCGCAAGGTTGCTTCCTGAAGACACAGAAAGCTTTTCAAGGAACCTTTTTGTATATTTGATTAAAGGGAGGTAATAAGTATCGCTTATTGTGTTCATCTTGAAAACTTTTAGCCATACTGAATTACTGCCCTTGAATTTCATCAAAAGTGCCCCTTACACTTCTTCATTTCATTCCAAGATAATTCGAAAATCCGGAATCATTCTTCTGGTCAATTTCACGATGTTGTTAGTTGTATTTTTCGATGACTTCGTGAAATAGGGCCGTGTCAAATTTTGACAAAATTTTCATTTTATGTAATATGTACATGTATTATCAGCAAAGTAGATTTGTTTTTCAGTTGTACAAATTGAAACAACAAAAATCATTAGCTGAAAATATCTTCTAATTGAATTTTGAAATTTGGTTTCCATGGACGCAACTTCAGCTGTCTTTGAACAACTTTTCCAGTTGCTGTCTTGTTATTTTTTAGGAGTAATAACGCTTCTTCATTCTCAGTCGCCGCTTTTGTTTGTTTTGTGTTTAAAGGCAAAACAGTTTCATTTGTTTTGCAGTTAAAAGACGAAGGCATATGTACTTATCCATGGATTCCCGTTGTTTCTCACACCAGTATAATCGCAACATTTCATCCGAGCGACCAGTTGCCCATCCCATTCAGGTGTTCTATATATTATGATTCCATTGGTGGGAGGCAAATGACTCCATTCGGAACACCACTCGACCAATCTCACGATCAATCTCGGATGCATTCGGAAGACCACTCGGTCAATCTCACGATCAACCTCGGATGTACGTAGACGGACTATTTTCAAAAATTACAGGAAAACATTGGAAAAACTCGTTGACGCCAGTTTAAATGGCGTTAGCCATCGAAACTGTGAGTGAAAACATTCGACGTCGCTAACGCTACTTGTTTAATTCACTGACGTGTTACCGTCCAAACTAATAAAAAAATATCCTTGGATTCTTAAATAACGGCCGAAGAAAACTTGATATTTTAGAATGATTCGTTATTCTCAAAAATTAAGATTTTTCAGCCGTTATTTACTGTAAAAGATATAAATCTACAGTGCTAGTTTTTCTTACACTTTTTCCGCCTAACAAAATGCACGGTTTTATATACATACCCATCCGCCTTACATACATCCGATGTATGTTGCAGCTTACGGAAATGGCCGAGTGATGGTCCGAATGAAATGACTCGTGTCAAATTGACTTTTGTCAAAGGTCGTACAGTTAACAACATCGTTAAATAAACAAATTTCTACATCGAAATAATTCCAAATCACTCGCTTAAGCGCTCCATTCATTCATACCAAACACTCCCCTATACCATTAAAAAACTCTACAAATTCTTTGAAAAGATCAAAGAAAAGGAATAAATAAAGCTATTCAAAATAGACAAAACTAGAAAAAATCGCGATTTCCTGACTTATTTGGAATTATAAGCGTCTGATAGGTTCTCGAAGAAATAGGAAATTATTTGTAGAAACTTGTAAGCATAGTTCATTTAACGGACGTATTAAATATCGCTTATTATGTTCATCATGAACAGAGTTAACGATATTGGATTACCTCCCTTTAAACACACTCAAACTCACACATTCATTCAATTTCATCCCAAAATCATTCCCAATTTATTCACCCTATCAATTTCACTATGTTGTTAACTGTATTTGGTCGAGTCGGAATTCGATCCGATGATCCCTGCCCTGCGTTTAGGATGAAAAAGTTAGCGAAGCGCTTTTTAAATGATACCCCGCTTTGCACGTATGAGCACGTGCAAAGCGGGGTATCATCTCAAAGCGCATGCGAAATGCTTTTACATCCTGAACACAGGGCAGTTTTTCATCTCAATCCGTTACCGAGTAGCTGCTCGGGCACGGTCCTCTTCAGTTGGCATTGGGGAATCCTTCTCGGAGTTGCCCAACTATCGTTTAATTAACTTAATGTATTTTCTGTCGTCTAGCTATGACTTGACTATCTTATTGACTAAGTCCATTCTGCATTTCATTTTTTCATCTAAAAACCAATGGTTCCATTTCTTAGCTCTCGCGATCTTGTTCTTGTTACCTGCAACATATTTAAATACACGTAATTGTAATCCGTTTCGCAGAAAAGGACAACCTTGAAGCTTCAAAAAGAATATTTAAAAAAAAAAGAGAAGAGAATTTATCGTTCAATTCCAATCTAATAAATTAGATTATCTATTATCCAGAAAAATATGCCTAAATGAAAACGAAATTGACAATAGACATAGACTCATATGCTTTAATGAAAATGTCGTTATTCATAAAGTAAGAAAAAATGTTTTTCTACAAAAAGAATCATATGCTTTGTACCTGTTAATGCCACTTTTCCTCAGAAAAAAAATCCAATAAATTTCTATGCTCTGAAGACAATAAAAAACTTAACGTTGAGGAAAAAAAAGACATTGTTTGTCGCAAGCAATTTCTTTCTTTTTCGCGATGCTTTAACAATATTCTGCAGGATCTTTTTAGATTTCCACGCACATGATTTAACGGTTGAAATTATTTGATTTTATATTTGCCTCCAATTGTTCGTTTTGGAGATCTGGGGAAAGGTAACCGAAATTACCACTTGACGTAATTAAGACAGGTTTTCCTGGTAAATAGATGAAATTTTAATCCCCGTTCTTTGATGGAAGTATGAAACGAAAACTTTAAATACATGTCGATGGTTCAGCGCGAAACAGTTGTAACTCCCTATATATTTAAAAGGAGTTACAACTGTTTCGCGCTGAGCCATCGATGTATGATTATGCGGTTTCATACCCATTAATTAATTTTTCGTTCTACTCATCTATTTAAAAAAACGCACATTTCTTATCAGAATCGTTTCTTGTTTCGATGTTTGTGCATCATCACAGACTGAAATAAAACTTTTCATTTAAGAAATGAAAGGATTTTTTTTAAATTCATGCAGGTATGAAACTGAAAACTTAAACTTAACGTCACTTTTAACAGATTTTAAGTCATTTAAGAAATGAGGAGAATATTTGTTCATTTTATGGACGTATGTGACTAAAAACCTAATCACAATGATGTATGAGTTTGCTTCGCACATTCATACAGTGTGATAAGGTTTTTAGTTTTTTTATCCTGAAATCAACAAATACCAGCTTCATCTCTGAAATAACTGAAAATGTGTTTAAAGTGACGCTAAACCAATTTCAAATAATCAAAAATATTACACACCTGATATCCAATTATTATTGATGATCAAAGGTTGCATTGAGCTTCTTTGGGCATCCTTCATTTTATACCACTTCCCATCCGCAAACTTGTCCAATGGCAAAACTTTGATTTTCACACCAGGTATTCTTTGAAAAAAAAACAAATATAAATCACTAAGACATAAAATACACGAGCGTGTTTGTGCATTTGCGTTTATTTATCGTCGCTTTTGTAAGATATTCCCATATGAGCTACACCCATATAAGACGGTTAGATTTTTTTTTTTTTTTTTTTTTTTTTGGGGGGGGGGGGTTACACGCGGAAAATGATGTAACTTGTCTTTAGACCCGTCATGGTTCTTTAACGTGCTTGGTGAAAAACACTGTCACGCGGGACCTCGGTTTAACGTCTCATCCGAAAAAAAGTTTTGTAAGTGTGCAATACCGGGTTCGGAATGAAAACGTCTCTACGCTGGCTGGTTTTTCGGTAGAAGCTTATACTTATCGACACGTTCGTTTAATCGAAGAAGTGCCGATTTCTAGATAAGCTTTGAATGAAATGGTAGATTACTCACAGGACGATAGTTTGGGAGAGTAAGTTCAAGCCCAGTCTTCTTGAGCAAGAGTCTCACCACAGCGGGTTTCCATTTGGAAGGAAATAATCCCTGGCTAAGTGATAAGTTCACAAACTTTGTGATAAAAGGTAAAATTGTATCAAGGTGTATTTTGAGTAATTTTGTTTGCAATTTGTCGAGTTCACATGATTTTGTTTGAAGTTCATTAACGAGTTTTTTAACTTCATCTTTGGTTAGAACTTTGAACGAATCAAAACAGGGGACCTCCTTGTTTTCCGGTGTGTAACTGATATATTGTTCTAGTGACTTGCGGATCTTTTCAATTTTACTGATGAAAAATTTGGCTATCAGTACTTTGTTTTTAACATTGTGATATGAAAGCACTGCGTTGAACACACAAAGCACTTCGTGTCTCACGAAAGTTTATGACGTATACAAGACCCTTTTTTTGCGCGCGCGCATGAGAACAAAAAAAGCTACGTAGTACACACGTTGTTCGGTTTTCCACTCGATTAGCTTTTTCCTAGGCAATTTCCAGGATACAGGGTTGTTTCCTATGGCCCGCTAAACCAGGGCCAAAAACTGAGTGATAATTAAACTTGTTAACGTGAAGAAACATCTAGCTTATTCAAATCAGCGAATTCACATATTCAAAGAATGAATCTGCTTCTAAAACAGGGGACTTTTGAAAAACGTGTAAAAGTTTTTAAAAAAAATCGTGATATCGACGAGTTGAATGATTTTGGAATATTTTTTAGGTGTAATTGAATAATTCTGTTGAGTGAGTTTTGATAAAGTTAATTAATTCAAAATAAAATTTTTCGTCGAAATTGGACGGCATTATCGACAACCCCCTTAAAATCTAATTTATTTTTGTCTTTGTTTATAACAATTCTTTAAACATCTTTTACCCAGTAAGCAATCGGCGTATTTCAACCGAAATTGGCAGAAATGTTCCTTGGGTGACTCTTCTCAAAATTTGTTCGTGAAAAATTGATTGACCCCCAAATATGGGTGTGGCAGGGAGGGCAGTTTTTGACACTATTTTTTAATTATTCTCAGTAACCATTGGGTGGATTTCAACCAAACATAGCAAATTTGTTCCTTGGGTGACCCTCCTTTAAACTTGTTCGTAAAATTTTGATTGACCCCCATATATTGGCGTGGCAGGGCGGGGCGATTTTTGACCATTAAATCTTTAAACATCTTCTCCTTAGTTAGCCAAAGACAGATTTCAATCAAACTTGGCATAAATGTGTCTTTGGTGACCCTGCCAAAAACTTGTTCGTGAAATTTTGATTTACTCCCGAATATGGGGTGGCAGGGCGGGGCGGTTTTTTACCCTTTAATCTTTAACACCTTCTCTTTGATAACCAATTGGCTGATTTCAACCTAATTTGGCAGAAAGTTCCTTGGGTGACCATTCTCAAAATGTGTTCATAAAATTGATTGACCCCCATTATAAGCGTGGTAGAGCGGATAAATATTTTTAACTTAAATCCTTTTACATTTTCTTGTCGGTAAACATTAGGCATATTTCAACCAAACTTGGCAGATATATTCCTTGGATGGTCCTTTTTAAAATTTGCTTGTGAAATTTTGATCGACTCCCAAATATGGGCGTGGCAGGGTGGGGCCTTTTCTTACTTCAAATCTTTGTACACCTCCTAATCCAAAGTCTAATTTAAAGTAAGGTTTGGTTTGCAAGAATGTATCTCTAGCGACCCTTTTCAAGAAATGATTATGACATTCTTATTGGTCCATTAATATGGGCATAGCAGGGTGGGCCTTTTTATGCAAAAATCTCTTTAATAAACATGTCCTCAACAATAAGGAAAATTTCAATGAAATCTTACTAAAATGTTACTTCTCATTTGACCATTAATATGGGCATAGCAGGGTGGGCCTTTTATGCAAAAATCTCTTTAATTAACATGTCCTCAACAATAAGGAAAATTTCAATGAAATCTTAATAAAATGTTACTTCTCATTTGACCATTAATATGGGCATAGCAGGGTGGGCCTTTTATGCAAAAATCTCTATAATTGACATGTCCTCAACAATAAGGAAAAATTCAATGGAATCTTACTAGAATGATACTTTGTTGCGATCGACTGGACGAATATAAAATCAGGTGAGCGGTTTTGGGCCATTGTGGCCCTCTTAGTTTGTTTTCAGTCGCTTAAAAACCCACACTTGCCAAATATCGTATTCTTTTGATATGAATAAAGGGGGAATTTTTTAAACAATTTCAAAATGATTTTGAACGGTTTTGGAGCATTTTTGGGTGGTCGTAGTGAGTGCTTGGATTGAATGAATGCAGTGCTGAGCGTGATTTTGAATGGTTTTGATCAAACTGAGTGTCTTTTTCACGGCGCTGTTTACTGTTTGAAAGTTACGGTGCTTACCTATTATGTACTATATCCGAAAAGAACGGTTGGTCATTAAGGCTTACTTTCACTTTGCTCTCATCTTTCAAACCAGATATATTCCGATCTAAATCCATCATCCTTTCAACCAATAATTGCCAAACTCGGATTGACTTTTCAGTGTTATTTATATAAACAAATCCACTCGCATATTCTTTAGAATCAGACACAGCATTTACTAATAAATCGTAACCTTCGTGACTTTGTAAATATGGTACCGGGTTTCTTAACCACACGCAATCAACTTCAAAATGGAGAATTTGAATTCCTGCTTTTAAAAGCCGGTATATTTCCTTATGCCTTCTCACATTAATCCTAAGATATCCAACCTGACCGTACTCTCTGTCACCCTTAAGGTTGCTATTATTCATGCTGGCCACACTTAATTCCGGCCAGTCTCGTTTCAGCTTCACACGTGTCTGTTCGTCTGTCGTTATAAACAACGTTTTGTTATGAATCCCCATTTCTCGTGTATTACAAAGCCAACTGTAGGCTAAAGGAAGATAAGCGTCGTTTATTACTGCAGCTAAAATAACTGTGGAATGTTTACGGATATTCTTTGCTGTCGAGACTACGTCAAAATGACATGTAGTGCTATCTTCGTCGTGAACAACTGTCTTGATTGAAGAAGGAACAGAAGTTATAATTATAGCAGATATGGTGACAACACAAAGAAGCATCCAAACTTGGCGGTGTCTCAGTTTGTCATCCGTAGGAATGGTGCTCTGAAAGAATAGAAACTTTCCTTTTTTGATATCGCCGGTTAAACGGTGAATTTTTCGAATGATTTCCATCGAAAAATAGAGGATTCTCTATTGGTTCAGTGTAAGATCGATTGATATTTCATTGAGTGAACAACAAAAGCTATATTTTATAATGAAAATATATCTTTTGATGTTCACGAATTGAACTAAAAATCGATCTTACTAAAAAACAAACGTTTTTTTCTATTTCTTAATTGCAAAAATGAAACAAAATATGAATATTTTAGACCATTTTTTTAAACCCGTCATTTTGCGCGTGATTGTTTTTTAACGTTCATGATGACGTTATTTTTAGGCTCCACTTAGATAACGTCAGACAGGGTGAAACGATTGAAAGCGGTGTATTAGTTTTTGATAATTTCACTTGAAATGCGGTGAGGTTATCAAAAAGATAATCTACCGTTATTCCTAGATAAATAAACGAAAAGCATTTAAGAAATATCGACAATCTTCTGTCATAAATTACATTGATACAGTAAAGAATATCGTAAAATTGACAAACTGAATGATTTTGGAACGTTTTTGAGTAAAAATCTGTATCTCAACAAACATATGTCGGTTTCCGGCTGAATTGTGTTGCAAATTTTTTATCTGTTAGTTCCAAAGGTTTATGTCAAAGTTAAACGCCAAAGCAATTAAAACTTACCTTGAGCAAATACCGACCATAGGTCCAAAGTCTTACTAAATTTGAAATCTTCATCATTTGCCATTCAGTCACGTAGTTTGTAAATTAAAAAAAAAACAAATTTCGCTCGTTACTTCCTTGAAAACCTTATAGATTTATGCCTTGAGCCACAGTTTTTATTACTTAAAATTGGACAAATAGAGTCTCCTTTTCTTATTACCATATACCTCTAAATATAAGCGGCATTTGAGAAAGTACAGCTAAAAATATATTTTATCCGCACAACCCCTCTTCCAATTGAATGATGGACATTCGTGTCTTCTGACAATAGCATTACAACGAATACAGACTTTGAACGATCACATTTCAATATAGTGCAGTATCTGCGACACGCACAAGAAATATCAAGTAAGAATACTAAGCGGGTATGTCATTTTATTCATGGTATAAAATGACGTCATGTATGACAAATAGAACACACCTTTTTCATGCATTTGAAGGCAATAAAATACTTGTCAATAAAAGTGACAATAAGTACATATGACAATACATTGAAAATGCCTTTTTATCAAATTCTTCACCAGCCAAGTATGCAACAACCCAGTTGGCGCCAAAAAAGGACCACAAGCATGTCTCTTTACCAACAGCTGTTGATGAAGGGGCACGCAGCGCCATACAGGGAAAATTTATCATCGTTCATCAAACAAGAGCCATTTATAATGTTATCTTCTTGGAAGTCACAATATTACATCTTCAATTCAAGTATGAGATGATCCGCCGATTGTTTGACAATCGTAGACCTATGTGAGATAGCAGCTGGAGGATAAGAAAGTGTGATGGTTGTTCTGACGATAGGAATATCGTAAATCGATTGTTAGGTGCTCCAGCCGCCACAATATAACTGATATAATGTTGAAAGGGGCGTAAAACTCAATTCAATCAATCAATGAAAAGTGAGAAGGCCTAAACGAGTTCAATAGACCAACAAAGTTACTTCATCATCGTTTATCAAACAGGAGCCCTTAAATGTGTTCTTCTTCGAAGTCACAATGTTACATTTGTAATTCAAAAAGATATGACTTAAACCAGTTCAAGAAGCCAAACAAAGCAGTTCATCTAAACCAGAATATATATAAACGAAATTCAAACGTGGTGCTTTCATCAGACTATGCAATTGTCAATGCCTTTGTCAACTTGGGAGCGTTTGTTGGTTTAAAAATAATGCAAACAAATAGTCTAACGATTACAACGCGTTTCCTATTTAAATAAATAAAAAGCTTTTGATGACACAGATCATTGCCACGTGGCTGAATCCGCAAATCAATGCATATTGTCCGGCGTTGTGACGTCATTTGTTTGTTTTTTGCTAAATGTAAATATGAATCATTTTTTTAAAGGTTTTTGTTAAAATATTATTCGTAGTAGGTCTACATAGATTCTGAACAACTTGTTTCTGATTGCACAGATCGACGTCACGTGGTCGAATGCTTACACCAAGAATGAATTAAGGAATGTCAGTTCACAAAGTGTATAGTCGTGTGATTGTGTATGGTATAGAAGTAGACTAAAAGACCAAACGTTTTAATTCCTTTTTTTATCTCATTTTTTTTATTCATTTCATTATATTTTTTTTTACCTTTCTATGTGACTAAATGCATGAAATTAGTAAGGCTTAAAACTAAAGAGTTTTGAAGTATAAGTTGATAGTACATTGTAATGTAATGTATTTCTACGGACTGCATCTAGGTTATTCTAATAATATCTTTTTATAATTTATCATTATTATTATTATAATTGTTATTATTATTATTACTTTTACATTATTATTATTATTATTATTATTATTATTATTATTATTATTATTATTATTATTATTATTATCATTATTATTATTATTATTATTATTATTATTATTATTATTATTATTATTATTATTATTATTATTATTATTATTATTATTATTATTATTATTATTATTATCATAATCATTATTATACAAATGTTTTTTTTTATTATTATTATTATTATTATTATCATTATTATTATTATTATTTTTATTATTATTATTTTTATTATTATTATTATTATTATTATTATTATTATTATTATTATTATTATTATTATTATTATTATTATTATTATTATTATTATCATTATTATTATTATTATTATTATTATTATTATTATTATTATTATTATTATTATTATTATTATTATTATTATTGTTATTATTATTATTATTATTATTATCATCATTATTATTTTCATTTTTATACAAATGAACTTTCTCTTGTGCTTTTTAGAAAAGTAAATGGAAAATAAGTAAAACAGTAAAAAGATTCCAGCCAATTTCTCTTATTCTTGTCTACATAGTTAGGCGGATAGAAACATGGATATATTCATGCATCAGTATATTCTGATTCATTTTGTGATAATGCTTGGAATAACGTGTAAGTATTGATATATAAGTGAGAGTGCATCTCGAGAAACCGTTATCTATTATCAATTTTAATGTAAAATTGATCTATGATCACTTACTTTGAATTGTTAACGCATGTAATATGAAAAATCCTTTCACCGATTTCGGAATAAAATTCATTTTTTGACTAAATTTCACGGTATAAGAGAATTTATTATGATAATCACATTTCCTCTCATTGTTATCATCTAGAAAACAGATAATAGGCAATAGCAGTTTTTAATATACAGCATTATGAAGGACGTTGAACTAATTCCCGCGTTAATCATTATACGTCATTTAGTTGATTTATCATGCGATGAAGCCTGTGTTGACCTGATATCACCTGTCTGATAACATAAAGTGATACCAGGCAGTCTATTTTTAGACACAAATATACACGTTTGCCTGATTTTTCTCTGATTTTTAAGGATTTATTATAATTAAGCACTGAAAATAGTTGCATAATAAATAGTATAAAATGTAATTGTCTTAAACTATCAATATCATCTGGCCTCGGTTGCGAGAAATTATCATGACTCGGCAAAGCTTCGTCATGATAAAATCTCGAAACCTCGACTAGATATCATTGACATTATAAGACAATTACATCTTATTCTCTATATATCTCCAGCCACAGTCGGGTATCAGATAAACATGAAGTTGGCTGTCCCAGACGATGTTTACAATGGCTTCTACCCTACTTACGGCACGGTACTGTTCCGATCCACAAGAGAAGACGTGATGGTTTGTCAAATAGATTGCAGTTTGATCGAATCTTGCAGATCTGTGTTTTATGATACCGCTGCATCTACGTGTTCGTGTTTCAGAGAACGATCCCACGATTTTGCTTTTCTAGTGTCCGCCAGTCATATGCTGTATTACGGAATTATTAAAGGTATAGTACAGAAAACTATGGAGGCGTGTATATCCCCCCCCCCCTCTTCAACGACGTGCATAACACAAGAGGACGCAAAATTTACGTCAACAAGTCCCTACACATCACGTCTCATAACGTGATATATATAAACATGATTACTTAGACTTAGATTTGGCGGCATGCTGTTATATGCGAAGACAGTGTGGAAACTACCTCATTTCTGAAGTCTTAACTTCACATGCAAATATAGCTATGCTCTAAAATGGTGAACCGTATCCAGAAATGGCGATGTATTCGTGTCAAAAGGTTGTGTGGTATATAGAGATTTGTTGTCGTAATTTTGGCGGCCCGGTGTGTTGTGCAAGTCGGAGAAGACTACTTTATATCATAATTCGGCTGTACATACAATCTTACCGAAGCGTATATGTACCCCCCTACTGAGGGCATATACTGGTTTCCAAAGACGTATTGAACTCTTCAAGTTGTCCAAATTACGATGACAAGTGGATGTTTATCTCCTGTCATTTAGATGAATCCAAGTCCTACTCGGTTATGCACGTTATTTCATACAGGAGTTCAGAAAAGAGGGTGGTAAAGTCAGTCTAAAATTATAATTTCCAAGTTAAAACCCTAGGTTGAGGTTACTCATTTAAATCGTCTCATTTGGATGATAATGAAAAAGTTTAATTTGAAAACCAAAATTACCCCTCTATCTGTAAACCTGTTCATAGGAATATATTACGCATGGTTCTGAATGTAATATCTATTGTGTTAAATCATGAAATAGAATAAGTCAGTTATTTATAGTTAATTATTTTCCCAAAGATGTCACGTTCGGGTCAAATAAACCCATATACAGTCACAGATTGCGAGTTATTCTGACTATGATCCAAATTTTATTGTAATTGCGTTCAAAGGTCATCAGCCTGTATGTTTAAACACAAACAGAAGCCTAATATATATTTTGCTACGATAAAAGAAATGCTTCTAAAATCACGAGATTGTTTATTTCAATGAGAGTACGACGGTTCCGGGTTGTCGCGCCGAATGTATTGAGTAATAAAAAGACATTGCATTTGAGAACTCTTGGTCAATACAAGAACGCTCTAGTTCCTGATCACATACATCATGTTGCCGATGAATGACGAGGTCTAAACGTTTCTTCATTTTTATTATTATCAAATTTTATTGTTTGTGTTCGTTTGATTGTTTGTTTTCTGGTAAAAAATATTAACTTTAATTTTTATTCAACATCCTGAATGAGAGACGAAACGCGGAAGCGACTTTATTCATATCTCATTCAAATTTCATTTTTCTTGTTGTCATTTTCTAACAAGTTACATGTGTACATGGCACGCATTGTACATGTACAGTTAACAACATCGTGAAATTGACAATAATTCCGATCAAAAACATTCACAATCACTCACTCAGCGTTCCATTCATTCATTCATTCCAAACACTAACTCAAGCCATTCAAAAACGCCCCAAAATCCTGAAAAGTGATAAGATCAACAACTACATTCAAAATAAAAAATCGGTAGAGAAAGTCCACGATTTCACTGACATAATTGAAATTTATAAGCGTATTGCGCGTTCGTGAAGACATAGAAATTGGATTACCAGCATTGAATTTCAATCAAAACTCGTTCCACACATTCATTCAATTACATTCCAAAATAATACCAAAATCATTCATCTTGTCTTGTGTTCTTAACTGTACGTGTCGCAAACTCGATTATGAATTTTACGATGCGACATGTTTCTTGAAATCCCCCCCCCCGAAAAAAAGAAATCTTGGCAGCCATTTTTAATCGTACCATTGTGAAATTAAGTAACAGCGGTAATAAAAAAATAGTTATAGGTAGGACCTTTCTTGAAAGAGGCTCCAGGATTAATTTCAGATGCATAATTAAATGTTAAAGAAATAAAAAATAATTTGTCATTCTATTGATATAACAAAAGTTGAAAATGAAATAAAAATTCGTATTATGATAAGTAATGTGAACCGTAATATTTTCTGCAGTATTTAACCTTTTTAAGATTAAATTTTTGAAATGAATTTTATTTCTAGGTTCACAATTTGTACAGATTTTATTTCTGAATATCTGAACAAATATCATGTGTTTGATTTAAAATTTGGTGCAAATAAGAGATTTTCCTGTAATCGTATATAAGTCAGATGTCACACTGGTGAAAGTCAGCTTTATTTTAAACGATTTTATAACGATCGTAGGGAGCCCCGTAGGTGACATAATATACACATTTTTCAATTCGTTATAACGAAATACTATTTTGATAAAACGAATTAGTATTTCGTAAAAACGAATTGATATTTCCTTTTAACGAATTAATATTTCGTTTTTTTCGAAATACTATTTGATTTTTACGAAATACTATTTCGATAAAACGCATTAGTATTTCGTTAAAACGAATTAATATTTCGTTATAATGAATTAGTATTTCGTTATAACGAGTTAATATTTCGTAATATCGAAATACTATTTAGTTTTTACGAAATACTGTTTCGATAAAACGAATTAGTATTTCGTTAAAACGAATTACTATTTCGTAATATCGAAAAACTTTTTAGTTTTTACGAAATACTGTTTCGATAAAACGAATTATTATTTCGTTAAAACGAATTAATATAATTCCAAAATCGCTGACCTTGTATATTTCAAGCTGTTGTTAATTGCAGGCACTTCTACACTTTAAATGGTCTTGACTTCTCTAAGATATCATAAACTTTTCCTCTAGGAAACTATTTTATGCTTCGATTTATCCTGCGTTTTGCATTGCCGAAGACCTGCAATCAAATCTTGATACAGTTAGTAACATCATGAAATTGACATTCATCTCAATCTTAACCATTCTCTATCGCTTACTTGGGGCTCCAATCATTTATTCCAAACACTCACTCAAACCATTCAAAAACACTTCGAAATGACAATAAAAAAGAGATAAAAATCAACAGCTTCATTCAAAATGGATATAACTATAGAAAAACAACTCGCGATTTTACTTATATAATTGAAAAATATGTGCATATAATCGGTTCTTGAAGAAAAAGGAAGCTATTTATACAGACTTGTATGTATAATTTATTTAAGGGAGGTAATAAATATAATAGTATAATATCGCATTTTGATACGCTTCACCGGAAAATGAAGGATATCATTTCTGTGGTACCCTCGAAACCTTATGGATGCAGGGCAGTTTTTACAGCCTTTTTGTGGAGTTAAACCGATGAATCCTGCGTGACTAGCTTAAGGGTGGAAAAAGGTTTCCTACCTAAGTTTTGTTTGTTTGTTTGTTTGAATGGGTTTTACGCCGCTTTCAACAACAATGGATTCCTGGTATTTCTTTCACCTGTACTACCATTACACCCTTTCCTAGCCTCCGACTGCTATCTCACATAGGTTTACGATTATCTACCCATAGGTGAAAGACAAACGTCGGAAAGGATATTTGCCGCCACCGGGGATCGAACCCACGACTTCCAGATTGGAAGTCTAATGCCTAACCAACTGCGCTAAGGTGGCGGACCTAAGTTTCAAAAGGCGGAATTGACCAATTAAATGATCTTAGATTGAAATGGATTTATATTGAATGAGTGTTTGGAGTGAACTTTCGATGAAATATATGGGAGCGATATGGTTAATTTCTTCCAAATTAGACAAAATTATCGATATCTAATTACACCCCTTCAATAAAAAAGGTTCTTTTCTCTAAGAAATTATCCGTGTCTCTCCGTAGACGTTTCCAATCAACACTAGCCCATGAAAATGAGAATAATTTGTTCCATTTGAATGAACTCGTGCCCTGTCACGCAAAAAGGGACCATCTGGGAATTATGTAAAAAAGATATTTGAAAAGAGATTTATTCTATATTAGGTTAATTCGATGTTGAATTTAAACAAAAAATCACCTGTAGGTAGATTGACCATTCTAGATTCAAGCAATAATAAACGTGCCAAAAGATTCGACTCCAGTTAGTCTGCGCAGTCCGCGCAGTCTGACTAGGATCGATGCTATGCGCTCTACCAAGATAGTTCCTTTTTCGCGTGACGGGTCACAATTGTAAATATTGTGACCGTTTCTAGTACGTTTTCGAATGCTTTCGGAGAATTTCAGAATTGTTTGTGTGAGCAAGTATTAATGAATAGAGCGCTGAGTCAGTGATGAAGAATGGCTTAGAAAATGATAAATATCAATTTTATGATGTTTCTTTGTTTTACATTTCAGCTTGTCACTCTGGGTGGTTATTCTACGAATCATCGTGTTACTATATAGCCAGTGACCAAACGAGAAACAGAATCAAGTCAAAGGTAATACACAGTTACATGTAGTTACATCGTGAAATTGACATTCACCTCAATCAAAGCAAATCTTAATCACTCACTCGGCGATCCATTCATTCATTCCAAACACTCACTTAAGCCAATCAAAAACGTTCAAACCAGTTAAGAAATGAGCCTGTGCGTTACATTTCCAACAATTTGACATATACTTGAGCAGACAATATTTGGCAGCCTAGACAGCCACGCATTGGAATAAGAAGATTGCTTGTCAGTCTAACTACACTTTGAGACCTTAACTATATGCAGAGTGCAGATTAAAGTCTCTGGTCAGACTGTGCAGATGCACAGGCTGGCCAGAGCCTTTACTTTGCACACTTTAGAAAAATGTTGGAAATGTCACGCACTGGCTCAAATATAAAACCAACAAAGTCATTCAAAATAAATTTTGAAAGAATAATTTCATAGACGTAATTCAAATTGTTAGCGTCTCATAGGCTCTTGAAGAAATAGGAAGCTATGTATAGAACTTGTTTGAAATTTTATTAAAGGGAGGTAATCAATATCGCTAATTTTGTTCATTCTGAACAAAATTTTCGATATAGGATTACCTCCAATTTAAAAAATCCAAAGCTCGCTCCAAACACTCATTCAATTTCATTCCAAAATCATTCATCTTGTCGATTTCACGATGTTCTTAACTGTTGTTAGTAACATCATGGAAATGACACCCTTCTCATTCTCAATCGCT
Organism: Fragum whitleyi; assembly: GCA_948146395.1. Lineage (NCBI taxonomy): Eukaryota > Metazoa > Mollusca > Bivalvia > Cardiida > Cardiidae > Fragum > Fragum whitleyi. The sequence continues at coordinate 37,959,302 of OX411557.1, read as the reverse complement.
CACTCAACGCTCCATTCATTCAAGTTGTTGTCGGTGAAGGTGTGGCTGTTGGCACTATGACGTTACTAGCAATAACTAAGTTCGTACTAAATTATCTTAGCTCGATTGCAACGAATTCTGAAGCTTACATAGTCGCTCTCGAACACCCAACATAGTCCTGCGTTCAGGATGACAAAACAATGCAAACTGTTTGCAAGTGCACATAAAACGTGGGATTTAATTTTCAAACAGTTTGCATCGTTTTGTCATCCTAAATGCAGGACAGGCGTTTTCACATCCTTTGAAGAGAGGCATTGGCTAAAGCCCACTGCTACCCAATTCTAGAGGTGGATTAACTTGAACCAGGTTATGAATCGTGGATTCAAATTAATTATTCTTTAAGTAAATCGTGTCAGTTTGTTTGTTGTTATTGCTGTTGTTTTCCTCGATTCAATTTTTAACACCAATACCAGTTATTTCTTTTAAACTTCTATCTTCTAGGATGTCTGTGACTCGTTCACAAGCCACATCGTAACGATAGACTCGTCCGGTGAAAACGAGTTCTTAAAGGAGGCAGTATCACGGATAGCATCTACAGGTATAATGAATTATCTTGCGAAAATAGTGAAGATGCCACTCATCGCAATAAAAAAACATTTAAGAAATGAAGAGAGGATTTGTTTATTTTATGGAGGCATGAAATTAAAAACCTCATCATACTGTATGAAAACACGAAACGAATTCGTACATTAGTGTGATTTGGTTTTTAGTTTAATACGTCCACAAAATTAACAAAAAATTCTTCGTGTCTTATAATTAAATATCAAGAAGCAAAAATGTAAGATTCATTAATAATGAAAGTTATTTCTAACAGGACTTCTTTTTGTGGAAGCTTTAAAAAATAGCCGCGTACTCAATTTTTTTTTGTTTTTTGTTTTGGGGAAATTAAACCATTTTTTCAGCCAATCAGAATACACGAAAATTGATGGAATCACCTAAAATTGAATAACATGTATTCCAAAATTATTCACCTAACTCTCTCAAATCACTCAAAATGCTACAACCACGCTTCAATTAAGAGATGAAGAGAGTATTTGTTAATATCATAGGTTTCTAACGGGACTACTTTATGCGGAAGCTCACAAACAGCTGCGTAACCAAAATTATTTCATTGGGGAATAAAACCAACTTTTCATCCAATCAGAATGCACGAACATTGATGGACACAACTCAAATTATAATCGTTTAAGTTATACCTCAACTCAAAGAGTTCAACTTCTTTCGAAACTGATTTCAATATCATTCACGTTAATTTCACGATGTTCACTGAGCCAAAATAGGAATGACCTATGCTGGACCTAATCTCTTTTTCATTTTTCAGAGCCCCAAGATTGTCTCTTTTTGCGTGATTAGTAACAAAATAAAGAATAACTGTACCTAAATTGTGTTTGTTTTCTGTTGAATGGGGTTCTACGCCGCTTTTAACATTATTTCAGTCATATCGCGACGGCTGGAGCACCTAACAACGGATTCCTGGTATTTCTCACACCAGTACTACCATCACATCCTTTCCTAGCCTCCAGTTGCTATTTCCACAAAGGACCAACATTATCACCAATTGGTGGTAGACAAAAAGTCGGAAAGGATGAGTGCCGCCGTCGGGGATCTAACCTAGGACCTCTAGGTTGACAGTCCGGCGCGTTACCAACTGTGCTATGACGTCGGCACCTGAATTGTGATGAGATTCATGTAATAGAAAGTTCCAAATGGTATTATTATCGTTTTCATGGTGATTCAAAGAACTATTAAGTCAGAATATAAAAGCAAGTAATGGTGTCGCGGCCCCTTTTATTAAGCGATGATTCACTTTATCGATTTCCTTTCTCGGAAGAGTTCACAGGGGAGATAATTATGTTAAACAACAAATCGCGTTTTTTTTTCAGGTTCATACCTCATAGGTTTATTCAGTCCTCTATCAAATGGTCACTTCGTATGGGAAGAAACGATGATGTCACCCACCTTTACGGGTAAGTACAGTTAAAACATCGTTAAATTGACATGATGAATGATTTTGGAATGATTTTGGAATGAAATTGATTGAGTGTTTGGAGAGAGTTTTGGGTGAAATTCAAGGGAGATAATCCAGTATCGCTAATTTTGTCCAAGATGAACAAAATTAGCGATACGTATTACCTCCCTTTAATAAAATATACAAACAAGTTATATGAATAGCTTTCTGTGTCTTCACAAACCAACCTTACGCATAAAAATTCAATAATGTAAGTCAAATTGTTGATTTTTTCTACCGATTCATATCTTGAATGTAGTTGTTGATCTTATAATTTTTAATGATTTTGGAGCGTTTTAAGTGGTTTGAGTTATTGAAATGAGGGAATGGAGCGCTGAGAGAGTGATTTAGAACAGGTTTGATCGGAATGAGTGTCGATTTCACTTGTAAACACTTGTGTATCGATGGCCCAGCGCGCAACAGTTGTATATAGGCAGTTACAACTATACTTAGTTCCAAAATAAAGTGTGCACTTTTGAATTTTAAATATCTCTGAAAATATGCTATCTATCGTCATGAAATTTTGCATGACTATCCCCAATAGTATGCGCAAACGATATTTGTAAACAAAAATCACGCAATGAGTAAACATTTTCTGCCAAATTAAGTCATTTGATTTTGCATGTTTTGCATGTGCAACACGCGTAAGACGAATAATTGGTCTGAAAATGCATTCAGTTCAATCTTTGCGGCTTTCCTAATCATAAAATCGCATCTTCAATACAATTGTGCATGGTGCTACAGCGTAGTTTGGCTACCAATAAACGTTGTTGAATAAAATCGAACCCTATTAGATTTAGAACGCCATTAAAACTGATTGAGCAATCATGTTCCAATAGAAATCGAGGTCATCATTTTGTAAGGTCTTCAATAAGCAAATCGGGATGTCATAAAACGCCATGGCACGATTCAACGACAAGTTACTTGCCTAACAACATAGCAATGTCTAACGTTGACGTACACGTAACGTCTGCATAAAAATTAATACTTTTGTTTGGAAATGGCTTGGAATTGCTTCTTAAACTCTATATGGCAACATCAACACATAGCTTTTACCATAGAAAAAGTTGTAAGGAGTTCAAATCGCAACAATTTAAGTTCTGCCTGCCTGTATACAGCATGCGATACTTTATTCAAATCTGATTTGACTTTTAATTTCAAAAGGACTTGACTAAAGTATGGTATCAAATTTACTCCATGATTTCCCTCCAACTTTGTAAAAATCTAGAGAATGCAAAAAGTGAAAGTGCAAACTTTCTTATGGAACTCAGTAAATTTCGCGCTGATATGTGGACCGTCAGTCGAAGAGGGAACCTATAGGTAGAGTGCAATTTGTCTGTCTTGGTCAAACTTCGCGGGTTTGGCAGGCTGACTAGGATAAAAAAAATTCAAACTGAGTCGATATGACGAATCTTAAAGTAATAGTCCTCCGTATTCAAGTATGACTTTTAGAAACGTAGCCCGTGGTAACAAATTTTTCCCAGTTCCTAAAGTTCTCAGATGGCCACACTCTTTTACGTATTTGGATAAATACATGTATCAATATCCTTAGTATTGGACAGAAAATAAAACATCATTTAAACATCGTAAAAAATCGACGTTTTTGTCGTAAAACGCCTATTTCGAAGTGTATTTATTAGGGGATTATCCCGAATTTCTGTACAAAATATAGAAATGTACAATTTAAACGCTTTGTAATTCATGTTTGACATCAATCGCTTTATCAAGGTGAAAGCTCTTTTCCATGAGGTCTATTTATTGTATCATTTTTAACCAGCCATCATTGTTTGACTGAAAATGTTATAAATCGGAATTAAACCTCATTCCAAAGGAAAACTTAATAAATAAGATCATTTTTATCATTAAAATAATGACTTGAAATCAAATTACTCGTCTAACAACATTAATATATCCACTTTGAAAATGTTCTATATTAACCGTTTTGAGGACCCGTTTGTCGAAAAGGAGTTGTCCGGGATGTGCCCAAAGTGTAGATCCTAGTAAGTCTTCGCGGAAAGCGCAGGCAGACTAGGTTCAATACTTTTCACACTTGTCCGATTTTCAGAATCAACTGTTCTATCTTCATCCAAAAGTATCTTTTAAATGCGACATCCTTTTTTTTTATTAAAAATCGAACAAATCTCTTTCATATTTCTACTTTACGAAGTTCTGACATGTTCACAATTCATATTTATGCATTTTTCTCCTATTTTATAGATTGGGATTTAGATCAGCCTCTTTATAAAAGGGAATTTTGCACTGCAATTCTGTATAAAGGGGGGCCTACATATGGATATCCTTAATTCAACCTCGTTTTGATCTCAACTCGATCAAATCTTTTTTTTTTTTTCTTTTTTCATAATTTCACTTGACGGAACTCCGACATGTTCCCTTAAGGAGTGATGAGTAACAATTATGCATATTTCTCTCCCTTTTGACAGACTGGATTTCGATATTATTCACACTTGACCGATTCTTTTTCACATGCGACCGCTCCTTGACTTCAGTTGGAACAAATCTCTCTCTCTCTCGTTTTTTCACTTTACGGAACTTCGACATTTTCCCTTGTGGAATTACGATTCATAATGATGCATTTTTGTCTCCCCTTTTTTACAGATTGGGATTTCGACCAGCCAGATAATACGGGGGAATATTGCACCGCAATCCTTTACACGCATGGATACCCTAAATGGCACGATGTTCATTGTGGTTCTAGCTCCTATAATGTTATTTGCGAGTATGACCCCGGAGATTGGTAATTCAAGTCACGCAAATATATATATAGAGGATAATCGTTTGTTTAAGTGTAAGATCGATTTATATTTCATTGAGTGAAAATACAGCTTTTGTTTTTCACGAAATGAAATATTAATCGATCTTACTCGAAAAACAAACGATTATTCTATTTCTTTAATGCAAAAATGAGACAAAATTTGAAATTTCTAGGACATATTTTCGTAAAGCGCGTCATCTTGCGCGTGATTGCTATGCAACGTTCATTGTGACGTCACTTATTTCGCCCCGCATAGATGACGTCAGATAGGATGAAATGCACAAAAGCAGGGTATAAGTTTTTGATAATTTCACTGCTTTTGCGGTGAGTTTATCAATCATTAAAGAAATATATATATAACTACAAAGAATTGAAAGATAAGCAAAACAGATTTGCACTGAAAAGTAGTATTTGAACCAACTTGCGGTGAGTGTAGATTAGTGCATGAATCTTTGCGATTTTGTTCAGGGCAAATCCAATCAAAATATGTATATTTGATCACGTGTTGTTAAGTTTCGATTGTTTGACAAGAATCTGTATAAAATGTAGTTTGCTAGTTTACGTCAATTAAACATTGCCTATTGTCATATTGAAATTAAGTGAGTGTGTGGAGCGAGATTTGAGTGATACTTAAGGGAGGTAATCCAAAAGGGCTAATTTTGTTCAAGACGAACAAAATCAGCGATATTTATTACCTCCATTTAATACAATATTCATACAGGTTCTATGGGTAGCTTTCTCTGTCTTCACCAACGCATAAGACACTAATAATTAACCTTACAAAATCCAGTTTTAGTGATTTTGGAGCGTTTTTGAATGGTTTGAGTTAGTAATTTGACTGAATAAATGGAGCGCTGAGTGAGCGAGAATAGTTTTGAGGGGATTTATATTCAATTTCACGATTTTCTTAAGTGTAGATGGATTTCAAAGTCATTTGGCACGAATGTTCCCCCTCAAAGTGTAGAAGTGCCATTAAACTAGTCGTGGCTGCAGGGCAAAGGTTAATGGCTAATTTCAAGGTCAAAGTTTGTGGGCTCGAAAAGTATTGTTCCTCGACTGAACACTGAATTATGTCAGTGAAAGCGCGACTTTTCTCTATCAAAATCTATTTTGAATGATGTTCTTGATTCTTTATTTTTTTGGGTTTGAGTGTTTTTGAATTGTTTGAGTGAGTGATTGGAAAGAATGAATGGAGCGCTGAATGAGTGATTTGCAATGAATTTGATCAAGATGAATGTCAATTTCACGATGTAATTAACTGTATTATCATATAAAAATTCTAAAATTCCGCTTTCAAATTTATGGTTTAAATTTCAACAAGAATTTACAGATTGTATTATTTATTGTTTTATTATATATTGCATGATTTTTTGTTTTATTCTATATACCAAATATATCATGCTATAAAACATAGTGTAAAGAAAAGAAAACAAGATTTTGATATATTTAAGCATGTCAAGATTAAGCCACAACCAAATATGTACAAAGAAAGAGGACAATGTTAATTAGTCCTACATATCTTTTTGCTATATAATCATTATTCTTATAATATGACCTACGTCGTTGGAGTGAAATAACCCCGTAGAAAAATTTTGATATTATACAGGTGTTATTACACTAGTTGAATAAGTATGCAAACGAGTGAATGGCAACACTATTTTTTAACTGCAAAAATGACGTCATAATATATATATTGTTACGTCAGTTTAAAACAGCGTTATTAGTTTCGCAGAAAATTGAAATGTTGAATTTCAAGAATTTTGACGACTTGTCGCAAATGTTCGGGTCATACAATATCAAATTTGTGCTCATTAAATACTGAATGTATTAAACTCGTCATCTAAAACAGATTAAAACTCGGCGCAGCCTTGTTTTCATCTGTTTATAGATGACTTGTTTAATAAATTCAGTATTCCTTGACCACTAATTCAATATCCTCTATATGATTGATTTTTTGCTATACTATCTGCAAAAGTTTTCATGTATTCATGTTGTCAATTCTACAATGTTCTTCTTTATATGGGCAACATTGTATTGAAAATTATGACTAGTATAAAGAAATGACGGAGAGTTTTACAATTCAGTGTTTTGCTTAAGGACAATGCCAATATAGCAGGCCAGTATTTTCATTGTATTTTTCTTAATTCAAAGCATTTGATCAAAATGCTTTAAGGATAGAAAACAATAAACAAGAACGATAAATGAGCCTGCATGTGACAGTTCCAACAAACTCATGTGTTTGCTAAGTCTAAAATGAATCAAAGTGCTGTCAGCACTGTAAATCGTGCATAATTGACAGGCTGGAATAGTGCAATAGTTCGTCAATCAAAAGAGCTCATATATGGACAATAAAAGTTGGTAAAATATTTGCCCAATTTGTGAGTTTTTTGTCTTACCACTCCATCTTTTCGAGGACATCGCCAGCTCATCCAACTGGAGTTTACAGAATTATATCCACTCAACGTGAGAGATATGTCATAAAACATTTTCATTCAACCTGGGACTGAACCCAGTTCAACTAAGATTTCATCGACTCTATTGATTTTGAAGGGTATAATTTGTTTGGAAAGACATGAAAAGCTATTTTAGAACTTTTATGAATATTTTACCAAAGAGAGGTTATAAATAACAATAATTTTGTTCAAGATGAACAAAATTAGCAACATTGGGTTCCCTCCCTTTTATTTGCTTCAAAACTAAGTTCTCTCACTCATTGAATTTCATTTAAAAAAGATTCCAATATCATTTATCTTGTCAATTTCACACTGTGCTTAACTGTAGTAATTGTTCTTAATTATCTGTGTGTCTATCAACATTGCTTAAAGTATGTGAACCACAAACAATAGGAATAGATGGAAATGTCAAGCACAGGCTTAAATGAGCCAGTGCATGACATTTCCAACAAATTCACATGTGCGCAACGTTAAGACTCAGTTCAGCCTGTGCAGCTGCACAGTCTGAACAGAGTCTTCATCTGCGCTATATACATAGATATGAATACATATAAAATTATTGGAAATGTCACACACAGGCTCAAATTTCTTTTAACAGGCAATTTTCTAACTTTCCCACAGTTTATTTCCTTTCATTTTTGTGTAAGTGCAATAAAAATATATAAAACAATTATGATTATTTAACAAATCTTTTTTCTGTGAAATGTGAATAGAAAAAAAACTTCAAATGGTTTACTTATTATGGCAAGTTCATTCAGATATATTCTGTTAGTTTAAAAATTCATCAGGACAAAAACTTGGACCATTTGGTGGTTCTGCAGGGTACCCTCGGCTAAAAATAGAAAATGTATTAGTCAATGTAACCCTTCGAAAACTGATCGTTACCCAGCTGTGCAAACTGTTCATCAATTATCCCTGGCTTTGCATGAGCACATGTATGCAAAGCAGGGTACAATTTGTAAAGAGCTTGCACCGTTTTTTTGTCATCCTGAACACAGGGCTGATTTTAAAACTTATGGGAAAAAACACTACGATTGAGACAATTAAGACATTGTCAAAAAGTTACTTCACCCTCCAATTTAAGAAGGTGAATGTTAAATAAAAAGAATTTGTTGCATTTTAACATGACTATGTTTCTTTCAATATGGCATGCAGCACTTTCTATGAAACTATCATCTTTTTCAGTTTGACATGTTTTCTCAAAAGTAAAGGGGCAAGGCAAGAATATTAAATATTTCCATCCATAATTGTTAGAATAAGGATCCATCAAAATTGTGTCCAAATGACTTTTGAAAAGACAAATCTATCTTTGTCATAACTTGAGGGTTACAGTATATGAGGGCTTAGAGCAAAGACAAAGTATGTGTCTATAAAATGTATAGTCATATACATGTACTATGTTTTTGCCCTAAGCCCTTGATATATACAGCAATTGATACTTAGCTTAAATTCGATATGAAGGCTTACCGAACAAGTCGACAGCGCATTTCTTCTATCCTCGCAGATGCTGCAGTAGCGTCAGTCACTGTGCTAGCACTCCAAAGTCGTTCTGCTATAGCTGATGCTCGAGGCCTGTCAATCAATGTAAAACATTAGACTTAACCCTTTCCTGTTTTACAAAATTTTTGACCTGTCCAAATTCAAAGGTTTTGCAGACGAAAATTTAAAGTGGATTTAATTTGAAAAATAACCATTCAGTAGGGTAGAAAGTAGTGTGGAAAAAGAAGAAATTGCTTGTCAGAAGCAATTTCTTCTTTGTTCACAATGTTTTCTCAATCATAAAGTCACAGGCACGTAAAAAGCAGGGATTAAACAGCAAAGGGTTAAGACGTTGCGAGCAACAAACACACTAATATTTCTACTTCTACAAAGACCTTTCTAAGCTTTTCAAATAATTAAATTCAAATAATCTAGGGCATGCTTACCAATTGTCTTAACATCTCGAAATGGGTTGACAGAAGACGAAATTACACTATGCAAAGTTTAATTGATCGACTAAATGAATAAATGTGATTTTACGAACCCTATGCATAAGCTCAATTACGTATGATAGTTTATATGAATATAATTTATAAACCTTTATTCAAACTTGATTTAAGCTTTTTTAATGGCCACTTGACAACTAATAGCTACTAAATTCCATAGCCTAAAATGAAGCATTTGGTTACCAGCAAAATTACATCAAAATGTGTGAAATAATACTATTTAGTAAACGGTATTCAATTAATGCTTTAACCATAGTAGGTATATTCTAAATGTTTGATTTCTCAACAATAAGTAATGGTGAAAATAGCAAATAGAATATAAAATACAAAATTAGCAACCATGATCAATAAATGTATTAAAATACTCATTAACCTTAAAAATGCACGAGACCCTACTTTTTATCTATTGAAAGTTGATTCCTAAATTCCTGAATTCGGTATTTTGTGTTACTGAATTGCGATAGTCACCAAAAGTAACTTGCAATCTCTCTCAAAGCACTCCGTATGGGATAAATGACAAGAAAGATATAGTTTGAATTGAATATAGGGCATTTTAATGAAATGCCGGAAAATACATACCGTTTACATACTAAGATCAAATGTGTGAAAATTCAAATGTATTTAGGTCAAAATAATTCACTATGGTATGGAGTTTATCCCATATCTGGGCATATCTCTGGCCGGCGTTTGTGGCGTTTGTATTTTGACCTAAGTACATCTACCTGTCTTGCGATATGCGCTCGGGACTAAATAATCTATTGTTTTGATGCTTTTGCCGGTTTTTGATTTTAAAACGATGTTATTACCACCTCCACCCTTCCTCCTCCCTAATTGCCTTTAAATTAAATCACAATTTTACTCTTTCCTAACACATTATCTATTTTATTCATGTTTAGATATTGCTAGATGTGGAATTTAATCCAGATAGGGTATAGTATAAATATGAATTTCTTGATTGCAATTTATTTAATATTATTGTTTCCGTCAAAGCGTGTCGAAATTTACACAAATTCACGCACGCTTCCTCCTATTCAAAAATGAAAGGGGGTTTTGCGTGGGCTGCTCCCATTCCAGTGAGAAATATTCAATCGAATCCGGTCGTTAAATATTTTTACGTACATATTGCTCGGGTTGTCCGATGTATATACTATGTAAAACGATTGCATTTCAACCTCTATTATATTCCATTCGCGGGTAATTGGGGGCGTTTTATGTCACTATTACTATGGATTCGATTGAGACATGCGCAGTAGCAGAATTGCAGAATTCCTGCTCAGACATGGGTCAAATCGTATCTCAGCAAAATATTTCCTTCTAAGTATGTATTTCGGAAAACCTATATAAGCGGAATTTCATGCCAAGATATGGGATAAACTCCATACAATAGTGAATTATTTTGACCTAAGTACAATTGAATTTTCACACATTTGATTAGTGAATTATTTTGACAATCAAAATCCGGCAAAAGCATCAAAACAATAGATTATTTAGTCCCGAGCGCATATTGCAAACTAGACAGGTAGATGCATTGCAGCTAGTATATGATTGGTCAGTACCTCCCTTCTCCCTTAGCTACGCATCTCTTAGACACTATTCCTGCACACAAATCGTTTTATTTGCATAAAAATTCATTTAAGATCAACAGCCCAGCGTTCAGGATCAATAAATGGTGCAAAAAGTTTTTCCAATTGTGCCCCACATTGAATGAGCTATGCGTGCAGAGCGGGGGATAAATTGAAAACAGATCACACTGTTTTGTGATCCTGAACGCGGGCAGGTTCTATTCCTCTAATTACACAACACAACAAAATAACTTACCATAATCTAGACATTAAGTTGGTGTTATCCACATATTCACCCCATATACAGGCCTCCCCTCCCATAACTAAGTTTTTCTGAGTCTGAGTACCTAGAGGGTTATGAAATAAAAAACAAGAGCTGTCACTGTAAGATGACAATGCCCCCGACACCGCTTTGATAGTAATAAGGAAGTTATGGCCAATGTTAAAGTTTTTGGACGGAATGACGGACGGACGGACGGACAGACGGACGGACAGACGGACGGACAGACGGACGGACGGACGGACAAGTCAAATTTATTATGCCTCCCTATCGGGGGCATGAAAATGCCTTATTTCCACTAATAATAGTGCCTTCCCTTATAGTAGCACCCCTACATTGTAAACTAAAAAAAGAAAACCCACTTCAAATGCATAAATTTTAGGACTTTTTGAGACTTCTTCTCTAATTTGAATTGAATTTCCTCTAGACAATCATTTATATGATTGTTTAAAAGAAATTCACCTTAAATTAAAGGGAAAAATGCCTAAATGACATCAATTTTGATGATTTTTTTATATCAGAAAATACATACTAAATAAAATCTCCCTGACTATGTTATGTATAGCTCCTAGAGCATTTATTAGGAGAAATATGGTAATCACAACAAGATAGATTTAACATGAAACATGATGTATGTTTTTGTGAAACACCAATGCCACTTAACAACATTCTTATTTTCACAGGTTTGACCTTGATAGAGGACCTTAATATTGTCAGATGACCTTGACCTTTGTATCAGCAGATGTAAATCAACAAGATCTATCATTTTGCCATTATCAGCAATGTATATCAAAAAAGCTTTGAGTCTGCAGTATTTAGTTTTTGGTTAAAATTTTGCAGACGGAGTAATAATTGTGCCAAGTTTCAGATCATTCCCGTCTATAGTTTAGGAGGAGTTGCGCACATAAAAAATTGCTAATAGACAAATAGATGGACAGATGACCAGGGCCATAATATAATACGAACCTTCAGGCTTATAATAAAAATGAAACAAGAGCACTGCCTATGGATGCCTAGGCTTGGCTGTTGGATATAGGATAGAGGCTTAAAAAAGGGTATCTCCCTTGATAGTATAGATTTATTTTTTTTTTGTTTTGTTTTTTTTAAGTGAATATATGTACAAAGTTTGAAGTTAATGTAAACAAGATGTGTTTGTGAAACACGAATGCCCCCGTAACAGCATTTTTTTCAAAGTTTGACCTTGAGAAATGACCTTGACCTTGTCACATGACCATGACTTTGGTACCAGCGGATGCGGATCATTGAGATCTATCATCATGCCAAATATGAGCCTTGTATCTTGAATAGGCTTGAAGATATTGGCAATGTTAAGTTTTTTGGTTAACTTTTTGAGTTATTTGACCTTGAGAAATGACCTTGACCTTGTCACATGACCTTGACTTTGGTATCAGCAGATGCGGATCATTGAGATCTATCATCATGCCAAATATGAGCCTTGTATCTTGAATAGGCTTGAAGATATTGGCAATGTTAAGTTTTTTGGTTAACTTTTTGAGTTATTTGACCTTGAAAGATGACCTTGACCTTGTCACATGACCTTGACTTTGGTATCAGCAGATGCGGATCATTGAGATCTATCATCATGCCAAATATGAGCCTTGTATCTTGAATAGGCTTGAAGATATTGGCAATGTTAAGTTTTTTGGTTAACTTTTTGAGTTATTTGACCTTGAGAAATTACCTTGACCTTGTCACATGACCTTAACTTTGGTATCAGCAGATGCGGATCATTGAGATCTATCATCATGCCAAATATGAGTCTTGTATCTTGAATAGGCTTGAAGATATTGGCAATGTTAAGTTTTTTGGTTACCTTTTGAGTTATTTGACCTTGAGAGATGACCTTGACCTTGTCACATGACCTTGACTTTGGTATCAGCAGATGCGGATCATTGAGATCTATCATCATGCCAAATATGAGCTTTGTATCTGGAATAGGCTTGAAGAAATTGGCAATGTTAAGTTTTTTGGTTAACTTTTGCAGACAGACAGACAGACAGACAGACGGACAGACGGACAGACGGACAGACGGTAAAACAATATGCCCCCGATCTTTCGATACGGGGGCATAAAAATGATACCAAAGATATCATAAAATGTCAATGATTTTGTAAACAACAACGATGCTTAGGCTATAACAATACCTCACATTTTCTCAAAACAGCAAAGTTAGTAAAATTACTAGTATTATGTACCAGAAAAAAGAAAAAAATCAAAAGCATGATTGGATGATGTGTGAATACCACCATTGAGTGACATTGACAATATTGATTCTTTTTGCAAATATAGGAGGTCTTAATTGCAAAAGTATATGTGACCCAGTACTTGTGTTATGTACGAACTGTCCTCAACCGAAGCATAGCTAAAAAATAACCTTAGCGAGCCGGCCTCGAACCCAGACAGGCAACAATATTCAAATTATTGGTTTACAAGTCCAATGCCCTAACCACTGAGCCAAAGAAGACCTTCTTTGGCTCAGTGATTAGCGCATTGAATTTGTAAACCATTTCTTTTGAATAATTTGTCGGCATGGGTTCGACACCTGCTCACGTCAGATATTTTTCAGCTATGCTTTGGTTGAGGACAGCTTGTACATAACACTTGAAAGAGACCATCAGGGTTGACCATAAAAGTGTTGACGACAGTGCGGACTGTGCAGAATTACTAGGGTTGAATCCTAGTTGCAATTTAACCAATTTCAGAAATCTAGAATCAACAATCAACCTTCCTGTGAGAGAATTTTTTGAATGCATCCTCTGATCTGTACTGGAACTGATCTCTTTTTGAAATATTTATTGAACAGAGATTCGAGATGGTCCATTTTCACGTGACAGGTCACATACATATATGATGTAAACCATATTGTTGCTTAGCAACATAAATGAAGTCTTATTCAAGCTGCTACACATCTTGGTCACCAAATGATGTTATAATGAATAGCTTTGGTAGGATAAAGATAAAAGGCAAAGAACAGCCTATACATATGTGCAGTCTGATCTTAGTCCGTACCTATTTTAAATAGAAAAGTTAAGAAATTACACTTTAAAATCAATACTGGGCACTATTAACAGGGGTTGATCTACAGTAAATTACAATAGTTTTCATCTAATTTAGGTCTTAAATACTATTCAAATTTCATAGTCTGGTAGCAGCCTGAAAGCCCGGGTTTTAATTGGATAGAAAAGGGAAAGTGTGTGAGAACTGTGCCAAAAATATTATTTACAAGTTTTCAAATGATATTTTAGAAAATAATCTTTCAGACTTTCACCTTCTGACACAATATGAAGCAAAAAACTTGCCACTAGCATTATTATACATGGGAGTCTAAAGAAGCAGTTGTATGGTAAGGGTTCAATACTAGAAAGCCATGAATGGCTTGAGTCGCTCCACAGGCTTGAAATTCTTGTAAAAGCAAATAAATTTTTTGACTAGATTTTTAGATATTTGGGGTTCTACTGATGTTGAAAATGATTTTCAAAATTGCAACTATATAACAGATAGAGAATTGACCTCCGCTCTTTAATGACATATTTTTCATCAAATCAAAATAATTTTTGGCTGCATGATAATGGGTCACCCAAAGATCATACCAAAAATTTTGGATTGATATCCATCAGTTACATTCTGAGAAAATGATTTCATAGTTTCCACTATTTAACATATTGAGAAATGACCTCCACCCATAAAATGCATATTTTTCATCCAATCAAAATAATATTTGGTAGACTGATAAAGGGTCACTCATGGATCATTCCAGTGTAATTTGGTTGATATCCAAACATTGGATTCTGAGAAAATGATTTGCAGATTTTGAGAAATGACCTCCACCCATAAAATGCATATTTTTCATCCAATCAAAATAATATTTGGTAGACTGATAAAGGGTCACTCAAGGATCATTCCAGTGAAATTTGGTTGATATCCATCAGTTACATTCTGAGAAAAAGATTTTCAAAGTTTGCACTATATAACATATAGAGAAATGACCTCCACCCATAAATTGCATATTTTCCATCTGATCACAATGATTTTTTGTAAACTGATAAAGGGTCACCCAAGGATCATTCATGTAAAATTTAATTGGTATCCATTGATTAGAATCTGAGAAAACTCACTTTTTACCATATTTGGAAATTAGCCACGCCCTTTAAATCCATGTTTTTCATTGGATCAAAATTTCTTGAACAACTTTGAAAGAGGGTCACCCAAGGATCATTCCTGTGAAGTTTGGTTGAAATCCATCCAGTAGTTTCTGAGGAGAAGTTTTTTAAAGAAAAGTTTACGACCGCACGCACGCACGGACGGACAGACGACGGACACAACGCCATGACAATAGCCCCAGTGGCTTTCAGCCAGTGGAGCTAAAAATGAGACTGTTCGCGACACTTTCAAATTGTACACTAAGCATACATGCTGTAGAGACTTGGATCATCCTACATAAGTCCCAGCCTTTTAGACAGTTCAAATTTCTAACAAGTTAACGGCAACAAATTTCAGTTTGGAGAAATTTCAGAACAAAAAGTGTACTATAAACAAGAGGACCATGATGGTACTAGATCCCTCACCTGAGTCTCTTAGATCACTGGGACATCACATCAATTAAAAAGGCAGATGTCATGAAGAAGATAATTTCTACATAAACCCAAGTTTCACAAAGTTTTGGCCATATTTGTGGCCATTAGAGTTATTTCAAGTAATTATCATTAAGACTCCCTTTCCTGTGATATGGCATTGATTCTTCCCATTTTCAAGGGAGTTCATTCTAGTGACCTGGAAAACATTTTGGCCAAGTTTCATGAAGATTGGACCATATTTGTAGCGTCTGGAGCTCTTACAAGAAATTTGTCATTAAGGCCCCTTTTCCTGTGATATGGCATTGATTCTTCCCATTTTCAAAAGACTTCATCCTCATGACCTAACAAACATTCTGACCAAGTTTCATGATGATTGGACCATATTTGTGGCTTTTAGAGTGCAAACAAAATTATTGTCATTAAGGCCCTGTTTCCTGTGATATGGCATTGTTCCTTCCCATTTTCAATAGAGTTCATCCTTAAGACCTGACAAACATTCTGACTAAGTTTCATGAAGATTGGGCCATATTTGTGGCCACTAGAGTGTAAACAAGTAAATTGTCATTAAGCCCCTTTTCCCGTGATATGGCACAAATCCTTTCCATTCTCAATAGAGTTCATCCTCATGACCTAACAAACAACCTGACACAGTTTCATGATGATTGGACCATATTTGTGGCTTCTAGAGTGTAAACAAGAAAATTGTCATTAAGACCCCTTAACCCATGATATGGCAGAGATCCTTTCCATTTTAGCAATTTTTACAAGGGACCGCCCAAGGAATATTTCTGCCAAGTTTGGTTCATTTTGACTCAGAAGTTTAGGAGGATATGTAGTTTAAAAGAAATTGTTGATGCCATGAGGGACAGACTGACAGATGGACAGACGGATGCCAGACATTGATAGATCACAATAGCTTCCTAGAGCACTTTGTGCTCAGGTGAGCTAAAAACTGATTAAATTCTTCAATTTGACAATGATTTTTGTTTTTTTTTATTCACCATATTTCAGTAAGCAGACATTTGCTGTACGCATAATCATGTCATATGTAATATCTTTGAAAATGTCGTGAAAGCTCATATTAGCACAACATGTAACCAGCCCTGTGATCAGGATGAAAAAACAGTGAAAAACTGTTTGCATATTTTACCCTGCTTTGCATGTGCAAAGCAGGAATAATATTGCAAAAAGTTTGCACCATTTTTTTCATTTTAAAAGTAGGGCTGATATGGGCTATTTTATTTCCACTTCCATAATTTGTGTGATTATTTTTTTTTTTTCTCAAGAATAGCATAACATTTATCTTCCAGAAAGAACATAACCTCAGCAAGGGCATAACTACGAGTACGCACATTATGCGGGTTAAAATGACATTTTTCCTTTAAAAAACATTGAATGTTTTGATATCAGTAAAATATTTTAAATGAATATTATATTGGTACTTAAGATAACTTGATTTTTACTTAAACATGCTTTATTTATGAACTGAGGAAAACCATGAACCTCTTATTGAGAAAAATATTATTGAAACACTGTGTGTCAACAAAAGACACCTTTCAAGGAGTCGAAAAGGAGTCAAAAAAGATGAAATGTATTTTGTCCAACGACAAGGCACTTGTCTCAATCAAATTTAATATGAAAATTAGCTAACCTTTGTGATTTATTTGAAATTAGACAAATTTAATTCATGATTGTGCAACTTTCCTTGGAAATAATGTTCATGCATCAGATAAGACCTGTTTCTGAAACACAGATGGCTCCAAAACAGCATTTTTTAGAAATTTGACTTTGAATTTCATAAATAACTGTATCACATGGCCTTGACCATGACATCAGCAGATGTATGTCATTGGGATCTATCTTTGTACCAAAAGTGAATATTGTATCTTGGATCAGCATGAAGAAGTTTTCAATGTTCAGTTTTTGTTGATGTTGTTGTTGTTTAACTTATTATAGCAAATATTTGACCATGACACATGAACTCAACATAATTTGATTTTGATCTTGGTTTCAGCAATATTTAGATGCAGGGGCATAAAAAGCATACTACAACTGAGCAAAGGAAATGAAATCTTGTGTATATTGGAGACAGATATAAAATCACCCATTTAATGTTATACACCATGACCAAATTACCATTAAAGTCATGCGGATCACATGTATAATAATTGGTCCACTGTGTCCCGTACGCTATAAGGTCCAGGTACCAGCAGGCTGACAGAAGTGTTTTATAACCTAGGTTTGTGACCTTGGCTAAATCAGCCTGGTACCCGGGCTTCCAGACTTCCACTACAGTATCTGGTGCAACCTTTAAATACAGAAATTTATGAAGCTTTAACTTAAGGGTGTAAATTAGATCAATCAAATCTAATGATTTTGTCTGTTTGAAAGAGGATGAAAGCAAATGTAAACAGTAATATTTCAGTCATATTGGAGCAGGTGGGGGACTTATCAAAGCTGTAATGTCAGAAAAGGATATTTTGCTGCAAATTTTAACCCTCAATATTGAGTATCAAATGTGCCACCATCTGTCAGCAGATGGTAGCCGATTGAACTCTCAATATTATGGGCTAAAAAATGAAGATTGTAAAGGCTGACCAGGGCCAAGACCGTTCTTTCTTTAGCAGGTTTACTAAATTCTTCAGAATGCCAACAATCATTCTCTCCCTTATTCATTTTAGAAATCTCTACCCTGATTTATGTCTGCAGCCTGCTTATTTAGAAAATATAATTGACTCATATTTCTAAAGAAACAAGCAATTCGACATACTCAGTCACAGCTTACCATTGAATTCTAACGGTTCAACCTTGTAATATTTAGGCCAATCAGGTCCGTACGATATATAGTTGACGTACCAAGGGGATGAAAGTAAAACTTTATAACCAAGGGAGGTCACTCTATTCATCTCTTTCTGATATCCGTCCTTCCAAACATGGACAACTGTGTCTTGGGCTACCTAGATTGATTGTGCATGATATATGAAAAATGGCTAGTGACAGATAGTGATGGGCAGATTAATCAATTAAAATCGATAATCAGTTGGTTTGGGCTTCTGATTGTGATAATCGACTAATCGAAAATCGATTAATCAGTTCCTTACAAATAAATGAAAGCCATATATGTTGTTTTTGAAACCGACATCAGTTCAATGGATCAACATGAAACAGTTGTAACTACCTATATGTTTATAGGCAGTTACAACTATTTCATGCTGAGCCATGGAGTTGGTAGAAAAATCTGCAGGACAAGTCTTTGGGTCGTGAGTTTTAACTAATATGTCATATTCTTTTCTTTAAAGGAATGATACTGGGAGTGCTGTATAACTTTCTAAGAAACGATTATACAATCGATCATTAGTTGATTTACTCTTCCAACTACAAAACGATTATCGATTGTGATTTTAAACCGATTGGCCAACACTAGTGACAGACTTATTAATCAATTTTAATTAAATATAAGCTGGTTTAAGCTTCTGAATGCAAAATTCAACTAAGGAATTTCAATCAATCAGCTCCAAACACATGAACAAAGGCCACAATAAATTGTCTTTCAAATCAACCTCAGTTGGTAGAAAATTCTACAGAATAAGGGTTCAGGCCATGAGTTAAAACTAAGCTAATTTATTTCATTCTTGGGAGTACTTCATTACCTTCTAAGAAACTGATTATAAAAATATTTTTTTCATGTTATTTTTACCCTTTGAACTAAATTGAGTATCAGTTAAGATTTGAAACTGATTGCCCATCACTGCAAATGGCACTTTCCCATTCAGAGAGAAAACAATCAAATTTTTTGTTTGTTTGAGTTTAACACCTCTGTCCACAGTGTTGCAGTTATATAACAGTTTCTATTGCATTTATCTATGTCTTTCTCTTGTTTCTCACATCACTACAATCACAAGATTTCAACTAAGCCACAAGCTGCCCATCTCACTTAGTCATTCTCCTAATCTTTTTTACAATTTGTGAGACAAAAATGACGCATGTCATAGTGACAAAATGTCAGAGGATAGTTTGCACACTTTAAGAAGTATGCTCCGAACAAAAATCAAGTTATGTATCTAATAAAGGGGAATCTCTCAAAAAATATGATGAGTAGAGTTATTTCATGATTCTAGTTTGGATACTCTTTCAGATATGCCCAGACAAAAAGTGGTTTACAGATGGACCAACCAACTGACAAATTTACTCCAAAATTTTAACAGAATCCTACCTTTGCTCCATTGTCAATAACTTCTTGCCATATAATGTAGGCTTTCTGTAGTTTATGTACAATATCTAGTAAACTGAAAGGAAAACATTGTTTGATTTTTAATTAATGTTAAGAGGTTATTTAACATGATTGTGTACAATACTGAATTCTATTGGATGAGTACCCTGCAGAACCAGTCTATATTTGAAGAGGCAAACAAACATTTGTTCTAGAAATAGAATTCCACATGAAATGTTTTTTTCATGTGTCAAATCGATAATTGCTTACTGATTATAATATGTAATGAACATAAAACAGGTTGATACCCGTCATCGCTGATATTCTAAAGTAAAAAAACAACAACAATTTTGTGTCCCTCTATGTCACTGAATTCTTCTTTTACTTGCTAAACAATGTTACAAATGAAGAAATCAAGAATCTTCTCAATATCAAAATTATTTCAATACCTCCCAACAGAGTGTTTGATACATTTAAAAGGCTGCGAAAAGTGGCGATATCTATATTCGGGACTGCAGCCTAGCTTTCATTGTACAATATAGCTTGCCTCACTTTCATCGTTGAATAAAGGTTGTCTCGTTTTGGAATAAAATCCGTATTTTCAAGATTCAAAGATCCAAAATTCTGCAAGCAAGAGTAATAGTTCTTGTTCACTGCACTTCTCCTCCATGAGATCTATCCATCCTTAAAGTTTCAAGTTGATAGCTATTATACTTTAGGAGATATGGTCCGAACAAAATCTACGAAATGACAGACGGAGACCATTACTATATCCCCTAGCTGAAAACGCCGGGGATAACAAACCATATAATTTTAAATCAAATGATTCTCCGTAATTGTCACAAAAATATCTAGTAAGCTTGATCACAAATTTCTTGTTGTTGTTGTTCTTGGCTCATAAATGGATTCTTTAAAGATAAACTTATCTTTATTATTTTTCAAATTCATGATACCTTAAATCAAATCTAAAATCTTACTTTTGACTTCATCGGTGGCCTAGTGATAAAGGCGCTCCACCAATGAATTTGAGGTCCATGGTTCAAGCCCCACCATTGCCGAGGTGTGTTTATGGTCAAAATACTTGATAGCCATCCCCAATTCACCTAGCTCTCAGGGAAGTGAAAACATCAGTATTGAGTGTTTGAAAGTGACTCTATAATCTTAAGCTTTAGTCGTTAATGCTGGTTAGAGTGTGGTTTTACACCACAACATTATTTCAGTCATACCGTGGTGGATAGAGCTCTTTACAAAAGATTCTTGGATTTCTCACACCAGTACTACCATCACATCCTTTCCTAACATCCAGCTGCTATTCCAAATAGGTCTACAAATATTAACCCATTTTTGGAAGACAAATAGTAGGAAAGGATGAGTGCTGCCGTAGCCGTACCCAGGACCCCTAGATTGACAGTTGATGCGCTACCAACTGTGCTATGATGGCGGCCCTTTGTTGTAATTGAACATAAATAAATTAGTATAAAAACTAATCTTACTTTTGCATGTAATATTGTTCCAGTTTAGAGTAGTCAGTCCCAAACCCCATTGCAGTCATAAAAGCTGTGATGTTGGGATTACTCTGCCTAGAAAAGACATAGGGGCCCCAAGGTTAAAAAACTTTTCTCATTCTCAATTAAAAATTTTCTCAAATTTAAATTTTTTTAGATTTCAGCCGTAATTCTGTTTTATTACTTATTTTAATGTATTAACATAAAAGATAAAATTAATAAGTTGTTATAAAAAACAACTTATCAATTTTATCTTTTATTTTCATACATTCATTTAGGTAAAAAATTTAAGAAAATTCTCAGTTGAGTCTGAGAAAAGTTTTATAACCTCGGGCTCAGGAGTTCTACATTGACACAAATTATTGTATCAAATAAACCTTTAGTTGGTCGAAATAGGTATATGTTTACAAACAAAATTCAGGCCTCACAGGGAGCAAAACATACCCTTTTACCTTATATGTAATTTTAGATTCATACCTTCATGATTATTTTACAAATATTCTCTCCATTTATGATGGTATGTGTTAGTAAGATACAAAAGTGGAACTTCTTAAGACTACCAACAACTAAAGGAAACCAATATGGACATATATCTCCTGATAGTTATTGGCTATTTCCTAAAAGACTCTTGTCAAAAAGTTATACATCGAGTTGAGTCATATACAAATGTGGAACTACTAAAGGTAGTCGAACCGTAATAGTTTCGCAACATTTTGGATATCATGATCTTGCACAATGTTGACCGAGGTTTCCTAATGAAAATCATTAGGAAACCTCAATTAACACTGTTAAAGTTCATTACTCAGGAAACGTTGCGGAACTATTACGGGTCCCCTACCTTAAGAAAGTAAAACTTTTCAATCTTACCAACAACTGAATGAAACTTCGTCTCCACCAAGATGGACGTATTTATCTGGAAAGACGTTAGCTATTTCAGAGAAGAATCTTGACAAGAAGGTATAGGTTGAGTTAACTGCAGGATTTATTGGGCCAAAGTCACCAGTAGGTTTGCCCCCACTGTAACAGGTAGTCAGCAAGTCTTTGATACCCTTACCCCAGGACTGAGTATGGCCTGTAAAAAGACACCAAAATCAACTTTGTTTTCAATCATTTAACAATGTCTAAATGATGTTGAGATAATTCATGAAGGCAAAAGCTAGGCGCAAACAAAAGAAGCATTCACTTAAACAAAATCACATTGATCAATCTTAAGGTAGTGGACTTGTAATAGTTCCGCAACATTTCAGAACTCATGATCGTTCACAATTTTGAATGAGGTTTCCTAATGAAAACCATTAAGAAACCTCAGTCAACACTATTAAAGCTCGTTACTCCAAAAACGTAGCATAACTATTACTGGTCCACAACCTTAATCATAGCCATAGAAAAAAGAATTTTTTTTACATAATTTGAGATATTGGGAAGAGAGTAACTCAATAAATTTGATTTCATTGAGACCTTTACAAATGAGAAAAATGTTGATCTGTTGATCCCGAAGCACCCTCAAACAAACAAGACATTTTGAAATAGATGAAAATGATGAATTTCTGTGTTTTATTTGTTTATAGATCACTCTTTCATAGATAGGGTATTTCAAAACCATTCATTCAAAATTTTCTATCTATTACCTGGACTATCAAATTCTGGAATAACTCGGATGCCTCTCTGTCTGGCGTATTCTACAATTTCTTTAACATTGTTCTGACTGTAGACATGGGTAGGTGAATAGGCACCCTAAAACAAATTAAAAATATCAAACATCTTTGCAAGCCAAGGGTTCTAACTCCACTATGTTCCTTAAGAACCCTTGGCTTGCCAAGATGCATATTGATGGCTCAGCGCAAAACAGTTGTAACTGCCTATAAACATATTGGCAGTTACAACTGTTTTGCGCTGAGCCTTGATATCAAAACAAACAGTCCATAATGATCATGGTCCTAAATACACACGTAGCTCACATGCATTTCACTTCTCTCTTGTTTGTCGCCTGTCAGACAAAAAGGGACCATCCAGGTTGTGCAAAGTGTCAACCCTAGTCAGACTGTGCAGACTGCATAGGGTCAAAAAATTGCAATTGGGTCATTTTCTAAATCTAGAACAATCATTCTACCTTCTTGCAAAAGATTTTTTGATATGTCAAATTTCTTTTGAGTCTAGGCTGGTCCTACTGTCAACTCAAGTATGAGGCCTACAGGTATGCTCAGATCTTTGGTCCATAAATTCAAGTCTTATACTGAAAACGAGCCTCTACTTTGTTACAAAAGAAGAAGAGGTAATGGCATTCATTCATTATTCTATGTGTGAAAAGATTGCAAACTGACGAAACAACTTTAGAGAAATATTAACTTCTGATATATACAAATGTTTGTTTTCTTTGCAGAACTGACCTTAAAAACAAACTTTCATGAATTATGGCAAAATGGCACCCCATCCTGACATACTGTTTACAAACAATTCATTAGCCAATCAGAAGTGCTAGGTGCACGTATGTCATCAAATACTGAAAAGGATATCCATTGTGACTGTATATTGATGACTACGTATCAGCTTTAATGATAGTCGACAGTGGGACCAGTCTACCTAGCAAAGTTTGACAGTATACTGGTCCTACCCCTTTCCTGTTTTACAAAATTTTGGACCTGTCCAAATTCAAAGATTTTGCAGACGAAAATTTAAAGTGGATTTAATTTGAAAAATATACATTCAGTAGGGTAGAAAATAGTGTAGAAAAAGAAGAAATTGCTTGTCAGAAGCAATTTCTTCTTTTTTTCACAATGTTTTCTCAATCATAAAAACACAGGCACGTAAAAAGCAGGGATTAAACAGCAAAGGGCTACTGTTGACTCTTGTATAAAGGCTTCTATGATAGTCGACAGTGGGACCCAGTCTAGTTTCACCCAAACCTGAACTAATCTATGTTTCAAATATTTATTCAATGGAGTTACATGACTGTCTTTTTAATGTGTGACAAGTAAGCTTAGGGTTTTCTATGACAAAAAAGGGTGTAAAGAGGTTGACCCATTTGAATACAAATAGATATTTTCAAAGTCTCTTTTAAAAATTATCTTTTTGTATAGGATTGCAATGTAGCACAAAAGCATTTTGTTTTATTATAAATACTTAAAGTCTTTAAGTATGATTATGTCTAAGTAAGAAAAAGAGGCCTAGTTTGATCAAAAATGCATTTAGAATAATCCCATTATTGGTCTAGGTTACTTTTTTAAATGCAAGAAAATAACTACATGTTTACCTATACCAAATAAAGTAAAAGATATTAACAAATACAAAAGTTTTTGTACATGGATGATGACAGCACTGTCAACAATGTCAACACAAATACTGTAGTCCTACCTAAGTCCAGAGGTACGTTTGTTAGAGCCAGATTCTTAAGATTCTTATTAAGATTTTTAAGATAAAGCGTTCGGTAGAGAGAGATTTTGAAGCGGCTCAATAAGAATCTTAAGACATCTCAATGAGGAAACAAAGATGGTTTTGCATTGGCTTAAAAAGAGTAATCATGACGACGTCGAATATTTTCACTCAAAATATCGAAAATCGTTCATTACGATGTCTTAAAAATCTCATTTAGATGGATTTTTCATCTTGCTCTACCGAACGCACCTCTGGTGTCAGCTTAAAACTATTGTAAGTGCCTATATATTTATAGTTTTCAAAGTTTTCTCAAAAACAAACTGAGTTAAAAATGTTACCTTCAAACTCATATCAGGGAAGGTGTAACTCTGGTAAGGGAATGACTGGTCATCCACGATGTGCCAGTGAAACACATTCATTTTGTTTTGTGACATCACATCCTAGAAAATAAATCAAAATTCTTTTAAGTAAGACGTTCACAGCTTTCTACCACCAAATAAAATGTTTGTCAAAGCCTTCAGACCCAATTTCAGCGTTTGATCATAACTTCATAATTCTAGATATCTAAATATTTGTTTCAAATGACACCTCTACCCAAGATGGAAAACATTTGTGCAAAACTATTTTGGAATCTTTCCATAAATGTAGGTCTATTTTAGGAGCTATCTGAAAATTTCTTTAAAATGGCATTTCAACTAATGATGGGAACAATCTAGCCAAGTTACGTTTAAATTCATCCATATATTTTAGTAAGTAACTATGCTCTGTATTCGATCGATGTACAAGCAGTTATTCATGAAGTGTGTCAATTTTTTTTTAATTCATACCTCAATGAAAACAATAATTATTCCTAAATCTCTTTAATAGTTTTTGAGAAATGAATTACACATCTGATAGCTTATAAAACTTACCAGGTTTGCTTTCAGTACATCCATGGACAGAAAATGTCGGCTAGTATCTAACAACAGACCTCGATGTTTGAACCTCGGATAATCCTCTATACTTGTCTGGTTAATCACGAACTGAAATAAACCAATTTGTGACATCAAAATTTTAAACTGGTCCAAATTCAAACAAGAGGGCTGTTGACTCTGGATGGTTCGACTGAGAAAAAAAGCTCTTTAACCTTGATTTGTCTTGGCAACCATAGAGAAAGAGATCATTTCAGCTCTATTATCTAAAACTCTTCTAACCTAATGGGGTTGAAATTTGCAATATGGCACTTTTTTTTAAACTTTTGAATATTTCTAGTTTGATCCAAGATCTATCCCCTCCCCAAATGCTCTGGCCCTGGAAAACCAACATTAATTGCTTGAAGTATTTTCATAAATGTACATATAAACTGATTATCCATGACAAATATAAAGGCTATCGGCAATCTGGTTTGGATAAAGAAATTTAAAGACTTTTATATAGCCAAAGCCCTACACCCTCCCTTTGGTGCTCTGCCCCTGGTAGCCCAACAGCCGTGAGTTATTTATTTTCATAGAGATGTATGAACTGATGATTTAACCTGATGTGCCCGTAACGCAGAAAGGGACCATCTTGGAAACCTGTAAAATGAATGTTGGAAATAGAAATTGAGTCCAGCATAGGTCAACCAGAGGTCACATTTCAAACATTCTTTCACTGGAAGGAAGATTGAACATTATACATACAGAAAATAAGCACATCACGAAAAGTTTAGACCTTAGTCAGTCTGCGCAAACCGCACAGTCTGACTAGGGTCGACACTTTAGGCACTACCCAGCTGGTCTCTTTTTGCATGACGGGTCACCTGGTTCATCATCAGAAGAAGAATTTCAAAGATTTTTTTTTTCTATAGCCACTTGGTCCTATCTGTCCCCCCTATGCTCTGTCCCTGATTTCTCAACACTGATTATTTCATCTTTTTTCTTATGCTATTTACATGAAGGTGAATAAAATGATAATTCATGCCAAACATACAGGCTGTTGAGGACCTGGTTTGGAAAGAGAAGAAGAATTTTGAAGATGTCTAATTTGATCAGAGTCCTGCCAACTCCCCTGGTGCTATTCCCCTGGTTGCCATCCAGTCATGATTTTAGATATTATATAAAGTTTTATTAGCTGATAATCCATGACAAATTTTAAGGCTGTAGGGCACCAAGTTTATAAGAAGAAGAGATTTTAAATATTTCTAAATTGACCCCAGTTCTATGGTAACAACTTCTCGACACCCCCTCTGGTGCTCATGCTAGTCATGGTTTCATGTTTTTTAAAACCATGGGGAAAATTAGTTGGGGCCGGGCCAGCAATGTCCCCCTTGGTTCAAAAGCTATTAGCTAGATAGTTGGTGTGATCCATTGATTTTGTAAAATGTAATCTTTTTGTCAAGACCTCTAGCTTTCAAAACCTAGACAGAACCCTGTTTAACAAAACTATGATTTTTTTTCATCATATGAGAAAAAAAGGTTCCCAATGCTTTGTTTAACCTCTCTCAAATCTGCTTCCTAGAGAAAACATATGTAAGGCTCTTTAGATATTATGTGGGCCAATGAAGGAACAAAGATCAATTACTGCGCTAAGCAATGGAGCTCTGTACCTCATGATCTTTGACCTGAAACTCACAGACAGCAATGATCACTCAAATTTGAGAGACTGAGAGTCAACTATCAACATCTTGAAATTGATAAGGAGAATATTTTTGGAATGATTTCAAAATGAAATTGAATGTGTGCGTGGAGCGAGTTTTTTAATGAAATTACAGGGAGTTTATTCTATATTGTTAATGTCATCCAAATTGGCTAAAATAAGTGACATATTTACCTTCCTTTATTCATCTTTACATCCTGCTGAGTGTCACAGACCAATTAGAAACGTTAAAACACAAGCCAGCAATAAAATCATGGAACAAATTTGATCGATTTGAATAAATTGTTGATTGGTTTGAAGGATTTCGTATTTCAACAAATTTTGGAGCATTTTATAATAATTGAAGAGAGTGTTTGGGATTGCATTAATGAAGCCCTGAACAGGTGTCTTAGATGGTTTTGATCGTGGTGAATGTAAATTTCTACATGTAACTTACTGTACAATAAAACTCTTGACCTACCTCTCCACTCGATGTTGTGTATATCAGCTGACTAAATGTTTCCAATCCACGTAATGCACCCCATATTTCTGGTGCGCTCAACTTGGCTTCTCCAGTAGTATCAACATTCAACTTATCTTAAATGTATAAAGGATAATTGTACTTTATTAGTGTAAGATGAATTCATATAAATATCTCCTTGAAAAGCCAACAAAAGCTACTTTTCCACAAGTGGCATGACCATGAGTAAGATACAACTATTGTTGTTGAAAAAAAATTGAAAGATTTGTCATTCTTACACAAAACAAATTATTATCTGTCTCCTAAATGTAAATATGAAGTAAACAGCAAACATTTTAGGACATCTTCTATTTAATGTTTCATTAAATGTGTTTTTTTACATTGAAATGTGTTATTATGATTAGATTATGTCAAATGATGTGATATGAGCGAAAGGGAAGTTACAAGATCAACACCGCCTACACCAACAACAACACCAAAACAAAAGACACCAAAGCAATAACAAAACCTCTGATTTTCTCTGAAATCAGCTGAACAAATAAAATAATAAAAATGACAATTCATTGTTAGGTGAACAAACATTGTAAATACAGCTTGAAAAAAGATGTAACAATATTTTCAATTTTAAAAAAAATATGCATCAATAAATTATGAAATTTCTGTTGCCATGTCTACCAAAAAATGTTCAGGGTTTTCCTTGACGCAAAAAATGCGCGTCTTTGTCGCAATTTCAACTCAAATGACCCGCAAAAAAATTACCTGTGCGACATTTGTGACGCAAGTTTCAAAATACAGCTCTGTGCTATGAACATGTATGATTGACGATCTTTTTTCATACATAGATTTTCAGTTGGGTTAAAAATTGACATAACTCGCTTGTTAACAAGCGTCAGATACTATATTTCCGTGACCTCTGTAACTATCCAGGTTTTCCAATATTGATAAAATCAGTGCACTATTCTATTTTTAGGTACCCGATAAAATATGCAGACGGGTTATCGTGATTTAAACCACCTCAGACCAAATTTCCGGTCGTAAAATTAACTGTAAACCAGACACCGGATCTTACATAATGCAACAACAAATTAAAGTGTGTAAACTTCCATCGTCTGCATTTGAGCCATTCTTTTAAAGGAAAAACAAAATAGAGCTGTTTTAGCGAGTTTGATGATGATAACTATGGTCCATCTTCCAAAGGAGTCATTCGTCATTAAATCTGAATTTGTTTAATATTTTTATTTATAGCTTGAATTCTCCGAGGGTTAAAATGTTTTTGACCTGTTCCAAAATAGGAGGCCATGCTGAACAACCAAACCCCAAAAATTTGAAATGTATATGGCTCTGAAAATGTTACAGTCTACTTTATTTTGTTTTTTATGTGCCCCCTAAGCTTCTTTAAAGTTGTCCCCCAAAATTGGAGAAATGACCCCCAATTCTAAAGGTATGGGGGTCACAATGACCCCTAAATTCTGAGGCCCAGGGAAAACCCTGAATGTTTGAACACTCATTTTACGCAAAAGTGTATAATTATTCAAATCAAGTGTTGGACTATTTAAATGACTTATTCAAATGTGAGGTTCTCCAAATGGTCAACTCATTGATTTGCAATGCATAGAATTGATTACAGAGCTACAGATATAGGGGGTATTTTTTATTTTACAGGGGTATGGGAATACGGTTTTCTCCTTTTGTCCCTGGCCAAGTAAACAATGTTTTTTTTACTTGTCCAAGTTCAAAAATAGCTTGTCCACAAAAAAAGAAGAATCAATAGATTTTGAGAAAACATTGTTTTTAAAGAAGAAAATGCTGACAGCAAATGATACCATATTTAGTTTGATTGCTTCAAAAATAAAATTTTCCCCGAGGCAAAATCTGGATAATTTTTTAACAACCCTCATATTTCAAGTATTTACTTGTCCACAGACAAGTAGTCTCATAGATCATAAAATGTACTTGTCTGCAGGTAGAAAAGCTGATGTCACACAAGTCTGGCATGGGACTTCCACACCCCTATTTTAGATTGAATTCTTTCAATTCTACTTCCACAAATTCTATATTGTGGAAACTAATCTGAATTGTCTTTTGGAGATGTTTCAAATGAATTCACACAACATAGGGTTTTATTGAGAAAAAAGATTTGAGACAGGTTTTACCCCCTCTTATCTGTACATCAGTTAGTCAGATAATTTAATTCAAGACCTACAAGATTCGTCAGATTCCAATGAGGGATACTCATTTCCGGCACAACTGGCCTGCAAAGTGAGCATGACGGTCAGCTTGCTCACAACAGCATTGGCTCTACCCTGCACACGCGGGCTAGACGGTCTAAACTTCAAAACTGTCTCTGGCCTTGAGGTTCCACGTCGAAATATTAGCTGTCTGTACCGGTTAAAGGCGCCTTGTAGGTCATCGCATGAGGAAGGCGAAAGCAATTTGAAGGTAAATTCTTCCGCATTCAGTGAGAGTTGAACCCGAGTTGTTTCCATGGACTGCGGCATCGGCCATGGCGATCCTTTGGTCGGAGTAATTGGGTTAGCTCTCAGATGTCTTCTATATTCAGACTGGGTGTTGCCACTCACGAAGAAACTCAAATACAAAGAAAGCAAAATGATAACCACAGCCTTCGTGCGAGTCGCCATCTTTGTTAATTGTATATCACTTGAGCAGTTAGGGTCACATGACGGTTTTATTGCTAGGCACATGACTTACATACGTGCATCACGTGATACAAGTTAAACTGGGCGTGAATTTAAAAACTGGTTTAGCGGGTAATTTTCTTCTCCGCTGGATTAGAAACAAAGCAAATAAAATCAATGTTCTTCTGGCTTCAAAGTGAATGCATTTTGAACAAGATTTTCCAAGTACGTTTCTTAAAGAACTGCATCCATGGTGTCAGACGTTTCACTTTATCGGTTAAAAAGCTCATTTGAGCTTATGTTATTTGTTAATTGTCTTACCGACTTTAAATAAAGTTTACTTACTTACTTACTTTCTTACTTTCACAATTGAGACTGCTCACACTTGAGACATTTCACTTTTAAGAGGTTTCCTACCCAGACGTTTCACTACCCTTTTTTATATATAAAAAAATGCCGCGGCCGTTATCAATTTTCCTTTTAAGCATGTAGGGGGGCCCTATTTGTTTAACTTTTTAAACTTTGTGTTAGTGTAATAAAGGCCTGTCTATAAATTGCGAGAGATTATCATCTGATCACACTTCGGGCCTATTTGAGGCGAAAAAAATGGGCAGATAACGCTTTATTTTGTTTCTAAGCATACATTAAAAGTTTCAATGTTATGAGGGTTCTCCATAAAATTCAAAAAAAAAAAAAAAAATGCCGCCAGGGCACGGAACCTAGCCTATACAATAGGAGAGTCCCTGGCCAGGATCTCTCAAAGCCTTGGTCCATGGTGCTGCCAATCCGCACTCCGACAGTATTATTCAATATTATTTTCGATATAAGAAAAAAAGATTCTACGGGTTCGTTGAAATAACTCAACGAAAATAAAAACACGTACCGTTCGAAAGATCATCATCATATCAACGCCACGTTAATGTGAGAGGGGAACTCACGGTGAAGATGTTCATGTCACGAAAAGACAATTTTATACATTGTACATGGTTTGACACTTAGGGGAGTCCGTGAGTCCGAGACTCTCTGTTTACCAGTTAGGACTCTTTCCATATGCAAATAAGGGGTCCGATGGACTCCAAGGGTTACAGGAGCATTGATTGAAAAACAAAAAGTACAGAGCAGTGTCTTTTTGCACTTGCCAAAACTGTAGACCTTTTTACATAAAAAGGTGGCTGAAGAAAACATTAACTTGAAACATGCAGTGTTTTGAAAAAAAAGCCAACTCTTCTTTGGAAGAAAATAGTGGAAAAGAAGAAATTGCTTGTAACATGCAGTGTGCAAACAGTTTGCCAATTTTACCCCTCTTTGCATGCATTTTCTCATCCTAAATTGCTTGTAACAAGCAATTTCTTCTTTTCCGTAATTTTCTCCAATAATGAAAATTAGGACTGCTTACTTCGAGCCTGGACACATTGATTGCATTTGTTAGGAGTCCAATTGACTCCTGAATCTCAGGAGTAAGTGTCAACCCCTGTTGTAGTTCTTCGCCACTATTTTCACGTTAAGTTTCAGGTCATGAACTGCTGGCTGCATCGGCGTAACTTTGATTTTGAAATTCATACGCTCAAAACTGGCGACCACCTGAAGATATAAAGCCGTTCGTAGTAGACAGACAGGGGTCCAAAGGGACAATTTTGATAATCTAAACATTGATGAATGGTCAAAACATCGTAACTACAGCTTGAGAAAGCTGTAGTAACGATGTTATGCTCATTCACCAACGACATTTTTCGACAGAGGATTAATATTGTATTACGCAATTGCGTAATGTGCGTTATGGTAGTTACGCCCTTGGGCTGAAATTTTCATGTTAGCTAGGGCATCTTTAGTCTTGGCAAATTAAAACTTTTCATGTGAAATTATATCAACATCGGCGCCATTTTTGTGAAAGCTATGTGGCAGACCTAACTATAGCCCATACTAATCCATAAAGAATGCTCATGGGGCAGATTATTTCATGGAAAATATGTAAGATGCTTTTGACAATACAGTCAATTCATAGGCTACTAAGGACGAATCGTATTCATGTCGGTGAACTTGTATAGTCCGTTTGACTTCTATATGGATGTAGTGTATTAGCGTGGGCTAACTAAAGTATCAGGTTTCATGCCATGACTATATATGCATGACTGGCGCGCAGCGCGGAGTTCTCCACTGGCTACGTTAGAGTTAACATGTATTATATTATTGTGTAAATAAAGTTAGTAACCAAAGCTATAGTTTATCTTTCCATTGTTCCTGCGACACAACAAAGTTTGGCGACGAGGATAAGGATTATATCTTGGACAGATTTGAATGGATTAAATTCCGGACTGTATGAAGTCAGTTTATGGATTAAATTCCGAGTTTACATGTTTAAACCGATTGGATTAAATTCCGTTGATTTTGAATTTTGGGAGAATCCTTGTGTCGAGACAATGGCAAAAGCATTGAGCGTTCCAAGTGTGGAACCATTCACGACAAACGGTGACAACTCGAGTATATCCGGAAAGTGGGAAAGATGGTTGAAATCATTCCGGTATTTTGTCACGGGATCTGGGGTTACCGACAAGGCCCAGAAACGAGCGCTGCTTCTACATTTGGCCGGTCCAGAAATACAGCAAATCTTTGAGACTCTGGACAATACGGGAGCCGACAATGACTACGACAGAGCTGTGCAAAGTTTAGAGGAGTACTTTAAATCTAAGAAGAACATTAGTTTTGAGAGACATAAGTTCAATTCCGAGAGACAAGGTGAAAATGAAACAATTCAGGAATTCACAACGAGGCTTAAACACCTTGCCCTTACCTGCGAATTCGAAAACACAAACGATAGAATAAAGGACCAAATAGTTGAAAAATGCTCTTCTTCAACACTACGGCGAAAATTCCTCTGTGAGAAAGATCTAACTTTGGACAAAGTGCTCGAACTTGCGTCCACCTACGAAAGAGCGCAGGACAGTGCAGCTAAAATTGAGAACGGTCATTTTGGTAGTGAAGCACGTAAGGACAGTGCTCTCAGATTAGAAGTGAAGCATAAACCACAGTATAGGCGGAAAAACGTGGAATGTTATAATTGTGGTAAATTGGGACATTACGCCAAGGATCAGACGTGCCCCGCAAAGAACGCGACTTGTAACAACTGTAAAAAGATAGGACACTTCAGCAAAAAGTGTAGGGCCGAGGCAAAGAGATTTGGAAAACGGGGACAAAGAAATAAAGTGCGTTCTGTGGAGCATGAATTAGCGGACCATGGATCCGGATCGGACGACAACTTTACATTCACGGTGAGTGAGAAGTTTTCTGACTCAATCATAACTGTAAATGTCGGGAATGTTCCTCTGAAAATGCTGATTGACTCCGGGTCATCATGCAATATCATAGATCGCAACACCTGGGAATTTCTCAAGTCACAGAAATCGTTCAAATGCCTTTCCCATGAAAAATCGGGAAAGAAGCTTTTCGCGTATGGCAGCCAAAAACCTCTACAATTAGCAGGAAAATTCTGCGTTGACGTCGAAGGAAACGATAGAAAACTTCAAAATGTCGAGTTTGTGGTATTAGAAGGAAAGGGCCAATCTTTGCTTAGTAGAGACACTGGTATAAAATTAGATGTATTGAGAATAGGACCCAAGGTGTGCAAAGTTGAATCGGACATAGAAAAGGAATTTCCGACCATGTTTACTGGGATAGGTAAACTCAGGGACTATCAGTTACACATACCTATTGATGAAAAAGTTGACCCAATCGTACAATCGGTAAGACGTATACCTTACCATCTCAAGGAGAAAGTAGACAAAAAGCTGGACTCGCTCGAACAAATGGACATAATTGAGAAAGTAACAACTCCAAGCCGATGGGTATCACCCGTCGTTATCGTACCAAAGGGCGATGACATTCGTCTATGTCTGGACATGCGTTTACCAAATACAGCAGTAAAACGAGTACGTCATACAATACCTACTGTCGACGACGTACTTCAGGAGATGAACGGCTGAAGGGTATTCAGCAAGATCGACATCCGGAACGCTTACCACCAAATAGAGCTGGACGAATCATCGAGGGAAATAACAACGTTTGTCACTCACAAAGGGCAATATCGTTACAAAAGGCTAGTTTTCGGAGTCTCGTGTGCCAGCGAAATGTACCAGAATGTGCTTCAGCAGATCCTTCAGGGATGTGAAAATACGAGAAATATCATGGATGATATCATAGTGTACGCTCCTACGCAAGAGCAGCATGATAAGTGTTTAAGAAATGTGCTGAAAGTGCTTAGTGAAAAGGGTTTGACCCTTAATCGCGAGAAGTGTCAGTTTAATATGTCAGAGTTGGAATTTATGGGAAATGTAGTTTCTGAGCACGGGGTTGGTCCAAGTAAAGCGCGTGTTCAAGACGTATTGGATGCCCGAGCCCCGCGAAATGCGTCCGAAGTACGCTCATTTTTAGGTCTTGTAAATTTCAATGCCAGATATATCAGAGATATAAGTACCGTGTCCGAGCCTCTGAGGCAACTTACGCGTAAAGGCGTAACGTTTAAATGGGCTGATGCCGAGCAAAACGCGTTTGACGAATTAAAACGGAGACTAGCGAGTGCGAAAACCCTAGGTTATTTTGATAAAAAGGGTAAAACACAGGTAATTTGTGACGCATCGCCTGTCGGGGTCTCAGCAATGCTCGTGCAAGAGCAGAGCGGTGAGAAAAGAGTAATCTGCTATGCAAGCAGAAGTCTCAATACGGTAGAACGAAAGTATAGTCAAGTAGAAAAAGAATGTATTAGTTTGATATTTGGAGTAGAGAGATTTCACATTTATCTCTACGGTGCCGAGTTTGAGCTTCTGACTGACTGCAAGGCGTTGCAGTATCTGTTTGCACCGCGTTCAAAACCGTCAGCACGGATTGAACGATGGATTCTCAGAATCCAGTCGTACAAATTTTACAAATTGCCCATGAGTCACACCCTGGAATCGTCATGATGAAAAATAATTTAAGGCAAAATGTGTATTGGCCCGATATAGATAAAGACGCGGAAAAGCATTGTAGGACATGTTATGGGTGTCAGTTGGTTTCGAACCCAACACGACCAGAAGAAATGACGCGAACCGAACTTCCCAACGGACCCTGGGAACACCTAGCCATCGACTGGTTAGGACCGTTGAATGCGAAAGATTTCATTTTGGTAGTCGTGGATTATTACTCGCGTTTCATTGAAATCGGATACAGTAAAATACCTACGTCTGAAAGTACTATCAAAATATTGCAAAGTATTTTCAGTAGGCACGGAAATCCGATATCCATACAGACGGACGGTGCTAGTTACTTTACGAGTAATCTGTTTGAAGAGTTTCTGCTAGAAAACGGTATAAAACATCGGCAAACAACGCCATTATGGCCGAGCGCAAACGGCGAGGTAGAAAGGCAGAACAGGTCCTTGCTTAAACGTATCAAAATCGCACAAGCCGAAGGGCGCAGCTGGAAGAATGAAATCGACACATTCTTGCTTATGTATCGTAGCTCTGTTCATTCAACTACGGGTGTATCACCAGCTGAACTCTTGTTTGGTCGTAGAATTAGATCGAAATTGCCAAATTTACAAAATCACCGCGTAGAATCTGAAGCTAGAGACCGCGATTCGATCATCAAAGAAAAAGGCAAAATGTATAGCGACAAAAGGAGACACGCTTCGGAATCTCTCATTGACGTAGGCGATAAAGTATTGTTGAAACAGCAGAAAAATAATAAGCTTGACACAAATTTCGAGTCGAAGCCCTATGTTGTTCGCGAAAGATTCGGAAATAGGGTTACAATTGAGCGTGATGGGGTTACGTATAAAAGAAACATTACCGCTGTAAAGAAATTATTTGAAAAGGATAAAATGGCCCAAGAAAATCTGACACCGCCGCAGAAAACTACAAGTCCTATAAAAGTAGGAAATTGTGGATATCGTGTTAAAAGAAAGACGCGCATGCCATCGCGTTTCTCAGATTATGTTTGACAGTGATTGAAATTAATAGCTTTAAGTCCAGTTCTTCCCCGCAGTTTTATTGCTGCCACAGGTGATATGGAGATGTGAACTTTCCTTGGAAAGCGAACGCTGCATTTAATTGCCATTACTAATGTCATGTTTAATGTTGATTTTCATGCTTTGTTTACAAATGATCATTGAAATGATTAGAATTGTGATTACAGACAGTTCATGACCGGCGTACTAAAGGTCACATAAACTTGAAGACAAACAGCAGATTGTTATTACATAAACGCTGGGGAACTTGTAGACGATTAAGAAAAGGCCGTGGTTACGATATTTTTGATATTTAAGAAAACAAAACAAAACTTTTTCTCCCCTGGAAGAAGAAATTGCTTGATAGAAATAGTTTAAAAATAATTAAGTAGTGATGAAAAAGTCTAAAATGCAGTGAAAAAATAAAATTAATAGAGAATGATTTTATTTTAAAAAAAACTTGGGGAGAGATGTAGTGTATTAGCGTGGGCTAACTAAAGTATCAGGTTTCATGCCATGACTATATATGCATGACTGGCGCGCAGCGCGGAGTTCTCCACTGGCTACGTTAGAGTTAACATGTATTATATTATTGTGTAAATAAAGTTAGTAACCAAAGCTATAGTTTATCTTTCCATTGTTCCTGCGACACAACAATGGACCAACATTTTCATCAATTACATAAAATTACGTTTGAGAAGCAAAAAGTTAACATGAAGACGGACGGACAAAATCATTATTTTACATTCAAAAATTCCGAAAAACAAAACTCGTCATGGAATTAGGTGGAAAATATGATACGACAAGAAAAGAAATATGTTTCATTATTTCATTTCCGAGATTTTCGGCGAAAACCCCTTGACTCGTGAAGATGTCAAATCACTGGCATTTTCTCCCTTCTCTGCTTCAAACGTTTTTGGTTTTTTTTCAAATCCATAGGATAGGACTTTAAAATTTATACGCACACAGAAGAGGACTATAAAAGAATTAAATCATATAGGATAAAGGCGATATGAGAACTTTGACAGAAGATCAGTCTCCTGCGTCCGCTCCCTTTTTATGATTTGAGCGTTGATGAATAATCAAAACATGGAAACTACAGCTTGAATGAGCTGTAGTTTCGATGATATGATCATTCACCGACGATATTTTTCAAAGGAGGTGTTTTTTTTTTTCTTTTCCGCACTTGCGTAAATTGCGTAATGGGAGTTACGCCCTTGTTTAATATAATTATCATTATTAAATTCTATTAATTAATTTTCTTGCGCTACCCTCTTTCAACAAGCTACGCCCGTGTTTGAATGAAACCGTAGAATCGCCATCTTGGTGATCTATTGGACGGCATAACGTAAGTTTAGGTTTTAATTTGCTCGGCTGTTTTCAGAGAAAACCCCAGTTTCCAATCACCTTGACGTCATTGGCGTGACAAATTTTAACCTTGGGCATATCTCTGTTGTTATTAAAGATATTCTCATGGAACTTGGCATGTGTGTTCGCCATCACAAGAGCTGTCCGCACTATCTAGGGGATAAATCTGGTAGCATTTTGTGAGAGTAATGCCTCTTTTCTACTTAGATTTTTTGCACGATAAAGCACCGGCAGCCGAGCATTACACCCGTGGGCGGTTCCCTTGTTGTGCTTAATTTGTGCATGATGCGTTTTCCTTTGAATGAAATAAAATCTGTAACCTTACTTTGGTCGTTATAGTAAACCAGCTCGCCGATCAGTTACAATAGATCTAGGGACAGTAACCCAATCTAAACTATGGCATTAAACCGTCGTCATAGCGCAATGGTAACGTGTCGGTCTATTATTCAGAAGGTCCCGGGTTCGATTTCCGACGGTGGCGTTCATCCTTTCCGACTATTTGTCTTCCACCAGTGAATACAATGGAAATAGCGGTGTCAGAAATACCAGATAACCATTGAAAGGTGCTCAAGTCACCGCGATATAACTGAAAGATTGTTGAAAGCGACGTAATACCCCATTTTGACAAACAATTTTAACAAACAAAACCACAGGGGTCAACAACCGAAGTTCTCATAGTCTATTGGGGTCAGTATGCACTTCCTTTTTCACATGACTGTGATCACCCGAGTGTGATTGGTGGAATTCGAGCAAAGGTTGTAAATGTCAAATTAAAAAAAGAAACAAAAGAGAAAAAACGGAAAACTGTAATTTTAAATCCTTTATTTTCACCCATGTCACAAACACATGATTAGTGTAAGTGTTAGGCCTACTTTAAGTTTAACAATCGTATAATTTTAAGAAAATAAATTAATGAAAAGTCTAACAAAAACCCATCGTTTAAAGATAAATACACATTTAAAATTAATGTGTGCGAGTGTGTGTGTATGTGTGTGTGTGTGTGTGTGTGTGTGTGTGTTTGTGCGTTATTGTGTGAGGAAATATTTATATACATATATTAGAATGCGTACGATAGAAGTATTTACACATGTTTACACTAATGAGATCATTGTGAATATGACAAGTGAAATTATTCTGGAATTATTCTGGGTTGAAATGAAATAAATGAGATAATCCAAGGGTGCAGGACGAAAACACTGACTAATTGGACTCTAGAAATACGGAGAGTATATTTTTTAATTAGATAGATTTATGAAACTAAACATCCCAACCAATTTATAAGAATAAGCAATATATTCATACGTACGTATGATTAGGTTTTCAGTTTCAAATCTCAAGGCAAAACGGTGCAAACTGCTTCAAATTATACACAGCTTTCCACACAAATGCAAATGTAAAGCAGGGTATATAATTTGCGAATAATTTTCACCGTTTAATAAAATCATCATGAAGCAAATACGTGAAGATTATAAACAATAAAATAGCAACAGTTCGGAATTTCATCCCATCACCTGTATTAGCAAAAGTTTTTCAATGTAAGACAAATCACCGTAAAATTACTGTTTTATTAGTGAAATGATTTCATTTTCGCGTTGATGTATAAAGTATGACGGAGGAAGAGTTACTTGCAAAAAGTAAAACCCGAGGGTGGAGCCCGATTATCTTGCTTTGTATATAGCAATAGTTTTTCATTGTTTGTTAAATAACTGTTTTACTTATGAAATGATGTCCTTTTCGCGTTGATGTGTCCATAAATATAGTATGATGGAGAGAGACTTATTTGCAAAAAGTAAAATTCGAGAGCGGAGCCCGAGTATTTAACTTTGCATATAGCATTAGTTTTTCACTGTTTGTCGAATCACCGTAAAATTACTGTTTTATTTTTGAAATGATTTCATTTTCGTGTTGATGTGTCCATGAATAAAGTATGATGGCGGAAGAGTTATCACAAAAAAATAAAACCCGAGGGCGAACTCCTCCCCAATGCCAAAGCCTTGTTTAATTATAATATGTTGTTAGCTGAAGAATTCAGTTTTGTATCATAGAAGATGAAAACTATGATTCAAGTTACTTTAAGGAAATCCCATAACACGTAATCTCGCCTTTTGACGCACAAGCATAGGAAAAAAAGCAATAAGAAATTGGCATTTTCGTCTTTGTCCTCAATAATCTTTACCGCCCCACCAACCAAATGTGCAATGTGGGGTATAATTTGCAAACAGTTTGTGCCGCTTTGTCGTCCTGAACGGGCTTGTGTGTCAAATGAAATATATATGGCGATGTTTTCAACTTGTCGACCAGCGATCAAGGTGATTTCAAACATTCGGGAACCGTTAGGGAAATGATACCCTGCCTTGCACGTATGCTGACGTGCATAGCGGAGCACGAATCTTTAACGTTCCGACTCGATTTTGCATCTTTAACTTGACTGCACAACTTGACAATAGACTTTACGGGTATAAACGTGTTCTTTAATACAGTATCGAAAGTCCTTATGGTAGTAGAATTCAGTAACTTAGCCGACAAAGGCCCTTAT
Source organism: Fragum whitleyi (assembly GCA_948146395.1). NCBI lineage: Eukaryota > Metazoa > Mollusca > Bivalvia > Cardiida > Cardiidae > Fragum > Fragum whitleyi. Next base: position 37,918,930 of record OX411557.1, on the reverse strand, counting down.
TTCTGTAAAACCAGCGTCAAAGTCGGCATCGTCAACTGGTTTGCATCTGTATAAAAGAACCTGTAATAGGAAGGGAAAGGTTTTTGTTCAATATTTACAGTTATTCACATCGTAATATTGACACTCATCTCAATCAAAACCGTTCAAAATCACTATCTCAGCGCCCAAATCATTCATTCCAACATTCAATTCAGTCACTCAAAACGCTTGAAAATCGTTTCAAGATCAATCGCTCAGCGCTACAATCAATCAATACTAACACTCACTACAGTTACCCCAAAACGCTTGAAAATCGTTCAAAATGGTCAACGTTTAAATGAAACCGATCAAATAATTGTATGATTATATTGGTTGGTGATGATTTTTAAGCATTTGATTTTATCCATGAAGACACAAAATCAGAAAGGCGCGAAAAATTTATTAGAGGGAGGTAATAAATAATCGACAATTTCATCCAATCGATATTGTATTACTTCCCCTTAATTTTATTCAACAACTTTCTCCTTCAATATCATTCCGATGTCCTCCAAATTATTCACCTTCTCAATTTGACAAACTTCCAAACTGTTTTAGCCAAAAGTGTAACCTGTAGAATGCACTCATTTTTTTCTAAGATTTGAACCATTATCCTAGTTTTTGACTACATTTGAAACTCAGTCGAGGTTTCATGTACAAAACCATTCTGGACAGCATTCAAGACATTTTAGCTAAAAAGTGTGACCTCTGGAGTGCACACGAGGTTTTTCTGAGATTTTACTCGCTGACCTACTTATAAGTTCTTGAATCGACTTGACTCTTAATTTCTGAAATTAAATTTTAACAATGTTGGAAACGATTAAAAAAATGTTTTCAAAAAAACCCTTAGTAGCAATAAAAGGGCGGTTTGAACGGTTAAGAATGTGTATGGAATACTGAGAATACGACGCGGAGTAAGTTTAGAAATTTTTGAGCGAGACGTGGGAGCACATCGTGAAATTGACAAGGTGGATGTTTTTGTTTTTTTTTCGCGGTGTTTTGTTACAGTTAACAACATCGTGATATTTACAAGGTGAATGATTTTGGAACTATTTAGAAAAGAAATTGATTGAGTGTGTGGAGCGAGTTCTGAGTGGATTTAATGGGAGGTAATCCTATATCGCAAATTTTGTTCAGGATGAACAAAATTAGCGATATTGATTACCTCCCTTTAATAAAATGTATATACAAGTTCTATAAATAGCTCCTTATTTCACCAAGAACCTATGAGACGCTAAAAAAATTGAATTATGTCGGTGAAATCGCGGTTTTTCTCTATCTCTATATTTTGACTGACATTGTTGATTCTATATTTTTTAATGGGTTTGAGCGTTTTTGAATGGTATGAGTGAATGTTTGGAATGGATGAATGGAGCGCCGAATGAGTGATTTAGAATGGTTTTGATTGAGATGAATGTCAATACAATGTTATTAACTGTAACTGTACCTCATCGATTCCGCCATCAAAGTCCCTTTTCGAAGCCTCAACTGATGTTCCGAAAACAAATCCAGATTGGGTCACCAGGATGAACGTTGAATCTGAAAAGTTGGTAACAATCTTTATCAAGTCAATTCCAGAATGATTATTTACCGTTAGATATTCAGAATATCCGTTTATTTCAGGGTTGATTTTTATTTCACTGAGAGAACAACAAAAGCTATATTTTCGCGTTGCATTGCCACAAGTGAAAATAAAACGTTTGTTGTGCACTCTTTGAAATTATAACCGATCTTCTCCGAAAAAAGAAATACGTTTATCATCGTTCTGTTTATTTAAGACGCACAAAAATGAGACAAAATATTATTTTTTCTATGGAAAATTTTCTTAAAGAGCGTTACTTTTTTATGTGATCGATTGACAAGAATTGATTTATTTGACTTCACTTAGATAACCTGAAATAAGGTTAAATGTATAAAAGCAAGTTTTAATATTTTGATAATTTCACTGTTTTTTTGCGAGTTTATCAAATGATATTTAGTCGTTAATTTTCTCGATAATCCATAGAAAATCATTAAACAGTTTGTTTTATCGAATCTAGGATAAGATACTTAAAAAAAGTAAGTACGAGTTCTTTTGTAAGATTTTTTTCCCTTTAAGAAATACCAGCCTTTTCTTAGGAAAATTAACGTGTTAGTTTTTAAATAAATAAATACGTAAATTACAAATGTCGTGAATGTTGCGCAAAGGGACCTTCTGGGAAGTGTGAAACATTTCGATCCTTGTCAGACTGCGCGGATGGCGCAGACTGACTAGGATCGAAACTTTTAGCACATTACTAATATTCTGAATCTAGAAAATTGAATCTATATTTCTGTGAAAGAACTTCCGAAATAAAACCTCTGATTGGCCCGTTATAGAACCAATCTCTTTTTCCAATTTTTATTTTACGAAGTTCTTAGATGGTCCCTTTTCGCGTGACGGGTTACATATGTGAACGCATACCCGAAAAAGGAACATCTAGGAACGTCGTTAGATATTTTTTTTTTTTCAAAAAGGGGGTTAAGTCCAGCATAGGTCAACTCGAGAGCGCATTTCAAAAATTCTTGTACAATAAAGTAGAATGATCATTCTAGAGTCAGAAAATCAGCGAAATGCGAAAATTACGAAAGACAAGAGGTGACTTCTTTTATTCACACTTCAAGCTTCACACTTCAAAGATATTTTCTTTGAGATGTAAACTCTGAAGCGTGAACTGGTGGTGACATTTCTTAAATTCAAACTTCAAACTTCACACTTCAAACATAATATATTTGAAGCGTGAACTATGAAATTAAACTTTGAAGTGTGAGCTTTGAAGAGTGAACTGTGAAGTTTGAAGTGTGGAGTAAGAAGTTTGAAGAGTGAAGTGTGAAGTGAGAAGTGTGAAATGTGAAGTGAAAAGTGGAAAGTGTGAACTATTGAAATTATTGAACTAAGTTGAAATTTTTCAACTTCACAGTTCACACGTCACACTTTACACTTCAAAATTCACACTATACACTTCACACTTCGTAGTTCATACTACACACTTCTCACTTCACAGTTCACACTTCAAACTTCAAACTTCACAGTTCACATTTCAAGATCATATGTTTGAAGCGTGAAGTGTGAATAAAAGAAGTGACCACCGGTCTTTCGTAGAAAAGTGTCCACTTTTTTAAGCCTGCGCCGTCCGCAGGGTAGACACTACACTACGCATACCCAAATGGTCCCTTTTCGCGTGGCTCGTCACAGTATATGGTTTTTTTTTAAAGAGATCTCTAATGTTATTACGTAAAACAGGGGCACTATCGGCAATTATAAGAGTTCCGCTTTCATCGAAAACTGCCGTATACACGACCTCATCGTCACCACAATATATCAGCCAATACTCATACCAGACGTCAACCTAAAATGATAATGATAATAATAATACTTGTTATAATAATGATTATAATAATGATATCTCAATGATATTGAATAAGACGAAGGGGCGAGTCTCTAATGAAATGAACGGGAGTTACATTTAATTTCAATTATTTGGAAAATGTTTGCGATGATTTATCACCTCCCTTTAAAAAAACAACGTTTTGTTCGGCTTGTGAATAATTTTAGAATTAACAGAGGCTTTGAAATGCCCCCCCCCCCCCCAAAAAAAAAAAAAAAATGTCGAATAATTTTTTCGATTTGAATGAAAGGTTGATAGTTAAGAACGCTGTCGAAGTATTTTTTAGAACAATCGGGGCGTTTTTAGCGACTGGAGTGAGTTTTTGGATTGAATGAATGGACTGTCTATTTCACAACGTTACTAACAGTACATGTAAATGGCTAGAAAATTAATGAAAATTGTAGTACTGGTGTAAGAAATACAAATAATCAATTCATTATATTCCTGGTATTTCTCACACAGGTCTAGCTTTCAGGATGACAATCGGGACGAACTTTTTTTTTTAATTAAACCCCGCTTTGCATGTATAGTTGCATGCAAAGTGGTGTAAAATTTTCAAAATAGTTCGCTCCTTTTTGTTATCCTGAATGCAGAACAGTAGTACAATTGTACAACAAATTAAATTGCGAAATTAATTTTCATCTCAATCAGAGCCATTCTATATCGCTCACTCAGCACTCCATTCATTTATTCCAAACACTCACTCAAACCCCCGAAAAACGGTCCAAAGTGACCAATCGATCCCCGACGGCGGCACTCATTCTTTCCGACTATTTGTCTCTCACCAATGGGTTGATAATCGTAGACCTATGTCAGATAGCAGCTGGAGGCTAGGAAAGAATGTGATGGTTGTACTGGTGAGAGAAATAACAGGGATCCATTGTTAGGTGCTCCAGCCGCCGCGATATAACTGAAATAATGTTGAAAGCGGCGTTAAACTCCATTCAATCAATCAATCAACCAAAAAGACCAAGAAAGATCAAATCAGCTCCATTAAAAACATATATAAATAGAAAAAAAAATCAGGATTTTTGTGACATAATTGAAATTGTAAGCGTCTGATCGGTTTGTAAAGAAATAGGAAGCTATTTATAGAATTGGTATACATATTGTAGTAAAGGAAGGTAATAAATATCGCTAATTTTGTTCATCCTGAACAAAATTAGCTGTATTGGATTACATCCCTTTTATTTTACTCAAAACTCATTCATCACACTAATTCAATTTCAATCCAAAAATAATTCTAAAACCATTCACCAAGTGTCAATTTTACGATGTAGTTAGCTTTATCCTTTCTTTTGATTGACATTTCAAATTCAAAAGCAAAATTATACCTGTAAATTTGTTGTTAGGTCGACCATTGCCGTCTGCATAGAGTTTCCAATCATAAACATTTTGTTGTTGTATTTAATGGTTGTCGATATTTTTGTACCGGTACCTGTTCCGCCTTGCCTCATTACACATACGTCAACCGTTGCATCTTCCTGGCTTGATCCTCTCGGGTCAAAACAGTTGGTCAGTATGACCTGTTCTTCATCTTTAATAAAAAAGATAAACATAATAATAAATATAATAATATGTAAAGATCTTTGTTGAATAAAATTTATACTGAGACTGCATTCAGTATTTATACACTATAAAATCATCTAAAAACATTAGGACCTGACAATTTGGCATCCCAAAATAAACATAAAAATTAACATAATAATAAACATAATAAACATGATAATAAAATTAATAATAATAAACATAATAAACATAAACATAATAATAATAATAATAATAATATTCATTCATTCATTCATTCACTTTATTTCCTCCAAAGGAGATTAATTGAACAAACATTTTTTCTTTAACAATATAGATATGGCATATAAGTATAAACAATTCGGAAAAACAATGTGATGTAGTTTGAAATATAAACTACGTACTGTAGCACGAAACGGGCGGTAAAAGAAATGTGCAATATGCGCTATAAATCATATGGTCCGTGGAAACATCTATATATGTAATTAATCGTCATTCTACGAAATTGGATTGAGTCGTGTGCACACAATGAGTTGGGATTTTCTCCAAGCACCATCATTAGAAAGCGTTCATCGGATGAAAATACCAACTCATATGCCACGGCTTGAAATTTTGTAGATACATCGGAAACGAAATTTGCTTTTATAGAATATATTGATACACATTCAATCAGCTTGTGTTTGACATCATCCATGCTCACACGGCCGCACTGATGGCATCGTGTCGGCTCAGACTGCGGAACGGTCGTCTATAATTTAGCTACAAAAGCTATCTTATAAGGCGACAATCTCGCCGCGTAAAGATAATACAGGGAACATGGTGCAATGGATCTGTGCAACCGTGAGAACCTTGAAAAGTCAGCCGACCGAATGCGCATCAACCATTCATCTGATTCATTTTCTTTTATTGCTCGAACAACAATTTGGCGCCAAATTTGCTTAGTAGGCAGGAAACAATTATCATTTATGTACATGTTCATTAAGAAATTGAGGTTATATTTGGCTAGAATGCAACAAATGTCAGGTACAAAACCTCTAGTAATTTTTCTTGGATTGTACATGAATTGGAAAAATTTCCTTATAAAAAGCCGTTTACATAGTGCTTTTTCATTCAGAGACAATATCTTGTAATGAAACATAAGTTTACGTATATTAATTGTAGACATAATGCGATTTAGGCCCAACATCGACTCGCACATATCAGACCTTACTCGTATGTGGAAACCCTGAATGAGTTTAAGTATGTAGTGTTGAAATGTATTAAGCATTTGAATATCAGCACCTTTTAGATCATTCCATAGCTCACAACCGTATAGAAGAATAGGTATGATTACTGAAATGTATAATTTAACTGAAGTAAGCGGGTTCAATATATTTGGTTTCATTCCGATATCGGACATTGCGTAAAAGGCGCTTTTCGCTTTTTGACAACGTTCTGTCACACGTTGTTTAACGGATAGTGAGCTTTCTTGTCTAATCCCAAGGTGTACCGCTGAGTCAGTTTGCTTAACATATGATTCGCCTAGCATAAATACATATGGGTTGGTTTTCGTTTTCTGATTGAAAACAACAACGCAGGATTTAGAACAATTAACCTCAAATCTCCAGCGATAGGAATATCTATAAACAATATCTAGCAAACTTTGAAGGGCATCGGGGGACAGAGAAATTATCGCGAGATCATCAGCGAACGCAGGGTTGCCAAACTTAGAGTTTATACCGGAGTAAAGGCGTAAACTCTGTTTTGCCATTTCTAATTCGATTAATAAGTCATTAATAAAAACTAAATAATAAAAAGTTGAAGCAACGCTTCCCTGACGTACACCGCGCGTTATTTGTACTGAACGCGACGTTTTACCATTGATCACTATACGACATTCTAAGTGGTTATACGAGTCGCGGATTAATCTCCATAATTTGCCTGTAATACCTAGTTTGTGAAGTTTCGATAAAAGCGCGCTGTGCCAAACGCTATCAAAGGCGCACTTAAAGTCTAAAAACGCAACATAAGTTTGGCTATTGAGATCAGCTATATCGTTTAATACCTCTTGAAGACAAAATGCTGTTGTAGTGCAGCTTAGACCGGTTTGAAAGCCTTGTTGTTGACTAGATGGAAATGGGACGTCGCTGTGAAGAAGAGTAGAGTATATTCTGTCAACAAGAAGTTTTTCAAATATTTTGCAAAACGTTGGAACTAGTGATATCGGCCTATAACTTGTTGGATCGTTTTTGGGTTTACCCCCACCTTTATAAATCGGTACAATAAGGCTTCTGCGCCAGGAGTCTGGCACCGTTTCGTATCTTAGTATTCTATTAAATAGAGTGACGAGCGCTTTCGCGATTGGTGATTTGCCGTAGATTAAATGCTCATTGCATATGTTATCATGAGAGGGTGTTTTCCCCCTTTTCAGGCCTTTGAGGACCTCTGTTACTTCTACGAGATTAAAGTCTCTTTCTAGTTTGATTGTGGAGAAAATATGCTTACTTGATAGCGAAGGGACGTCTATATTGTTTTCTATAGTATTTTCTCGGATCTGTGTATTGGTATGATTACCAGTATCGTTGAAAATATGATAAAAATACGATTCGAATCCAGTCGTCACGTTTTCAGCACTATACGTTTTGTTCGCATCTTTAATTTCGGAAACAAATAATGGGGGGTGTTTTCTTATACCTTTTTAAAAGGGACCAAAATAATCCCGGATCAGTATAAGCGCTTTGGTTTAAATCATCAACTATCTTATTCATGTAATTGGCTGTTGAATCCCTGTTGAAGTTTACGAAAATTATCTTTCGCCTGTTTATACTCGAAATAAGAGTCAAAGATCATGCCCCGGGGTCTGCCCTGATTTAACCACGTTCTTCTCTTAGATCGTGAGGTACTATGCGCTCGTTTTAATTCTTGTGACCAATATGGTTTAGCGTGTTTGTTGAAACGAATTTTAGGCAGATTATTCTGTGACGCGTCTATGATTTTAGACACGATAAAGTCTGATGTTTCGTTGACGGTAAGACATGGCTCATTTTCTAGAGGTGATAGAGTTTGGTCTAAGTGACTCACATATTTGTCCAGTATAGTTTGGTCACATTTGTCCCAAGCTATTCGACACGATTTGGGGTTATCTAAGCTGGGAGTTAAAGGATCTGAAATGGCTACTTTCACTAATATAGGTAAATGATCTGACGTATCTACTATGCTCTCGTCTATGGTTTTAAGATCCGAAACTTGTTTATAAAATGTATTTTCAATCAATATATGATCAATTACAGTTTTTAGTGTCTTATACGTGTAGTCGATGTTCGAGCCAATATTTGTATGACAGAGAGAGACTAATCCGGATGACCTCAGAAAATCATTAAACAACCTGTTTTTTTCTGAAACTTCGTTAGGCGAGGTGCATGATATAATTTGGGCATTGAAATCTCCCAGCAAAATAACATTACCGTTTTCAGCCAAATTACTATAAATCGATGATAGACAATCAAGTGTGTCGCTATAATACTGACTGTTACTGTCCCCTGGCATATATACCCCAATAATAAATAGAGGGGCGTATTGGACGCCTGGGTATTCGTTATCTGTACGTTCTAGCTTTATTGCTAGGATGCGTTCGCTTTCCATGCAATCTACCTTACTGATAAACTGATTTAGGCTTAATAATAATAATAATAATAATAATAATAATAATAATAATAATTATAATAATAAGAAGAAGAAGAAGAAGAAGAAGAAGAAGAAGAAGAAGAAGAAGAAGAAGAAGAAGAAGAAGAAGAAGAAGAAGAAGAATTATAATAATGATTATAATAATGATTATAATAATTGTAAATTTAATAAAAATAATAATAATAATAATAATGTTTTTAAGTAAAAGAGTACAGAACATGGCATGATAAGAATAACATTACAACAATATTGCACATATTACTTTGGGAAATAAAAGAGAACCATGTTTTGCGCTCCATTACCAAGGATAGCACAAAAAAGAAGAAACTTAAATCTTCTTATTTCAATTGTGGTCCTAGAAATCTATGAATTAGAGGTGAAGAATTTTTAATTTCAAGGAGCCGCCGCCCTAGTGAACTGGTAGGGCCTCTGACTCTCACACAAAAGGTCCTTGGTTCGATTCCCGACTGCGGCCCTCATCCTGTCCAACTATTCGTCTTCCAACAATGAATAGATAATCGTAGACCTATGAGGAATAGAAGCTAAAGGCTGTGTGCTCAGAATTTTGTTTTTGTCCGTATATGACTATTTTCCTAGCAAACCAAACATTAATCTTTTGTGTTTAATGTGCAAAATTTGATTTTATAAATCGATAAGAAAAAATAACATTTCACATTCTTATAATAATAAAAATAATAATGGTAATAATAATTATGATAAGCCTTTAGTTTTGCCTTTAAAATGAATTTTTGTCGTCGACCTTTTAGATTAGAGACCTTTGGAGCCTTTCAACATATTTACACTAGTTTTATCCATTTGTAAAAGGACCATCCTCGAATACCCTAGGGTTTCCCTATCTGCTACGCTATATCGATATAGCGTAGCAGATAGGGATACTCCGGGGTATCCGAGGCTATAAAAGGAACAGCCCAGGAACATTCCTAACAAAATAATTCATCTTGTCACTTTTACGATTTTCAAATGATCTAGACTCCAGAGCACCAAGGGTTGCTCACAAAAATAGAGGCTTCAAAATGACCTTTAGACAAAAAATAAAGGATTCAAAGTATTCCAACAAAAATAGAACTTTTTTGAAAGATTCCTCTAGGGTGTGTGATAGGTACACACATTTACTCACCGGAAAGGCACCCCATCGTTGGTCTCCAGCCGAAAGAAGAAACGGGCGACAAATGTGTTTCCTTCAATGAAAGAATCATGTTACAGAAAAATAAATGAAGATCACAGTACCGAAAGAAATTCCATATTATTTTTGTTTTAATTGTATGAAACGTACTATGAAAATGCAATTTTTATAAACCCGTTGTATAAATAGGTTAACAACACCCCCCCCCCCCCCCCCCACACACACACACACCTGTTCTATAAAATCTATCTACATATTTTTTTTTATGTATCCTGGGAAATTTGAAGTGTTTTTCAACAATTTTGGAGCAATTCGAATGGTGCGAGAGTGTTTAGAACGAATGAATTGAACCTCAAGCATGCGATTTAAAACTTCATAGTGACATCGCATTTATGATTTTATGATATTTACTCTAGCTCCTGAAAATATGTGCTATAATATGAAATGAAAGATGATAAGGATTCGTTATCTAGAAAAAACGACCTTAACGTAGAAGAACCTTAATAGTTCCACAACATTTCGGAACGCATGATCTCTCAGGATGTCGACCGAGGTATCCTTATGAAAATCATTAGGAATCCTCGGTTAACACTGTTAAACTTCATTAATTCCGAGATCTTACGAAACTATTACGGGTCCACTACCTTGATGACGTTACTCTACTTACCTATGTACGCGTTAGAAAGAGCTATTAGATTGATGAAATCCCCATCACCATCGAATCGTGCGAAGAACGGAGATCCAAGAGCTCCATTTGGAACAACCTGAACACCGGAAGATTCAGACCAGAGGACATGACCGAGACCAGATACAGGGTTTACTTCACCATCATCGAAATCCATATCAGCCCAAGGAATACAGTCGTCTGAAATTAAAGGAAATATAATGATTTATATTCATTTATTCATTTATACATTTTTATTATTATTATTTGTCGTTTGATATCTGGTTCTTCGTTAAAAGTAAAATAAGGCATTGGACCTGTAATGGTTCCGCAACGTTTCGGAAGTGATGAACTTTAACATTGTAAATCGAGGTTTCCCAATGGTTTCATTAGGAGGCCTTGGTTGACATTGTGAAAGATCATTCGATCGAAACCACTCTAAACATTCCAAATCACTCGATCAGAGGTCTATTCAAAACACCCACCCCTACAGTTAGTTACATCGTAAAATTGACGCGCATCTCGATCAAATCCATTCTGAAACGCTCACTCATCGCCCATTTCATTCATTCCGAATTATCACTTAAATCGATCAAAAACGCTCAAAAATGAAAATATTTGGAAAACGTTCAAGACGATCAACACTTTATTTAATTCGATCAAATTATTCTACTATTCTTTGACAGGATTCCTAAGTGTTTGATTGGTCTACAAAAGCACTAAAAAGGAAAATAACGCTTATCTTATTAAAGGAAGGTAATCAATATCGCTAATTTTGTTCATCTTGCACAAAATAAGTGGTGTCGGATTACCTCCCTTTAATTTCACTCGGAACTCGCTCCGAACACTCGTTCAATTTCATTCCAAAATCATTCATCTTGTCAATTACACGGTATTTTTAACTGTATCTCTCAAAATCGCACCGAACTCATTCAAACTGATCAACATTTCATTCATATACACCAAATAATCCGACGATTTCATCAGCTTATGCAGATTGTAAATCATCTGTTTGTACAGTGATCTCTCCGAAAGGCACGAATATTTTATGCAAAGAGGGGGGGGGCGAACGTAGATTGATTGATTCATTGAATGGAGTTTAACGCCACTTTCAATATTTTTCGGTTATATCGCGGCGGCTGGAGCACCTAACAATGGATTCCTAGTATTTCTCCTACCAGTACAACCATCACATCCTTTCCTAGCCTCTAGCTGCTATCTCACATAGGTCTACGTTTATCAACCCATTGGTTAGAGAAAAATAGTCGGAAAGAATGAGTGCCGCCATCGGGGATCGAATCCGGGACCTCTAGATTGACGGCCTGACGCGGCGTACGTAGAAGGGGATTGATGGATAATCGTGCATTTCGTCGAAAACCCCTTTAATTTCGTTCAAAAGTAGCTTCTTAAAATCATTCCGCTCCAATTCAAAATCATTATAAAATCACACACATTGCATACAAGATCTATAATCACTTTCTGTGACTTCATGAATCAATCTGACGCTAACAAACTAAATGATTTATCATGCAATGAAGCATGTTTTGACCTGATATCACCTGTCTGATAACATAACATAATATCAGACAGTCTATTTTTAGAAACAATATGCAGGTTTATCCGAATTTCTTTGATTTTTAAGGGGTTTAATATGATTAAGCGCAAAAAGGTTGCATGATAGAAAGAATAACGTGTAAGTGTCTTAAAATATCAGTGTTATCTAGTCTCGGCAGTGAGAAGTCATGATCAATTCTCCCAGCCTCGACAAGATAACATTGATATTTTAAGACACTAATATGATATTCCCATGTCTATGAAATAGTGAAATTTTCGAGCGAGTTCTTGAGTGATAAATTTTGGTAAACACGTACTATATCCGGTATTATTGGCATGAACGCACGTGCACGTTTCGTCATCCCAACATGTGCCAGCGCTGCATTCGTACTTAAACATTGTCTCCTTTCCCATAAACATTGTTGGTTCGCCATCGACTGCTTGGAACTGACATTCTGAAATTTTCAAACCATGGAATAGTTTCCTTTTTTCCCCTGCCTAGAATAAACACTGCAGTCTATAAGTTTGTAATTTCTTAATTTTAAAATAATGATAAAGATTGCGAAATCTAATATTTTTTATCTATGAATAGTTTTGCAAAACTTGAAACTATTTGCAATATCGAAAATTTCAAACCATTAAAGTGTTGGCAAAATTATAAATTAGCTGACAAGGACTTTCCGCACTTGGCTGACTTTCTATGTCCTGAATGGCCATTCCATCTTCCCATTTAAGATGTTTCTATTCTTTAGTGCTTTTCGGTAGATTATCGAGAAATATCGGTAGATTTTCATTTGATAAACTAATCTCCTAACCAGTGAAATTATTACAAACGTATACCCCGCTTTCGTTCATTTCATCCTATCTGATGTCATCTAAGTAGAGCCCAATAATTGAGGTCATCATTAACATTGCATAGCAATCACGTATGAGATGACGCGCTTTCAGAAAAATCGTCCTGAGATTTTCATGTTTTGTCTCATTTTTGCATTTAAGAAATATATTGTTAGACAATGTTATTTGTAAAGTAAGATTGATTGATATTTCATTTCACGAGCAACAAAAGCTATATTTTCACTGGTAGCTGCGCCACTAGTTCAATTATAAACTGAAACCAACTTCTAATCGGTCGCTGCATGCTTGTCGACATATTTAAAAAAAGGAATTGAACAGAACATTTCGTTCGTACAAAGACAAATCATTCTTAAGGATTTTGGTAAAAGGATTGTTTAAAAAGAAGTGATAGAACGATTGTAGCAGATGAAAGAAGACACAAACCCTACTTTGAAAAGTCACAAAACTCGCAAATGCAGGAATTTTTCAAAGAAAACCCATCAAAGATAATTTTGAAATTGGGTGTACCGATGTTCTCATACAATTTAAATTACTTTTCTCGGAAAAATTTCGACGAATTTTGGTTTCGCTATCTACCAAGTGAAAGAGCTCTCAGAACTCAACAAACACTCACAAATATATATTAAAGTTGAATTTAAAAGATGAAGTGTAAATTTGTTGATTTCATTGAGGTATGAAACTAAAAAAACTCATGTATTAATCCGCTTCGCGTATTGATGTAGTGTGATTAAGTTTTTAGTTTCATATCTCTGTGAAATCAATAAATATTATCTTCGTATCTCAAAATCTAATCTCATGGAGCAAAACTGTAAAGGTTGGTCGGATAAAAAAAACTTGTTAAGGGACTACTTTTTGTGGAAGCTTACAAAAGAGCTGCGTACTCAAATTGTTTTCATTGGAAAATTAAACTATCTTTATAGCCAATCAGAACGCGCGGATATTGTTTGGCACAACTCAAATTAAACTACTTACCTTTTTTCACTACTGGTTTTGATTCGCAATCACAATCGTCAACGCCTAAACAGCCTACAGGACAGCATTCGCCACTTGTCGAGCAAGGACCTGAATCGTCCGGACCGAAACACGTGCCAGCCGGGCAGCATTGATATTGAGGTATTACTAGCTCTCCTACCTGTAAAAAGTCTAACTTAATAAATAATTGTATTTCTTCCGTAGCCGTTGTTTCTATCACCTGAAATGGTTTCCTGCTAATTTTCACACCAGTACTACCATTACATCCTTTCCTAGCTATTAGCTGATATCCCACTTAGATTTGTTTGTTTAAATAAGAATTTTACGCCGCTTTCGGCATTCTTTCAGTTATGTCGCGGCAGCTGGAGTTCCTAACAATGGGTTCCTTTATTTCTATCACCAGTTTTACCATTAAATACTTTCCGAGGATCCAGTTGCTGCCCCATGTAGGTCTACGATTATCAACCCATTTGAGAAAGATCTATAGTCAGAAAGGTTTAGTACCGCCTTCGGGAATTGAACCGGGGATTTTTCTAATGATAGTCCGACGCGCTACCAAATGCGCTATGACGGCACCTCTATCCCACTTAGGTTTACGATTACCTAATCATTAGTTGGAGAAAATGTCGAAAAGGATGTGTGCTAACGGGGATAGAATCTGTAACCATTATTTTTATGAATTGGAGTCTGGTGGGATTGTACATTGTAAAAAAGGGTTTCAATTGATCAAAACTGTAAGAATGATTTATCACAGACTTTGTTATTTGCTGAATGTCATATACTCTTTTTGGATAATACAAATACATCTTAACCTTACTTGAACACATAGAATGTATCCTGCACAAAGAAACTCATTCATGGCGCTTTCTGGGTTTGGTCTTGGCAGGAAGGTTCCAGGAGAGAGTCCCGTACACGGATCTGAATCATTTTATAATAAAAGATATTAAATGAGTGATAGTGAAATACCCAATTCATTAAACGGATCTGCGTTATTTCATAATAGAGGATAATGAATATGCTTTCATGAAATACCTGATTTATTAAACGAGTCATCTATGAACAGATTAAAACGAGACTTTGTCTAGTTTTTATCTGTTTGAGGTGATTTTATTAAACTTCGTATTTTATGGACAAAAATGTATTATTCTATTTATAATTTGATCATGAAATACCTAATTTATTTAACGGATAAGTATTATTTCATGATAGAGGATATTATATGAGTGATCATGAAATACCTAATTCATTAAACTAGTCATCTATTAACAGTTCAAAAGGAGGCTTTGCCGAGTTTTTATCTATTTAAGATGACATTATTTAATAAATTTAGGGTTTTATGAACTCAAATTTTATATTCCATTTATAATATGACCTGATTTTGAATAGAATTATTTCCACAAGGTCTTATCTAAAGATGTAGACACACCACAAACCGCACAGTTAAGGTTTCATTTGTTACTTTAAAAAGTTTCTTCTACTTAATAGATAACAAGCACAGTGAACTCTTTCTTCAGAAATTGAGTATATAATTCATAAGCTGGCTTGCCACACAAATTGTTGTTCATGCAAAAGTCCTAGTATGCATAGTTTGTGCATAGCAAAATAGTGTGGCACTTGTCTTGCAGCATAGACACCTTGGCAAAATAGAATAAAGCCCAAATGCTGAGAAACAGTTAATTCTTTTCAACCTTTTCTGGTTTGATAAGGAAAATAATGACTAAGATTGGACTTCTAACACGCGTCTCTGTACTATTTGTCTGCCAAAACAGCAAAATTCAAGGGCTTAGCTCCCATTACGCAAGTGCGTAATAAAGATAAATCCTCTTTCGAAAAATGTCGTTTATGAATGATCATAACATCGAAACTGCAGCTTATTTAAGCTGTAGTAACGATGTTTCGATATTTCACCAACGCTAAAATAACAA
Source organism: Fragum whitleyi (assembly GCA_948146395.1). Classification (NCBI taxonomy): domain Eukaryota; kingdom Metazoa; phylum Mollusca; class Bivalvia; order Cardiida; family Cardiidae; genus Fragum; species Fragum whitleyi. The sequence goes on along the minus strand of OX411557.1, from coordinate 37,903,204 downwards.
AAAGGGAGAATACGGAGGACATTCACCTTTTGTCACAGTCCACATTTCGATCTTATCCTATATATTCTTTGGTTGAGGCCGTCTGAGTGCGTATACATTTCAAAATCCTAGATACGCCTATGATATTCCTAGCTATATGTAAGCATACATATAACAAGGGTAAAAACTCACTAAGACTAGGATCGCCAATGGCACAGTCCGAGAGTTTACTTCTGAAGCCAACACACGTCAGAGTTTTCTGGGACCACACCATGTCGCATGGACAACCTCGCTTGTAAGACACCCAAGGATTGGACGTTTTCTGATGAAAGAAAGGACAACAATAATAAAAATAATAATATAATAATAATAATAATAATAATAATAATAATAATAATAATAATAATAATAATAATAATAATAAAATCTTTTTTAAAAGAAGGTAGCTAATTAAGCTATCACCATACAAACAATACAATGAATATCTTATGTACAATGAGGCCTTCTGAAATAATTCAATGTATGACAGAACAAGTAAAGCCAGATTGGTGATGACAACACATGTTAGTAACTTTGTTAAATTGGCAATCGTTCCGATCAAAACTATTCTTTAACACCATATCAACGATCGAGGCACTCCAAATACTCACCAAAAGTAACTTACACCATTTAAAACGTTATGAAATCGACAAAAAGCCTTTCACTATTTTAATCATATAATTGGGTAGTGTATAAATTTGGAAATCTCTGAATGCTCCGTGAATATCGATCGATTCCAATAATAAAATCTTGCACATCATTCAAAGGCGGTTTCATCCCAAATCATTCAATGTCATTTTGACATCATTCCTCTTGTCAATATATAGCAGAAATGTTGTAATTAAGGATAGGTTTAGACTCATTCTCATATGCGCTTATTTTGATCTAAAATGACTGCAATTGAAGCTATTTTTTACAATAAGAGAAGAGCATTATTAGAAATATAAGAGAAATTAAATATCATCGCAATAGGATCCACCTTTGCCGTTTGATTTTCCTTTGGCCTTCTATCGTAAAAGTTACAAATGAATTCATGTAAATGAGTTAACCTAAGGAACGCAACTATAGAATATTCATTTAGACCTATAGGAAAAGTCTCTATCGAGCTTAACATTCTAATAATTTGATGTTTGTAGGAAAAAACAATTTGATAGGCTATAATTAACCGTCAAATATGCGTATATAAATTCGTAAAACATTAAAGAAGTCTGATTACTTTTACAGAATCTTTTAAAACACAGGTCCAAAAGCTACCGCAATCACCAGGGAACGAGTTATAGCCCAATCCATTAGCCACCGTGCAGTCAGCGCAGTTGTCACCTATAGCAACGCCTGATCCTGATCCTGTGAAAATGATAAAAAAAAACCACATCAACATACGTTTACCCATTATACAAAGTTCGAAAAAGGTGTGCACTTTTAAATTTTGATTATCTCTAACATTACACCGCCTTTCGTCAAAAAACAATTGTACGGCGTAACCAAAAAGTATCGGCAAATAATCTTTTGACATTAATTTTAAAGTTAGAGGTAGGCAAATACAGAAAATACAGAAAAGAATGGTGTTTAATTAAAAAAAAAATAAATAAAAAGATTATCGGTGGTTTCTCAATTTTATCATGACGGTAGGTTATCCAAAGCCTGACATTTAGGGGTAGCGCCAGACTTAAGTCTTTATTTCTCAACTAAAACCTTTGTTGTGGGTACTCACAACAGAGGATCTTTCAAAAACTGCTTAAATGTTTGAACTTTAAAATCTAAACCCCTTCTATCAACAATGCCGATCATTACCTCTTCCCAAATCCGGTAGTGGTTGACACTGATCACAGTCTTCGATGCCTACACAACCTTCTTGACAGCACTCGTCCAGACTCGAACATGGGTCTGGAGCGCCCAGATTGAAACAAGAGCCAGATGGACAGCATGCATTTTCAGGAAGAACTTCGTTCCCGACCTGCAAATGGTTTACCTTCTGTTTTTCATGAAAAACAATTCATAACGCTTTCACTTTGTTTCTATGTACATGGTATTAATCGGAAAGGGCCCAGATTTGACCCCAGGGACATGATATGAACATACCCCATAAAGGTCTATTAGATTATTTTATATAAATATGGTCACTGTCTCCCTTTTAGTTTCGGTGGAGGAGGATGTTTCCAGGGTTTCGCTCTTTGTAAAATGTGATGCGCCCGGGCGATGCCCAAATGAGACCCTCATGACATGATATGAAAAACTTAGTGAAGGTCCGCGAGATAATGCTACATACAGTTTTATGAAAGCTGGTTTCCATCTGTTTTCAGACAAGAATATTTTTGAAGATTTTTGCTCTTGGTTTCTATGTGAAAAGGTATCTGCCTGGGTAAAGCTCAAAGATGATCCCTTGGACATTATATGAAAATATAAAAAAGGCAGAAGTCCGGTAGATGATGCTACATACCACATATGAAAGCTGTCAGCCTTCAGAGAAGAAGATCTTTGAGATTTTCGATCTTTGTTTCTCAACACGGGTGAGGATAGTGTAATTTTACCAAAAATTAACCACAACAAATTGTCATACTAATTTTTTTTATCACAATGTATAATATAGACAAGGTCCCGAACTACCCTCTTTTATGCAGAAAATCTGGTCGGCCGAGATCGCGCAATTTCACTTTACACCTATAAACCCAGGTTAAATACAATGCTCTACTTAAATTACTGATTGCATTCTATAGAAAATAATTTTTCCTGTCACTCACGATCTAATTCTTTTCACAAATGCCAACAATTCAGTTCATTTTTACTATTCAATTTGGAATCTGGAAGAAAACATTTCTGCAACGGCCATTTTTGTTTATAAGTTTTTGACCAATCAGATAACGTGTTACAATTAAACTGTAGAATCAGATCTGATTGGTCGAAGGATTATAAACAAAAATGGCCGATGCAGAAATGTTTTCTTCCAGGTATCAAATTGAAAAGTGTATACCTATTGAATTGTTTGCATTTCTGCAAAGAATTAGGTGGTAAGTGGCAGGAAAAGATGTTATCTTTAGAATGCAATAAGTAATTTAAGTAGAGCATCGTATTTAACATGGATTTATAGGTGAAAATTGGACTTGCGCGATCTCGGTCGACCAGATTTTCTGCACGAAAGTGGGTACTTCGGGACCTTGTCTATATTATGTATTGTGATAAAAAAGATTAATATAATGATTTTTTGTGGTTAATATTTGGTAATATTTCACTATCCCCACCCGTGTTGGCTACTTGTGCATTAGATGATGCTGCATACAAAATATTAAAGCTGCCAACCTGCTTGTTTCGGGGAAGATTTTTGACGATTTTCTTTGTTTGTTTCTATGTAAAATGGGATGCGCCACAGCTGATCCCAAATATGCCCCCTAGAATATAATATGAAAAACCTTGTAGATGTAAACTAGGTGCCGCTACATACCAAATATGAAAGCTGTCTACCTTTTGATTTCAGGCTACACGATTTGTAAAGACTTTTATATTTCTTTGCCATGGTAACACGAATGAAGGGTGGATTTCAATTATTTGAACAAATTTGGAAAAATGTGACCAAAGGAACATCCCTGTCAGGTTTCATCGAGATTGGCCGACTGATGGAGGAGAAGATGTTTAAAGAAATTGTAAACGATTGACGGAGGACATTGGACGATCACAAAAGCTCACCTTGAGCACATTATGCGCATGCAAGCTTTAAAACAAATCGCAATAATTGGTTCTTTAGATTTGTAAGTTTGCCCACAAGTATTGATTTGGTCTTTTTTATTTTTATTTTGTCACTTTGATACACCAACAATTTAATATAAAAAAGCAAAGTGAAATTTCTTTCTGATTGATTTCAAATACTGAAAAAAGCAGCGTTTAACTTTCATTTTAATTTCAACTCCGACTATACAAGACTATGTGTACTTTATGTTAATTTTTATTCCCTCCTTCGATCCTTTCGACAATTTTTATTTGAATTGTCGTTAGAATATGAAAATAATATGACAATGGTCCTCTCTTTTAACATGAGTTTTATTGTCCAAAATATCTTACTTGAACACAGCGAATGTAACCTGCGCAAAGAAACTCGTTCGGAGAGCCTGATGGATTTGGCCTTGGAAGAAAAGTTCCTGGAGCAAGTCCTTCACAAGAATCTGTAACAGTTAAATATATAATACATACTTAGTGTATTATATGAAAAAAATATCTAACGAGGTTGGGAGAATTGAAAATTGTCGAGGCTTTGCCGAGACAATTATCAATTCTAACAACCAAGTTAGATATCTTTTCATGCAATACACTTAGTACGTATTATATTCATCTTATAACCTCTATTTGTCTTGTTTTCGTCGATGTTTCTAACTGAAATTCAAGTTTCTAAAAATAACCCCATATCATTGTTCTAGAAATAACTATGTGATATCATAAAAAAATATCATACGGGATGTTATCACACAGATATTTGTCTAGTTATAAGATAAAATTTGATATTTCATTCCGGGCAAAACATATTCAAGTCGTTCCAACATTCTGGCTAAGAAATTTCCCCTCTTTAAATTAAATGATTTGAAATGATTTAATATCATTATGCAAAATTTTGCATATTTGTCGATAATGAAACATATTTTTACAGGTCTTCTTTTTCGGGATGCGAATAAAATAACTGTCTCCTGAAAATCATTTTCATTCAGACATAAACCCAAATTTTCTGATAATCAGAATGCACGAAAACAATGGAATCTACAAGAATTAATTATTTCTTTAGATATACATGTACTCACCTGGTCCACTCCCGGGCTCTGGGGGCATAGGGTCTGAAACAATTAAAACACCAGATTAGCCGGGCCCGTTTTACTTAACAGCTTACGGTCATTTTTTTGCGTAAGTGAAAAGTTAAAGTTGCTTTTAAAGAAGTAACTAAAAATAGAATTCTGCCATGCATCACCTCATTGGAATCGACTTGTAAAGACGATTCCAATGAGATATTTCAAGGCAAAGGATGCACCTTATGATACTCAGTGATGAATTGGTGGCCCGAATAAGCGATTTTAACAAATGAAATGGTTTAAGGTGGCAATGGACAGCGGCATTTCGACTCTCTAAACAGGAAGTGGGTTTTCGTTTATTTTACGGCTAATTTTGCGCGTTGTTTAAACAGACCGGTTTTCGTAAGATTCTACTATGGAAATAACGTAGAATAATAATGGTAAAACTTCATAATTTAGCTTCTTTTCAACATTTGATATTAATTGAATGACTGGATCATTTAATTTAACGATAAAAATGCGTTAAAACCGTCATGCGATTAGGGGGGAAACTGGAAAATAACGGAAAACTTTCTTATTTGCATGGAAAGGTATGCTGAATTTTTTTACCAAATAAAGGAAAAATATGGGTTAAAAACATATCGGAAAACAAGAAAAATTCATTGGGTAATTTCTTCAAAAAATAGGTTTTTGTGGCATTTTTACCTAATAAAATTATAAAAATTAGTGCAGTGTTTAACGTTTGAAAGCGAATAGTGCAAATGCAATTGATCATAGAGAAATTTTCTTGTCAATAGCCATTGTGTACATGTATAAGGTCTATGAAAATGTATATGTTTTATAGCTATAACCTAGTACAGAGTTTATATTAGACCTAAACTGAATATAACCGTTTTACTGAAAAATGGCCTATTCCACTCAAGGGCAGATAACTCTAGCATGAAAACGAGCGTGGAAAGGTACCTTCAAATTTTGATATAATGACTACACAATGTTAATCTACAACATATGTGACCAAGAAATAAATTCATTGGGCGGAAAAAAATGACGCAATGTGTCCATTGCTACTTTAAATCTAATAAGACATCTCTCTACTTTTAAACAATGATTTAAAAAACTTTTCGCAAAAGTTGCCGTAATCTAATTACAAGATCGTTTCAACATGACGTCACCAGCGTCATGACAAAGCTTGTTTTGCAAAAATCTCTGCATTTTTTCAATGAATCTATGAAACTCCTTCAACTGAATGTCTTTTAAAACTTTGTCATCGAAAACCCGTTTATAGACATAAATATCAAACATTCTTAAAATTTTGATCTCATCTTTATTTGACAGTGATGGCAAATTCACAATAATGCCCAGTTTGAAATTTGAAGATGCTTTTCTTGTTTTCCCACTTTATTCAGGTAAATTATGCTAAGCGTTAGTGAGATAAAAAAAAACGTTTATGGTGTACATAGGTCGTCAATGTTTTCCGTTTTCGGGGGCTACACGTTGACGTTAAGCACGTATCATTCAAATTTAAAAGAATATAAATATATTCGTATACCTTAAAGAGGAGAAGCACTATATTGAGAAAATATAACACAAGCTGATTATGTGGGTGCTAAAGGGCATGGTTTTGCATGGTAATAGCGGCGCTGGTCTTTAGCCGGTTAATGCTAACGATAAAAATAGGTAAAATTCTTAACTTCTTATAAAATGTGTATATCATGTCACATAACTGCTTAAACTCATATCTTACAATATGTATATCATGTCACATAACTGCTTACACTCATATCTTACAATATGTTTATCATGTCACATAACTGCTTACACTCATATCTTACAATATGTATATCATGTCACATAACTGCTAACACTTATATCTCAATTCAAATGAAGCCTTATAAACCCGTGAATCATTTCAATAAATATTCTAGTAAGAAAGGATATCTTGGTACGTGGCAACATAGATACACTCGTAAAATTTTCTTTTAGATTGTAACTTTAGAAAATAAAACAATTTATCGTGCAATGCAGTCTGTATTGACCCGATATTACATCAAAATGTTATCAGGCAGTCTATTGTTAGAACCAATTTGCATTTTCATGATCATTTACTAAACCAATTACTGCACGATAAAGAGAATAATATGTAAATGTCTTGAAATATCGATGTAATCTGGTGGCGACTGTGAGAAATTATCATGACTCGACAGAGCCTCATCATGTTTGATTCCCCCAGCCACGACCAGATAATATTGATATTTTAAGACACTTGCATATTATTCTTTATGATATGACCTACGTCGCGGGAGTGAAATAATCCCGTTCAATACTTCTTATATCACTGCGGTGTTATCATAGTAGTGGAATAAATATGCAAATGAGAAAAGCACGGATAACAACGCTATGTTTTCTTTGGGGAAATGACGTCATAATGAATTCATTGTTATCATTTCCCAAACGGCTTTATATGCTTCGTGGAATAACTTGAACCGATAAATATCGTAATTTCCTCGTTTTATAACACAAAATCGGGACATACAATGTATTAAAATCAAATCATATCAAATTTGTATTCGTTTAATTTATTAAACTTTTCATCTTTAACAGATAAAAACTCGACACAGCCTCTTTTTTTATATGTTTTAGATTAATTTTTCGATTTAATGAATTCGGTATTCAATGACCACTCATTCAATATCCTCGTATTCTACATATGTAAATAAAATTATACTTACGGTCAACTGCAATATTCCGTCAGATGAAAAAAGGCAAAAAGTGAAGGTTACAAAATTACATCAAACTAGCGCACCTTTTGAAGGTACCAGCAAAATAAATGTCCATTCGATTGCAATAAAGAGCGCTAAACTGTTTACTAAAATTATATACAAGTATCAATAACTGTGTATATATATTATTTTGCAAGTGTACACTATCAGCATTATTTTTTATTTATCTTGAAAAATATTTTGTTTAATTTTTATCGGGATTATTTGATTGATTTTGAAAGATTTTTTGAGTATTTAAACTATAAGAATTAATTAATTCATTTCGAAATATAAATCTCTTTTATACTTTTTATGAGGATAATTTGATTTAATTTGAAAGATATTTTTATGCTCATGTTGCCTGAAAATATAGCTTTTGTTGTTCACCCAATGTAAATTAAATCGATCTTACACTGAAAAAAAGGCTAACCCGCATATAAATTTAGGCTTTCCGGTAATTTGATTTTCTAACGTGAATAAAATGCAATTTCAAAAAAGTATTGGTGGCTTTTATAAACGTGGCTATTATAAACGATTATTCAAAGAGATCCGTTCCGAAAAGATCATTTCGCTAAATAGTTTCATATAATGAGATAATACCATTTTACAAAAAAATATGTCACGTTTTTATATCATAAAATGCTATTCAATTTCGGTTGTGCATTGACAGTCTTGAATTCTCAGAAAAATGAGGATGAAATACAAAATTCTTTAATACTTTTCGGTGGTTTATCGAGAAATAAAAGTAAATTATCACTTGATAATCTCACCGCAAAAGCAGTGATATTATCAAAAACTTATACATGTACCCAGCTTTTGTGCATTTCATCCTATCTGACGTCATCTATGATGGACGAAATAACTGACGTCACAATGTACGTTGCATAGCACCACGCATAAAATGGCGCGCTTCATGAAAATATGTCCTAAAAAATTTAACATCTTGTCTCATTTTTGCAATTAAGAAATAGAATAATCGTTTGTTTTTTTCGTGTAAGATCGCTTAATATTTCATATCAAGAACAGCAAAGCTATATTTTCACTCGTGGCCCCGCCACTCGTGAAATATAGCGTTTGTTGTTCACTCATTGAATATAAATCGATCTTACACTGAAACAAACGATTATCCTCTATTTCATGTAAACTATACTCACCCGGAGGTGGCGGATCTGTTTGTGACATGAAAATAGAAAACAAGTGAAATCACCAAAAGGTTTTTTTTGAGCAAACAAGTTCAGTTAATAATGTCGTGAAATTGACCCCCATTCCGATCAAAAACCGTTCTAAATCACTCACTAAACGCTCCATTCATTCATTCCGAACACTCACTCAAACTATCCAAAACGCTCCAAAATAAGTAAAATAATACGAATAAAAACTTCACTTCGAGTAAAAATAATTGGATAAATTCCACGTTTTTAACTGACTAAATTGAAATCATAAGCGTCTGATTAGTTCTTGAAATGAGAAGCTATTTAAAGAACTCGCAGACTTAATTTACTATATGGAGATAATTAAAACGGGTATTTAGATTATCTCCCTTTAATTTCGCTCAAAACTCGTTCACCGTAATTGTTAGATTTCATTCCAAAACCATTTCAAGAGCGTTCACTTTGTCAATTCCACGATGTTGTTAACTGTATCATGTATATAATTGTTTTGTTTTTTTTTTGACGTTGTTGCCGTTGACGTCATGTGACGTTAATGACATCATAAATTGTTATTGTTCAAAATGGTTTCCCTTGAAAAAGGTTTGTTTTAAACCGAAACTAGTCGGGAATAAAATCAAATTAAATCAACTTGGAAATTTGATCTCTCTTTATCCCTATTATTGTATATGATTGTCAAATACATAGAGTAAACGGAATTATCATGAAATACAATAATGTATTAAACAAGTCATCTATAAACAGATAAAAACAAGGTTTTGCCGAGATTAAACATGTTTTTGATGGCGAATTTCATAATTTCGGCATATTTTCACACTAAAGATATTCTTTTTAGAATGGAGTCTCATTTCAGCGTATATTGTAAAATGACGCCACCACACTTATTGTGAGGTCATTTTTATGGTAACGAAATTCGAAAATGTATTTTGTAAGAATTTACTAACTGTGTGTTAGTGTATAGGTAATAACACCCGTACAAGGTCAAAATTGCTTTTGGTCTGATTTGAAATGGGTTTTAAGCCGTTTTAAAGATCTTTCAGATACATTGCGGCGCATGGAGAAAAAAGTACAGGAAAGAAAGCGAGCGACGTGGTATATGGGAAATATTTTCAATATACTTCGACAAGAGATTTTCTATCTGACCTAGACCACGCATTTGTTACATAGTCTGTATTTTACCAGAACCTTTAAACATTATAAAAAAAGGCAAACCTCGCTGTGATATTTCTGTAATTATGTGTTATTATGCTGGAATTACTTATGAATCTATTTCCGTTATTTATTGTTACATGTATTTTGGTCGATTCGCCTCAAGCGTGGTCTAATAATGGATTCATGTGATTTCCCACACCAGTACTACCACCTTTCGTAACCTCCAGCTGCCATCATATATAGGTCTACGTTATACATGTTATAGAAAAAATGTGACCCGTCATGCAAAAAGGGACCATCTGGAAACTCCGTAAAATAAATATTTAAAAAGTAGAGTACAGGCCAACCAGGGATCGCATTTCAAAAATTCTTTCACAGGAAGGTAGATTGATCATTCTAGATTCAGAAAAAAAGTTGATTGCAAAATGTTAAGACCCAAGTCAGTCTGCGCAGCCCACGCAGTCTGACAAGGTTCGACACTTTACGCACTACCTAGATGGTCCCTTTTCGCGTGACGGGTCACAAATAAAAATTCAATTCTGACCCCTAACCTTCAAAACTTACCAGTGCAACCGCTTGGATCTAGGGACATCAAGCAGTCTTCTGATTCGGCTGAAACAATTAAGCCAGAACTGTAGTTAAAATACAGATAAAGATAAATCGACGTCACATGAATTTATCGCTGGACACTATTTTACTCTATTAAGCAGTTTTCTGATTCGGCTGAAACAATTAAGTAAGAACTGTAGTTAAATCACAGATAAAGAAAAATGGACGTCACATGCATTCATCGTTGTACTCTTATTTTCTCTATTAAGCAGTTTTCTGATTCGGCTGAAACATTTAATCAAGCGCTGTTATAAAATACAGGTGATGAAAAATGGACGTCACATGAATTTATCGCTGGACTCTATTTTACTCTATTAAGCAGTCTTCTGATTCGGCTGAAACAATTAAGCAAGAACTGTAGTTAAAATACAGATAAAGTATCGTTGTACTCTTATTTTCTCTATTTAGCAGTCTTCTGATTCGGCTGAAACAATTAAGCAAGCGCTGTAGATAAAATAGAGATAAAGAAAAATGGACGTCACATGAATCTATTGTCGTAGTCTATTTTACTCTATTAAGCAGTCTTCTGATTCGACTGAAGTAATTAAGCAGGAACTGTAGTTAAAATAAAGATGAAGAATGATGGACGTCACATGAATTAATTGTCGTACTCTATTTTGTTTAGTTGCACTCCCACAATGAGAATGACAATCTATCCCCTTTTTTTCAATCGGGAGAACATTGGTTGTATTAAGTTTGATTTTCAGCTTTTATGATCAGCTGGTTGATGAAAGGTCCCAAATGGAACCGCAAGGCATAACTCTAATACAGCCAATCTTGCTCGAGCAACCACGTCTTAAAAGCGAACATTTCTATTAAGCGAGCGTTTCCAACACCTCCTTTTTAACATCAAAATATCTTAAAAAGCAGGTATGGTTGGTCTTTAAATTATTGAAAATAATTACTAAGTTGTTAAAACTCATCAGAATCGTATCAATGAGACGATTCTATTTGATTTTAACAACATATGATTATTGAAAATTTCACAATAATCAATCAAAAAGATTATTTCTTTTTTGTTAACAGAACGTGTGTAAAGCGGCCATTTTCTTTAACAACCCCTTTTTGGTGATCCTGTTATTGGTCGCTTAAAGCAAGTCTTACTTTTATTTATTATATTTAGGTATCAAATAGAATAATATCAGCCCTGAGTTCAGGATAAAACCGTCAAGCCTCGTTTACATATAACCAACGGAGCCCGTACGGCGCCATTATCTCGAGGTAGCCATAAAATCGTGCGGTGTCCGTGCGGTGACATACGGTGCATGTGCGATCGTCGCACGATCTTACGGGCACCGCAGACACCTGCGACCAGGTTTAAAAAAATTTTATACAATTTTTTAAAAATCGCCCCGAAGCCGTGTGCGGACACCGCAAGGTCGCCGCACGTACATCGCAAGGAAGCCTTGCGAAGATCGTGCGGATATTGCACGATGTCTTACCTATCAAAACATCCAAAATGAAACCCGTAGAATCGTGCGATGGCCGTGCGGTGACCGCACGGCATCCTCTCGATTTCCGTACGGTGCCCCTAACGTTGCCGCAAAATCGCACGGGCATCTCACAGACATCGCACGGCTACTTTTCCTTGACCGTACGGCCCGGATATAGAACTTTGAGAAGGTTGAGGTCGTACACTTTTCACGTGGGTATAATACTGAATTTAATAGTTTGATGTGTAAATATTCAAGAAGATAATCCCACCACCGCTTGCAAACCTGACGTTGAAATTAAGACAGGCAATGAGGCGAGAGCAGGAAATAATTCAAGATTCAAGATTTAATTCAGAAATAATATTAGGCCTCCGGCCCACAAGATAAACTTATAACACAATAAATATGAGTTACGTACATACATGATATAGAATCGAGACTTCAATTATTATCAATTCATAAACTGACAAAAAGTATAAGATGTTTCTATCCTTAGCGATTTTGAAATATTACACATGTTTATGTTTAGCATTGTGCCATCTAAAAAAGAAATCGTAAAATGTTTTTATGGATTTTCTAAGCTTTTTAAGTATTCTGATCTTTCTCTTTCTGCAATCGTAATAAAAGTTGCGAATTTTTTTTTTTAATTGATTTTTACAATACATTATTCTTTTAAATAAAATTATGGTTGGACGAGCCAATCCATATCAAAATAAGTATTTCTTAAATAGTTATATAAATAGTTATATAGAGGACATGTCAATTAGAAATGAAATTTATCCTATTAGTGCGGTTCCTTATGTACGAAAAAGGGCTCCCGTAGGATTTTTGTGCTGAAATTGATTTTTTGGTTTTAATTGATTGTTCAGGGGTCAAGTAATCGCAAACAATGCGGGTCCAAATTTTCCGAGCCCATTTCCCGATTTTATGGGCTCTCAAAGGAGCCCATATGAGCGAAATAGGTATTTTCCTAGAAGAGGGCTCATGAGATGTGAAATTTTTCCTAAAATGATTTCTTTGGTTTGGCTGTATATTTAGTGTGGATTGGAGAAAAAAATATACAAAAATTCATGTTTTAAAAGCTTATGTCACCATCTTATGGGCTCCAACAGAGCCCATAATAACTATTTTGGTGTTTTTATATTAGTGGGTTAAGGGAAAAAAACATTGTTTGTTTCGAGATGATTTCTTAAGCCCTGTTTGGTATAAAGTATGGGTTGGCGTGGAGTACTTGCACGTCCATGTTCTCTAGGGTCATTTTGGAATTTGTGTGGGCTCTCACAATAACCCAAATGAGCCGATTGGGGGGTGTTTTCCTTAAATAAGATTCACAAAAGATGACATTCCTTTGACCTTTCTTTTCAAATTACGTTCAATACCTAGCGTTGGTTAGTGTTGATGTATATCATTTTTGAATTTTTTTAACTTCTGATATGCTTTTTGATTGGCTTTAAAATGAGCCCATATGAACAGATTTAGGAGTTTTCCAAACTCGCGATTTTTGAAAAAAAAATAGCCCTCTTTATGATGCCTTCTTGTACCACAAATGGCACAAAGGTATATGAATCAAATTTTCAAAACCCGTACAGTTAAATCAGTGAAATTGACTGATTGAATGAGTGGGAGGAGCGTGTTTTGAATGACTTTTAAGGGAGGTAACATGGAATCGCTAATTGTGTTCAAAATATCCATTACCTCCCTTTAAATGTTTCGAGAATGAATGAATGGAGCGTTATGTGAATGATTTAGAATGATTTCGTCAGGATTATATTTCAATTTCGCTAAATGAATTTGGCGCTGAATGAAGCCTTTAAGAGAAGGGTGTGTGTGTGCTCGTGCGGATGTGTGTGTGGGGGTTTTGCATTATGCAAATATACGACAGATTGAAATAATAAACGACATATTTCGTATAATATGTTTGTTTTCAATGTTCTAGCTCTTACCACAAATGGTTTCAATGATGTCTTTGGGTCGGAAATATTCTGTTAAAATTTCCTAACCAATTACGCTACTTTTATCGATTATATGGACCCTTGATATGCCCATATGAGTCAACACGGTTTCTTTGCCAACAATTTGGTTCAAGAAAAGATTTCTGAAGAATGGTATAGCTGAAGCCTTATGAGTTAATGGGTGCGGGCATTTTTCGGCATTCTGTAAATATACAATATATATATATATGTTTTTATTCAGTTTTGTATTTTTGCTTTGACATTTTTAAGTTCTCACGAATAAAAATCACTTCGTCTTATTTTTGCTAGTTTGTCTGCTTTACTCTGATTCAAATTTTTGTTACTGCCCTTTGACGTCTCGAGTAAAGTATACATGTATATAATGCATAGTTCGCTTATGCGTATAAATTTAGAACTGTATCATACAACAAGTTCATCAATTAAGAGTAAGAGTTATAGATGTGTGCATCAGCTCTCTTCCTTTGAAATTTCTATCAAAGACACACAACTGCTATTGATACAAGGTTTACACTAACAGATTATTGAGTCATTACGAATTGCCATTCTTGTAATCATTCTCAAACATTCTCAGGCAAAACGCCTTCATCAGTAAACTACATGTCCCTACTTACGGGCACTCTTATGGAAATGTCTATTAGTATACATCTCATCTGTTCTGATGAAAATTTGCAGCATTTTTTTTTTAAAACAAATAGTGAATCTTCCTAAAAATCGAGTAAAAGGAGTGATACTTAGACACATGCATATGGTTTGCAACGCTTATTACAAACAAATTTTTGTCACATATATAGTTATATTATCTTTAACTATTTTGTTTAATTTTTCATAGAAATCAGTTACCGAAAATTCATATCATTTACAACAACTTTTACATTTCAACTCGTGTTGACATGTTCTAATCTCTAAACAGGTGCATTTATGTCTATAAAAGAAACATCATGGACTAGACCAAATCATAGGAACCCGTCATTTTAATGAAATGCACGATATTGGATGTCTGTTAAATTGCATCGACTTAACAGTAATCTGTGTACATGTAATTTTGCAGATTTAATCATATCTTGCTGCCTCGGGAAATGCATGTTTGGTTAAGAACATCATTAGGCATGGCCATCTGATTCTTGTTTTAATATTGCAACCTACCCAGTGCAAAGGAAGCCCTTAAAAAGGTGTCCCTATTCAATGGATGCATGTAGGTATTGAGGGTTCGTTATGGCTAAAGGAGGGACTTTCTTGCTGACCATACTTATATACTAAAAGAGTGATGCATGTCAGGATAATGATTACCAGTATTTACTTTGTTACCATGGAGAAAATATCGGACTAAGGCAAAGCGAGGCTGCTCTAGTATTGCTTGATTCACATAGTTGAAGGAAATACTTGGAAAGTTTTTCTATGGTAGATATGTCTTCAAAGAAATAAAAATATACTTCAATTTTTCTTAAGTGTATAGGTCGAAATTAATATGGAACAACCATTAGATTAGATATGGACGGATTTGTTATTACCGCTTCAAGTGCAAAACTCCTGCAGTTCACTTTTCCGGTAACAGCTTTGCCCGTTCAAATCCAAAGAAATAGATTTTGACCAACTAGTTTTCATTGGTCATACAAGCGAAGAGGTAAATGCTTTTTAAGAAATCACCTACGATAAACACGTTGTTTTGGTTTGGAAGACGCGTGAAACATGCACAGCGACAAGGGAAATTTCTTTAAGCCAAGACAGAATAATAATGATTGTTTTTTTTACCAGTCATTTTAAAAAAAACACCCACAAGAACATCTCGATGACATCCAAAACTTTAAATTTCGATTTATTAATGAAACTTTGTAAGTCATTGAAACAGCTTCTGTGATCATCGAAAAATATTATTATTCCTTGCACTGAGTCTCTTGACTATTTCAATCCGAAACAATAAAGACAGTAACAGTGGCAACTGAATGAAGATATATATAAAGTGATCGTGAAGATCAGAACACGCATGATCGCCACATTACAGATCGAGTAATTCTCTCCATCAGTAAAATTGTTAAGAAATTGTGTTTCTCATTCGACAAAAATAGTTTAATTCTCCTTCTTGTCCTTACACCTCTCTTCAATCCTGTATCTTACAGTAAAGTCAAATCTATCAGTAAAGAGGGTGTTGTGACCATGACTGTGTGCTTAAAGCTACCCTTTCACAGTTCTCCATCTAGAACAATTACAAATCTGGTTCTTAGATCCGGAAATTTATGCATTTTTCGATGTCTAAGAATCCCACTTGGGTATGGAACCAACAACTCATTTAAAAGAAAATAATGTTTCATTTTTCGGATGTATCGATGAAGTTCCCCAATTGACAAATACTTCGATCTTGACCTTTGAAAGAATGGGACAAACAGAAGGAGTTGCATGCGTAAATAGTTGACTCAAAATTTAAGAATAATGTTTTAGGCGTTAGTAGTTGCTTTATTTTTTCAGAATGGAATTCCGCTAAATTCAGGAACATCTATCTTTTTTTTTTTTTTGCCTTACAAGATTAAATTGTTTTATTGAGTTTTTTACACAATAAAGTCATAATTTCCGATTGATTTAAAAAAAAAAAAGATCAAAAGGGACATTTCCCAATCTGTGAAAGAGCAGGTTTAATTAATATAGCAAGTTTGATACAGTCGGATCGGGGTTACATATTTTAGGTTTTTCGACTACAATGATTTTCGACTTGTGTTAGAAAGCTTCGAACTATAGAGCAGTTCCTTCATTTATTTGGAGGATATTCAAACCTTCACATATGGGCTTTACCAAGCGCAAACATTCATGTGAGGGCTTTGGATATTTGATTTTTATTATTCTTCCCTTATCATAACCCTACTTAATTTAATGAAGCTCGAGAAATGTTTAAGACAAGAAATTGATTTTCTCCCACCCATTATTAGGCAAAGTATCCGTGTTGGTTCATATGGGCTCATTAAGATTCAGTTAAATTGATTAAACATTTCGTTGTTGGTTAAGAGAATTTCGATCGACATTTTGTTTCAACCATTAAAGAATCATTTGCATCAATTTCGGTACCCGTGAACACCATAAGAATTGCCGATAATCTTTAAACCCAACTTTGGAATCTCATTGTCTGGCTTCTATGGAATCCTTTGTAAGCCAAACAAAAGGACTATTAGACTTTAAATATGGGCTTATTGTTTATTATACCAAAGCTATCTTAAATACAATAATGTGCTGAAAGTAATTAGAGAACGGTTCAACCAAAATGAAAGTAACCCTTTTTGAGACCCTTATTCAAAAAAGCACCCAAATCAGTTCGCAGGGGCTATTATTCTGGAGAGCCCATTAAAATCCTGAAATGGTTATAGAGAATATGGACCTGCAAGTATTTCAATGCCAACCAACACTTTATACCAAACAGAGCTTAAAAATCATCTCTAAACAAAGAATTGTTTTTCCTAAACCCATTAATAGGAAACAGCCAAAATTGCTATTTTGGGCTCTGCGAGAGCCCAAAAATAGTGGAAAAGCTTTTGAAATATGGGTAACTGTATTTTCTAAAATGCTCTAACACTAAAAAACTTTGTTAACCTAAAGAAAACATTTAAGAAGAACAAAAAAACCGCCTTTCCTGAACCTAGTAATAGGAAAATACCCATTTTTCCCATATGGGCTCCTTTGAGAGCCCATAAAATCGAGGAACAGACCTGGAAAATTTGGACCCGCATAGTTTCCGATTGCTTGACCCATAAACAATCAATTAAAGCCAAAAAATCAATTTCAGCACGAAAATCCTACGGGATTACATAAGGCACCGCACTATATACTGTATAAACATTATTTTGTTGGCAATATTTGCAAATTCTAAATTGCCTATCTTAACCTTCACGCCTACCAATTCCTACTTCTAATTTGTGATTTGAACATCTAAATTTTGCTAAGTTTTGTCGAAGATTGTAGGATAAGTCTAAAGTTGGATATTTTTCGATTTCCAAAAGAGATTTGAATTCTTTGTAATAGAAAGCTTTTGGTGAATTTTCTACTTTTGAACGCCAGTGTTAGAGAGATGTATCGACCAATCTTTGTTTAAATAATTTTATAAAGGCTTGTGGGTCTCCAACTGCGTTTGAAATCCATGCATATCCAAAACCGTATCGAAAGAGGAGCGTTTTTAATTTTGATGCCCATGTTTTTCTTCCTACTTCATCAAGATTACGTAGCATGATATAACATTGTTTTGGATATCTGTGTGGGGGCATTGACTTTTACCAATATTTGATACTTTGAAAAATGTAGCTTACTGCTAAAGGTAAACGCCCACATTCTCCTAGTACTAGATGATCACTGGTATGATTGTTTAATAGACACAATCTTTTGCAGAATTGTATATGAACTCGTTCTAAAACATCGTTATACTGAAAACCCCATAATTCTGAGCCATAACCTTACATCGATTTAATCATGGTATTTAAAAAGTTTAAATGCAGCAATTGGATTAAAGTAACCAAATTATTTTGGAATTTATAAAGAAATAGTCCATGAGCCAGAATGGGTTTTGTCCCCCCATGGGGAATTTTGTAGACCATATTTTTCTGAAAGTCCGTGGTATGTAGAACATTTTGAGACATGTTAGCACTCTGGCGAGTGGGGCTTTTGTAAGATACGTTACTTTAAAGTAGCACACACCTCAAGATTTTGAAAATGAATTTTAAAATAGTACCCCAAAAATTGAAGTCAAAATGACAAAAAGTTGACTACTTCTACATATATTTGTGTTGCTGATTAACTGTAGGGTCCATTTATGGAATATTTTTAAAAATCTGGTCATCTTAAAAGTCGTAATATTGCAGTAAAAAACGTTACCCTTAAATTTCATAGAAAACTATGAATATAGAAATACATTGTCTATCCCTGCCTCACTGGAAATATTGTCAACATTGCCTGTTTGATAGTCCATGGTATATAGAACATTTTGAGACTTGTTAGCACTCTGACAAGTGGGGCGTTAGTGATATACGTTACCTCAAATTTAATTACCTATCAAATTTTCAAGACAAGATTTAAGGTTTGTGCAGTGAAAAGATTAGTCAAAATGACCAGAAGTGATCTTCTAATACCAAAATTAATGTTGCTGAATGTATGTAGAGCAAATTCATACTAATACTTTGTAAATAAATCCCCCTTGAAGGCATTATATGGAAGTAAAATACGTTACTTTTAACTTTCAAAGAAAGGCACATAGATAGGAATGATTTTTCCATAACTGCCCCATAAGGAAGATTGTTAACATTGCTTTTCTAAAAGCCTATGCAATTTTGAGAATTTTGAAACATGTTAGCAGTCTGGCCAATCGGGCAAATGCGAGATACGTAAAATTTTCATAAAACAATTTCAGTTGTATGTCTTGTTATAGAAATTACCTGTAATTTAGTAAAAATTAAATGATATTGTGTTTTGTTAATGATATTTGTGATTCTGGAGATATTTGAAGCCCATTTACATTATGACTTGAAAAATATAGCCCTTACAAGCAATGTATGGGAGTAAAATACGTTACATTTAAATTATGATTTAATGTATTCAAAAGAAATGTTATATTCATCAATGCTCTACTGAATGTTTTGTTTACTGTGTTTTTCTATAAGCTTCTGTTCTTTGGGAGCTTTAAAATTTTTTTATGCATCTAGCAATCAAGCTATTTGCAAAATACGTTACTCTAAAGTAACCAATTTCCCATCAATTACCATAGGCTTATTCATATGTCATCTGATTGCAATTATTGTAAAATCCCTCATTAACTATATTAACTTTAAACCACAAATGTTAAAAGTATTTTTAAGGTATCAATTTAATTTTGAATCATTTCAAGACTCATTGTGGTTTTAAAAGCGTGCAAAATATGTTACCATTTATTTAAAGGTATAATTATTATTGAGCCGCTATCATAGTTTATGGAAATGCACCAATGTTTAGGCAGCTTCCAAACCCAACGTTGAGGCAGCTTATGGTTTCTTCTATGTTTGAGACTTTTTCATATTTTTAGAATAAAACACAAGTTATATATGTTACTTCTGATGATAAGAGACAGTTTTCATTGTGAAAAATGATGACCAAATAGATGAAAAAGTGGTTCCTACAATATTTTTTAAGCAATATTTTCATCAATCTAGTACAGAAAAGTTAAAAATATTTCTTAAGAGTTGATCATGATTGTAGCCCAGTTGGTAGCACATTGGATTTGGTAGCGCATTTGACTCCTATCAAAGGAACTAGGTTTCATCAGCCAGTACAAACGAGTTGATTATCATTTATCTCCGGTGTATAAGCATCTAGAGGCTTTAATAGGATGATGTGGTGAATGGAATGATGTGTACGATAAATACAAGGAACTCATGGTTAGGTGGATAAGCCACCTCGATAAGAGTGTTATACTGTTAAAATGGCCTGAAAATTCCTTGAAGCATTTTTAAGCTCTCTATTGTTTCCAATTAAATGCAAAGTACATTGCATGCAATCCTAGTTTTGCCAAGAAACTGCACAATTCAGTTCAATACTGAAAATTTACATGAGTATGACCATATTATGTTCAAATGAAAAGAACATTGCCGTATACATTTTGATTTAGCTATCAAAGAGCGTAATATATGTTACATTTAAAAGACCTTTTTTTTAGAAATCAAACATAATTGCTGCTTCCAAAGGACAATAAGATGCAATTGTAATGCTCTTGAACATGATTAGTTCTTACAAAAGTAAAGATTTTAGTAAAACAAAGTAACTTAAAAATTCTTTAACTTTGAACTAGATACAAACTACAGGTAATTTTTATGCAGAAAGAAACATATCTTAGAAAGAATTAGAGCTTCTTTCATATCTTAACATTCTGAAACAATAAATAAATAATGATAAATTGCTTAAACAATAGGATTTTATCAATATCAAGCCCTCATTCAAATACAACCGAAGACTTGATTCATAAAAATAAGAAAATTGCACGCTGGGTCTATAAGTTGCATGCTTATAAGAGCTTTATAGGTGTTTATGTGTAAATGGCTGGTGATTTAACATTCAATTTGCATTCCTGTTTGACATTGCTGGCTGACTTTCAATTTACATGTGCATGCAGTTTGTGTCTAAGTAGTGAAAAGAATTGAAAAAATGTCCATTCTAATGAATATACTCATGGTTCTTGGGCATAGCTCTCATATTTTTCTCATGTGCACAAGACTCTTCTACTAACCATTAAGTTTTATTTTAAGCATTTGGTCAACATTCCAGACAAACAATTTGAAAAAAAAACATGCAGTAAAACCAAAATATCCATCTTAAACAAAGAGAAACAATTATTTTGATTTAAATGGCTACAGTATTGACACTGAAGTGCATTTAAGACAATTACGACTTGTTTCATACAAATGGTAACATACGTTACTAGATTTTGACCATCGGTATTGTTTCAAAACATCTATAGGCAACGAATAAACCCAAGCACAAAATTAGAGATAAATGATATACATGCTAGAGTGACTAAGTAATTTTGAAAAAAAAGTTTCAATTAATTAAATTCTTTTAGCTGTCATGCTGCATTGTGTGATTGATAGATATGTAATTGCACTGAACAGATATTTTCCTATGATAATATTAAACAATCGTTATAGTACATGAAAAAGTACATATCTATATCTATCAAAAAGCCAGTATTTGTATTGAATATTTCAAGATGTTTGTAATTTCTGATGTAAAAATGATTATCACGATCTGTGCTGATTTAGAAGGGTGTAGGTATTTTGATTTCAGCAATCGGATATACATGTATTAATGATTTGGCTATTTCAAAATTATGATCTCAAATCTTGTTATCAAATTTTCAACTTTGAGGGATGGGATACTACAAATAATAATAACTTCAATTTGTGTGATTTATCATTTTACATTAAAAGACAATATGTAAAAACTAGCATTTAATAAGAATTTCCTTCTTGGATGTTCCAAAATATAATATTGACTTCTCAATTAAGGTCTAAATTTTAATACCATAAGTGCTAGGGGATCTTTGATCTTTTGTTGGTCGCGCATTTGCATTCAGTACCGATGCATTTTCTAAGAAACAGAACTGAGAGCTATAAATTCAAAGAATTTTAATCTTTATTGATAAAAAAATAAAACAGTTTAAACGGGTTTTGGTAAAATATTTTGAGGTAACGTATGTTACAAAATTCTTTTAGAGACATAAAGCATTTGTTGTTATAAGGATATCAGTTATAAATGATATTCTTGTTTTATTATGCATGATCAGAGTAGTAAATTACACCTGCCATTCTCCTTTCTGTTTATGAATGGCATATGAAATTACATTGTATAAAGGGATTGAAATGCCATGTGCTCAAATCTTTCTATTAATACATATAAAACAAGTAATATGCAGACCAATATAAACTATTTAAATGGATTTCATCATATTATCTTGTGAATTTTGCCAACAAGTGTTGACTTGAATCATACAGGATTTTGTGGATGTTTTATCACTCATACTCAAGAATCATGTATGAGATAGTACTAAAAATCGCAATTTGCCCAAAGAATTTCTTGTGAATTTTGCCAACAAGTGTTGACTTTGAATATTTTTGGCGCCCAAATGCGAACATCTTTATAAAGGCGAATATTGAGAAACAATTTTGTAATTGTA
Organism: Fragum whitleyi; assembly: GCA_948146395.1. NCBI lineage: Eukaryota > Metazoa > Mollusca > Bivalvia > Cardiida > Cardiidae > Fragum > Fragum whitleyi. Next base: position 37,880,663 of record OX411557.1, on the reverse strand, counting down.
ACGTATATAGCACCTTTTTTTCTTGAATCATACAGGATTTTGTGGATGTTTTATCACTCATACTCAAGAATCATGTATGAGATAGTACTAAAAATCGCAATTTGCCCAAAGAATTTCACCAAATTGGAGCAAATTGTAGCATTTAATAAGGATCTAGGGTGGGCGATTTCAAAGTAACGTATCTTACAAAAGCCCAACTCGTCAGAGTGCTAACCTGTCTTAAAATGTTGCTTATACACGTACCTTTCAGAAAATCATAGTGTACAAAATTCCCCCTGGGGGGGAACAGGGGTCCCAGTAGTCCATAGTCTAAAAATAGCATGTTTTATTTGCTTATGCCGCTTGTTCTTCAAGGGATTTAGTCCAGCAAAGTCTATTACTAAAAAGTGTACCTAAATATTCATAATATGATACTATTTCTATCTCTTTATTTTTGTAAAACTATTTTTCTCTCTTAGTAATGATTCCTCCATTTCGAAAAACGATGATTTGGGTCTTATCAAGATGATTTATATTCATTCCGGTACTTGTACAAAACTTTTCAATACTATTCATTTTCCTTTGAAGATCTACAACTGTGTCCGAAACGTTTGCCAAATCGTCAGCAAAAAGCAATGAAATACTATCTTCAGAATTTTCACCTACATGTATTCCCCTTCCGCTTTCGCGTTTCAAATATTCAAAACGATCATTGATGAAAATAGAAAATATCTTTGGTGAAATTTAACAGACTTGTCGTGTACCAATTTGACATTCAAAACATTCTGAAATTAAGTTATTTTCGTTAAGTTTGACGGCGGATTTCATCTGTTTGTACATTGATTGGAATATCTTAAGGAATCTTCCATTTAAACCCTTTTAAACCCTTTCTTTCCAGAGAATTCCAAAGGATATCATGAATAATACTGTCAAACGCCTTGCTAAAATCTACAAAAATGCAATAAAATCGACCTTTCTTTTTTTTTATAGATATTTCTGAATCAACGCTTGTAAGGTAAAACAATAATCGATAACACTATAACCTTTTCTAAAATCTGCCTTTGACTCATCTATAACATCATTATGCTGCACCCATTTACTTAACCTTTCTGTTAATAACCCTATGAAAATCTTGCTAAGAGTATTAATCAATGAAATACCTTAGTAGTTGTTTGGATCGCACGTCGAACCTTTCTTAAGGATTGGTAAAATAAGACTGTGACTCCATTCGGGTTGGAATGAACCACTTTCGAAGATTATATTAAAAAGATCACAAAGAAAAGGAACAATAACACTGCTTATACTTTTAAACATTTCCGCACATAAACCGTCTGGTCCTAAAGATTTATTTGATTTTAATTTAGCGATGGCTAGAGATACCTCATCTACCGGTATTGGAATGTTTAATTCTGAGCCATCATTAGCTTGTATTAAATCATTTAATATATTATCTCTTATAACATTATCATTTTTATATAGTTTACTAAAATGTTTAACCCATTTATCATGGGTGATATTATTCCTCAATGCACTTTTCTTAACATTCGAGCAATCTTTTATTGTTTTCCAAAACATCTTTGGATTTTTCTATGTGAAAATAGAACTTCCCTATTTTTCTTTTCGTATATTCGACGGTTAATTTTTATCCCCCGCCGTTTACGGCGAGGGGATATAGTAATGCTCTCCGTCCGTCATTCCGTCATTCCGTCATTCTGTCATTCCGTCATTCCGTCATTCCGTCCTTCCGAGGTTCCGTCACTAAACTTGTCCGGAGCATATCTCCTAAAGTATAATAGCTATCAACTTGAAACTTTATGCGTATATAGATCTCATGGAGGAGAAGTGCAGTGCACAAGAACTACAACTCTTGCTTGCATAATTTTGGAGTTATTGCCCTTTGTTATTTTTAAGACTTAGATTTTGCTCGGAGCATATCTCCTAAAGTATAATAGCTATGAACTTGAAACTTTATGCGTGGATAGATCTCATGGAGGAGAAGTGCAGTGCACAAGAACTACAACTCTTGCTTGCATAATTTAGAGTTAATGCCCTTTGTTATTTTAAAGACTTAGATTTTGTCCGGAGCATATCTCCTAAAGTATAATAGCAATCAACTTGAAACTTTATTGGTTGATAGATCTCATGAAGGAGAAGTGCAGTGCACAAGAACTACAACTCTTGCTTGCATAATTTTGGAGTTTTTGCCCTTTGTTATTTTTAAGTCTTATATTTTGTCAGGAGCATATCTCCTAAAGTATCATAGCTATCAACTTGAAACTTAATGGGTAAATAGATCTCATGGAGAAGTTCAGTGCACAGGAACTACAACTCTTGCTTGCATAATTTTGTAGTTTTTATCCCCCGCCGTTTTCGGCGAGGGAATATAGTAATGCTCTCCGTCTGTCATTCCGTCCTTCCGAGGTTCCGTCACTAAACTTGTCCGGAGCATATCTCCTAAAGTATAATAGCTATCAACTTGAAACATTATGCGTGGATAGATCTCATGGAGGAGAAGTACAGTGCAAAAGAACTTCATCTCTTGCTTGCATAATTTTGGAGTTATTGCCCTTTGTTATTTTTAAGACTTAGATTTTGTCCGGAGCATATCTCCTAAAGTATAATAGCTATCAACTTGAAACTTTATGGGTCGATAGATCTCATGGAGGAGAAGTGCAGTGCACAAGAACTACAACTCTTGCTTGCATAATTTTGGAGTTATTGCCCTTTGTTATTTTTAAGACTTAGATTTTGTCCGGAGCATATCTCCTAAAATATTAAAGTTATCAACTTGAAACTTTATGGGAGGATAGATCTCATGGAAGAGAAGTGCAGTGCACAAGAACTATAACTCTGGCTTGTATGATTTTTGAGTTATTGCATTTTGTTATTTATAAGACTTAGATTTTGTCCGGAGCATATCTCCTAAAGTATTTTTTTTATCAACTTGAAACTTTAAAGGTGGATAGATCTCATGGAAGAGGGGTGCAGTGCACAAGAACTATAACTTTTGCTTGCATAATTTTGGAGTTATTGCCCTTTGTTATTTTAAAGACTAAGATTTTGTAGGGGCTTAATTTCTTAAAGTAGAACCCTTAATCTATTAGGCTTCAGTTTACTATCAAGATTTTTCGGCGGGAGATGGCCATGTCCGACATGGCTCTTGTACACTTTGCTTTGAATTTGTTTCGACGTGATCGGTAAATTTTCAATTTCAGACTCATTTTTAGATTTTTTGTATTGTCGTAGCACATAATTTTTCAATCGCTTTAATTGATAACAAGTATCATCCCACCATGTAGGTTGAATGGAGTAGCCATCATCTTTGTTATTCATAGTATGATGCTTTTGTTTCATATCATGTCCAGCATTTTTTAAAATATTTGTAAAATCACGCAATACATTATTAATATCTAAGCGCGAAAAATCTAATTTTTCATTAAAGTGATTTAAATTAGCCTTAAATTTATACATAAATTAATCTTTTTTGTTTTCATTCCAAACGAATGATACAAAGGGAGTAGTATTTGGAATCATATTTGGAATATTTTATCAGAAAATTGTAATTGCATATTAGAGGAAAATAATCGGCAAATTTTTCTTCACCAATAGTAAAATACGACACATATTCAAAAAGTTCACTTGAGACAACGCAGTAATCAACAACACCTTTTCCTTCGTTAGCCATGCATGTAAATTCGCCATTTTTGTCGCCAATACAACGCCCATTTAAGATATGTAGATTAAAAGTTTTACATAACTGTATTAGAGAAAGTCCAAAGTTATTTACACAAGTATCCTTGGAATTTCTCTTTAAGTTGAAATTATCTGATGGATATTCAAAATTTTGATCGTTATTAAATATGAACTGTATATCATCATTTTCAATGTAGTCTACAAGAGTCCCAGTTCTACTGTTAAGATCACCCGCTAATATGATTCTTACATTCGGTTATTTTGACTCTTTATGTAAAATCTTTTCAATTAAAATATCAACTCCATTTTTATTTGCTTCATATATCGGCGAATGTTCTGGTGAAATATATGTAAAAGTCATGACTATGTCAAAGTCTAAGTTAAACAAATCTTTTTGATATGCAAAACAATACATTCTGACATATCTTTAAAGATATGTTTAATATTACCTGAGAACATGAGTTCATTTTTTATCAAAACGGTTACACCGCCAGAACCTCTGAAAGCATTCTTTTTCGGTTTTCTTACGTAACTTAATTCAGTATATTCAATCAATTGTGATAGACTTTTCTCTTTTGAAATTTTCCATGTTTGATTAATTGAAACTATATCACACAATTTACAAGAGTTTAGAAATTCTGGGTTATTTTCAAATTTCTTTAGCCCTCTTATATTGACGCTAAAAATAATAATTTCTGTATTAAAAGTTTCATTGTCTGTTTGGTTCATTGGGCGTTGGCCTCTGTCCTATTCTTGGATCGGTTTGGCTAACTTCGTTTCTTCATCAAAGACGTGTGCTTTTCCATCAATTATCAACCTATCGTATCTTAAGTAAGCCTTTTTACCATCATCATAACATTGTTTCATAAACGGATACAAACTATTTCGTGCTTTTGTGACTTTCTGGGTGAAATATTCACTATCTCGTATTAATAAAGGTTCTTGTTCACTATCTTTTCTTTCACGTACTTGTCCTGATAATTTCTTAATATAGCCTCCTTTTCCTTAAAAAAAGAAAATCTGACTATAGCTGGTCTGGGATGTATTCTGCTGGGTAGACGATGAGCTCTTTCTATCATGATGGAGTCTGCATTCTTTTTAAGGTCATCTGCTAAGAACTCCCTTACTTTGTCCTTTGTTTCCTCCCATGTCTCATTCTTACTTTCTGGTATATTGTGGAATTTTAAGTTTTGTCTTCGCGATTGTGACTCTAATTGTTCACTTTTTGCTTGGCTTTCTAATGTGACTTTCTGTAGACTTGAGACATTTTCACTTAGCTTTGCAACGGTATCTTCGAGCTGTACATTTTCATCATGTAAGCGTTTACTGTCATCCTTAAGGGTTTTCACTGATTTTTCCAACTTATCAAATTTCTTATTCATACGTCTCACATCTTTTCTTATGTCTAATAGTAGCTCTTTCATCGTAAATTCATCTTCATTCTCATCATTTTCTTCTGGTTCATCCTCTAGAGACGTATAATAGTAATTATCACTCTCGTTATTACTATCAGACTCTTGGCTTTTATCGTGGCTTTTTTCTTGTTGCTTCTTGTTAAACCATGCACTAATTTCTTCTGTGAATCAGTTTGGTTTGTTACTTCATTGACTGGAGTTTTAGATCGCGAACTGGATAACGACAAATCCTTTGCAGATATTTCGTTATTGATGGATAATCGAGATGTATTATTTTTATCCTTAGGTATCGCACCTTTTGACCCTCTCGTGTTTGCATGAATCGTGCTTAACGAAGAAGTTCTATTTTTGGAGCTCCTCCCTTCTCCATTTGCAACATTTGTATTTCTTTTAGGAGGTCCTGGGTTTGACTCTATTCCTTGCACTACAAGTAGTCCGAACAAGACAATCCGAACACTTAAGGACATATTTAATGTTGTGTTGAGTTGACTGTTTACATTACATTGATTTTTAATACTTGGTTACGAAAACAAACCAATTCTAGCTCTCACGCAGCAACTGAGATACCCATTTTCTAAGATATAGATTAAGCCGGTAACAATTCAGACAGGAACAGTTTTAGATGACGTGGCTCTACTGCATTGCCGAGTGTTGAGAAAACTAACTCGTGCACTCTCGTGCACCCTTTATTCCCTTACCCCGCTTATCGATAAATTATAGTACATACACAAGGTAAAGGGATAGAAAACTTCAAAAGTTTATCGATTGTTCAATTTACTATAACCGATATGCAGTAATAGTCCAAAGTCTCTTCATCTTGAATTTCCCAAACTTTGAAATATCACAGCATCTGTCTTCTGGTTATTTGTAGTAAACAGTGGAACCAATTCTACCATTAGAATCGTATCTTTTCCATATTGATTTTACCCGATTCAAAATAATCCGCCATTACAGGGGACGTAACTCCATAATAGCTACAATGGTGTTTTTAGAAGATACAGGGGAAGAAAATATCCGAATGAGGGTTGTTGGGTCAAACCATGGTTGCAGAGACGGGTAACTCTCTTATGCAAGAACTAATGCGTGAGTCTCACGATGACTTCAAGTGTTACCTAAAAATTGAATCCAGAGTGTCTAGAAAGATGGTAGACAGGATATCCTCTCGAATTTCAAAGCATCAAGATTGAGGTGAATGTCAATTTCACGATGTACTCAGCTGTATATCTACAAAAGCTCAGTGAGAGTGACGTAGTTTCCGTAAAGGAAGCTCGAAACAGTCTTTATGGGGCAGTTACACATGGCAATCGGTAATAGATTGGTTGTTCGTTTTATCCAGGTAAGGACGGAATCGACCAAAACCGATATACCACCGACGTTTCTGATTGGCAGACGATTTGTCACTCACAACAAACTATTTGGAAAAGATGAGTTTCATCGGTAAAAACTAACCGATCGGGATTTTTAAACTGTTTTCTCGATCGGTGAAAATTTCTAACGAATAAGCGATTGACAAGCTATTTATAACCGATTTCACCGATCGGTCAGTGATAAGCAACCGATTAACAAATACCTATAAGCGATGGGAAAAGATGAGGTATTTTCCAGCCGGGTATCTATTCTTGATAAAATTTTCGAACGAGACAGTCACAGATTAAGCAAGCGGACAAAGTTTCTGTTCACACTGATGTTTACCTTTCTGAATTCGGCTAGGATAGTGGTGTATTGCCCAAAGTGAAGTCTTCTTTCTGGCGTTAGCAATTGCTTCGTCCACCATCTCCTTTGTCCCCTACGGTGGCGACCATTTCCGCATCGGGGGCCCAAGTGAATGCCATGTCCGAGGTCTAAGAGAGCTTGCTTTTGCAGCAATAGACCAAACTGCTGGATTGCCCTTCCAACATTCATTATATCATACACTAGACTAAAATTTATCGGTTTTCATCGCTTATATATCATTTTAATGAAAAAACGACGGCAGTCTGCTGAACAAAGACTTGCCAGCTATTCATCAACGACATCACCGATCTTTGACCGGCGAACAATTACGGGTCACCGGTTGTATCCGATGGAAAGCGATATATCTCAGGTCGAACGCCGATCAATCACCGACAGCCCGATTGACAACCGTTGTGTAAGCGACGACAGCCGATGGTAAATTAAGCAAATAAGCGATCATCACCGTTCAAGCTCCTACTGGCCAGCTATTTGTCGCCAACGGACAACCGATCTACTTTGTATTTTACCGATCATTAAGCTATTTATCGCCGATACCCTGTTACACATAAAGTCTGAAATGCCTACACCGATGACAACCGATCATATGAGAGAAATAATTCACCGATTAAGGACCGACTTAAGTCTCATCGTATGTGTAACTGCCCCATTATCAAAGACCTACCTTTTTCGGAACACCACTTGGGCTTTTCCGTATAGTGAAAAGTACCTCGGACGAAAGTGGATTAGTTTTAGGCCAATCTTTACATAGTTTGGCTTCTGAGGATAGTTCCATTATTCAATACGCATGAAGTAATCACATTTTGTTACTTTTTTTCCGATCGTCTGTGGAGATCTTTTGGGTGAGATGTTGCGTTTTGTTATCAAATATATTATGCCAACTTTTATTATTTCGTTTAGTTTGTTTTATGCATATTTATACTTTATTTGGCATTAAATAGTTTACAACATATTCATAGCCTTAATTAACATGAACATTGAACATGAAATAACACACATTGTGAAGGGTGTGTGACGTTTTACGAGAAGTGGCTTGTCATTACGGGGTTGTTTCTCAAAGACGCGGACATAATTTTGAAATACCCGGTAAATGATTAGTTCAAGTTGATAAGATAGAGAAATATCGGATGGATGAAATGCTTGAAGAAGCTCCTGTGCAATGTCATCCTTAGTGGGATTGTTGATAATTGTGACGTCATGTAAACCCACATTTGAAATGACGCACTTTCATGGCTATACCCGTATTATTCCTAAGCTATATTCCGTAGATTGAAACCTGGCATATCATAACACGCTTCGCTTCGTTTTGTTACCAAACTTTAATATGCCAAAAAGATCTCCATAGCCTATTAGAATTTATCTTATAACTATACAAGTATCCGTATGATAACAACCCGTATGATACTTTTTATGATATCACATAGTTATTTTTAGAAAAATAATATAATGTGGTTAGTTTTAGAAACTTGCATTTCATTTAGAAAAATCGAAGAAAGCAAGACAAATAGAGGTTATAAGATAAATATAATACGTATTGTATTAAAAAAATATCTAACTCGGTTGTAAAAATTGATCATTGTCATATATATATTTAAAGATTTTTTTTCTCTAATCGTTTCTACCAAAGCACCACCATAAGACGCATTACCTCAACAATGACAAAAACAATTGTTACACTTACAGTCGTTAGTGTAGCCACTTTGGGTCAGTTTTGGGTATGGTGGTGGTATTTTGGTCAATACGCCCAAAGAAAAATAAATTTTCTTTTATGTTTTCCGATCGTTTATGGACTTTTTTGGGCGTATTATTCTTTGATTACATACCGCAGTAAAGCACTGCGCTTTGTAATCAAATCATAATACATCCATTTTTAACATTTCGTTGATTTTGTTTTACCCAACGTCATCTTAACGATTTAAATCCACGTGTAAAATGAAGGGGCCCGTTTTACTAAACATCTTTCGATCATTTTTTGCGCAAGTCAAAAATTTAAGATGCTGATACAGTTGTAACTAGATATCGAATTCTGCCATGCAACATCTCATTGAAATCGTCTTCTAAAGACGATTTCAATGAGATATTGCAAGGCAGAAATAAATGAAAACACCAGATACAATGATTGATTTCGACTTACGATTAATTTTTTCGTAAGATGTTTAGTAAAACGGGCCCCAGGTATCTACCGCCGAAGTTTCCCGATTTTCTGGAATTTTAAGGACACAGATTTACTTTCAAGTGATGCTGTCGTCAAAGCGCAGTTGATAGAGAGTCGGAATGTAAATCTAAGGTCCCTGGTTCCTATCTCCGACGGCGGCGCTCATTCTTTCCAACTATCCCCCCCCCCCCACCACCACCAGTAGGTCGATAATCGTTAACCTACGTGGGATAGCATCTGGAGGCTAAGAAAGAATGTAACGGTTGTACTGGTGCGAAAAAAAATCCATTGTTAGGTCTTCCAGCGGCCGCGATATAACTGAAAGATATTGAAAGCGACTTTAATTCCCTTTCAATCAAACAACTTTTCTGGCGATGATCCGAATGAGACTTACCGATGTCGGTGATGACCCCATACAGTCCGGGTGTTCCGCATACATCATTTTGTGTCGTCGTGTCAAGGTCTAGGATCCCAGGTGATTGGAAGACACAAAACTGTTTGAAGTTGATGCCATCGCCTGCGTGTGTTTGAAAGAGAATATTTATGTGACCTCCATGTAATGCGTCATACATTTCCATTTTATAATTTTCAACATATTAAAAAAAAAACAAATTCTTTTATTTAGCCTGATTAGCTCAGTTGGTAGAGCACCGGACTTTAAAAGAAGGAAGGTCGATCGTTACGTAGTCAAAAAAGTTTTGCAACACTTTTGGTTGTATTGTAAAATAGACTGCAATAATATCAAATTAGTGATTTGGTGCCTCAGCGATGAACTTATCGATTGGCTATCCGAATCAAGAAAGTTTACATTGCAGATCGCCATTCAAAGCGTAACGTTAGATTTTATGAGTTTTACGTCGATAGTTCTAATTTGCAACCTAAAGTCATCTGAAGTTTTAGCTTTTCATCACCTTGGATGAATACTAAAACAATTCACAGAAAGCCGCTCAAATCACCAAAGGGAACAGTGACCGGGCTATTAATGGAGGATGATCACATAACGGCATTTCTGTATTATCAATTTTCTAAGACGCCAATGGTGTAAAAGAAGAGAGATGTGGGTCATGAGCCTCACCATGATTACTTCAATTTGAAATCTGCCACGTCACGTATAGCTTCAGAAATTTGGGAGACGCCAATCACGTAACGTCAATCAAACCTTTACATCACTTTGAAATGAAGCGTCCCCATCGTGTCAGCATCCAAGGTATAGCACCGAGGGTTAGAATCGATGTTTTAACCTTACAATGGTCGAGTTATGATCCCTCATGGCAGGCGTAAGTGTCCTTGATTTTAATCTTGTTAATAAATCAGTTCTTTATGACAATGCGCGATGCCGTTCCGAAATTCGTTATTTTTCGCTACCGACAAACTCGAATGTTCGTGAAATTGGCAGAGTAGCAAAGTGGGGTAGGCAGAGAAGCCGAGTGGCAGAGTAGCAGAGTGAAGTTTGCAGAGTAGCAGTGTTGAGTTGGCAGAATGCCAGAGTGGTAGAGTAGCAGAGAGAAGTTACCAGGGTGGCAGAGTAGCAGAGTAGAGTAAGCAGAGTGGCCGAGTAGCAGAGTGAAGTTGGCAGAGTAGCAGAGTTGAGTCGGCAGAATAGTAGAGTAGCAGAGTGGAGTCGGCAGAGTGGTAGAGTGCCTTTCTTGTTTGACTGCTTTTAAACCGATGGTTATGCTCAAATATCAATTTTAACAGTGAAATGCATTATCTCATTTTAGTATGCTACGCTACAAAAAAATCAAAGACTGCAAAAAAATCTACATATTTTTGCTAATTTTTGAAAAACAAATCATATTTATAGCGACTTATCGGATGATGATTATCAAAAAGTAGTGCTCACAGCGTGAAGTTGGCAGAGTAGCAGACCCAACAGACTTAACTTTAATTTTTCACATCCCGTTCATTTTTGCAATAGAATTATGTTTTGATGCGACATTTGAATAATGTTTTAGAAAATTCAATAACATTATTGTAACGATATTCTCGGTGTTAACTGGTTCAGCAAGCTTGTCTGAGCGGCTGTCATAAAATCATTTTTTGTCAGACAAAAGGCTTTGTAGTATTGTTTTACAGATAAAAAAACACTTTAAACCCAAAGAATAATGATTTGGTTTTAGTCTGCTACTCTTCTGGACAGAGTGAAGTTGACAGAGTAGCAGAGTATCAGAGTGAAATTGGCAGAGTGGCAGAGTGCTTTCTTTCTGTTTAGCTCAAATATCAATTTCATGAGTGAAACGCATTATCTCATTTTAAATATGCTACGCTACAAAAAGTTCAAAGACCAAAAAAAAAAAAAAAAAAAAAAACAATACTTTTTTGCTCATATTTGAAAAGAATCATATTTAAATCGACTTTCCAGATGATGATTATCAAGGGTAGAAAATATATTGTAACAATATTCTAAACGTTTATTTTTGTAGTCAGATTGTCTGCTGAGATCGTGAAGATGGCAGAATAACAAACGCAGCAGACGGAACATAAGTCTTTCACACCCCGTTCTTATTTGCAAAAGATTTCGGACTTTCGGATTAGCATTCTATTTTTTTTACTTAATAGTAACGTCAGCTAGTCTGCTGAAAGCGTGAAGTTGGCAGAGTAGCAGAGTAACTGAGTGGCTTTTATAAAGCTTTTCTTTGTCAGTAAGAAAGGCTTCTCAATATTGTTTAACAGATACAATTAACTTCAAACAAAAATATATATCATTTATTTTTAGTCTGCTACTCTGCTAGTCTGCTAGGCAGAGTGAAGTTGGCGGAGTAGCAGACCCAGCAGACTGAACATTAATCTTTCATATCACGTTCACATTTACCAACTACACTTGTTAAGAGGCGACTTTCCAGATAATCATTCTAAAAGGTTTATTAACTTAATTGTATCGATAGTCTTGATGTTCACTTACAGCTAGTCTGCTGAGAGCGTGAGGTTGGTAGAGTGGCAGAGACGCAGCGGCCTTCATAAATTGATGTCTCTGACTTGATAATGTTTTTTCCTATTGTTTTGCCGAAATTTATCTCTCACATTAAAGCACCGCCCCCACCCCGACCCCCAAAAACGAAAATAAAATAGAAAAAAAACTTCCATGTTACTTTGAGTGTGCTCTGCTGGCAGCGTGAAGTTAGCAGATTAGCAGACCAAGCATACTTAACGAAAATCTTTCACATCCCGTTCATTTTTGCAAAAAAATGTCTGTTACGAGGCGACTTTTCAGATAAGCATTTAAATGTTTTTATCAACTGCATTTTAACGCTGTTCTGCGTGTTCACTGTTTCAGCCAGCTAGTCTGCGTAGAGCGTGGAGTTGTCAGAGTAGCAGAGTTTCTTAACGGCTTTTTAACCCTTTCCTGTTTAATAAACTTTTGGACCTGTCCAAATTCAAAGGTTTACAGACGAAAAAATAAAGTGGATTTAATTTGAAAAATAACCATTCAGTAGGGTAGAAAATAGTGTGGAAAAAGAAGAAATTGATTGTCAGAAGCAATTTCTTCTATTTCGCAATGTTTTCTCAATCATAAAATCACAGGCACGTAAAAAGCAGGGATTAAACAGCAAAGGGTTAAAAGATTTTTGTAAGATACAAAAAAGCTTTGAATATTGTTTTACAGATAAAATTCAATTTACGCCGAAATAAAATCATTTAGTTTGCTACATTGCTAGTCTGCTTGGCAGAGTGAAGTTTGCAGAGATGCAGACCCAGCAGACAATAATCTTTCACATTCTGTTCATTTTGACAAGAGAATCCTGTTTAGGCGACTTTCAGGATAAGCATTCGAAAAAAAAAATATCATCTTCACGAGTCAAGGGGTTTCGAATCGATAAGATCTTCTCGAATAACGTAAGATAAGTAAAACGTTCGTTACCCTTGGCTCGACAAGATGGAAAATTATTGACTTAACCTTATCGATATTCTGGAGGTTCACTGTTTTATTCAGCTAGTCTGCTGAGAGCGTGAAGTTGGCATGGTAACAGAGTAAATAGGTGGCCTGCATAATTAAAGGCCTTGAACAGAAAAATTGTTGTTGTTTTTTTCTATTGTTTTACCGAAATATATCACTAACATCCCCAGATCGAACCCCCACCCCGACCAAAAAGAAAATACCCCCCTTTCACATTACTTTTAACCCTTTACTGTTTAATCCCTGCTTTTTACGTGCCTTTGATGTTATGACTGAGAAAAAATTGTGAAAAAAGAAGAAAGTGCTCCTGACAAGCAATTTCTTCTTTTTCCACACTATTTTCTACCCTACTGAATGGTTATTTTTCAAATTAAATCCACTTTTAATTTTCGTCTGCAAAATCTTTGAATTTGGACAGGTCCAAAATTTTGTAAAACAGGAAAGGGTTAATCTGCTTCTATTCTAGTCTGCTGGAGCATGAAATTGGCAGAGTAGCAGACCCTACAGACTGAACATAAATCTTTAACATCCCGCTTTATTTTGAAAAAAAAAGCCTGATTATTTTTCTGAGACATTACGGATAAGTATTCTAAAGATTTCATTGATTAAAAGTATAATGATATTCTATTTGTTTACTGGTTCACCCACCTAGTCTGTCGACAGCGTGAAGTTGGCAGAGTGGCAGAGTAGCGTTAAGATTTTCGTAAAAAGTATTTTTGGTGTACAATACTGCTTTCGATTTGCATTTTACGCTTTACCATCAACTTAAACAGTGAAAAAAAAAATATTTTTAGTCTGCTACTCTGCTAGTCTGCTAGCAGAGTGATTTTGGGAGAGTAGCAGACCGAGCAGACTGAAACATATATCTAACACTTCCTGGTTATTTTGCTAATGAATCCTTGTTTTGGGGCGACTTTCCGGATAAGCTGAAAATTTCATAAACTTAGGTATATAGATATTCTTATTGTTTACTGGTTCAGTTACCTAGTCTACCGACGGCATGAAGTTGGCAGAGTTGCAGAGTAGCAGAGAAGAGTTAAGGATTTTGTATAAAGCCTTGTTGGAGTAAAGTACTGTTTTGAAATGTCGTTTTTCGCTTTACAACAAAATTAATATTTATATCCATTATTTTATATCTTTCGGAAAGTCGATACAAATATGATTCTTTTAAAAAATGAGCAAAATTGTTTTGCGGGTTTTTTTGGTTTTTTTTGTTTTTTTTTTTTTTATTCATTTATTTATTATATTTTTTTCGGTCTTTGAAATTTTTGTAGCGTAGCAAACTTAAAATGAGATAATGCGTTTCACTGTTGAAACTGATATTTGAGCATAACCTAGGTTAAAATAATAAAACAAGAAAGACACTGTGCCACTCCGCCATTCTGCTAACTCCACTCTGCTACTCTACCACTCTGCCAACTGATATAACTGAAAGAAACAGGGGTTAAACTCCATTCAAATCAACTGAACCATTTCTTACCGATATAAATGATTCTATGGTGTCAATGGTCTCATAAAGAATTAGCACAACAGGTTTCGTGTCGGTCTGGACAAAAACTGCCTGAAACGTCAACACCGCATTTACCTGAAATTCAGTTAAGGTAGTAGACCCGTAATAATTCCGCAATGCTTCGTAAATCACGATCTTTCACAATGTTAACCGAGGTTTTCTAATGAAACATTAGGACAACTCGGTTAACACTGTGAAAGTTTATGATTTCCGAAGTATTGCGGAACTATTTCGTATCCACTACCTCAGGAGGTGAAGGGGATATCACTTTACGAAAAAGAATAACTGAAATCAACATACAGTTAGTTACATCGTAAAATCGTAAAATTGACTATCATCTCGATCAAAACCATTCTGAATCGCTCACTCATCGCTCCATTCATTCATTCATTCATTCATTCATTCGTGTCGTTCTTTCATTCATTCATTCATTCCAAACACTCACTCAAATTGATCAAAAACGCTAAAAATTCATTTAAAAACATTTCCAAATCTTTCAAGACGATCAACATTTTATTTAATTCGATCAAATTAATTTACGATTTTATTGTAAAGTCTTTGATTGGTCTACGAAGGCACAAAAAAAGAAAAGTATGTATATTCTATTAAAGGGGGGGGGGGTAATTGATATCGCTAATTTTGCTCAAGAGGAATAAAATTAGCGGTATTGGATTACCCCCTTTAATTTCACTCAAAACTCGCTCCACACACTCAT
This sequence comes from Fragum whitleyi, assembly GCA_948146395.1. Taxonomy (NCBI): domain Eukaryota; kingdom Metazoa; phylum Mollusca; class Bivalvia; order Cardiida; family Cardiidae; genus Fragum; species Fragum whitleyi. The sequence goes on along the minus strand of OX411557.1, from coordinate 37,865,570 downwards.
TCAATTTCATTCCAAAATCATTCCCAAATCACCAATCTTGTCAATTTCACGACGTTGTTAATTGTAAGTGTGATTGTACTCTCCGTTTAATACCTCCATGAAAACAAACAAACACTATCTTCATTTCGTATTAAGTGACTATCATATAAGGTCCTGCAAGCGAAATCTCTGTAAAGTTTACATTCTAATGTAGAAAATAAGGGAATATTGAATCTAAAGGAAGTAATGAACTTTAGCAGTGTTAACCGAGGTTGTCTAATGCTTTTTTTTGTCGGAAACCTCGGTCAACATTGTGAAAGATCATGAGTTTGGAAATGTTGCGGAACTATTACGTTTCCACTACCTTAAGATTTTGGAACCAATTAGAATAGGTTCGGATATCAAATAATTCAATTAGATTTTTGCGACAATCTAAATGTATAACATTTCAAAATCACGCGTCTTATTAATCATAAATTATTCTATTTAGCGACTATTTCCATAAGAGCTAGCTATTTTATGATCCTCTAAGTGGTCGCTTAACGCAAGTTTTACTTTGAAAACTTTAAGACTAATGTCACTTACAACGGTGTTGCGAAGGGCTAAATCCATAAACGACCGCTATTTTATGGTCTAATAAGTGGTCGCTTAATGCAAGGTTTACTGTATTTACTGTATGTACTTTGAGGCTACAGTTAAACGCATCGTAAAATTGACACTCTTTCCTATCATAATTATTCTTAATCATTCACTCAGCGCTCCATTCATTCATTCCAATCACTCACTAAAATCGATCAAAAACGCTCAAAATCATCAAAAAACATTTAAAAATCGTACAAGACTTCCAACAATACATTCAAATCGATATATCTATTCTACGATTTTATTAGCTGATGTGGAATTTTAAGTGTCCGATTGGTCCACGAAGACGTAAAACAGAAAAGTAGGTATGTTTTATTAAAGGGGGGTAATTAAAATAGGTAATTTTTTCATTTTGAACAAAATTAGCAATATTGGATTACCTCCCTTTAATTTTACTAAAAAACTCGCTCCACACACTCATTCAATTCCATTCCAAAATCATTCAAGTTGTCAATTTTACGATGTTGTTAACTGTAATGTCACTTACATCGGTGCCGCCGAAGAAGCCAAATCTATCAAACGTTACAATTACCAGACTTATTACGTTAAAATCGGGTTCACCTGGAAACAGCTCCTGTACGTACCCTTTGGCTTTCTGAAATAATGACAGTGATATGATATTGTCTTGTCATGCTGAATAAATTTTGGCTAAAAAATTAAAGGGCAAAAAGCTCTGAAAGTTCCAACTGTAGGTCAATCTTTATTGGAAAAACTAAATCTATTGACAATTCTGGTTTGAAAGTGAGAAACAGGTGATGTAGACTAATAACAGACTGCACATATGTGCAGGTTGATGTTGGTCTTTAGCTCCTGCTAAAGCAAGAATATTCAGGGTTCAGCATGACAAGGGTTAAAATATCAATGTTACCTGGTCGAGGTTGGGGGAACATATGATAATATCTCGCATCTGAGACCAGCCCTGTGTTCAAGATGTAAAAACGTTTCGAGAGCGCTTTGAGATGATACCCTGCTTTGCACGTGTACATACGTGCAAAGTGGGGTATCATTTCGAAAGCGCTTCGCTAACGTTTTCATCCTGACGGCAGGGCAGAAAACAGTGACATTTTAAGACATTTTCATATTAATTCTATTTACTTTGAAATTATTTTCAGCACTGTTTTATAATAACCCCTTAAAACCCGAAGAAATTCCGGTGAAAGTGAATGCAAATTGTTTCTAAAAAAGACTGTCTGATATTTTTATGTTATCAGGCAGGTTATATCAGGTCAATGCAAGCTCAACTGCATGATAAACTGGGGTACTGCTATGAACATCATCAAATTTCAGTAGGGTTTATTTTGGATGAAATTGGTTGAGCAACTTTTAATGATTCAACGGGATGTGATATTTGTATATTTCATCGCGTATTTTGTAAATTTTGGACAAAATTAGCAAAATTCGACTACCATAATTTCAAGACATTAAGACGCACTTGTATACAGGGCACATCTGTCTTGTTTATGGCTGTGTTGACATAAGAGTAGACTATCCGGGTATACGGTGCACGCGAATAGCAAAATCAAACACTAGGATTTCCTTTTACCGGCTCACATAAGAGGGATCTAATTGAAAAGGCAATAAATACACATATAGGTGCGTATAGTGTAGTTTAGTGGTAATCGTTCTTGTTCGATTTTCGTTAACCTGCAGCGTGTAGTAACTGCATAATTGCATGGCCGTTGTTTACCTCTTTTACCCTATTTGTAACTATTCACAAACAATTTATCACTTACTTTATAGAAATGGAATCGATGAATAGGCCGAAGCCGCGCAGACCTGTTAGCCTCAAATATACTGACGTCCGTAAATACGCCTCGGTCATATAGAAAGGGCGATTATTGAAAGAAGAGATGTTCCTCCTTTTTTTAAAACAAATTCAACACAGCATCTAGTCTATTGCCCATTGAATCTTTCTTGACCAGCAAAGGCTTGTGTCTGAAGTTAAAAATGCCTATAAAGACGTCTACGGAAACGTCGCTAAAATGCATACCCCACGCATTATCTTTGATCATTATGCCGGAAAATGAGCTGAAAAATGTACGGTTTTGATCAAAATTACTTGAAAAACTCTGCAGTAGCAACTGAAGCAAATGGATTGTTTTTGTCCCTATGAAAATATAGGCCAGGGCTGTGATGCAAATTTGGCTTTGTCCCTATGAAAATATAGGCCAAGACAGTATACAAATTTGGCTTTGTCCCTATGAAAATAAAGGCCAGGACTGTGATGCAAATTTGGCTATGTCCCTATGACAAAAATAGGCCAGGACTGTGATTCAAATTTGGCTTTGTCCCTATGAAAAAATAGGCTAGGACTGTGATGCAAATTCGGAAAACAATGGGCTACAATGCTTATCTGAACTGGTGAATCCGAGATTTCCGAGATTGTTCACAATGTTAAGACCAACTGATAGTCCATAAGCCTTTATTAATGCTTTTGCAAAAGATTTAGTTATCACATACTGATTACGTCAATGACGTCGTGTGATGAAGTTGCCTTTTCTTACGAACGTCATATGCGACCCACTTTTTCTTAGTCTATTAGACAAGCCACTGTTTGCGTTTACAATACGCACTTATTTAACCCTTTCTTGTTTTACAAATTTTTGGATCTGTCCAAATTCAAAGGTTTTGCAGACGAAAATTTAAAGTGGATTTAATTTGAAAAATAAACATTCTGTAGGGTAGAAAATGGTGTGGAAAAAGAAGAAATTGCTTGTCAGAAGCAATTTCTGCTTTTTTTCACAATGTTTTCTCAATCATAAAATCACAGGCACGTAAAAAGCAGGGATTAAACAGCAAAGGGTAAACAAATGTCAGACTTGGACCCAACTTAAGGCTTTAACACTGTGTGGTTGAGAGGTCTGGTCCGCTGAGTATTATTCCGATCAAATTATGATACGACCCAAAACAAATTGCAACAAAAGCAATGTTGTGCTTTTTGACATCCATAGACATACACATTTAACATATATGAAGTAGGACAGAATCGGAAGATATGTATTTTATTTTTTCCCCAATTTTTATCATAGACTTTCCCGAACTTAACATGTAAAGACTTTTTGACTGAAAACATGTTTAAATCTAAAGAAGAACCTGTTGTTATATCAAAAGCCCTGTAGTGGTTTGTAATAAGCTATTTGCTGTTTGAAAATAGGATATTCTTTGTTATTTGGTCAGTTTTAGTGATAATTAGTAAAACATCTTACCCCATCCACTAACTTTAACATTGCAAAGTAGTAGAAAATGGTCACTATGGCAAAAAAAAGGGTTCAAGATAGGTCTAAGACCTTTTTAACAGTCTAAAGTCTTTTAAATGTCCAAGTCAAAGTATTTTTAAATCTTTTTAACCCAAACCCCTTCCCCATTTACAAAATTATATGTTAGCAAAAGTAACATGTAAGAATAGTTGTAAATTTCTTCACCAGTCCTCTTGAGCACATCCAAAATATTCTTTCCAAAATTAAGATTTCTTTTTATCCAAACTCTAACCTTTAGATATGGTTTTGGGATGACATGTTTTTAAAATAAATGAAGAAATGACAAGAATGGCGGATTTCACTGGCTGTCCGTCTGCTGTACACAAGAGTTTAATTTCATTTCGAAAACAAATCATTTTTCACTGAAAAAAAATAGTACATAGCCCATAGTTGTATCTTACTAAGAGTCATGGATTTGTCTTGCCCCATCCTAGTGTAAAAATGGAGCCACACCTAGGGGGATGGTTGGCCCAGTTTTCGTGGTATTAATAATTCACAGGGAACTCCAGGATGACAAAAACAAGTCAGTGCTACAAAAATCATTAAATAACAATTGAAAATATTTGTTATTTTATAACTTACCTACATCTTTGTCAATTGCGTGTTATTGTTTACATTGGAAGCCATTTTGGATAAGCTGTTCACCCTTGACGTGATTGGAATTGAGGCTCCAGAATTCGTGGGTGGTTCAAAAAGTCAATGACAAATTCCTTGTTTCTAAATTTTCCTCCAAAAACTGGGCACTTCTTAAATCAAGCATTCTTTGTGAATGATTAAAAGTTTTTTTTAAAAAGAATACAGTGGAGGTTTAGATTGACAGTCAAGACTAGGATCAGTCAGTTTAAATTTACAGTCTGATCAATTATTTCAGCAATACTTCGTCTCTTCTTACAATTTTATGCCGCATTTTCTTTCTTTACTTGATTAGAAGCCAGTGAAGACGGTGTAGGGTGTTCGTTGACGCAGGAACGCACGAACGGCAAGATTATAGCGCGTGGACGTCGCGTGCTTAAGAATGACGTAAGATTATCCGGAATACCACGAATTTAGGGTCCTCCACGAAAACTGGGCAAATCACCATACTATAAAAAGCACAGACATTCATATATATGAAGTTTAGAGGGGTGTCTTGCAAGAACACTCTATAGGTAGACTTTGCGCAGTAAGGTGTGAAATCAACTTTTTACTGTTAGAATCTCGTGCCATTTGTTCGAAGTAGATAAAACATGTTAAAATAACGCACTAAGAAAGTTTAAAATTTACATTTTAAACCAACGCTATTGGTTGTCTAAAACGCAAGGTTTACTCAAACATGTACTTTTATTATTTCAGTGAAGGGATCGGGTTAAATTCCTATCATTTTTTGGTGGACGTTTACGTTCACCAGTGTTAATACCACGTTTGAACAATCCTGTCAGATGTTAATAGGTTTTCAAAACAGTAGTTCTCATTAAGATTTAATTTACTCTTTTTGAAGAATTGTAACCGTCTGACAACTATGCATTTCAAAAATGGAAAGAAACAGGGAGTCTACGTAACTTGTTGCAACCTCAAAGATATTTTTTAACTGTGAAATCATATTCAATTCTGAGATCGGGTGAATTTTTTCCCTGCGTAGAACTACTTTTCTGACAGAGTGAGTAATTTGCCTCTTATTTCCCAATGGGCAATGGGAGGTCACTCATGAAATGAAATTACTGGAATGGTAGCCTCCCCTGCCACTACTAATGTATATAAAACAAAGGCAAATTAATGGAAACATCGATATACACATGAATACGGATACAGTCTGAGCAGGTAAAGTAAAGCATTCAGGCCATGCGATAAAGGTTTATGCAAAGGTGTTTTACTTTACATTTCAACACACGTCAGCCAAATTCGATACGAGTGTCTGCAATTTTTTACGCGTTTATATGAACACTTACCCTTTCTTTTCTTTGAGAATGAAAATCGCGGAACAATCAATTAATATCCTTTTATAGAATTTTTATCTCAACTGGCCGAAGGCCACTGGGGCTATTGTCTTGGCGTTGTGTCCGTCGTCCGTTCGTGCGTCCGGTCGTAAACTTTTTCTTTAAAAATCTTCTCCTCAGAAACTACTGGATGAATTTCAATCAAACTTCACAGGAATGATCCTAGGGTGATCCTCTTTCAAAGTTGTTCAAGAAATTTAGATCCAACGACAAACATGGATTTAATGAGAATGGCTTATTTCCAAATATGGTTAAAAGTGGGTTTTCTCAGATTCTAATTGATGAATACCAATTATATTTTACATGAATGATCCTTGAGTGGCCTTTTATCAGTCTATAAAAAATATTGTGATTGGTTGAAAAATATGTATTTTATGGGCGGAGGTCATTTCTCTATATGTTATTCAGTCGAAATTTTGAAAATCATTTTCTCAGAATGTAACTAATGGTTTTCAACCAAATTTCACTCGAATGATCCTTGAGTGATCCTTTATCAGGCTACCAGGAATAATTGTGATCGGATGAAAAATAATTATTTTAATGGGCGGAGGTCATTTCTCTATATGTTATTTAGTGGAAACTTTGAAAATGATTTTCTAAGAATGTAACTGATGGTTTGATCCAAATTTCACTGGAATGATCTTTTTGAATAACCCTTTATCAGTCTACCAAAAATTACTGTGATCGGCTGAAAAATATGTATTTTATGGGCAGAGGTAATTTCTCAATATTTTATTTTGTGTAATCTTTGAAAATCATTTTCTCAGAATGTGATGGGTGGATATCAATCAAACTTCATTGTTATGATCCTTGGGCGACCCCTTTATCATGTAGCCAAAATATCTAAAATCTAGTCAAAACTTTTCATTTTTCTTTTACAAGAATTTCAAGCCTGTGGAGCGACCCAAGCCATTCATAGCTTTCTAGTTTAAGCAGATAACACCATAATTTTAATAATGAGATTACGGGGAACTGATTAGCATTACAAAATAAGAATAATAACCTAGATCATCTAATTGTCATTTCTTTCCTTTAATAACAAATGGATCGGAGAATCACTGCTTGAACTACACTGGGAATAATTCCGAAAGTTATCGAAGCCTTGTAATTACAGGACTTTGTTGACGATCGACGATATATGTTGAGAAACGTATATCTGAAGCAAGATGCGAACTTGGGTCAGGTCATTTTCCTTCTATCGTAATTTTACATGTAAAATTTCTCCTTTCTCCACAAATGGAGGAATCACACTAGTATGCCAACAAAAACGTCCACCATCAGTACTTTCAGTGCTTTGATTTATTATTAAACCCGATTTACCTATGATAATAGACTCAGCGCCTACGTCGGAGCTCAGTTTTGAAAATACCCCTGTTTGTAAACAATTCCAACATGTAGATATAATCACAAGTCATAATACATTATTCGATACGCAGAAGCTTTCTTTTAGATAATCTTCGTTATTTTCACAGATTTTTACCTTAAACCTATTTCATATTTTCAAAAGCGTAATATTCACAAAAATAAATAGATTTTTTTAAATTTAAAGCTCATGAATTTCACCTATTTTGATTGAAAAGGGTTTAACATCTCTATTTACAATTTCATAATGCTGAAAAAAGAGCACCTAATTATGGATTCCTGGTATTTTTGTCGCCGATACTTCCAGGAAATCCTTGTCGAGCTAGATATTTTTCATGATTATCTACCCGTTAGTTGGAGACAAGTGTCAGACAGGCTGTGCTGCTGTCAAGGACCGAACTTTCAAATCCGTAATTGGAATCCAAGCACACAATCATCTACGCTGTGACGACAATAGATTCCTCTGGTACCTGTTCTTTCAAATGCAATGCGATGTTGGGCCGATTCAATGCTTATTTTAAAAGTAATTTGACATAAGGTAAATTTTTAATGTCCTAAGTTTGTGTTTTAGATTTTTAAATATTCATATTAGGCGTTAGGGAATTTTAATTGAAAGTTTTTAAACAGGTGCATCACATCAATGACTGGAGAAACAGATTTTGTTTGTCATTTGATGAGTTTCGAAAACATTTTTCATAAATAACTTGTTAAATTTAAAAATGGCATAGTAATTAATTGAAGAGGTGACACCACACGTCTAGAGACACTTTGATAATTTAAAACAATTATGTTAAATCAACGTTATCTATTACCTATTACCTAATACTTTATAAATCTCGTAATGGCAAATCTGGCTTCAGTATGTGTGATAATTAGATATACCTCGTACGTCGTTCGTCATCAACTTTGGTGTTTACCTCATAGGGGCGATAATTCATGAATATTGGATAGTAATGTTAGTCAGGTCATTAAGATGAACCGTATGAATTAGAATTTGAAATATTCCAAATAAAAAAAACGAGGAAAGGATACCTGTTGACACTTTCTTTGTTTAAATTCTAAGGACCATACATTTAGCGCATTTATGATGAAACTTGTTCAGTTTGTTAGTCAAAATGATAAAGCCTTCTGAAATAGCAAAGCTCATCTGAAAATACAAGCGTAGGGACATGAAAATTTGGCTCATCCGTGATGAACAATAACCAAAATACTTATTACGTCAGAAAAGGGACTCAAGTAGAAAATGAGAATATTTGACAGAAAAAAGAAAAGCAAAATCGGGATTTATGAGAAATAGTTCACACTCACGGTTGTACAGCGTATTGGAATTTGCATTTTCAAGAATGTCAAAAGTGTGCAAAGTGCAATGATCTAGCTTGACCAGAATTTTCACTATGCACACTACATTGTACGGTCAATTGGGTGAATTATATTCAAATAAGAACTCATTCGAAAGTATGCTTTTTAACTCCTCGCTTTATTTTAACCCTGATTTTGTATCATGATAATTCTTTAAAAGGAAGATTGTAAAATTTCAATGCTTTGCTAGCATAACAGCACTTTCAGTACTTTGATCTTTGGTCCATGGAGTATCATTATATCCGGAGTTCAATAATTATTTGGATCCTTACGTATATATTTTGTACATATACTTACGTCTCAATACTCTCACACACAAAACCAAAACAACACCTCTGTTTTGCGTATGCGAGATGCGTATAATTATGGCAACAGCCGCGATACAAACACCTACACGTAAATAAGTAGGCCTACACAATACATGATTCATAGAGGATATTGAATGAGTGGTCATTGAATACCGAATTTATTAAACGAGTCATCCTTAAACAGATAAAAATGAGGCTACGCCGAGTTTTTATCTGTTTTAGATGACGAGTTTAATAAATTCTGTATTTTAAGAGCACAAATTTTATATTCTTTTTGTGATATGACCCGAATTCTAGCGAAGAATCGTCAAAATTCTTGAAATTCAACGTTTCAATTTTCCGCGAAACTTATAACGCCGCTTAATAATGACGTCACAAAACATAGATTATTACGTCATTTTCGCGGTTACAAAGTAGCGTTGCTATTCGCTCTGAGCTTATTTGCATAGTTATTCCACTAGTGTAATAACACCCGTGTAATATAAAAAAATATTCAATGGGATTATTTCACCCCGGCGACGTAGGTCATATTATAAAAATAGATACACAATACATTATTCATTGTATCTAACAAATAACAACAAACTGTTTACTCTCTACACCCTATCCCAACGAACTGTTTAGGTTCACTGAATGTATTAGATATTCATCATAAGAATACTGGCCGTCCACGAAAAAACCCGCTTTGGAGGAAACGTGTGTCCGCAACATGCACGACTTAAGAACCAGTGATTGGTATGAATCTCAGATTATTCCTAGAATATCTAGCATGCGGATCCTACGTCAATACTTATTGTAGATTTCTTTAAATATAATGTAAAATCGACCACTTTATAACGCATTAATATTTATGGATATTTATATAATCATATACTCAAATACACATTTTTTTTTTAATTTCCTCGATTTATCGTAAAAAATCTGGTGATAAATGTATTACAAAAAGAAAATCTAATTTTTGCTAATAAGATACCGAATTTATCTAAACGAGTTATCTTAAACAGATTAAAGCTCGGCGCAGCCTCGATTTTATCTATTTTATAGATGACTCGATAAATAAATTCCGTATTCAAAGATCAAACATTTAATATCCTCTTTGTAAGAAATTGTGATGTAGAAATTTAAGAATACCATTTCCTTTTTTGGAGGGGGGTGTATCATAATACAAGTATAATACATATTTTGTCGCCAATAACGAGAATTGGACATGCGTTCTGTAATTAGGAATTTAATAAAATAGAAGACAAGAGGACGATGATGGTCCTTTATTGCTCACCTTCGTGTCTTTGTCTTAATTGTTGATTATCAAAAATTCCAGGAAAAGCCATAATTGTACTTTTATGATTTGTGGACTCGAGAGTCTAAATAAGAAACTTGTCACTAAGGCCCCTTTTCCCATGATATCATATGAATCTTTCCCTTTTTCAGTGTGGTTCTTCCTAGTAACCTGAAAAATATTCTGACCAAGTTTCATGATGACTGGACTTCATTTGTGGCCGTCTGAATAAACAAGAAAATTATCCCCTTTAGTGTGATATGGCGCACATCCTTTCCATTTTCAATAGGGTTCATCATTGTGACCTGACAAATATTCTGAGTAAGTTTCATGAAAATTGGCCCTTATTTGTGTCCTCTAAAGAGTAAACAAGAAAATTGTCATTAAGGCCCCATTTTCTGTGATATGGCACGGATCCTTCCCATTTTCAATAGGGTTTATCCTTGTAACCTGACAAACATTTTGACTAAGTTTCATGAAAATTGGACTATATTTGTGGCCTCTGGAGTGTAAAAAGAAAATTGTCATTAAGGCCCCTTTGCCATTCAATGGCAAGTGTCCTTCCCATTTCCAAAAGGGTCAATCCATGTGATATGACGGAAGCTTTATTTTTCTACCTATTGGTATTTTTTTAGAATTGCGTAGAACACTTTGTTTCAAGAATGAATAGATATGTCTTTCAGGAAAAAAGGATCATACATGTAGCTCAAAGGTCAAGGGTACAGGTCATGATCAAAATATAGAATTGAGCTTGTCCGAGACATTTCTTTTATTTCAATTTATCTAATGCCTATACAAATATCCGTGCGATAAAATCCCGTATGATGATTTTTTATGCTATCACATAGTTATTTTCAGAAGAATGAAATGATGTGGTTATTTTTAGAAACTTGCGATTTAGTTAGAAACATCGATGAAAATAAGGCAAATAGAGGTTAAAAGATAAATATAATACATACTTAGTGTATTGTATGAAAAAATATCTAACTCGGTTGTGGGGAATGATAATTGTCTCGACAGAGCCTCGACAATGATCATTTTTCCCAACATCGTTAAATATTTTTCTCATACAAAACACTAAGTATGTATTATATATGTATCATGCAATTAAGTCTGTGTTGTCCTGATATCACCGATCTGATAACGCAAACTAACATAAATCACCAGACCTGCGATAAGGATCACCAAACAGTGCAAACAGTTTTTCAATTGTACCCCGCTTTGCACCTGCACCTTCAAACTTGGCAAGATTATATTGATATTTTAAGACACTAACATATCATTCTCTCTATATATACGGATGAATTTTAAATGAATTGGTAGAAGTTATCCTCATTATGAGTAGTGTCATTTGGAAAAATACAAATACTTTGAAAGCACCATTGTCGAGGTCACAGATCAAAAATCAAAACAAATCATGAAAAATGATTAATCTTTAAATCAACAATTGAATGATTAATTGATGAGTAAACAAAATGGACTAGTTAATTAAGGATTCTGATAATTCATCATTGATTTATCAGTTAATTTACTTATTAATTATTCTAATTCGTCTTTCTAATTAATTCATATAGTCATTTAATTAATTCATGGATGAATTAAACTATTCATCTTATTAATCAATTAATAAATGGATGAATTAATTGAATAATAAAAACAAAGACGTATGTGAATTTTATTCTGCGTAATTAATGAACTGGCAGGGCGGGGCTTAACCGTGACGTAATTTGGCGAGTTTACTTTTCAATAGCAAAGGTTCTTTCAAATTTTAGTCGGTAATCTTTTACGCGTGCAAATAACTGTATCCTTAAACATAAAGAATTCACGTGCTTTGAGGGAGTCAGCACATTTCATCGTTTGGTTACCAAAGCCTCGTAACTTAAGCTTAACTTTAGAAGTAGGTTATTTTAGATAAAGGCTGATTTCCCTTAACCTTAAGTGCAACGACCCGTTACTTAGGCTCCGCCCTGCCAGGGCATTAATCATGGATAATACAAACCATGAGATCGCTCTCTAGTGTTGTTTCTCTGTAGAACAACCCGTCTCCGCCGCCTTGATCTTTAAGGTCATTATGAAACAGGACTACAGCCTCAGGGTAAGCTGTTATAGGAGCTCGGTTACTGAACCCTAAGACACCTAAAGATTGGGCCCCTAGTAAGATAAATCCATTTGCTGAAATCTGAAAAATACTGCATTTTTTTGTAATCTATTCATCCTGTTACTCGTATCTACATAAATTACATAAAATAAAAATGTCGATTGGTTTATTCATTCATTTATAAATAATTATTATTAAATGCTATCAATACATTATTTTGTAACTCTCACACCGCAACTAAAGTAAACGAACATTTACTCGGTAGGTACAGTGAGTCGTCACTTTTAGTTTTGATGATTTTAATAGTAATGACGTCACTGGATAGGTTTTATTTAAAAGTCTTTAAACGCTTGCTATTTTTCTTTCTTTTCGACCAAATTTAACCTAATATGTAGTAGATTTTGTGTTTATTTAATAGTCTATTGATACTTTGAGATCTTTTCGATCTACAAAATGCATAGTGAAGACTTTTGTCAGACTGTGCGGATGCACAGGCTGGTAAGAGTCTTTGCATTGCGCATATTCTAAATTGTTGGAAATCTCACGCACAGGCTCAGATGGAAATAACGCTGTTAAGTTAATACCCAAATGACTCGATGATTCTATGTCAGTTGTATTTTTTATTAAAAATTCACCATCCAACTAAGAAACAAGGCACTTGATAAAAAAATTTCTTATCCACTTGTTCAAAGGCACTTTCCTAGCACAGTCGTCTTTTTTTTAACCGATTATGATGTGGATAGCTTCGATTTTGACAAAAGATCACCCTCCTGTGAGCTTTTCAACAAACCTCTAATCTTTTTTTTCAGGACATTGTAAATTATTGAAAAAAAAAAATGAAAAATGAACATACTAGAAATATTGCAATTAAATATGCAAAATGGCTACTTTGAACCAATCTTGATATTTTGTCTGCCGTTTACAAGTTTTATTCTTACTTCAAAGCGTGGGATTTTTTACATCGTCTTTTTTTTTTTTTTTTTTTTTTTTTTTCCAGTAAATTTCAGGCAGAACAACCAATAAGCTCTAGATATAAAAGCTCGGTTTTGCTACCCGTCAAAATCACACTTCGTATTAATTGAAGAGACTTTAAACTAGATCATAGTTAATCTTAAAATCAAATAAAAAAAATTAATCAAGAACAACTTTATACAAAACCAAAGCAATAAAATACGATATGAAGTGGCATAGGCAGTATGACCTCTACTGGACACGAATTGCACAAATAATAACATCACTCGGCCATTTCCGTAAACTACAATAGACCTCGGTCGGATGTATATAAGGCGGATGGGTATGTAACAAAAGTGTGCATTTTGTTAGGCCGGAAGAGTGTAAGAATCAAAGTGCTGTCAGCACTGTAAATTGGGCATCATTGAGAGGCTAGGATAGTGCAATACTTCGTCAATCAAATGGGCTCAAATTTTGACAATAAAAGATGGTAAAATATTTGCCCAATTTGTGAGTTTTTTGTCTTAACACTCCATCTTTTCGAGAATATCGCCATCCAGTCTGACCGTATAGCGCAGTTGGTAGCATGTTGGATAATCAATCTTAGTTGAACTGGGTTCAGTCCCAAGTTGAATGGAAATGTTTTGTGACATATCTCTCAAGTTGAGTGGATATAATTCTGTAAACTCCAGTTGGATGAGCTGGCGATGTCCTCGAAAAGATGGAGTGTTAAGACAAAAAAATCACAAATTGGGCAAATATTTTACCTAATTTTATTGTCCAAATTTGAGCCCTTTTGATTGACGAACTATTGCAATATCCCAGCCCCTCAATGATGCCCGGTTTACAGTGCTGACAGCACTTTGATTGTTTACATTGTCAATTCATCGCAACGGATGTATTATGCCTTACACCCATCGATTCGTGGGTTCCCATCGATTCGTGGAATTTAGAAACGCGTTGAACGTAAGCGCGTGCCTTGACGAACGTCGGCACAGACCTTCGAAAATTTTCGACGCCATCACATGAAATCGCTAGATGCACAGAAAATGCGGAAAAAGCAGGTGAGTATATCTTAACTCGGCCCGATAAAAAGCAAAATTTGAAAAATTTACAACAAAACTATCAATTTTAGAACAAAATAACCCAAAATTACCTCTCAAACAAACATTTTCTCAAACTTCCGTTTTCAATCTGAATGCAGAAGATGTTTTCCGACGTCCGGATCGCCGAGTCGATTGACAGGGACAGACTACACCAAAAGTTAGGCACTAATTTCTCAGATCGGTCGAGACCGACATTTGAACCCAATTAGGTGTGCAAGGTGCCCGTGATTACTTTAAGGAATTGATTTATTTTTGTGACTGACGGGAATTGAAGAGAAAAAAACAGGAATTCCTAAATTTCAAGTGTCATTTAATGGTGTTAAAACAAAACTTTTTTGGTAAAAAAACATCATTATTTCTGAGTCTGGAGATATTCCAGGTCATTTTAAAGTTATTTTCTACAGGTTATTTTTTTCTAAAGACGGTTAAATTTCATATTAATGTGTTTGGGTTTCACATGTACTATGTAAAGCTACAAAATGAACTTTACTTCTTTAACAGATCAGACCATCCAGGAACGAGAAAAGGTACCGGAAGTACACTCCAGAGGTTCTCCTGAAGGCATATCATGAAGTAAAAGACAAAGGAACGAGTGTAGACAAGGCTGCCAGAACATTTGGAGTACCATCACAGACGTTGCGGGATCGAATTTTGGGACATATTGATGCTGAAAAATATTGTATGGGGGGTGAGACAATGTTCACAAATGAAGAGGAAGAGACTCTCGTTTCTCATCTTGAAACTTTGGCAGAGCTGGGATATGGCTACACTAATTCAAGGCTTAAACAACTTGCTGGTGAACTAGCATTTGAACTTGGAAAACGAGAAACCAGTAAACCATTAAGTAACAACTGGCTGACTGGGTTTCTTGGGCGATGGAAAGGAAAGCTATCGTCTGTTAATCCTCGCAAGCTGGAAAGTTCGCGGGCCAAAAGTACCACTCCAGAAGTTCTAGACAAATATTTTAACAATCTAAGAGACGTCCTTCAAGAAAATAATCTGCTTGACAAACCTCATTTGATTTTTAATTACGATGAAACTGGTCTCCAGCCCGACCACAGACCCCCTAATATAATTGCAAGCTGTAGAACAAAATCACAGGCCATAACATCCCCCAGGAGTACAACGACAACCCTAATAGCATGTGTCAATGCACTTGGAAATTCACTTCCTCCATTCTATGTTTTCAAGGGAAAAAGATTTAATCCTGATCTAATGAAGGGAGCAACAGCTGGGGCAAAAGGTGTCATGTCAGAATCAGGCTGGTCTAATGCCCAAATTTTCAAAGAGTATTTGGAAACACATTTCATTCCATTTGTAAAGCCTGTACCATCAATCCAAAAGGTTATCCTCATTTATGATGGACATAGCTCACACAAAACTCCACAGCTTATCAACTGGGCAAAAGAACAGGGTCTTGTTTTGTTTGTCCTGCCGGCACATTCAAGCCACTTATTGCAGCCCCTTGATGTGTCAGTATTTGGGCCATTTAAGAGTTACTATTATTCAGAATGCTCATCATACATGTTCCATAATCTTGGGAAAGTAGTCACGAAATACGACATTTGCTCCTTAGCTTCTAAGGCATACCTGAGAGCAATGACACCATCTAATATCCAGGCTGGCTTTAGAAAAACAGGGATTTTTCCTTTGAACAAGGACACAATACCTGCAGACAAACTCATTCCTTGTGAAACTTTTCGAGAATCAATGCCGATTCAGAAAGTAAAGGCCCAGAAAGCAGGAAAGGAAGCCATTGCAGAGTTCCTATGCATCAAAGAAGAGCGTCAACAACAAGAGCTTCCAGGCATCCAGTGTTCTTGTGGAAAGAAAAGGTCAACTCTGACACGTCCAAATGCTGGTGGGGTTGATATTACTGGTGAAATCTATATGAATGAAATGTCAACTTATGAATCAAACAGAAATTCATGCAGTAAAAAGATACCAAATGAGAGTAAAGAAGGTCAAAATAGCCCCAAACCATCCACAAGTGGTCTAACTATGAAAAAAACAGTCCTGCTCCATATAGACACTGACTCCGATGAAGATGGTGATGTAAACTGAAACCAACTTCTAATCGGTCACCGCATGTTTCTCCTTTTTCTATACGTTTACAAGAAAATAATTGAATAGAACTTTCCTTTCCTGCAAAGACAAACCAATCTTAATCATTTTGGTAAAAGAATTGTCTAAAAAGGACCAACAGAGCGATTGTAAAAGACAAAAGAAGACACCAACCCTACTTTGAAAAAGTCACAATACTCGCAAAATGCAGTGATTTTTCAAAATTTCAGTCGAAGAAATACCGTTATGTTGTTGAAAAATCACTATGCTTTCGATGCCTTAAAGGTAGCTGACTAGAAATAAGTAAAGAACACATTATTCAAGACGTTCATTTGCGTAAATGAGGTGAATTTGTTAAATTTACCCCACCCACCAATGTTAATTTTGAAATAAGGGGTACCCATGTTCTCATGCAAGTTAAATTGTATTCCCCTGAGAATTTTTCGATGAATTTTGGTTTTGACATCTACCAAGTGGACGGGCTATCGGAATTCATCAAACACCGGCAACCTTAACATTATTTAGCAATACTTTGCGTGCTTTATATAAGTGACCGATTAGAAGTTGGTTTAAGTTTAGATGAAAATGAACTCTGCTGTGTCTGTAAAAAGATGTCCCCACCTTGCAAAAACTCTTACACTGATCTTAAAATTGTCAATTGGGCACAATGTGATCAATGTCAGCACTGGGTGCACCTTGGAATCTGTTCAGCTACAAGAGTTGTCCGCCGCCATAGCACTTTCTTGTGTCCTCATTGCACATAACTTTCAAATGTAAACTCATATTTTTGCTTTGGACTGTTAAAATCGTTTTTGTTTTTTCATTCTATTATGAAACTGTTATTATACCTTTTTTGAAAGTCCACACATCAATTTGCACTAATGAATTTAGAGGGATTATGATTATTTGAGGCGAGGATAGGCTCACCCAAATTTTCCCCTCTTATTTTTTTCTAAATCTATTTCACCCTACTACAAACAATTCAACCTTTCAGGACAACTTTTACTCTTAAAATATATCACTTTCCACAGAAACAATTGATATACATCAAACTTGAAATAAAACACAAAAACATTTGGCCAGTGACTGTACTTGGTGACGTCATTGCATCACTTTGATTAATCCACGAATCGATGGGGTCATTTACAAGGCAAAGAAAGTGTCATCGCTGCCATGGAAAAGGTAAGAATTCCTTTGCTATTTGTAAAATTAATTAATATTGATGTCTACAGATGTTTGTTACAATGATTAATGTTAATGTTGATAAAATTTTCAATCCTCGGCGATTGGTCCTTACTGCGCATGTGCAACTTTCTTAAATAACACCCACGAATCGACGGGGTAATAGCATAATCCTAACGTAAAAATACAACTTGAAGGATTTTTGCGGGAACAAGTTTGGCTGTTTTCTAAAATCGGTCTATATTTAAACAAAATTGTTCTTAAAGTAAAGGTGATGTAAAAAATAATTACATAAAAAGTGAAAATCGAAATACAATATCAAAGTATAGTCCGTTTGATTTCTATATGGACCAGCCTTTTCATCAATTACATAAAATCACGTTTGAATGAAGGATTTGTATGTGATCTTTATCTTAATTTCAACTTAATACGACTCCGAATTTTTTTTTTTTTTTTTTTTTTTTTTTGAAAAATAAAAGGATTTCAAAATAATGATTTTATCTATCTAGTTAATAACAATATTTTCGCATTTTCTGCTCATTAACACGAGGGGTGGTGGAGGCTGTTTAGTAGTAATAAAATGAAAGAATATGTGTGTATTTCCGTTTATTTATCGTCGCTACCGTATTCTGCGTAATTAATGAACTGGCAAGGCGGGGCTTAACCGTGACGTAATTTGGCGAGTTTACTTTTCAGTTGCAAAGGTTCTTTCAAATTTTAGTTGGTAATCATCGTTAACGCGTGCAAATAACTGTATCCTAAAACCTAAAGGATTCACGTGCTTTGAGAGAGTGAACACATTTCATCGATTGGTTACCAAGGCCTCGTAACTTCAGCTTGATTAAGCTGAAGTTACGAGGATTTGGTTACCAATCTACCATTTAAGATCTCGAGTTATTTATGTCCACTCTCTTTAGATGTAGGATATTTTATATAAAAAATGATTTACCTTAACCTTAATCGCGGCGGCCGGAGCACCTAACAATGGATTCCTGGTATTTCTTTCACCTGTACTACCATTACACCCGTTACTTAGGCTCCGCCCTGCCAGGGCATTTATCATGGATAATAGCACATGCCCATATGAGCGACGCATCCAGAAGACGGTTAGTTGTTACGGTGGAAAGTGCAAGGATACATAACGAAACTACTGCTGATATCCGCCATGGTTCTTTAAATCACCGTCTCACGGGACCTCGTTTAAAGTCTCATCCGAAAGACAATTAGTTTGTTAGTGTGCCAGCCTGGGAATCGAACCAACGCGGTCGAACTTCAATGGTTTTGAAGTCCGGTGCTCTACCAACTGATCTAATCGGGCTGACATGAAAACATATGGTAAAAACACGTGGTTTTATACTTAAAATTTGACAAATGAAATGTCCATTATTCCTTATTTGGACATGTGCCGCCACCATAGCGCAGTTGGTTAAGCATAAGATTTCCAATCTCGAAGTCGTGGGTTCGATCCCCGGTGGCGGCAAATATCCTTTCCGACGTTTGTCTCTCACCAATGGGTAGATAATCGCAAACCCATGTGAGATAGCAGTCGGAGCCTAGGAAAGGGTGTAATGGTAGTACAGGTGAAAGAAATACCAGGAATCCATTGTTAGGTGCTCCGGCCGCCGCGATATAACTGTGAGATTGTTGAAAGCGGTGTTAAACCCATTCAAACAAACGAATTATTTGGACAAGCTTATTAGCACATCAACGGTCATGTCATCTTAAACTTTAATATCACGTGATTTTGACTGTTATCACTCGCCTTCTTATCAAGTTTTCCTCGTGAAATTCCCAATGACTTCGTCAAATAACGCTTTTTGATTGGTCAGAATAGATAAAAACAATCATCAATTATCTGGTCAAACGGGTTCTGAACGAAGAGAGAATATATTCAGATTTGATATCCAAAGCAAATAAACATCTTCGACAAACTTGAATTTATAAAAAAATAATTGATTTTATACTAAACCAACTCGCTTAAAATCTAACACTTTTGCATGGTCCCTATGCAAATCAGTACTATTTTCGGTAATTCAATTCGGTGTTCCGTTTAATACAGACTCAATTATGTATGAAAAGCCGACGGACTGTAGACGGACGGACAGAATCATTATTTTACATTCAAAAATTCTGAAAAAACAAAACTCGTCATGGTATTGGGTGGAAAATATGATATGACAAGAAAAAATCGTTTCATCAATTCATTTCTGAGATTTTCGCGAAATGTTGGTCAATATAGAACGGACTTTATACACTAAAAAGGTTATTGAATTTAAATGGGGTATACATGTGTCGGACTCGTCCTTTTGGGGTAGGCTTGCCCTCGCAAGCTCGGAAGACACTGCTAAAAGAACTAGTCCGACAAAATATATTCCCATATAAATTCAACCACCTGTATTACTACCTCTCACGTAACTCATCGATACAAAACTAAGTTTCAAAGAATTAATTCTTGTACGTTTATTTGATTACATATTTTTATTGTTAATTTGTAATTTTCCTATTTTGCTATGCATGTTGGTCATAAATGTACAATCGATTTTATGGCCACAGACATTATCATCGCCGATTTGCCAAATAAAGAATTGGAATTGAAAATGTATAGGTGACCCGGCACGCAAAAAGGGACCAACTGGGAACTCTTTAAAATAATTATTTGGAAAAGAGATTGGATCCAACATACGTCAACCAGAAGTCGCAATTCGAAAATTCTTTCTCTGAATGGTAGATTGATCATTCTAGATTTAGAAAATAAGCACGGTGCAAAAAGGTTTCGACCCTAGTAACTCTGTGCACTCCGGCAGTCTGACTAGGGTCGGATTTTTACGCACTACCCAGATGGTCCCTTCTTGCGTGACGAGTCACAAATATTAATCTTACAGTTATGCTGCTATAAGATGTCCCATAGAACAGGACCGGTTGATCTAAATTTAGTGTAATTTCGGTATCGTCTGCTCAAACCTCTACCTCGTCACCTCGTAAACAGACACCAAACGGTAACAAAAGCGATGAAGAACAGTATGGAACTACTGACAGCAGGAGAATTACTTGAAGGAGCTTCATTTCTCTGAAATTAATATATTGAGAATATATTTTAGTGTTTTAAAATATCAATGGTACATTATCTTGACGATGTTGGGTGAATAGACCTTTTGGCGATAACTTTCACACATGCACACAAACAATCTGAGCGATCGATCGTTCATTTGGCGAAAATATATTTGGGTGAAAAGGAGTAACAAAAGAGAGTTAATTTGACCGTAACATCATTACGTACAGGCAAAAGTTGGCGGTCACGACTGTAACAAGTGAAGTCCGTTTTTTATATAATGCATTACAGAAGATTTCAATTAATATTTGACGAAAAGCAAAGAAAACAGATATAGTCCGTCACTTATTTGTAAAATATACAATAATATACAATCAAGTCAAAGTAAACATGCTTAAATGTTACTGAAATATGATTTATACCATCTTCAATATACAATCAACTTACGAGAGTTGTACGATGGAAAGCATAGAAAGCAAATTCAGAACCGAAATGAAACTGTGTCGGAGCCGAATTAAAACCTTAAATGTTTTCAATCAAACAACGGTGTTTAAACTTAGTAGTGTTTAATAAATGGAAATTTAACTTTTATACAAGATTTCTTCAGGGTCTGTGACAGAGATATATTTTAGAAAATACTTATAAAATGACCTGACGTTCAAACGTCCAAAAACGCGTTAGTTGGACAATTTTAAGACCAACAGTAAGAATCATATTTCCTTAAGTCGAAGAAATGTTGACGAATGTTTTTATTTTGCGGAATATGTTCTAGATACATTTTGATTATGAAGTTAGATTAAGAATATGTTGATGTTTTGTAAAAAGAAATATTCACCAAATATAACTGAGATTTTAATAACGTTTTGGCGTAAAGTGGGACAATTTTAAGACTGAGAAAACATAATAATAAACTCATTAGATAAAGCCGAATGTGAACAAAAAATTGACTGCATATATTTGTGCTCAGACTCATTTCAAATATCATTTTTTATCAATCTTTTCTGAAAAAAAAACGATTTTATACGATATACTAAAAATGAGAATTGAAAAAAGACGTTTTTTAGCAACCTGGCGCTACTGACATATTTCTTTCGTTATTGCCGTCGTTTATTTGAAACTTCCAACGGGCACAAGACTTACACGGTATTCAATGCGCCGTAATTCACATAATGTTGCAAATCCTTTTCTCGGCTCTCGCACCATTATTTATTATATTTCAAGTTTGAAGTTTTATTTAATAACATTCCAAAAGGTCATCGACCCATGTGGCAAAATGTGTACAAATAGCAACAGTGAGCAATAATTAGCAATATTGACAAATATTTAGTCGTGTATAAATACAATGGATACAGTTTAATATCATAAAAACAAACAAACTGAACAAAATAGACCCATTTCAGCATGAGTGATCATTATGCCTATATACTCTTATCTAGCTTAATTTCAATTTTCCATTCGGAAAAATAGCAAAAAAGCAAAGTATTGAGATATTTTAACCAGTCCATCTTTCAAAGTGTGTTAATTAATGATCAATTATAAGCAGACAGTCTAATTGGATATCAGACTGCACGTTTGTGCAGGTTGATCTCATTCTACACTGTCTGCAATAATAAAACACAATAACATTGAGACAGGTTGTAATCGATATGAAATGTTTAAATAAATATTGGACATGTACTCTTAATTCCGATTCTGTCATGAAATAGGACATTTAAAAATTGTGGACAGTTATGTTAATAAGTAATTAACAACATGATTAAGTCCTAACTTTACTACTGTTCTCTGTTTCAAAGACGCTGATCATTGATATGATATATTTTCTGGGTTGACCAAAGCCCCGACAACACATCTCCGTTGGGGCTGTATTTACGAGGCTTCGATCACCTGATGACGTCATATATGACGTTTCACATAGCACGTTACATATTTATTTGACTATAAGTAGATTTATGAATTGTCGGGTTTGTGTACCCCTATCAAAAACCCCCCTTGTACGAAAAGAAACTACAAGGGGGACATAAGGGGAAAATTGACATACAGGTATTAGTGACAAAAACAATATCCTAATAAATCTTATATTTTTCTACCATATATTAACTTTTAACTTTGAATAAGCTGTAGCAACAACAAAAAAACACACACTTATTACTTATGAATTGCATGGTCAACACCGATAAAAGAAAGTGTTTTTGAAACAATAATTTTTGATGAATCAGATATATGTTAAAGGTTGATTGACCGAAAAAGAGAAAAGAAAATGGTCAGTTTCTATCAAATAATGACAAATCCGTTTTGATATTCGCATTTTCAATAAACTTACCTAGATTAGTTTATTGTTTTCATTATTAGAATTAATTAGTTTCATGAACTTATGCATATTTGGTCTTAAAGTGAAATATCGACTAATATATTTTTTTCTAGATATCAGCATACAAAGGACACTCAATAATAAAATGGTACTCGTCCTCCAAAATACTACAATGTAAACAAGTGCCTTCTTCGATTGGTTTTGATGTTGGTCTAGCCCACCTACCAGTTTCAATTGCTAATCTATGAGACGATAATCTTAAACGAGAAATAAGTTCTCTCAGTTTATTGTTTTTTATCATGTCTAGATAAGGTTCAAAACGAAAAATGGAAAACGATCTATAAAACAACGCTCTGCCGGAATTGCTTATTCTACTGTGCCAATTTTAAATAAACTGATCTTTGATCCTCTGTTTAACAATAATGAGGAAATTATTTTTATCCCCTACCCCTTGCGCATACCACGCCTCTCCAAATCCTAGATTTAACAAAGTATTTCGTAGCAGGGAACACCAATTTTCAACATTTTCATTGTGTTCCATGTCATTTTGTAATAAATAGTATACCTGCTTTAAGTATGTGTTATCGTGAGAACGTAATATCTTTAACCAAAAACGAACAATGTTTACCAGCCTTAATTTATGTAACGGCAATCTACCCAACTCCCCGTAAATGAAAACATTTTGTGTAGTTTTTATAACTTTTAATAACTTTTTGCAATAATTTAGGTGGATTTGCTCAACGGCTAAACCCGTGTTAAAACCCCATACTTCACTTTCGTAATTAAGAATATGAGTAATCAGTTTTTCGAAAAGTTGAAGTCGATGACTAATATCTAACATGGTGAACTTACTCAAGTGCTTATTCATACTATACATCGCTTTCAATGCCTGACCTGATAGCGTTTTTTGTGCTTCAGAAAAAATGATATGACAGTTATGATATAACAGTTTAAGTGAAACGATCTGGTGTTTTTGGTAAAATCTGACGGCGTCATTTCTAATATAGGATTTGGGTTGTTTTGACTATAACTATATTACTTATCTTTTGTATTAATCCATTATAAAACAAATTGGAATAATCCTTTATCAAAGACCTTTTATTTGATACCAAATTTTATATTAGAAAATATATGTAAGCAGCAAATATAATGGTTTAATATGTAAAAATATCGCCTATTTTTACGCCATTTACCGGAATCTAGGCAGTCATACCACAGACAATCCACGGAAGTCTACATGTTTCCCTAAGATTTTTTAAGTCTTTTCTTTCAACAATTGTTTACAAAATGAATGATTACATGAATTATTAATAAAATGTACGTTTTCGAGCCGTTCAAGGCATACTTTAACGGATAAAACGCGGGCGTTATATGTAACAGGAGAAAACGTGGATTAATCAGTAAATTCACGTGCTGTTAACGCCCGTCTTTTTTACTCAAATATCCACGGCCTATACACCTCATCAGTTTCTCTGCCTAGCATTTATATAGAGCATAAATAAAGACGCTGATCTGATTCCCACGTGTAATTTTTTGACATCATAAATTTACAAAGCAGCGTCAGTATATACAAATGTGACGTTGAAATGCATAAAGTATTTTTCTGGCACAGTAGCGGGTTAAGAACTATTTTTAAAAGGTTCCTATGAAAATTTGTGTAACCTCTGTTTGAAAAAAATAATATTCCTTTTTTTTCATGCTAGGGTTATAGCAGCTAATTTCAGAAAAAAAACGAGTAATAGTTTCTTTTCTCCCAAAAACACTGTTACGGATTGCAATAAGCTATGAGACTAAGAGACTGAAAAAAATTTGCGATATAAGATTACCTCCCATTAAATTCACTCTATCTCGCTCATTCAATTTCATTCCTAAATCATTCCAAAATCATTCACCTTGTCAATTTCACGATGTTGTTAACAGTATTTCGACTGTTGTAATACTTCAGACACGAAATTTGAAGGCATGCTTATATTCTAATGATTAAGAACAAGGTTTATCTTTCCAACCTAATCGCATCTGATCCGAAATTTTAAACAAGCAGCTTGGCCTGATTTGGGAAAATAGCGAATCGATTTTTTTCTTCATCTTTTTAAGACCATTCGTGGCAAAAGAATGGGTGTTACGTGCCAACTGTCCTCGACCGAAGCATAGCTGAAAAATATCCGACGCAAGCCCGTGCGATTCCACGTGGACAACAATATTCAAAAAAAAAGTTAACAGGTCCAATGCACTATCAACTGAGCCAGAGAAGATCTTCCCTGGCGCAGGTCTCAGACATTGTATTTTAACCACATAAGCCATGCAGGACAGTGGTGAGAGTAGTCTCCCATTACACACTCCCCTTTTAAAAGTTTTATTGTAAATGAAAACTTTATCTACTTTAGAAAAATGCTAAAATGCAATGAAGAACACAACATTTTTACATGAAACTTATACTAAATTACAACGACATTTACACCCTTGAAAGGGCATCAGCAATTACATTGTCTTTGTCTTGAATATGCTCAATAATTATGTCTTATTCCTGTAATAATAACCCCCATCTTGTTAATCTTTGGTTTTTGTTGACATTTTGTGCAAGAATGTAAGAGGTCTGTACGACAATATGACGTATATACAAGAATTGGCTAAACAGTGGCATTCAGATATACATCAATAGTAAGGGGTAAAGAGAACAGGATAAATCACAATCCTTGTTTGTATCAAATTCATCTTTCTTTTACAAGGGGTTGGTAAGAGGACCAACAACTGACGGAAATTCGCAAACAATTTCTGTAAAATCATGCCATTCCTAAAAATCTCATCAATTCTTTCTTGTTAGTCGTAAACGGAAACTCTGATATAGATTCTTCTTTAGCAACAAGAGGTTAAAGGTTCATGTAAAGAGTTTATGAACCAAATGTAATGCTGCTTCTATTAAAAAAACAAAGATATTATACCCAGCTAAACAATTTATCAAATTGAAGCTGTAGATGAGCACAAGCAGTTGCACAACATTAGAGGCCCCATCTCATAACAGAATAGCCAAACCATTATGGAAAAGGGATAATTTGTTCAGAACAAACAACTTCATTACGGCTGGATAAAATGTGCCTAAATTTGACCAGAATATAGACAAATCTTCCAACTAGGTACTACTACAACCTTAGATATGAAACCCAGTCTCAAAAGGCCCTTTTGAAACAATCAATTTCCATTTATTATGTCAACATACATATCAAACCGGTATGGTTCGTTTTTGAAATAGATGTTATGTATGGTGCAACATCACAACATTATTGTTTGAAACATTTTCTGCGATATATTTCAAATTATAGCTTTTTTGTAATTGATTGGTCTATAATTTACTATGTATAACCATTTTGTTGAATAGAAATTGTTAAAGAACCTTACAGGTATATAAACTATAAATGTCCATGTATGCTGTGACAACACATCATACCTTTTATTTATCTACACGTTTACAAATTTAAAATGACATATATGACATATGTGTTTATAAAATAAGTCAAAATAAATTGCTTGCATAACTACGTTTTGGGTCAGAGTTTTATACCAACGTTTGTAGTAGTATCTGGATAGTACTTTCGACTGTACTTTGTTAAAATAAAAGACAATTTTATCCAACAGTGATGCAGTTGCTTGTTCTGTACAAAATGACCCCTTTCCACAATGTTTTGGCTATACGGCTATAGCTATGACAATCTTACGTTGCTTAACTGTTAGTGCCCATAAATAGCTTCAATTTGATATGCAATATACCAGGACATACTGCTTTTTCTTGGCAAATGAAGTGCCCTAAGAATTGGGTCTCAAACACTTTACATGAACCTTAACTTTACCGTGACCTACCATGATCAAAATATTCTACAAAAGCTTTACAAAAATCACTTTTTGTCAAGGTTAATTGTAAGATTTGCCTTTTCTAATCTTCTGAATAACTCACGCAAAATCCGAAGATGGTCTAACCAGGTGTCAGTGTAGATAACTACATAATTTACATAGCTTCCGCATTCTTAAAGGTTCTGTAGTATTGAATAAATCATTCTCTGGAATGTGGCTGGGGCATTTTTTATACCGAAAGGCATAACTTTGTGTTGAAAGAGTCCACCTGGGGTGGCAAACGCTGAAATTACTTAAGCTCTTTTCGTCAAGGGTACCTGCCAGTATCCTTCAGTAAGTCAAATTAACTTACAAATTTAGCACTACCAATTTTGTCTATGCAGTAATCAATTCTTATCAATGATAAGGGTAAGAGTCAGTTTTGGTGACCGAATTTACTTTGCCAAATTCCGTGTAAAATCTATAGGTCCAATCTGGTTTTGGAACAAGAATACAAAAGCTCCAATTACTGCTACTAGGTTCGATATTTCATTTTCAAACACTTATTGAATTTCCTTTCGCATATACTGGAGTTTTATAGGATTTAGTCGATATGAGTGCTGTTTAATAGGAAAAGTTTCGCCTACGACAACACCATGAACTGCAGCCTTGGTTTTGTTTGGAACATCTTGGAAAATAGTTTGAAAATCATTGATCAATAGAACCACTTCTTTTCTCTGGTCTTCATTCACATGTCCAAGTTTTACATCAGGATTTGCAAAAATTTCAAAGTTCGTCAAACGAACACTTTGGTTAATATCTTTTACAGATGTCTCTGAGAAATGTTGATTTTCGTCAAATTGACAACCGGTTTTTTTTTAGATTTCCGGTCACTTCTTTCAAAATATTTTTTAACATGTTTATTACATACTCTTTTTTCTTTTCGTCTTTGTATGCTTTGTCAATGTATCACTGTTTTAAGAATAGACAAGTCTTTCGTTGGAAATTACGGTCAAAGAAGTGCGCGGTGCATGTCCACTTAGCTTTACCTTGAAAGCGGATTTCCTTAAAACCGCTGTCTGATGGTGACATGTGTTCTAAAGAAGAGATGAAAAGAAATGAGATGATACATGGCAGAACTCAATATTTAGTTAATCCTGTGGAAGAAACTCTACATTTTAACCTACGCAAAAATGTTCTTAAGATGTTTAGATTTAGTAAGACATGCTCAAGGGCCGTTGATAAGGAGCTTGTAGAGACGCGATCGTCTATAATTTATAGACCAGCAATTTCAAGTGATTGACCAAAGATCAATTTTCATTGAAAATGATAGGAGATAACGGTTTCTCGAACCTCACTCTTTCTTGCGGATCTATACGTGAATGAATGCCACTCTGACGTCAAAGGGACTACAGCTTGTAGTTATATGTAATCTCTCCGTCCATGAAGTGTAAAAAATATTTGCATAAACAGACGTAGGTCAACAGCCGTTCAATATATATGTAACATCGTTTTTATTTATTTATTTTTTTAACAGTTCAACAACAGTCACCTCTAGTGTCTCGGGGCGATATACTACTTATCATGGATGTAATTTAACTTGAATTGAGATTCGCCCTATCGATTCATTCGATAATGTCAAACATTTAAAAGATGAAGTTTTTAAGCATTTTGGTTTTGCTAAATGGGGGCTGTTACTGAATTATTTAGTAAATTATTAATGCCATGAAATATACATACAAAACGGTATTTTTTCTGTGTATGTGATTGAACACAATGAAGGGACAAAAAATGTTGTGTTAACTTTGTGATTTGAACGGAAATTTACAAAACATTTGAAGGATATATGCAATTGAAAGGGGTTTAATCCGAGAATTTGAACTAAATGTACAGAATTGTTCTTCAAATGCGTATTCATGTAAACTAAACAATGTGTTTGAAAAGACTATAGCTTGAGAAATCATTGATTGAGCGATGTTTGGTGAAGTTCGTTTCATTCCTACATGCGTATTGGATAATAAGTATATAATAAGCAATAGATACATAATAAATTCTCGTAGAACTTTAGACAATTTCTGTGGATTATGAATAGGACCGGTAAGTTGCCTTTTGACCTTTCATCATTTAGCTAGCAGCCATAATTAAGATATTCTTAAGGTTTCAGAAAGTATCGTTGTTGTTTTGTTGCTTTTTTTAAATACAGTTAACAACATCGTGAAATTGACAAGATGAATAATTTTGGAATGATTTTCGAATGAAATATGAATGAGTGTGTGGAGCGAAATATGAGTAAAATTAAAGGGGGGTAATCCAATACCGCTAATTTTGTTCAAGATGAACAAAAGAACTATATCAATTTCCTCCCTTTAAAAAAATATACGTACTTTTCTTTTTGTGTGCCTTCGTAGACAAATCAAACATTTTAGAATATCCTCCAGTCAATAAGATCATAGCATAATTTGATCGAATGCAATAAAATGTTGATCGTCATGAACGATTTCGAAATGCTTTTATATGATTTTTGAGCGTTTTTTATCGATTTACGTGAGTGTTTTGGAATGAATGAATAGAGCTATGAGTGAGCGATTCAGAATGGTTTTGATCGAGATGATCGTCAATTTTACGATGTGTAACTAACTGATGCTCCTTTTGATGGTGACAAATTCTTAAGAGGAAAACGGACGCGATTCATTTATTATTATTTTGTAAAAAAACGAAATACATAGAGGATATTGAATGAGTGATCTTGGAATACCGAATTTATTAAACGAGTCATCTATAGACATACAGATAAAAAAGAGGCTGTGTCAGTTTTTATCTGTTTTAGATGACGAGTTTAATAAATTCGGTATTTTATGAGTACACATTCTATATTCTATTTATAATATGACAACATTTTTTGCGAAAAAGACGTAAAAATTCTTGAAATTGAACATTTCAATTTTTTGCGAAACTTATAACGCCGTTTAAAACTGACGTCACAATATGTACATTATGACGTCATTTTCGCGGTTTCAAAATTGCGTTGTTAGTCGCCCTGGGCTCATTTGCATCGTTATTCCACTTATGTAATAACACCCGTGTTATATCAAAAATATTCAAAAATATTTCGCTCTCACGACGTAGGTCATGTTATAAAATTTGTTTAGAAATTACCCAAGATAAATCATGATATACTGCTTCCCTTGATTTGTCACTTATTTACCGGGAACTAGAGCGTGACTACCATTACGCACATTACGCAAAAATCGTAATAGAAATACATCCTCTTTCGAAAATGTAATTGATGAAAGATTTTGCTATCGAAACAACAGCTTATTCAAGCTTTAGTTAAGATATTTTGATTATTCACCAACGCTCAAATCATCGAAATGGGGCGGACGAAGGACATTTATTTCTATCACTGTTCTCATAACGTCTTTGTCCTTTTAATGCTTGTCGCCTTCTGAGTGCGTATAAATTTTAAGAACCTAGTTACGCATATGAGTAAAACTATGGATATGGATACGATTAAAAAGGCATACCAGCATTGAAAAAGAAAAGTTTACAACATCATGAAATTGACAAAATTAATGATTTTAGAATGAATAGGGAATGGAATTAAATGAGTGCGGAGAACGACTTTTGAATGAAATTTAATGGAAGTAATACAGTATCGGTTATTTCCTCCAAATCAGTGTGTCTTGAAGCAAATATCGGACGCTTTAAATCCAACACACGACAGTAAAACCGCGGAAAGATTGTATTGATTTGAATAAAATGTCGATCGTGTTTAAAGATTTTGAATAATTTTTGTATGACTTTGGAACTTTGGGTCAGTGTTTCGAATGAATGGTTGGATCGCTGAGCGAGCGATTAAGAACGAAGTGATTGTCAATTTCACGATATTGATATCTTTATTTAATTGATGAAAAAGAAAATCAAAAAGAAAAATTGGATCACAACTGTATTTCTATGAATCGAGTGACTGCCATTTAATAGTGATTCAAAATTGGACCGCATGTGTCCGACATTCTGAGCGTGCATTATAACAACGTTTTCGTGAAGTGAATTGGTCAGTCAGAAAACAGTATTTCAAAAGTATAAATCACAGATACAACTCCGAGCGTTGTATTTACAGACATACGATTGTAGTGTTTCATGCACGTGAATTTCGACAGATTTTGCGTGCCGAGTCATTTATTAAAAGATGGCAAGTTTTCATATGAGCGTTATTTCAAAAAGACTTTCTCTGGTCGCAAAAATTCTAAAGATTTGTAATAAGTAACAGAGACAGATTCAAAAGTTATTTCAGTATAATTACACATGTTACAGTTATAACATTGCATGTTTTGCTCGTTTTCATTGTAAAGCAGCTCAGGTAAACATACAAACAGTGTTTTTTAAAGAATAAAACGTGTAAATATAGAATTTGCATGGTGAGCCGTGAAATCTACTGATTCCCGTGCCATTTGGTCGATATAGATAAAACAGGTTTAAGCAACACTTTAAAAATGGCTACAATTTACCTTTCAAATTAAAGTTTTTGATTGTCATACATCGTAAGGTTAACTCATACATGTACTTTAATAATTGAAGTAAAGGGATTAGGTTCAATTTTTAAAAGTTGATTCATACTTGATTAGAGTAATATCACAGCGAGATTTACTCTTTTTCATTATTTAGAGGTTCGGGTAAAAATAGAGAAAGTGTAAGAAAAGCGTGGTCTTAGTCAGATAGAAAATCTCGAGCCGCGGTATATGGGAAATAGACACTCGCTAACGCTCGTGTCTATTTCCCATATACCACCGTTCTCGTTTTATATCCTATACATGTATTTTCATATTTGAAGGCAAGGGATAAGGTTCCATTCCTATCACATGCTTTTAAAAGTTACCCGATATACCTATGGTAACAGACTCGGCGCCTACGTCATATCTTAGTTTTGAAATACACCATAGAAAATCTCCTGCCGCGGTCCCATTTCCCATATACCACGGCACTCGTTTTTTTTTTATCATATACTTGATCACGTGCATTAAAGACTTTCAAACCCCTTAATTTTTTTTTCCTTTAAAAATAATTCTGACATTTTCAAAGTAATCAATGGGAATGGTTTTACCAACCACATCTATAATTGCAATTGGTTTTAACGTAATTTAGGCCTATATCATATAAGAATGTTGAATTCTTGTCAAAATATATTCAGTTCTATCTGCACAGAAATGTAGGCATCGCAAAATCATTTCAAACTAAATCAAAATATTTTTGTTTTCTTTGCATCTTTTGTTTTATTATTATTTTAAACAAATTGTGTGTAATCATTTTGATTAAAGGATATTAATATATGGATAAATAAATATTAAGTAATTATCCTAAAAAATTTCAAAATAAAAATCGAATTATCATTTAATTGAATTATGTGAAACACGATAATACAATAAAATGCCTACCTTGGTGGCTGTTCGAGCATGTGGTTCAATGCGGGATTTGTGCCTGGTAACCGACCCTTAAGTACGTGTAACACGTTGCACCATCCCTACTCTTCGGATTCGGTTTATTCACTTTATTTTAAATGTAGAAAATGAGTACGATGGGGATGATATATTTGTTTATCGGTGATTCGCGCATATGCATAATTCTGTTCTTTAATTGCAAAGTCGAAAAAAACGGGTTGTTCTCAAATGATAACCTCTAGAACCATGGAACCTATTGTGTCCCCATTTTGATCAAAAGTCTGCCGCTGTACAAAAAGGTGTATCGAATCAATAGTGACCTCGGGCAATACCGTAGTGGCGCCAGTGATCTCTTATGTAAGCCCTTTTTACGGTGAAAAGGTAATTTTGATTTAATTTTCCGCGCGGAAATGGAGCCTGAGCTTAAACTTGTTGGTCTTGAATCAAACGGTTTTATTTGCAAAATAGTATTAAACTATTAAACGTTTCTAGACATTTCTTTATCATTTTCGTTTGCCTATTCTTAAAGCTCACTGGTTTATGGGAATTGTTTGGTTTAGTTATATCTAAGTGTTTCCTACTTTTACCATGACTCGCCGTTATTGAGTATAATTTGTAATATAATACTAATACAGTCAGCAACCATTACTGGTGAAAAAAGTTAATTTGGCGAGGTTTCCAAAATATGTTCACTTAATCTTATTTGAAGATGAATGGATTATTTTTACTTACATGACGCAAGAAACAAAAAATATTCGGGCATTCAAACAGTTTGAGAAGGCTTTTTTGTATACAAACTGATTTGTTTAAGAAGTGTCTAGTCTATACTTTTGATGTAATACTCTAGTCTAAAATGTACCGGTGCTCAAGTACCGAGAATAAAACACGATGCTAAAATATTGTTGTTTATTTGGCCCCAATCCATACCTAACAAATTGGCGACGAGAAAATGGAGGCAATAAATGTCGATAATTCGTCGACGGGACACTTTTGGTAGATACCAAGTAAATTCAGCTAGAAAAAAACGTTTTTTCAGCGGGTTACCCGGAGTCCTTGACATTTTTCACTCGTCAAATTAGTCCTACATTATCGTTTTCGTCGAAATGGCTGATTTTGCCATCGGGAAAATAGATGTATTTGATAGATCTGAGTCCTGGAAATGCTATAAGGAACGGCTAGACTAGTATTTCCTAGGCAACGAGGTGGACGACGGCAAAAAGGTGCTGGCCCTATGGGCCTTTCCGTAAATAAAGAAATGGAGTTATCGAACTTGAATTCTCTCCGGTGCATTGAAACAACGAACGGTCATAACTCTCCATTTCCGGGTAGCAAATTTCAGATCGATAATATGGTTGATATTGGAGCGTCTTTGAAATCAACGCGAAAAAACGGGTTTTTAGGGCTTTTCGAAAATACAGAAAAAGAGTAATCGGGCCTAACTACTCTCCAGTTTATTAAAACATGGAGACGGTCGTCAGTCTTTTTCTTGGTAGCAAATTTCTGATTCAAAATGGTTGAGAAAAAAATCCTTCGAGTCAGGATTAAACAGGGACACTCAATACTGTATAATTAGGGTCCGTGTACAAACCCATTACCAGACCACAAAATTTTTAAGTTAGTCTAAATCAAAAGAGTATGCGAACGATATTTTTAGCAGATAAAACTTTGAATGTCTCTGAAGAACAACTACTCTTTTTTATTTCATTTAAGTATATCTTGATAATTCAGTCTTTTTTGACATTTAATGGATTAGATTATCGATCCTATATATTTTAAACCAATAATTTATTGTCCCTAGAAATTAAATTTGACTTTTTGAGTTTTTATTTCATAAAGAAAAAAAGAAGAAGAAAGGCGACTTTTGATTGATAAGGTGAAATGTAATAAAGTGTTGTTTTTTTTTCTTCTTGAAAAAGTGTCGATGTCCGTCCATGAAAATTTTCTGACACGGCTTTGGAAAACAACTTTGATTTGATTGTTTGTGTGAATTTCTTTCATGATGACTATTCATTCTCATTATTTTAATAAAAGACTTGGCATAATCGTTTGTAACAAAACGAACGCGCTGATTAGCAATAAACCAGACGACAAAAATGAAAGGCGGCCAAATTTAATTCTATACAGATATAAACTTAAAGTGTTGAAATAAAAGACAAATACAGTTAGATGTAATTTCAAAAATGTAGAAATAATTCCACGCAGTTGGTATTTCATGTCTTAATGATCCAAATTGATATATGTTCTTACATCGAAATTGGCTTTTTAAGTACATGTAAAAATGTACTCACAATTTCCGTAAAGACTTTTCTATTTTATTTTTAAATCGCCAATAATTATACATGTCACATTACATGCATGCATTTCGAGGGTGAACCATAAATGTTCAAGTTGAATAGTGAATAAAGATTGTTTTCTGATCTGTTCAGATTTTAGTTTAACACTAACCTCATACGAATCCATAATATTATCCAAATTCTAGTATTATCGAAACGCAGTAATATCCCTTAATAAAATTTTGTTTTATCTATCTCTTTATTAATATTTGATTAAAAAAAAACAATTACGATTACGTAATGTCATATGCCACATGCGCCGCTTCATTGTCAACAGTGCGATGTTTATTTAACACACGTTTTGTAACTTATGTCTGCTACTGTCGTTGATCCAAATGGGGTCCTTGGCCCATCGAAAACCCTTTCTACAAAGTAACACGAGCATACATACAAAAAAGATATGATCATATTTTTTCTAAAATTATTATTTATTTTCGGTCACTACAGCCATATTTCATGAGTGTCTAATAATTAAAAATAAGCAGAGCATGTCATATGCATTCATTGGCAAATGTATGCTCTTAGCTCAACCCTGTCCTATTCACACTTTAATTTAACAAGTATACAACAAAGGCAAAATGAAATTTTGAACAGTGCTGAAAGGGGCTCGTGCCGAATAAAACTGCTTGATTCTAAATGAATATTTCATACATGACCCCTATACCGAAAAGATCGTGAAACCAACTTTAACCTAGTCTGACGTATCTATGCAATTAACAGACTACGCTGACATTTTCTTTGTTCCATACGCGGTGTGAACATTCATTGTGCCTAAACAAATCACTGCTGTGAAATTTAACTTTGCACACAAAGAAATGAAAAATGTATGGTAAAAATATTGCAAACGCTTACATATCCATAAACATGCTTCATTAACTGAAAGATCGCCTATACGACGGTATGAGTTCTCTATTTGCCAGGGAGTTTCAATATCGATATACCACCATTTCTTCAACGTATTTGTAAATTGCAATTAGATTAAGCACCAACTGATATTTTATTTAAATTCTGTCTCAAGCATATATTAAACTTTTTGTTTTCTAATCAGCAAAAGAAACATAATTGTTATTTTTTATTTCGTGATTGGACAACTTTGAAAAATACAAAAATGGGTTAGTATGAACCGCGATTACGACGTTAGTAGCAACTCGAACAATGATTTATGCAGATGAACAATAATTTACTATTGAGCCGGCTACATATTGTATGATTTAAGATTATTTGATTACAATTGGATTTTTATCGAAAAATACTTAACTAAATAAATAAAGGATCTAATAAAAGTGTACAAACAATGAACTATTTGGAAAATAACTTAAATGAAAACGAAAATTTCAAAAATAAAACGCTTTTAAACAATTATTATCGGCATTATCGTCTGCAAGCGGACTTTCATCCGTAATCTTTCAATGCTTTCTGTAAAGATTTGCTACTCGAACAAGGGAAGTCACTCTAGCGGATTATAGGGAAAAAGGGAGGTAAACCACTTTTTCGGAAAGGCCCATTGGCGCTTATTGGGCCACATACGTACCAAATTTTTTAAGGGACACCCCAGATTTACCTAAGGATAAAACCTTCGATGTTTTGTGTGGTAAATTAGCCAGCCATTTTAATCCTAAACCCCCGATCATTGCTGAGAGGTTCAGATTTTATAAACGGGAGCAAAAGCCTGATGAATGTGTTTCAGACTTTAATCTCAGTTTAAGAAAACTAGCAGAACACTGTGATTTCGGAGCAAATCTAAATGATTCGTTGAGAGACAGGTTTGTGTGTGGTTTAAAGTATGAAGCAATTCAGAAAAAACTAATTACACAGGATGATCTAACCTATGATAATCCAGTCAAGATAGTATTGGCCATGGAATCCGCTAGTAAGGATGTTTCGGAGCTTCGTAGTAAAACTGAGCCTGTACATAAGTTGGGCCGAAAACCGTTCAAAGATAAAAAGGCCAAATTTAAAAAAGGTCAAAATGCAAACAATCAAAGTTCAGGTAAAAAGGAGAAATGTAGTCATTGTCACAAGAAAAATCATTCGTCAAATGAATGTCATTTCAAAGATGCCACATGTTTTGAGTGTAAAGCTAAAGGTCATGTCGCGCCTGCTTGTCCAAGAAAGAAAAGGCGACTTCATCACTTAGATGATACTGACGGCGATAGTGATTGTTTGTACAATATGAAACGTGGAAATGACAATAATAAAAATGAAAATCAAAACAGGGATGTCATTTACGTTACTCCAACTGTTAACGGTAAACGTTTGAAAATGGAACTTGATACAGGATCAGGTGTTTCAGTCATCTCAAAAGCTGATTTTGATAAATTGCACTCAAAGAAACCCCTCAAGCCTACTACATTAATTTTGAAAACGTATAGTGGAGAAAGAATCGCCACGATTTGATCGATGACTTCAAAGGTTAATATTAATGGTCAAACTAAAATCCTGGATTTGTATGTTGTCAAAGGTGAGAACAGACCCTTATTAGGTAGAGAATGGTTAAATTCATTGAAACTAGATTGGTCATTAATCAAATCTTTGGAAGTCCAGCGAGCGGAGAGTCGTATTCAATCCCTAAAGGATAAATATGCATCAGTATTCAGTAAGGAAATAGGAACAATTAAGGGAGTTAAAGCACACTTGAAACTCAAAGACAATGCCCAACCTAAATTTGTCAAAGCACGAAGTGTACCTTTTGTTATGAAGGGTAAAATTGAAAAAGAATTGGCAAGATTAGAGTCTGATGGAGTGTTAGAGAAAGTTTCTCATAGTAATTGGGCGACACCAATTGTACCAGTTCCTAAGGCTAAATCGGATGATATTCGGATATGTGGGGATTTTAAAGTAACAGGATATCCAGCTCTTAAAGTTGATCAGTATCCATTGCCCAAAATCGAAGAAATATTTGCGTCATTGGGGAAAGGCAAGAAGTTTACAAAAATTGATCTAAAGAATGCCTACCTCCAAGTTGAAGTGGATGATGAAAGTAAAGAGCTATTAACTGTAAGTACACATAGAGGACTTTTTCGCTACAATAGATTAATTTTTGGAATTTCGTCAACCCCGGCTATTTTCCAGAGGACCAATGAGCAGATTCTGATGGACATCCCAGGAGTCAGGTATTCATTTCAACAATTTGGAAAGGTTCTACAAAGATTAGATGTATACAATGTCAGAGTAAATCCAGAGAAATGTGAATTTTTCAAGCCTAAAATTCAGTTTTGTGGCTATGAAGTTGATGAAAATGGTCTGCACAAAACAGAAGAAAAGATTAAAGCAGTCCTAAATGCTCCAGAAATTACAAATGTGCATCAGTTTAGATCAATTTTAGGTCTAGTACAATAGTATTCACGGTTTCTTGAAAGCTTATAAACAATTCTTCATCCATTTTACCAATTATCGAAAAAGGACCAAAAATTGATATGGACAGATGAGTGTGAGAAGGCTGTGAATCAAGTTAAGCACATGATCAGATATGGTTCTAATGAATTATGACCTACTCTTCCTTTAGTGTTAGCGTGTGATGCTAGTATGCATGGCATTGGAGCAGTGCTGAGTCATAAACTTCCTGATGGTTCAGAAAAACCAATAGCTTTCGCTTCCAGAACACTCAACGTAGCAGAGCGGAACTATAGTCAGATAGATAAGGAAGCAACAGCTCTTGTATGGGGAGTGAAGAAATTCCACACATATTTATATGGAAACCATTTTACATTGGTCACGGACCACAAGCCATTATTATCAATATTTAACCCATATAAAGGAATCAGTACTATTTGTGCAAGATTACAAAGATATGCGTTATTCATGGCTGGGTACTCTTACACTATTCAGTTTAAAAGTACAAAAGCACATGGAAATTGTGATGACCTATCACGACTACCTTTAAATGAAACAGAAGTCAATTGTTTTGATGCAACAGAGGAATTTCTAAATTCATTAATTGAAAATCTACCTGTGACATGTTCTCAAATAGCAAATGCTACACGCAGGGATGATATTCTATCTAGGTTGTATGAAATGGTCATGACAGGGTGGACTAATGAAGACAATTCTTGTGATGGCCTGAAGCCATATTTTAATAGAGTGAATGAAATATCTCTACACCAAGGTTGTCTCATATGGGGAATGAGAGTTATAATTCCAAAATTGTTACAGAGGAGAGTCCTTGAAGAAATTCATGAAGGTCATGTTGGTACTGTTAAAATGAAATCATTAGCGCGAAGTTATGCATGGTGGCCTCAGATTGATATGGACATTGAAAATATGACTCGTAGCTGTTCTGGTTGTATGTCAGTTAAGCAGAATCCTCCAGAAGCACCTATTCACCCCTGGGAATTTCCAAATAAACCATGAAGCAGAGTACACATTGATTTCGCGGGACCATTTATGGGCTACATGTACTTAGTTGTAGTGGACGCATACTCTAAGTGGCCAATAGTAAAGGTCATGAAAAAAACAACCGCGACAAATACAATTGAAATAATGAGAGCAATATTTGCTGATTTTGGACTTTGCGATGAAAAGTGAGTGATAATGGACCTCAATTCGTGAGTGAAGAATTTCAGAATTTCCTTCGGATGAACGGAGTGAAACATATTCGTAGTTCACCCTATCACCCAAGAACTAACGGTTTGGCTGAACGTTTTGTACAAACACTAAAACAAGCTCTGAAAGCCGCCAAAAACGATCCAGGAACGATTCAAACAAAAATTTCAAAATTTTTGATTCAGTACCGAAACAGTGGACTTTCTACTACGAAAGAATCACCAGCTTAGATATTTCTTGGTCGATCTTTAATAACCAGACTTGATAAGTTAAAACCATGTTTGAGAAAAAGAGTTGAAAATGAACAGTCAAAAATGGTGAGATCACAGCAGGATCGTAATTTTGAAATTGGCCAAAATGTTGCGGTGAGGGATTATCGCTATTGACACGATAAATGGACATCTGGTATTATCATGAAGAAAGTTGGTCCAGTTTCATATATCATTGAAGTTGCGCATAACTTTCAAAACCCGAATATGAGTCGAGCAAAATGCCAGAACGACCACTGTATTCCATCTGAATTTGTAACACCTGCGCAAGTCACTACACCTGCAAAAGTTTCAACGCCTGTCGAAGTAACAACACCTGTTGGGCGTCGATACCCGACAAGACTTCGGAAGAAACCAATTAATTTGAACTTGTGACTGTCTGATACTTAATTTCAGATTAATGCAGACATTATTATTTAGTTTAGTTGATATATAAAAATAGTAGAAGACCTACTACATAGTTTAATGTTTAAGAACCATTTGTTTTACAATACATTATAATTGAGTATAAGAAAGGACACTTAAAAACATTATTGTGGTTTTGAAAATGTTACAGTGAATTTGAATTTTCTTGTTTTATTCAGCTTTAAGATTCAGTCATACAGTCTATTCTTTATATTTTTTTAGAATTCAAAGATTCACATCTCTTATTTTCTTTAAGGGGAAAGGTATATGTTATGTTTAAGAAGTGCCTAGTCTATACTTTTGATGTAATGCTCTAGTCTAAAATGTACCGGTGTTCAAGTACCGAGAATAAAACACGATGCTAAGATAATTGTTGTTTATTCGGCCCAAATCCATACCTAACACAAACTCCGTAAATTCTTATTATTTTCTCTTGCTTCTTTCAAAATGAATTAAATTATGATTACATGACGGGTCTCAGTAAGAACAATTTCGTGACAAGAATCGTTTCATATTTAACCTTCGCCATAAAATCGAGAGGTAAGTGCAAAACTGCCCAGTGATTGAACTGATCAGTCAAAAAGCAAAAACAATATTACATATATAGGCTCTTTCGATTGTATTGCTCTGAACCTTCGATATGAACTATGATAAGATTCTGGGTCTACCTACAAAATACTTCAAATACAAAAGTTAGTTATGCCTCTATTGAAATGGGTTAGATATATTTCTACGAATATATTTCAAATTATTTTTTCTCGCAAAACCCAAAATCAGTGTTTATTAAGAGCTAACTGATTTCTGATAAACATGGTTTTGGCAATATCTTTTGATAATAAACAAATTTTCGACAATGCCGGTCCTAAAAAATCTTCTTTTTAACATTCTTAAATGGAACAACTCGTTTCATTGAACCTGTTTTACTAACTGAAAAATCGTTGATAATAATATATGTTTTTGCCTAGAATGAAAGTTATGGGATTGGCAATGTCACTTTGTAGCCTAGAGAAAAGGGCACAGAGGTATGTCATCCAATTATCACAATTATCGAAAGTTAAGTCGAGACACAACCTTGGACCATTCGGTAACCCTAGGCGATTCTACGGAATAGACCACGGGAATGATATAATAAGGGTCTAGCCATGAAATCGCGGCGTCTCGACCGTAAATTGATATGACGTCGCAAACATAAAGATCAACGGGAACTTAAATTAGGCATGTCATAATTTTATAACAAAACAGTGGGCTTCACCACGTCTATTTTGTTTCAAGATCGTATGTGCACGCAACGGGCCAAATTTTTGGCTAAAATGTCTTGATATTTGGTCAGAATGTTTGTCTATGTGAAATCTAGAATAAGTCTGAAATCGTTTCAAATTCAGTCACAATCGAGGTAAAGACTCAAATCGTAGAAAACCCTTTTTATTTTGACCTACGTCGAGGGAGTGAAATAACCTCGGTGAATATTTTTTTATATTACATGGATGTTATTGCACTAGTGCAATAAAGTATGCAAATGAGCTCAGATAGAAAAGCAACGCAATTTTGTGACCGCGAAAATGACTTCATAAAGTATATATTGTGACGTCATTTTTTACGGTGTTATAAGTTTCGCGGAAAATTGTAATGTTAAAGTTCAAGTTTTTAGACGATTTTATATATTATAAATAGAATTTAAAATTTGTGGTCATGGAATACTGAATTTGTTTAACTAATCATATATAAACAGATAAAAACTCGGCACAGCCTCGTTTTTCTATCTGTTCATAGGTGACTCGTTTAATAAATTGGGTAATCTATGACCACCCATTCAATATCCTCTATTTTGTGCACTATAGACACCACAATTCGGTCTCGAATGTCTTGAAACGTGATCAGAATGTTTGACTACATGATATCTCGGAAGAATTGGAAATTCGATCTGGGGATAAAATTTAGTTCGATGAGTCATATCTTAAATGGGAAAAAATTGCCCTAATGTCTAGGAAATTAGTCAGAATGTATGTTTACATGAAGTCTCGTTCGAAATGGAATCAAAAATAGGTCACATGTTCAAACTTCAGAAAAAAAATTGATCGCTCATTAGGCCGTATCCTTTGCTAAAATCCATTGAAACTCGTTCAAAATGTTTGTCTACATGAAATTATGCACGATTTCGAACATAAATCAGGCGGGGTTTAAACAAGGTAACATAACTTTAAGAAAAAAAAACTTGTGCGCACTCTAGAAGCCTTATTTTGGCTCTAATGTTTTGAAGCTTGATCAGAATGTTTTACTAAATACTTTCTCGGACTAGTTTGATCAAGTGAGACATGTATTTCAAATTTCAGTTATCAACATTGTGAAAAACTGACATGGTGCATGATTTCGGAATAATTTTGGAATGAAATTGAATGAGTGTGTGGATCGAGTTTTGGGTGAAATTAATGGGAGGTAATCCAATATCGCAATTTTTATTAAGGATGATATTTATTACCTCCCTTTAATAGAATATACATACAAGTTCTATAGATAGCTTCCTATTTTTTTCAAAAAACCCATTAGACGATAACAATTTGATTTATACCAGTGAACTCGCGATTTTTCTCCGTCCAAATTTATTTTGAATGACGTTGTCAATTCTATATTTTTCAATTGGTCTTAGCGTTTTGGAATGGTTTGAGTGAATGTTTGGAATGAACAAATGGAGTGCATAGTTTTGAAAGATGCAAATGTCAATTTCACGATGTTACTTGTAGCACCCTTTGTACACAATACCTAAGGAGAGCGTTAAACAGCCAATAGCCATATCTGAATTAATTCAAGAATTCCTTATAGTTGGCTCAGCGCGAAACAGTTGTAACTCCCTATAAACATATAGGGAGTTACAACTGTTTCACGCTGAGCCATCCACATGTCATGAAAAGATTTTGAATTTGTTTAACATAAGATGCTGCCATATAAATATATAATACATACTTTTGTTTTGTATGAGAAAAAATATCTAACGAGGTTGGGAGAATTGATCATTGTCGAGGCTCTGCCGAGACAAATATCAATTCTCACAACCGAGTTGGATATATTTTCATACAATACACTAACTACGTATTATATTTATCTTATAACCTCTATTTGCTTTCCTTTCGTCGATGTTTCTAACAGAAATGCAAGTTTCTAAAAATGACCACATTATATCATTGTTCTAAAAATAACTATGTGATATCATAAAAAATATCATACGGGATGTTATCACACAGATATTTGTATAGTTATAAGATAAATTTGGTATAACGTTTATTTAACGATAATAATAAGGTTGAGTACGTGTAACTTACATATGGATCTTTATTGGAAAAAATAATGTCAATATTCGAAAACTTGGATTTTTAGCCTTAGGAGAAAATAAAACACCAAAAACGTGT
Source organism: Fragum whitleyi (assembly GCA_948146395.1). Classification (NCBI taxonomy): domain Eukaryota; kingdom Metazoa; phylum Mollusca; class Bivalvia; order Cardiida; family Cardiidae; genus Fragum; species Fragum whitleyi. The sequence goes on along the minus strand of OX411557.1, from coordinate 37,822,449 downwards.
ATTACCATCACAAATAAGCAGACGTGTCGACGCCTTTGATAATTTGATTTATTTTAATTGTGATACGTCATACGAAATAGACTAATATTTATTAGCCATCATGGCAAAATGCGCCCGCTTGGAAGGGCGAAAAAAAGTTGCACTAGGACAGACTGCGTTGAAAGCTTTCGCCTATTTTCGCTTAAGGTGAATAATTGTGATCAATCAATGTCCGCCGTCCGACCGTTTGTCTGTTAGTCCGTCCAAAATTTTAAAAGAAATATCTTCCTTCCTAACTATCCATTGGATAACAGCTAAACTTCACAGGAATGATCCTTAGGGCAAGGGCTTTCTAAATACTTCACAGAATATGAATGCATGCAGAACTCTGTTTGCCAGGGCAACATAGTGAAAAACCTTCTCCTTCCAAACCTTAAGACCGTAGAGCTTTCATACATGGCATGTAGCATCAGCCGTTACTTGTCTACCAAAACACTATAAATTAATGCTACACGTTAAATATAAGCCATATGTTGTTTGTTTTTTTATTTCTCTTTTTGTTGTCAGACTGACGGCGGCAGTCATTCTTAACGACTATTTGTCTCTCACCAATAATAATAATAATTATAATAATAATAATAATAATAATAATAAAATCTGAATGGTTTGATAATCGTAGACCTATGTGAGATAGCAACCGTGGAGGTTAGGAAAGGATGTGATGGTAGTACTGGTGAGAGAAATACCAGGAATCCATTGTAAGGTGCCCCAGTCGCCGCGATATAACTGAAAAAATGTTGAAAGCGGCGTAAAACTACATTCAATCAATCAATCGTTGTCAGACAGTAGTCTGGGTCATGTCCTGATCGTTTACCTTCCCCCCCCCTTTTTGTCAAAGGAAAATAATGCACAAGGTTTATTGTGCTTACTCCCTTCTTTTCTTACATAGCCTAAAATAAAATGTGCAGGATATGTTATCTTCATAAAAAATTTATACATGTATTTATAACATAAATTACTTTGCGACAGTGAAATAAACCCGTTAGAAATAAATTCCACGGGCGTTATTACACTAAGGGAAAACTATGCAAATGAAAAATGCATGTATAGCGACGTTGTTATTTCGTTGAGAAGATGACATCATAATGAATTTGCTGACATCACTCTTTAAAATTTAAACCAACCGATAAAATCGTAGAAATCGATTTGAATTGATTGTTTATTATCGTCTTGGCCGATTTCGAAATGTTTTCTGAAGAATTTCGGGCTTTTTTTGGGGGGGGTCGATCTGTGTGAGTTTTTGGGATGAATGAATGAGCACTGAGTGAGCTATTTAAAATGGTTTAGATAGGAATGGGTGTCAATTTTACGATGTGTTTTAACTGTACCTAGAATTTTTCTATAAAACGTCGCTGATTTCATGTAACATCAGTGATTGTATTACCTCACTTTTGGTTTCATTCAAAACTCTTTCATACCACTCATTCAGTTTCATTCCGAAATCATTGCACAATATTACGCTTTTCGGCTTCACAATGTTTTAATGTCTTTATGAACAGTATTGTATGTGTGATTTTAACCTGGATGGGTTTGCTGACATTTTGTCTGCTTAAGTTGCGAAATTTAAGTCGACAATCTAATCGTTTAATCATTTTGACGAGGTTCACATGGCCAAAAGAGAGTCGCGTGAGACAAGGTTATGAACTTGAAAAAAAAAAAACTTAATTATGAGTGCAAAGAGGACATGAAAGTAAACATGATTCAAATATATTCCTTGGCTAAGTGTGTGTTTTCAAAGGGTCTTCACTTGATGAAGAATTCAAATATATCGCTATTAACGAATTAAACAGTGATTTTGCGGAAAGAGGTCTAAATTGAATTGAAATGAATCTAAAGGGGCTCTACTTTATTTCGAAGCTATTAAGATGCTACAGGGTTTTCGATACATAGTATACAGAGTAACACTTGTGAACGAAAACATCGTTCACCAAAAACGCTTCAGTCACACAAAGAGTACAGTAATTTGCAAACGACAGATCTGACGTTAACAAATCTTTTATCATTTTGACGACCATTCCATTGCAGTTAAGAACAAGCAAGAATTGTTTTATAATCGAAAGATGTAGAGTAGTTATCCAGCTTCAAACATATGCACCCCTCATTCAGAGACAATAACGGTGTTGACAACTTTGACTGGTAACCGAAGCATCGGATCTATATTATCTATTGAACAATGAAAACTTAAGGTAATGGAGATTACCGTTCCTCTTTTCTGGAAGTGTAACTGCTAATTCTTAAACAGTATAAGACTTTAAAGACGATTAAGAAAACGTTACCTAAAAAACGCAACGCACGAGTTCTTTTTTTATACAAACCGGAATAGGAGCTGATGTATGGTGTTGGCTCAATATTTCGTAATAAAACACTCTAGTAACAAGTGACATGAACAAATGAGATTTAAACTCAAGCAAGAAGAGACAACGACGTTAATGTAAAATTGGGCATACTATGGACAACGAGGCTCAACCGGTCTTGAGACTGCGAGATCTCCGATGCGATCTCTAACAATACAATGTATTTCGACTAACTGCTTGTCCATGAGCCCAAATTAAAGTATTTGTCAAAGAGTTTGTAATCACAAACCGATTACGTCATATAATGGACAACGAGGCTCAACCGATCTTGAGACTGTGAGATCTCCGATGCGATCTCTAACAATACACTGTATTTCGACAAACTGATTGTCCATGAGAGCAAATTAAAGTATTTGTCAAAGATTTTGTAATCACATACCGATTACGTCACTGACGATTTCCGATGAAGTAGCCTTGTTGTACAGACGTCAGAAGCGGCCAGCCTTGACCTAACCTACCAGAATCATTCGGAACACCACTCGGCCAATCTCACGATCAACCTCGGATGTACATAGACGTACTATTTTAAAAATTACGAGAAAACCTTGGAAAAACTCGATGACGTCAGTTAAAATGGCGTTAGCCCTCGAAACTCTGAATGAAAACATTCGACGTCGCCAACGCTACTCGTTGAAGTCACTGACGTGAATTCTTCGAATCCTTATATTAATATCTTTAGATTCTTAAATAACGGCTGAAAAAATCTTAATTTTTGAGAATGATTCGTCATTCTCAAAAATTAATATTTATCAGCCGTTATTTACTGTACAAAATATAAATCTACGGTGCTAGTTTTTCTTACACTGTTTCCGCCTAACAAAATGCACGATTTCGTTACATACCCATCCGCCTTACATACATCCGAGGTATGTTGTAGTTTATGGAAATGGCCGAGTGATGTTCCGAATGCTACCGTAATATCTTTTTCTAGCGTTTCAAAGACGCAATATTGTAAGACATGTCGGATACGAATCATTCTAAAGTTTTAAAAACGTTTCTTTTTTTTTCTTCTTGGATTTCAAGAGCCCAAAGACACGGTGACAATAATTGTAATATTGACCTTCCAACAAAAGCAGTCATACATTTTTAAAACACCTTGTCTGAATCATTTGCATATCGAATGTTCAAGACACACGCGTAACTTTTATTCGAAAAAGCGTAGCATGGAGTGCGTACCGAGGTGTTTTTTCTTGACGTCAGTATATATTTTACGGTGATATTTGTCTTTATTTTACATATCTCCTTTTGATTAATGAGAGAGTATTTTTTAATGAACAGGCATGCCCCACAGTATTATTGCATTCCGATTTTTACTTCGCCTTTCCTACTCAATTTTCACCAAATTTGCGAAATTTGATATCAATATTTCATTATTTTATACATTTATCACATTTTCTCCAATACATTTTACTACTTCCTTTCCTTTGAAGGTGATCCAATTTGTAGTTACATTTAGTAACGTCGTGAAAATGACATTCATCTCAATAGAAAGCGTTCCAAATCATTCACCCAGCGCTGCATTCAATCATTCATTTCAAACACTCCCTCAAACCATTGAAAACCATCCAAAACCACTAAAAAAGATTATATCAAAATTACTTTCAAAATAAAAGTTAATCTAGAAAAAAAAATCAACGACATCACTGTCATGAATGAAATTATAAGCGTCTGATTGGTTCTTGAAGAAATAGTTAATTATTTATAGAAAATTTATGCATAATTTATTAAAGGGATATATTACTAATTTTGTAAAGACGTCGCGCACGGTAATGCTGTAACATTTGAAAACATATCCCTACTATTAAGGTCCATCTGCTATTTCTTCTAAACCAGTTTATCAATTTCTATGTTCTTTATACAAATGAAGCACAAGCAAACATACAAACAATCAATATTTATAAGGTGAATTGAGCAAAATCAAATTCCCGTTTAATTAAGCGTCTTTGTCTTGAGAACTCCTAAATTGCGACTGTAAAACGTAACAAAGTATGCGTGGTGGGATTTCTTAATGACCCCCAAAATGCATTAAACAGTTAATGAAATTTTTTTGGAAGATGGAGATTTACGCGAGAACTAACATCATGTAAGTAGGTAAAATAAAAGGGCCATCTGTGTAATAATAAGCAGTCGGTAGAGATTTATTTAAAAATTCAAAACTTGTAAAACGTCAAATTATAAAGAAAAATCGGTGTTAAAAGGGCAAAGTTTTCTCAATATATTCATCAATAAAAGATGAAATCTTTCGAAAATTCAAAATAAAGATATATTTTATTCTTATTTTTATTTATATGGTTAAAAATAATAATACGTCATATACAACAAAATGAATAAAGAAAATGTGTGTGGACACAATTTTTTTCCGTACGCGAATTATGGGTTATATCACTTATATAGAAATGGTTAAATCTGCATTCGATAAACAAGAAACGATTCCGAAAATTACGGTGTAATAACGTCTAATTAGCAAAATGACGGTACAAAATGTTTAAGCATTAGGGCGCGCGACGTCTCATCCTTAAATTTCACTCAAAAATAACTCATCACACTCACTCAAATTCATTCACCTTGTCAATTTTACAAATTTATTAACTGTACAAGCATTTAATTGTTACTTGTTTTCACGTTTACATTCATTTTTTTGTATTTCTTACCTATTTTGATTTTGATATTCTTTTATGTTGTTTTGTTTTAGCTTTTCGCATGTCATCTCCATAATCACAGCAATCCGTTATATATGAAAAGTGTTGAATTGGTTTCCGGTTAGATAAGATAATTTATTTTCCAATCAAGGATCATTTACATGACATAGTTAATTTCAAGAACAAAACATTGCAAACGAACAGTTTATCAAAATATAAGTAGAAAATAAGGATATAAAGCAAAATAATGTTTCATTATCATTATTCCAAAACACAAATAACTTATTATATACTACAAGGAAATCATATGGTAAATAATTATTTCAGAAATAGAAAATTGCTAGACAAAGTTGCAAAAATGCCAAATAGGCCAGGAATTATTCAGCATAACAGATTTTTTTATTGATCTCCACTTCTTGATTTATGTATTTTTATTGTTTTATTTTTTTTTTATTATTATTAATTTTTTTTTAGTATTGATCAGTAAGAAAGACTGGCGTGCAAAGGTATATCCTTTTGCCACCTGTTAATCAATGAGAGGACATAGAAATCTGCCCTGTGTTCAGGATGAAAACGTTAGCGAAGCGCTTTCGAAATGATACCTCGCTTTGCACGTATGTGCACGTGCAAAGCGGGGTCTCATCTCAAAGCGCTCCCGAAACGCTTTTACATCCTGAACACAGGGCAGGTGCATGATACCAAAAAGTTTGTTTGATTGAATTAGGTTTGACACCGCTTTTAACAATTTTTCAGTCATATTGCCTGAGCTGGAGACCTAACAATGGATTCCTGGTATTTCTCAAATCAAGTACTACCATACTTTTTTTATTTTCTATTTTTTTAAAGGGCAAACTTTGGAAAACAACAAAGAATATTAACATTTCATATAACAAACATACAATTATTATTTCAATCAGTTAGTTGTATGAATATAGTTTAAATAATACGGTACTTTATGGTCTAACAAATAAAACAGACAAACTTCAATTGTATTTATTTAGTTTTAGATCTTAAGACCAATGTTCTCCTATTGTAATTAATGTAGAGAAAAAGTGACCTTTTTTCAATGACTATAGGATCTTCCGATGACATTAACCAAATAAATTTCTGGTTATTTGACAACTGCTCGAAGTTCTTATGAATCTGCTTAATTGCATCAAAAAAAAATGATAGGAGTGACAGAAACCAAGTCCTGCGTTCAGGATGACAACACGGTGCAAACAGTTAGCCTATTATATCCAGCTTTGCACGCATGTCCACGCGCAAAGCGGGAGTTTGTTGGAAAACTGATCGTTTTGTCATCCTGAACGCAAGGTTTGATGACTGATCGGTTCTTGCTGTACTGGTCGCCTGTTTGTTTATGCGTTCGTCAGTTAGTTACAATACCGCTTAATCAATTTGGTAAATTTGATCAAATTATCTATAATGTATCACAGAATAATTTCAGTGAAATAAAAAAAATGAAGATTCGAAAATATGGGCAATCAATTAAAGATATAATCCACGTTTTTCCCCTGGCAGGGCGGAGTCTAAGTAACGGATCGATGTACTTAAGGTTAGGTAAATCAGCCTTTGTTCATTATAATTTACTTCTAAAGATAGTTGATTTAATGAACTTGAGACCGTAATGCGTAGGTTGGTAACTAAACACTGGTAGCTTCAGCTTGTCCAAAATAGAATTTCATTCGAAATGAAATCTTGTTCACGGGGTAATGTTATTCGGAACACCACTCGGCCAATGTTACGATCAACCTCGGATTACGTGAAAATATTGGACAAACTCGTCGACGTTAGTTAAAATTGCGTTAGCCCTCAAAACTTTGAGTGAAAACATTCGACGTCGCCAACGCTACTCGTTTAAGGTAACTGCGGACACAAAGAGAGTCATTTTAGGTCCAAATTTTAAATTATTTGCAAAACATGCCATGTGCGATAAAACTGAACTTTGCAGTACCCCCTTTCATATTTCGATCAAATACACGACGTAGAGTTGACGTCATGACGTCATCAAGGGGCCGACCCTTTTTTATGGACCAAATTCAGAAATTGTTCTTTTTTTTTTATTAATAATGAACAGATTTTTATCCCGAAAACACTATTTGCTTCGTATAAAGACGCCTGATGTTATTTTTTGATTGATATGAAGATATAAGTGTAAGAAATACAATTAAGTGTAACGTATTAAATGTTAATGCCTTCTGCGTTGCTGTTTCGAGTACAGTTACATTTAATTAAAATATTGCCTTTTCACTCGAAAATTTGTCCGGTGACCTATGCTGAAATTTAGATATGTTGCTGCTAAACCATTCCGCTGAAGATTTTTTTAAATAAAAACCATGTGTCTTCGGGTTAGATTTTATGTAAAATTCGATTCCGCGAAGATATCGCATATCAAAGAATATTTCAACGTCGCGTCAAATGTTCACAAAAAATGTCTTTTTAAAGGGATGAAAAATTAAGTGAATTTTCGTATTTCTTAAAATCCCATTCAGACTTAATACTTCTGAATGCTATATTTTACAATAAACCGTAATTTCGAATATTTTAGAATACGTTATTGCACGAAGATTGGCTCTAAATAAGCATAGATCCGATGGTTTTGGCGCGACGTCGCATTCGACGAAAAATGTTGCAATAACTTCACAAAATCGAATTTAATAAAACATCTAACCCGAAGACATATCATTTTTATTTGGTAAAAGCAAAGCATATTCATTTCGCTTCAAAATAACAAAATATCTGCATAGGTCACCAGGCAAAATTTTGAAGAAATTATATCTATTTGCAAAAAATGAAATGAAAAAAGGAACGTCAAATCTTAAAATTCACTAAGTAGATAGCGTTTCGGGCCTGTTTTTCTATTTGAATGTGCACATAAATTAAACGTCTAGCTCGGGTGTATTTGGACTTTCTAACTGAAACTTTTTTCGTAAGAAACGGCATATTAATTCAGACAATATTTTTTTTCAAATACTGATTTTGGCGGGTCGAAAAGGGGTTTGCCCCTTAATAACGTCACGAAGTCAAATGAGCGAGCTTCGGACCCTTTTCATAGTGCGTTAGCTAATGCACGCATTTCAAATATAAATCTCAGCAATTATTTTGAGATTTTAAGAATGTCGAAAATTCGACAATATCATCTGCCTGCAGTTACCTTAAGTCACTGAAGCGAAACCATCGTATCCATATATGAATATCTTTAGATTCTTAAATAACGACTGAAAAATCATAATTTTTGAGAATGATTCGTCATTCTCAAAAATTAAGATTTTTTAGCCGTTATCTTATGTAAAAAATATAAATCTAAAGATAGCGCCGATCGTTTCCGTGCTAGTTTTTCTTACACTGTTTCCGCCTAACCCATCCGCCTTATATACCTCCGAGGTCTGTAGCAGCTAAAGGCGATATGTGGACTGTGAAAAAAGATGAATGTCCTCTGTCCTTTTCTTTGATTTGGGAGTTGGTGAATAATAAAAACGTCGTAACTACAGCTCGCTTGAACTAACTGTAGTTTCGATGTTATAATCATTGATCAGCAACATTTTTCGAAAGATTATCTCTGGACATATCTCTGTTGTTTTTAAATATTTATTTTTTTACCACCACAAGAGCGTAATGGTAGTTACGCCCTTACTCTCGAAACTTTCAGAGGGTGAAGATTAGGTCTTGAGACCCTTTAGATATTGAAGATGATCCGATGTAACTCACAATAAAGGGAGCCCTATGGAACTCGCTTAATGCAATTATCTTTGTGCGAGGGATTCCACAAATATGATGTAATTCAATTGAAATTTTCAACTGATGATAATTGTAGGGCCGCAAGGATCGTCTTTTACGACAACGGGGAAGCCCCATTAACTGTATGGAAAAAGGGTGTCTTATAGATTTTCACTCGCAAAAATTGTTGTTTATTGAATTTGGACTTCATATATTTTTAGATTTTCTGGAATGTTCAGAGTCCTGGTGAATCTAAGGTCTTAAGAATTGCCGATTTTGATGATTTGGGCAAATAGTTTAAAATCTTCCGAAAAAATAGCAGTTCACTGGTAAAATTCTTTTCCACAAGTATTATCGGATTTTCTTTAATGCTTTTCGGTGGTTTATCGAGAAATAACGGTAGATTATCACTTGATAATCTCACCACAAAAGCAGTGAAATAATCAAAAACTTAAACCCTGTGTTTGTGCATTTCATCCTATCTGACGTCATCTATGCGGGACGAAATACGTGACGTCACAATTAACGTTGCATAGCAATCACGCGCAAAATGACGCGCTTTAGGAAAATATGTCCTAGGAATTTCACATTTTGTCTCATTTTTTGCATTAAAGAAATAGAATAATCGTTTGTTTTTCGTGTAAGATCGATTAATATTTCATTGGGTGAACAACAAAAGCTATATTTTCACTCGTGGCTCTGCCACTCGTGAAAATATAGTTTTTGTTGTTCACTCAATGAAATATGAATCGATCTTAAACTGAAACAAACGATTATCCTCTATATCTTTAAACTTTCAGACGGTGGTTGTGACGTCATAACGGTTGTCGCTTTTAAATTTTTAGACGATCTGTTGAAAAACACGAGAAAAATGGGTGTTATAAAATTTCATTTCGTGCAATCTTGTTTTGGAATAAATCCATTTAATATTATCTGTTTTTCTTGAATTATCAAATTTTCTGAAGGCTTATAAGGAAAAGTACGAGCGATGGTCCGAATTGTCAAAGCGTTCAGACAGGTTATCTACGCAGGCGTAACATTTTCATTACGTCTTCAAATAATTCTTTGGCTGACTGGCGTATGGTTGAAACACGTGTTGCATACACAATTGCGTTCAATCCTGAATTAACTATGAAAAGATGAGAAACTAAAAATATGAGGGTATGATTAACGTCTCGAACGTCCCCACTAAAGAATAACGTCATCGTAGTCGGCAGCGTAAAAACGTTGAACAATATCAATAGCAGACCTATTGTAACAGCGGCCTGCTTTTGACGCACAATGACCGTTGACGAAACGTACTCCTGTGTGCTGGACGCTGCATTGGACGTTCTAGGATTTGAAGAATTAACTTGGTTATTTGCCATTTCCATAGATACAGGCGTAACCCTTTTTCGACTGTTCAGCCACAATTTTAATACTGACGTAAAATATATGATGTTTGTTGAACACTGTACCATGAAATAGAAGGAGCGAATGAAAGTCTTGAATTTTACCGCATTTGTACCAAAAACAACATCAGCGCGACAGATGATTTTCTCACTACTAATTGTTCCCCATAAAACGAACGGAATCATTATCACAAACGATGGGAAAAGCCACGATACAAAAATTATCTTTTTGGTATATTTCTTCTCGAGGTTTTCATTTCCGATTATGTTTGCATTTTGAAGTTTAATACTTCTCATTATACAGATACCCAAAACGTGAAACAAACTAACAATTTGCACCGAAAACGTGGAATAAATTGACGTGGCACAAACTGGAACATACATTAGTCCTTTTTCCGCTTCCCTTACAATAAACGGAACAGCATTGACGCCGACAAAAAGATCGCTGACGACCATGCTAAAGGTGAGGCGGGTAAAACTCATCCAAGATTTGTGTCTGTTACGGTAGAAACATATGAGGATAACGCCATTCGCACCAATCGTCCAGGCTATGCAAGAGGCTGAGAGCATTAGGAGCCCTCGATGAACAGGTTTCCATTCCGCTTGTTCTGATTCTGCCGTTGTGTTGTTCATCTGTTGAAAGAAAAGGATCTTAGTAAATATAACGTAACTTACAAAAAGCCGTCTTGTATTAAAAATCAACTCAAGATATAATAGAAATAGAGGATATTGAATGAAGTGGTTATCGAATACCGAATTTATTAAACGAGTCAGCTATGAACAAATAAAAACGAGGCTGCGCCGTGTTTTTATCTGGTTTAGATGACGAACTAAACAATTTTTATATCCCTTTTATAATATGACCCATACTTTTGCGAAAAGTCTTCAAAATTCTTGAAATTCAACGTTTCAATTTTTTCGCGAAACTTATAACGCCGTTTAAAACTGACGTCAAAATATATACATTATGACGTCATTTTAGCGGTTAAAAATTAGCGTTGCTATTCGCTCTGAGTTAATTTGCATATTATTCCACGAGTTTAATAACACCCGTGTAATATCAAAAATATTCAACGGGGTTATTTCACTCCCGTGACGTCGGTCATATTATAAATGGGTAGGGTTTTTTATATAGTTTGTTAATTGGACATGCAAAATTTGTGAGTGAGTTCTACCAATCCTTTTTTTTTTAAATGGGACATAGAAATAATAATTTTGCGGACATATTATTCTTAATGAAACGCGTCTTCCGTTTGGGTTTGATTGTGGTTTATTGCTCATCTGTCAAGATAGATAGATAGATAGATAGATACAAGGAAAAGCAGTGAAACTTACAAAATAGAATTCTCGTTTTCGCTAACAGCTAGATTTATAATCTTATCTTTTATATAAATGAAAATTGTCGATTTTGAATTGTTTCTTAGTGTGTGTATTTCCGTTTATTCATCGTCGCTACCGTAGCACACGCCCGTATAAGCGACGACCCCAGAAGACGGTTAGTTGGTACGGCGGATAGTGCACGGATACATGACGAAACTACTGCTGAGATCCGCCATGGTTCTTTAGCGTGCTCGATGTAAAGCACCGTCTCACGGGACCTCGGTTTAACGTCTCATCCGAAAGACAATTAGTTTTATCAGTGTGCCAGTCCGGGAATCGAACCCACGCGATCGACCTTCAATTGTTTTTAAGTCCGATGCTCTACCAACTAAGCTTATCGGGCTGACAAGTTGATGATGATGATTTTGTAGTATTATAAGGTCCCTCCGTGCACAAGGCATATATGGTATGGACCCAGGGCTGACAAGTTCCTTAGTAACGTTACATCTGTATAATATTGCACTATCCGTCACGTGACCGGGCAACAGTATGAACGTGCGCACAAAACACCGAACTATTGCCTGCTTGGAAAAATAATGTCATATTGTTACTCGTTAAATTAACGTGCAGAGTGACGCGATTTAAGAATTTTATCAGAAAATTGTTTTGTTGCCTCTGTAAGCCTCTTTGAATAACCTATTTCTTTAAAGAAAAACAATTGCATACAATATTGAATAATGATCCGGTAACAAAAATGGTGAAAAAGTATTGCCCTCTGTGACTGTGATGAAATTCTCAACTGTTGCCCTCTGCCTTCGGCATCTGGCACGGTTCAGAATCATCCCCTCCACCTCGGGTAAAAAGTTTTCACCGTTAAACGAAACGCAATAAAATAACTATAACCTTTATTACTTTTTATTCTACTTTTTGTTCGCGGTAGGGCCGATCCAATCGTTCTCAAAAAAGTAATAATATTACCTTCCATTACCCCCCCCCCCCCTTCCAAATTACTGATTTTGCAAGTTCTTTAAAATAAAAGATGGCTATTACTTAAACATTTTCTATTAAACATAATTCCAGCTTATTATTAAAATAGATAAATAAATTAAATAATTTAAATAATAATAAACGCAAGCAAACAAACACACACGCTCGCATTAATTCCATTTGAGAGCGTAGCATTATTGTCTCTTAAAATGCCGTAACAACATCGTACTTCGCACTTTGGCGTAAAACCATTGTTAGGGTCACTCCAAAGTGTTTACGCCTCCAAAAACGTTAGAAAGTTAAGGAAATCCTATTTTAGATTAAGGAGGCGTACCACGAGAAATTTAACTAGGCTATTAAATAAGTATTACGAGCGAAACGATATACAGGTTTATAGTCATAATAAAACTAAACAAATCAAAACCGTGGTTGTTAGCATTTTTTGCATAGCAACCGAATTGATTACGGGTCGTAAAAGGTGACAGTCAGCTGTTCCTTCATTCACGTTAATGTGGGTACAGTTAGTTACATCGTGAAATTAATATTCACCTCAATCAAAACCATTCTAAATCGCTCACTCAGCGCTCCATTCATTCATTCCAAACACTCATTCAAGTCATTCAAAAACGCTCAAACCCATTGAAAAATATAGAACCAACGTCATTCAAAATAATTTTTTGATAGAGAAAAAATGCGATTTCACTGACATAATTCAAATTGTTAGCGTCTCAAAGACTCTTGAAGAAATTGGAAGCTATGTATAGAACTTGAATGCACTTTTTTTATTAAAGGGAGGTAATCAATATCGCTTATTTTGTTCATCCTGAACAAAATTTGCGATATATGATTATCTCCCAAAACTCGCTCAACACACTCATTAAATTTCATTTTTAAATCATTCCAAAATCATTCACCTTGTCAATTTCACGATGTTGTTAACTGTAAATCAAACTCTATTGTACAGTCGAGTATGTAATTTCATTTCGATCACTCACTTGATCCACTCAAAAACGCTCCAAAATTCCTTCGAAAACGATTCAAAATCGTTCATTACGACTGTTATTTCATTTAAATCGATTAAATCAGTGCTCAATTTCATAATCGAAAGGATTTCAAAGCGTTCGAAGAGATAAACAAACAGGAAAATACGTTGGTTTCTGTAAAGGGAGGTAATAAAAAATAGCTTTTTCGCCTTTCCTTGAAAATTTCAAAAGATAATTGGTGGGTCATAACGGAGGTTCCTTTCGAGTATGGGGCTTATCCGATGAAAACACATAGAAAGGGCCTTATGGTTTTCTCTCGGAATATTCTTGTTCACGCGAAAAAAGTCCACAGTCATTATCTGCTTTACCTGAAAGTTTCACAGAATGATTGTAGGGAATTCAGGAGAATTCCGTGGGAAATCTCAGGCGAATTCCTTTCGAAAATGCTTGACCCGCCAAAACAAGGGAAAGGAGCCTCATGGATATTTGCTCAGAATCTTTTCGTTATGAGCAAGTTTACACATATTATCGGCTTCCATGAAACTTTCACAGAATGCTTGTAACGTCATAAGGATGAATCCCTTTTATACAACGGGGCTAGTCCACCAGAGAAGATGGAGGCCATAAGGCCCCGTAAGGCCTTATGAACTTTCACTCAAATAATTCTTGGTTATACAATTTAGCCAGCAAATATTTATCAAATTATCTTGAAACTTTTACATGCTGAATAAAAGTTTAAACACAGGACAAAGAGACCTAAGGTGTGTTGCTAAAAACTTACTGTAGGGGAGAAAGTAATCTAGATTGCTTTCAGATTTAAACAGTGATTTGAAGAATCTTATATTTATTTTTGGACCATTCTTAAATCTGAGACATGGTGTTACCTCATTAAAGGTGTTAGTCCTTTAGCGTTTTTTTGTTTGTTGTTGTTTGTTCGTTTGTTTATTTGTTGTTGTTGTTTTAGTCGCGTAAGCAAGAATGCTAAGCATAAAACATTTGTAAAGATCACATTTCTGTGATTTTCAGCACATTGTCTAAATTTGTATTGAATTCTCATCTGTGACAGTCAGTCGTCATAGTAAAATGGTTATTGTGTTGCCAAATGACGTCACGAAATATTAAAAAACAGAAACCCATGTTTTATGTCAATATTTTTTTTTTCTCGGTTTTTATTTTTGTAGGCTTTTTTTTCTAACGATTTACTTATCAGAAGGCATGAAAAATTCTAGGGTCCTTGTGGTGCCTACTTAATTTCTACACCATAGTTCCTCAGCTTGCTGCAGGTAATAACAACGTGAAATAATAACGTTTGTTTTAACGTGTTGTTTTAGCCAGTGCGCTTTCTATTCCGAACAATATTATATCAATCAAAAGGTACTAAATCAACCGTTAAGGTTATATATATTCTTTTTATTTTTCTGTGCAAAACTGATTACATGAAGATTTCATTCAGTCTAAATACGAGAAATGCGCCTGTTAACATCTAACAAAGAAATATGGTATACTTCATTGAAATCCATATTTCTGTTAATCTCTTCGAACCTTTCGCTCAAATTTGCAGATGATGAAAACAAAAGCAATATCAAGCGAGTCCGTAAAAGCTCAACGTTATCAGATCAAAATATTTACGTTATGTAAATTGCGTATAAACTACGTCAAAACGTTTATTTAACGTTACGCTTATGTTACCCAACATCGTGTACTATTGGTGTCTTAAGTAATGGAACAAATCCTCTTTAATGATTGTGCTCTTTACAGAATTTATCGGAATGACCAAGTTGAAACTGAATCGATACAAAAATTATATAAAGAGTAATTAAGTTTAGCAAAAAAGTCTTGAGTTGTTTCACATTGCCGTGCACGTTTTGCACTCTCTGAAACGTGTTTATAACTTCACAGATATTGCCTCATGAACAACAGAACAGAAAGAAATACATTAAATATTTCTTTTGAAAAAAACATTATATTTCATGATTTTTTTTTTCAATTTTCTCTCTCATTAATTTCATTTTTCACTAAGTGAATATCCTTTGGTGTCAGGTGTCTGTAATCTATCTAAATTTTAAACAGTCGGTATCTTGTTTACTTCAGATAATGAATGAAAAATAAAATTTACAAAAAATACGTCTTTAATGTCATGATATTAAATACAATATTATAAGTTATGCTTCACAAGATTCTTCACGTTTAAAGTGTACTGTGCATGCATTAAGATCGGTGCGCTCGAGAGTGCTTTGAAAATGCAATTGATTAAAGAGAAATTTCCTTGACAGTCATTGTGTACATAAATAAGGTCTATCAACATGTAGGTTACCAGCTGGTATTGAGTTTATACTAGACCTAAAACGAATATAAACGTTTTGCTGAAAAATGGCAGTTTCCACCCAAGGGCAGATAACTCTACCATTCAAATGAGCACGGAAAGGTGCCTTCAAATGTTGATATGATAACTATATACAATGTTAATCTACAACATTTAAAAATCAAAGCGCTAAAAGCGCCGAAGGCCTTGTTTATAAAGAGGCAAGATGACATTTGAAGGCATGCACTCTATTTTTTTTTTCTTTTTAATCTTTTTTAGCTAGGCCTTTTTTAGGCGGGGGAAATCAAGGATTCTGTTTACTTTAAGGGATCGTAAGCCACATTCCGAACTCACTTCAAAGGAAAAATGTCAAACGGAATGCTCACTTATTAGCGCTGAGTCCGGCAAAACTCGTGTTTTTATAATTTTAGTTCAATTGATCGGTTTGCCACTAGTCAGTCAATTTATCCATTCGATCGTAGTAATGCTGTTTTTCTAGGGGCACAAGCTCATCGGCTCATGGAATTGAACCATAAAGAAGTTGTATTTTACTGTGGGAACACAAAAAATTGGTAGGGTCAATTTCTCCCTTTCCCACAATATGGTCCAACCTATACTCATACCCCATTATTTTTTATTTTTACCCTAGATATATATATCAAATTACACTCATGTTGATTAATTGTCTGCAACCTGTTCCAAGTTGGTCCTGTCTAAAATTTTGTTGTCTGTTTAAGGGTTTAAGGATGGGACAAGTCTTTTAAATTTTTCTAATTTAGATTAATCCATTACAAGACAACAAATGTTTAGACAGGCCCAAATTGTAAAGGGTTGCAAATTACACACAGTATGTGGGCAAATTAGTAAAATTTGTAACAGAAAGGGTAGTTAATATTGGGGAGAAAGTAGAAAGTTTTAGCAAGCAGTATTTTCTAATTTTCCCTATTAGCAAGGTCATCTGTCAAGATCAAATATAAAAACTATTTATCTTTAACACAGCACTGCTTTTGGCAGTGATAAGTAAGAAAATACCTGGTAAACATGATAAGGACAAGGTGAATAATCGAGGTTATATTCCAGAAAATTGACCCCGTGTGTTGTTTCATCTATTAAGTTTCCGCCTTTAGTACTATCAGTACTTTGATTCTATAACAGCGTAGTGATATGCAAGCACTGTGATGAACACACAAAGCACTTTGTGTCGCACAAAAGTTTATGAGTAGTAGTAGTAGTAGTAGTAGTAGTAGTAGTAGTAGTAGTAGTAGTAGTAAAAGTAGAAGTAGAAGTAGAAGTATTAGTAAAAATAGTTGTAGTAGTCGAAGGAGTGTTAGTAGTAGAAGGAGCAGTAGATGAAGTAGTAGTAGTAGTAGTAGTAGTAGTACTTGCGGTAGAATAATTGTAGAAGTCAAAGTCGTATTAATACCAGGATGAGTATAAAAGTAGAAATAGTAGATGAAGTAGTAGTTTAAGTAAGAAGGAGAATAAGTAGTAGGTGTCGTAGTCGGAGTAGAAAAAAATAATAGTAGAAGTAGGAGAAGTAGTACAAGTAAAAGTGGTCGTAGTCGTAGTCGTAGTACAGTTAGTTACATCGTAAAATTGACATTGAACTCAATCAAAACCATTCTAAATTGCGCACTCAGCGCTCCATTCATTCATTCCAGACACTCACTCAAACCATTCAAAATCGCTCCAAACTCACTGAAAAACATATAACAACAACATCGTTTAAAATAAAAATAGCTGGGAAAAAAATCGGGATTACACTTATTTAATTGAAATTGTAAGCGTGCGATAGGTTCTTGAAGAAATAGAGAGCTATCTATAGAACTTGTATACAATTTCTATTAAAGGGAGGTAATCAATATTGCTAATTTTGTTCATCCTGAACAAAATTTGCAATACTGGATTACCTCCCATTAAACACACTCAAAAGTCGCTCCACACACTCATTCAATTTCATTCCTAAATCGTTCCATAATCATTCACCTTGTCAATTTCACGATGTTGTTAACTGTAGTAGTAGTAGTAGTAGATTGTCTTATTCTTACTCCTAGCATTTGAACGAGTCCAGCTCTGCGCTCAGGATGACAAAATGGTGCAAAATGTTTGCTTATCAAAACCCCTTTGCACACAAGAACGAGTACAAAGCGGCGTATAATTTGCAACGTTTACACCGTTTTATCTCCCTTAACGCAGTGCACATTTCAGTCGATTTTCGATTTTATCAAAAGAAGAAAAATAGTACCTTTCAAATGTCCATTATCGATGTTAATTACGAATCTACACATGACATCTATTTCCTTTCAGTGGACGTTGCTTTAGGAAAAGCAAATGAGTGTCAAATTTGATTGGATTGAATGCTGTAAGAGTAACCATGGTAGCGAAATAAATCTACCAATTGATCTGTCTCCATTTTTTGTCGACTATGTATTAAGGGGAGATTCAAATAAAACATGGTTCTTTATCGGCGATCGGAGATTCGAAATGGCGTAACTTCAGTACAAGACTTCGACGACCAAGACGAGTCGGAGACGAATAAACTGTATCGGATTTATCCTCTTTTACTATATAATACGTTAAAGACAATAGATTTCGATTTGGCTGCATAATGAATTTATCCATTTCACAGTGCTCGTTATGTCTGGAAAACACATTTAAGATATGCAGAGAGTATTTGTTCTTTACATTGGGAAACTTGAAACCATATTACACTGTTTATATATGCGAAGCGGATACATACATGAATTTGAGCTTTTTCAGTTCCATACATCCATGAATCAACAAATGCTATTTTCAAATTTCATAATTAAACTATGAAGCAAAATGTAAAAAATATAAAAAAATATATAGATAAATAAACTTCTTACTGCAATACTTTATGTAGAAACGTACAAAAAAGTAATGAGATGAAAATTGTTTTTAATGGCAAATAAACACAATTTGTTCGCAAATCAGAATGCACAAATGGTAAAAACATGGATATCCACGTGTGTTCATAAAAATTGCGAACATGCTTACAAAAATGGCCCCCGAAAACACAACGCAACACATCCGTACCATCCAGAAATAAAACTTTCTTGTACGTGTTAAAATCGTAAAAGTCCATTCTTACTCGAAGATCCATAATTTTCAAAATTCTGATAAGCAATCAGTCAACCCAAATGGTACAGAATCGCAAGTTTGCTTGTTTGCTTGCATTGCATGCTTACGTCTACTTCCTTGTTTCCTTTCTTCGCTTCCTCTGCTTGCTTCCTTTTGCTGCCTTTATAGTCTGCTTGCCTTGCATGCCCAATTCCTTGTTTCCTTCCCTCGGTTCCTTCGCTTCTTTCGCTTGCTTTCTTGCTTGATTGCTTGCTTGATTGATTGCTTGTTTGTTTCTTTGATTGATTGACTGATTGATTGATCGGTCGGTCGGTCGGTCGGTCGGTCCGTCCGTCGGCCGGTCGGTCCGCCGGTCGGTTGGTTGATTGTTTGATTGATTGATGTGTCACATTTAATTAAGCCATTCTACCAAATTGTATGCTTTTTTAATATATCTGTTCTCTTTTCTTTGTGAAATCTTTTTTCAGGCAAATATTATCCACGGATGACTGAATTCCAAAAATATGTTACCAATCACAAGAAATGAACCACTTGTGGGTTCTCCATTAAATGACTTTTGGATAAAGAGATTGGGTCAAACAGAGGTTTTTCAATTCTTTTTAGAGTGTTTTTGTCGAGTTTAAGACCAATTTCGATACTAACTGAAAAACTTCGTTCACAATAGTCCGCTATTTATATGCGCCTGCACGTGTCATAAAGCGGAATTCAAGAGAACAGTGTAACCATATTTTTGTCATTCAGAATACAAGTGTATTATGCAATGCTTGTCATTCCTACTTCTGCAAATAACACACGAGACAGTTTTGTTGTTTTGCGACCATAATGTCGTAAATACAGCTTGAATGCAGCTGTATTTACGACATTTTTGGTCGACGAAAGACCAGACAAGGTACAGAATCCTGCAATTTGTCGAGAATCGAGAATGACGCTCGGGATTAATAAGATTGCGTTTGCATTGGTTTTACTGTGTTGCAAACTAGGTGAGTTCTCTTTTATCTAATTAAAAAAAATTAAATCTATTCTGTTGGTTTGTAATTAATTTGATTCATGATATTTTCAAAAAATTTTCAAGCCCAAAAAGGTTTATGGTGGTTGCTGTCCTATCACTTTTATGTGTAGGTTGGACAAGAAGGAAATGCATGGTATATATTCAATAGGACAGTGATAGCCTTAAACATTTTTCTGTTCTAGACGAGGTCAAGATAAGCTTTTTACGGATTCTTTTTCTTACATTAACAACACTTTTGTGCATTTAGATCGCGATTTTACCCTCACTTACAAATGTCACGTTTTAAGATGAATTCATTATGACGTCATTTTAAGAGTGACTATACAAAAGTGTTATACAAGGATATCTCTGCTAGAGATTCGTGATTAAAAATAAACAAGGTTGTTGTTATTCATTTTTCCTAGGTCAAAAAGTATTTCGTCCGTAAGCCTTTATTTACGAAAATTAAAAAAAAAACATTACTATGTACTTTTTTCTTTCGTTACAGATGTCGTTTTGGGAGAATGCAACGAAGAAGCTCCATTAATTTCTGATGCAAGCAACAACTCAACTGGATCTCCTCCTTTTCCGGAAGGTACGGTTATCAAATACGAATGTAACGCTGGATTTAGGGAACGCAATGACGTCACTGGATTGGTTTGTGTCAACGGAGAATGGGCGGGTATATTCGGCTGTGCGAAGATAAAATGTGACATGATTGAGCCCCCTGAAAATGGATTTTATGAGAGACCACCTAAACATAACATTGGTGATAGTCTCTATTTTTCTTGTCGTCCCGGTTTCAAGATAGTCGGTTCTAAAACAATCCGCTGTAAACTAGACGGCCGTTGGAGTCCATCCATACCACCATCTTGTGAACGAGTGAGCTGTGGAGAGTTTGGGCATATTGGAAACGCCTCCTTACTTCAGCAGCCAATAGGGAACGAGAATAGTTACGGAAGTACAATTCACGTGACCTGTGATGACGGCTTTATTTTGGACGGGTTACAAAAAATCAAATGTAGAACAAGTGGTGAGTGGGACGAAAAACCAAAGTGTAGAACCAGTCCATGTGGTTCCCATCCGGCTTTAAAATCGTCCTGTATAAAAAGGGTTGATGTTACACAAGTAGACTCGGATAGATTATTCTTCGATACGTCCTGCCTTCCTTACTCTTTCAATACTTCTGTTACCGAAATAGGTCGTGGAACGGCATTCTGTACACGCGGGAAATGGGATGAATTGGCAATGGGATGTTTCTGTGATTGTAAAGTCAAAGCCGATTTTTCCACCGTAATTGCCATGAACTTGGACAGCAATAAATTTCTGAAACATGAATCAGTTTTACAATGGAAATGTGAAATTGGGTTTACGAAGAAAAACGAGGGAAGCTTTAAATGTTTAGACGGAGAAATAGGTCTGCCAGAATGTATTCTAGATGTACACCTCAAACCCTCCGATGACACTATTGACTTCGTAGATATTTTACCTGCGATGTTCGGTTGTTGCGTGTTCATTCTAGAACTAGTCATAATAATTTATCTTAGATGTGCTTTTGACCAATTAAAGCGTAATGATGATCGAGGTAATTTATACAATCATCCACGTTGATTGAGATTAAGTTGAATGCTTTTACGATTTACATTATTACGTACACTATTTCAAGTTGTAGTATGATATATACTTTGCCGTATTATATTTAACGAACAATAAGTCGTGGCGTATCTGTTCAAAAAATCATTATTTAAATTCCATTTGGTAAATTTCAATTACCAACGTTCACCAGTGTTTACACATTGTGAAAAATTAAGTTAGGTAAGATCTGATTGAGCCAAATATCTTCGAGAAAAAGAAGTTCGCACTTAGTTTCAATTTTCTTTTTTTCAAGACTTGTCTTCTTCAGACAACCAGGAATTCTGAAAATGGCGTGATTCAATGAGCTCTATAAAAATGTAGACGGTGTAAAAAAAAACCTCCTTTTAAATATGAAAAGACAGACCATTTAAGGACCACACGTAGTTTTCCCAACACGTGGGTGGAGGGGGAATTGAGAGTGATTCGCCATTTTAGCTCCACTGGCCAAAGGCCAGCGAGCTATTGTCATGGCGAAGTGTCCGTCGTGCGTCCGTCCGTCCGTGCGTAAACTTTTTCTTTAAACATCTTCTCCTCCTAAACCAATGGGCGGATTTTAACCAAGCTTGGTAGAAATGATCCTTGGGTGGCCCTCTTCTTAAATTGTTCAAAGAATTTTGATTGGCCCCCAAATATGGGCGTGGCAGGGCGTGGCATTTTTTCACTTTGAAATCTTTTAAAATCTTCTCCTCCAAAACCATTGGGCCGATTTCAATGAAACTTGGCATGAATGTTCCTTGGGTGACCCTTTACTGAAATTGTTCAAGAAATTTTGATTGGCCCATAAATATTGGCGTGATAGGGCGGGGTTTATTTTGAGCCCAAAATCTTTGAACGACATCTCCTCCTGAACCACTCAGCCAATTTCAATGAAACTTTACCAGAATGTTTCTTTGGTGACTATTTACTTAAATTGTTCAAGAAATTTGATTGGTTCATAAATACGGGCGTGGCAGGCGGGGCCTATTTTAAGCCCGAAATCTTTAAACGACATCTGCTGAACCTTATGTTTTAATAAGATGGGTAAATGGTTGCCGGTTCATTGTGATTGAGTATTTTGGTGCATTATGGACCAGAACCATTAATCATTGGTCTTAGGAGATTTCGCAGTGTTAATATATTCATATTCATTCAAAGTAAGCTTTATTTAATGAAAGCCTAAAGATTTTAAAGCCAGTGGAGCGATACAGGCCTTCTTGGGCCTCTTGTTTGTTTCCCAATGGTGAAAGGGAGGTCACTAAACAAACCGCTAAAATTTACTAAATACTGCCCATTCATGACTCAACGCGTACAGGTCATGTTTAGAAGTCGCATTGTGAAGTAGTATAGTTCCGCAAGAAAGAGTGAGGTTCGAGACACCGTTGTCTCCTATCATTTTCAATGTAAAAATTGATCTATGATCACTCACTTGAAATTGCAGGTCTATAGTATTATTGATACACTGTTTTATGCTATCAGGTTTTACATAACTTTTAAACAAGTGACAGGTTAGTCTCGAGACGATTTTTTTTTTAATTATTTGACACGTGCTTAGAAAGGAAAACATTCTATTGCCCTTTGCCTTTTGTTGGAAAAGGGATGAACGCCTCTGTTTACATTTCTGCTATCATATCTCGGTGACTTGAGCACATGCTATTGTTTCATATTCCGAGTTTTGTCGAGTTATGACGGAAATAAACAGTCAAATACTATAGTTGTCTGTTATCCTTTCTATGACTTTGTGCCTCTGCCTCTCTGTTTCTCTCTCGGCCTCTTTCTTCGTCTCTCTTTTACGCACTTTTCCTTCCAATAAAGGGTATAAAGAGGGAGTAATAACGAAAATCTGTTCCATTTTATGCTATATTAATCAATTGCGTCCTGTGACGCACCATTCGGAACATCGCTCGGACTTTTCCGTGAGCTTGAAAGTACCTCGGACGTGTGTAGGAATTTCGGATCATTCTTTTAGGTAACTCGACTTCTGGTGGTACTTCGGGTTTTAAATACGATTTAAAATGACCGAAGGTTCCCGGTGATGCACCCTACCAATTTTTTTTAGATGACCCTTGCCACGCAGCCATTTTTACCGGCCCCTCAAAGAAATATACCTCTGTTTGAAAATAGCTATTTGACTGGAAAATGGTTCAAAATTTGAATTTTTCGATAGTATTGCAGCAACAGATTATAAACAAAGAAATTCGTTCAAATAATTTTGAATTTCAGTAATATTGACCAATCAGAAATCACCTTGAACTTTTGTTTATATGGACCGGAGTTTCCCTAAAGATTTGTGACAGATTGTAGGAAATTCTATACCTAAACTAAGTCGTAACACTCTCTATCATGTACCGTAACACATATCGTTTTATATTTTCTCGATTTTTTTTTTTATTTCGGGTTGTGATAAAGGAAGAGAAATCTGGTATCGATTTATTCAATTGTAATTATTGCTTAAGCTGTTATACATTTTTTTCAAATTTAAACGCTATTAAAGTTATAACTGCATTTACTCTTGAATATGACACACAGTACTTCAAATTTACTTTTAATATGCGAAATCCTAGTTATGTGGGGATAAGATATGAAAGAAAATCATTATATGGAGTATCGCATTGTTTAAGCTACATTTGTACACTTGATCTTTTTTACGTTATATGGATGGGGATCACATATTCTTCTGAAAGGTGTGGCTTTTTTTTTGTTTTCCGTAGGTACAGTTTTCGTGACAGTTTCCATTGCGAATCCTTGGCACGTTTTCGCACAGAGATGTTTGTCCGTTGTAACAGTTCTCAGGGGTTGATTTTATATTATACACCGTCTCAGATATAAATCATCTTTGGTTTTAATCTTATCAGTAAAATGTTACCTCAACGAATATGTAATTGAACCAAAAACAAAAAATGCAAATCGATGGTTAGCATGGGCTGGCTGATACCAACAATTATTATTGTTCAAATTCACAAACTAGAAATGCATGAACACAATTTACGGTAGCAGATATGAGAGTTTTGACACGAGGCAATATGCGACCCTGATAAATTAGGCTAACACATTGCACGTGTGTGATATTGTTTCTATTTATGTGATATAGTCATATAGATGACCAGGTCGTATAGTGGATTTTCGTAGATAAGAAATAAACAATAGCTTCGAATATTCTGTTTGTTGCAACTTTTCCAATACGAATTACAATAATGATACAACATAGCATCAAAGTATCATTCTCCTCCCTCCTTGCAGTAGCATATTACCAGGCTATTTATGCAAATTCAAAATGTCTATCAATATAAGAATCCCCTTCATTCTCATACCAAATATCAATTCTTGAGTCCGGAGTTAAATATTGGACAACAATCTCTTCCTGGTACCGCCTTCATGGATCCCAGGAAATATCGAAGAATCAGCGCCCGTCCCCTCATAACATTACACATACCGCATGATGGCTTTCACTAAATTTTCGTTTCCTCTTGAGTTGGCGCTCACTAGAGTATAAGTCACTGTGTGTTCTACTTGCTTTTCGGTCACGGCTTGTCTTTTTTCGGCGTTTTTTAGTCGACGTCATAGTGAAGTTGGTAATGCATCGTGTTCTCGTTTCCTCTTGAGTTGGCGCTCACTAGAGTATAAGTCACTGTGTGTTCTACTTGCTTTTCGGTCACGGCTTGTCTTTTTTCGGCGTTTTTTAGTCGACGTCATAGTGAAGTTGGTAATGCATCGTGTTCTCGTTTCCTCTTGAGTTGGCGCTCACTAGAGTATAAGTCACTGTGTGTTCTACTTGCTTTTCGGTCACGGCTTGTCTTTTTTCGGCGTTTTTTAGTCGACGTCATAGTGAAGTTGGTAATGCGTCGGACTGTCGATATAAGGTCCCGGGTCACGGTCCCCGACGGCGGAATTTTCCTTTCTCGGACTATTTGTCTCCAGATTGAATGGGTTAAAAATCGTAGACCTATATGGGATAGCAGCTGGAGGCTTGGAAAGCACGTCATGATAGTTCTAGTGTGAGAATTGCCAGGAATCTATTTTTGGGTACTCAATTCAACGCGATTTAACTGAAATATTATATGAGCCTGTGCCGTGACATTTCCAACAATTTAAAAATCTGCACACAGCAAAGACTCTGGTCAGCCTGTGCATACGCACAGTCTGAAAAAAAGTCTTCACTATGCAATTTGTAGTTAAATAAGGTCTCAAAGTATCTCTAGACAGTTAGGCAATCTTCTAATTACACGTTGTAACTGTCTGGGCTGCTAAATGTTTGTAACTCACGCAAGTGTCAAATTGTTGGAAATATCACACACAGGCTCATATTAATTACATATAATATGTATTATTGAAATTGGCGTAAAACCAGATTCACACAAACAAAATCTCCAATTATGTTTATCTTACTGTTTTCCTTGTTTGTGTGGAGGCTAACTCAGTTATATCTCAGTTGCAATTGCACCTGCCCATTGGATCTGTCGTTTCTCTCTGCAGTGACAACTATAACATTTTACTCGATTCGCAAGCAGCTCACTTCACTTAGGCATAATACAGGGTTTTAAGGGACGCAGGTTTTGTGCATCTGAGACCGTGGCCGAAATAAGAAGCAAGCATTCTTAAAACTTTGTGATGCGAGTCTCAAAGACCCTCTGGGGATCAGCTTCAAAAAAAGAATTGAAGAATGTGTAAAACAGTCTTTAATACTTTCCTGATGTTGAGCTCCAAATGTTAATATACTTCCATCAATTTCTTTACCGTTCGTTTCTTTCATCATTACAACTATAACATTTTACCGGATCCGCCAGCTGCTCATTTCACTTAGGCGTAATACATGGTTTTAAGGGACGCAGGTTTCGTGCATCTGAGTGGCAGAAATACGTAAGTAGCCATGACTCTCAAAACTTTGTGATGCGAGTCCTAAAGACCCTCTGGGGATCAGCTTCAAAAAAAAAATAAGAAAAAAAAAAGAATTGAAGACTCAATACTTTCCTGAAGATGAGCTCCAAATGTTAATATACTTCCATCAATGTCTTTACCTTTAACTAGGGAACAGCTCTAAATGTACATACTACAGATTGTGGCCTTGAAGAAACAGTCTACACCTAAAGCAGGGAATCCCAAAATTTAATAAAGGATCCCTAATATCCCAAATTATCGAGTCCTTTGAACCCAGTTTTGTCGATGTCGGACTAAAACACCGGGCGTAATACTTATTATTCGCCCATTGGTGGAAATGAATTCACGTGTGTCAGAACTCAGTCCAAATTCATTTTTTGCTTAAAACATTATCTTATAGATTATCCATTAAGTATGATTAGTACAAATACAAAATTACTCAATTTACATTCATTTGAAATTTACGTATGCATCGGCCTTCAAAAAACTTACATTGAATTTTAAGAACCATTCAAAGAATCGCACATTCAAACACTGAATAGATATTATGTTATTAAAACAAAAGATAATGTTTTCAAAATGATAAACATAGTCAGGTATAACTGCATCATTTGTACAAAAACTACACATATTTATTTTCATGTAATATAGTTCACGGTACTATAGGCTTTATATTGGGCCGAGTTGACCAGGCCGAGTTATTCAGTCGATGGGTCGAGTTGACTGGTAACCTTTCTTTTCTTTTCGTAAGTATTTTCCTCCGCCGCCTCAGTCGGAGCACTGCCTGTTGGCATCCAATCTATTTTAACCCTGTTAAAAATGATAAAGTCTACATCATGTGCAAGGTAATGTACTAAGAAACTTAAAGTTATAATGACATTAGATGACAGTACAACATAAGTTAAAAGCTAATGTATTGCATTAAAATAGGGGGAAATAAAAAGAAAAAAATAAATAAAGAAAGAAAGAAAACCTTATCGATTAACTGTTACATATTAGTTTGATATCGGTTAAAAAATGGATATGATATTGTGTTAAAAAATGATGTAAAACGATGAATTTTGACTTGAATATAATAACGGGTTTAGACCAAGTAACCGTTATACATAAGAAGGTAACATGCTTTCGAAACCGCCGGACTCCATCATAACACGGATCCTAAATAAACAATATACCAGGGACTCTAAATATACATTTAGGGTCCGTGAATATATGTGCCTTGTTGCACTAGGACGTAATAAATGATATGTTATGTTATGTTATGAATATATACATGTTAGTCACTGGCTTGTTGACAACAAGCTTTCCCTTCATTTAGGAAAGACTGAATCCACAGTGTTTGGGTCAAAGCATAAGCTAATGCCACATTCCAGTCTAAACATAACTTGAAATGATACTCAAATTACATCCACGTCTTCAGTCAAGTGCCTTGGTGTAACCATCGACCATTTTTTTTTTCTTTTAACTGTATGGCTGAGTCAGTTATTAAGAAAGCTAATGCGAGGTTAAAGTTTTTGTGCCGCAAGAAAGAGTACCTTACTCAGCATACTAAGAAATTAGGCTACTTCGGTTATGCCCCTAGTCCAGTGTCATTCTGACTACGCATGCGCTGTGTGGTACAGTAGTCCAAACACAAATTGCAGGTGACTCAGAACAAGTGACTTTTGAACCTTTATCCAAGTGCTCATGTTGGTCAACAGCACTTTGAAACCCTTAATTGGCTACCAGATAACAAAAGAGTTGAAAAGATTATGCTGTGTCATGTCTTTAAGGTTAAGCATAACCTTGCCCCTGACTTCATATTTATATGGACTATTTTCCTACGCCACAAGTCGATGTTCACTGACTCATACAACAAAAGGCTTAGCCCGCAGAAGGGTTTTAGTCTTCCTAAGGTCGAAGGGGCTGAATGTAAGTCCTTTAGTTCTATATGTACAAAATTGTGGAACCGCGTATTTGCCCTCCAGCCTTACTGACATAACCAACTTATCAGTCTTTCAAGGTTGCCATCAAAAGCCATTTTCTAAGCAATATGACATCCTAAACTATTGTGTTTGTCTAAATTATTTGCTTATTATTATTTGGGCATAGGTTACATAATGAATTACAATTTGTTGCATCTTCCTTAATTTGGTTTTTATAAATATACCATTTTTATTTTTAGACGATAGCCTCACGAGGAGATTGGTACATCGTACAATAACGATTTTGTTTAATAACTTGGTAAAGTTTGTCTTTCAATTTAAATTGTGATAATTTGTCTTTCGGCAAGCAATCTGTGATAAAAACTTACCTTGTGTTTGTTAGCTTATGTTCTGTACTGTCACATTTATTGGTATGGGTTACTTAAATTTGATTTAAACTGTAATTGCCTCTCTCATAACACGGGGCACGGCAAGGATCGCAATGGAAATAAGGGTTTACTCTTTTTTGCGTTGTCCTTCGTGTTAGGAAGCATGTCATGGTTCTTTAAAACTTGAAAATTAAGTAATCTATAATAGCGAGCGCAGCTCGCGAACGGCCGAAGGCCGTGAGCGCGAAGCGAGCGTTTATGGTAATGTGTGTTATTCTATTCTATTCTACTGTCAAAAGAAAAAAATGTGTCATTTTCCACCCGGAGTGAATTCACATGCAGGACCGAAAAAAGTTTAAAATTTTTATTAAAAAAATACCTCAACGAATCCTTTGTAAATGAAAGATTTAAAAATTGAAAATTAATTCAAGCTATCCCGAAAAAACGATGTTTTTAAGAAATTTTTATTTTCTACCGGAAGCAACATAAACAAAGCCAAAATCGAGGCCGACCGAAGCAATTCGCGCGGAAATTCCCACAAAATGTTAATAGTTTTCGCTATAAAGAATGACAAGGCTAATTTCAACATCCTTACACATATGTACGGCCTGGAACACGTTAAAAACCTCAGATTTACATGATGCATGCACTTTTAGATTAAAATGACAACAAATTTTTGTGACGTCATCAAAGATGGCTAATGACGTCACGAATACTATAGTCTAGAACTTTATAAACATTTCAATCATAGACTAGTAAATAAGTAAATGCATGCAACACTGTTCTTGCGATTTTCAACGAGTTTAAAACAGAAAATGGCGACCCTAGCTGTCTTGTGACATCCAAAACAAGAAATGTAATTTGTTGATTTTTCAGGTCAAGAAAAAACATTGTGGGAAAAAAGGAAATTCTTGTTTGTTATTTTATGTTATTGTGTGTGGGTTTTATTGTTGTGTACGCCTAAGGGCCCGTCGACAAAAGCCTTTATTTCTTATAGATGTTAATTTAATTCCAGTTATGTTAAAAAGGTTTATGCATTCTTATTGGCTGAAAAATTTGTTTCCTCAGAAAATTTGAGGACTGCGTATCAGTAAACATTGTCAGTAACCAAATCAAAAACAGTTCCAAGTGCTTTGAGACAACATAAGCAAAAATTGCCCAATACAAACATTCCTTCTTCGTGAAAACAATAACAGACTGGAACAAATTACCAGAAGAAGTAGTTTGCGCTATATCACTGGGGGCATTCAAATCAACCATTGACAATTCGATCCATAAAATCTAATCGCGCAACCCCCCGTCGCGTTAAAACCAGAAGTGGAAACTGCGACGTAAAGATACAGATACAGTGGAAAGTAGCCCCATAAAGAATTCTTACTTTTATTGGTAAACCTTGAATTCATAACCCAATGACTATATTTATGTTCATGCGTGCAGAACATGCACATTCTATTGTATAGTTCAAGCTGTTGCCTAGAAATATTTGGATATTAATCAAGGCAAATTCTTATCGTGTGATTGTATTCAAAAGCTGTAAGTTTATCAGCTTATTTTAAATGATCGAAATTTCCTATCAATGTTCGTGTCTGCAAAACCTATGATGTAAAATTCGAGAACTTTGGGTAATGTTCTGTAGGTAATATACAATCGGTACACAAAAAGTTAATATTAAGTCTTACTAAAGGAATTAAGGCTCATTAAATGTAATGTTTAATTATTCCCCCCCCCCCTTTTTGTTTATTGTTTTCTTTTGTTTTTAAAATTTGGGAATTCTCGTCCAGCAAAAAGTGATTTCATTTGTCTGTAGGACACATTTACACGTAGTCGTTTTCAGACTAGAATCTGTAGTGTACATATGACCCCTCCCTCCCACTCTCTCTCTCTCGCTCGGTCCCTCGTTCACTCTCCTTCTTTCTTTTTTCTCTATTTTTCTCTCTCCATCTGTTCTTACTTTCTCTCTGTGTCCCCTTTTCTCTCTCTCTCTCTCTCTCTCTCTCTACCCTCTCTCTCTTATAACAAACTCAGATATCATATAAAAGCTGCGATCGCTTTTAAGGCCTTGCCTTATTTCATATTATCTTAACTTTAAACTGTGCCTTGCAAATTGCCTTTATTTCATGAACCATTAGATGTTAACTATGCTGAAATAAAATTCTATATTAGAATAAAAAATAATTACTATATATTGAGAGTCCCTAATCATAACGACAAAAAGCAATTAGAATCTATTGTTTGTTTGTTTGTTTCAGTTCAGTCCAATCCTACTCCTGACTGTACCACATTTTCCCGCGTTTTCAAATACACAGATTTTACCAAACTAGGCAAGACGATGGCGATGACCGAATTAGCCCCGACGTCGGTGGAATTATTTTGTTTTGACAGGTTAAAATTTAATAATTGGGTAAGTAAAATGAGCTTTTCTATCAATAATCACGCATGCATGAATTACAAATGAATGCATTTTAATGCACTTAACAGCATATAGCGTCATTGTAACTGTCAGTTCTTAGTAAATTAAAATCTGGCAAATAGTCATGGGAATTCGTGCCTCAATTGGTCCAAGTCAAATGATGCAGGTCTCATTTGTCATTTTATTGTAGATATCCATCATAATTTAATAAAAAAATATTCTGAAATAAATATACTTGGCCAATTTACGACTAGCTAAATCCTTCAGACGCGCTGAGTGATAGGGCTTTGCAGAAGAATCGGCGCCCTTTTACCTTCAAATTTGAGTTATTTTTTACTGAAAATAAGAGACATTGGTAAACAATAATTATGTGGCTTAGGGCATCCAACTTGCTAAGGAAAATGGAGAAAAAAAATAACATGAAAATACAAAGAGCCAAGATAAATGATGCCACTGGAGTGTTGTATCGGTGTCCTGTCAACTCGGCCTGTTAAAAACTTGGCCGCGTAAAACTCGGCCTGTGTAAAACTCAGGCTGTCAACTCTGCCTGTATATAACTTATATAGTGTTTAGCCTCATACACGGATATATAAGCACTCTTATCAGATAGTAAATCAATGTGTGCAAGGTACTTAAAGGAGGTGCCAATTCACAATTGATGACTAAAATCTACGATCTTCATATTAAAAACGCACATAACTCGCCATCTTCTTCGTGCTTAGAAAAAAAATAATTTGAAAAATGAAATGAATATAACGTGAATTCAGTATTTTACTATATCTATTTAATCTCATATTTACACGAATGCCATAACATAAGATTATTTTTAAAAACCTTTCCAACGAGTGGTTGTTAACCTAAAAAAAGCGCACAAGTTCCCCAAAATATTTACGTTGCATCGTCATACATGCATGTACCTATATAATATATAAACAGGCCGAGTTGACGGGCCGAGTAAACGGGCCAAGTTATTTACAGGCCGAGTTGACTGTGAACCCTTGTATCACGGAACAAAGGACTTGATTGTAATGGATTTTGAAAGTCAGATTGGACAAAGCAGATCAACATAAACTTACCCTAAAATTAGTGATGGGCAGATTAATCGATTATAATCGATATTTAGTTGGTTTTGCCTTCTGATTGTGATAATCGACTAAGAAATTTCATAATCGATTAATTGGGTACTAATACATAAATGAAAGCTATTATACCTTTTACCGAACTGACATCAGTTTGATGGCTCAGCATGAAAGAGTTGTAACTGCCTATATGTTTATAGGCAGTTACAACTGTTTCACGCTGAGCCATGGAATTGCTAGAAAAAATCCGAGGGATGAGTCTTCAGGTCATGAGTTTTAACTTAACTTTCATATTCTATTCTTCAAAGGAATGATACTGGGAGTGCTGTATTAATTTCTATGAAAATGACTCCACAATCGATTATTGGTTGATTTAATTTTCCAACCAAAAACGATTATCGATTGTGATTTGAAACCGATTGCCCAATACTACCTCAAATTAAAACTGTAAGACATAAATGACAAAGTTTTAATTCATAGAGTTTTAATTGTAAGATAATGGAGTCTTATTGTGTTCATTAAATATTTCTTAAAAATTGAATTTCAGATGTAAAACCAAGTAGAGGAGAATGATGATATTAACACAGATCAATGAGTGAAATTCCCCACCAAGCGTATTCGCCAACGTCTCACTCAAACTTCATCATAGCATATCCCAATGAAGTAAGTCTGGGGGATACATTTCAAAATGGAGGGTTGCTGAGGTTCATTAAAGAAAATCATTGCGTGGTAACCGAGACTGACAGTTCTTTCTTCCCAAGAGCTGTAACTGACCTTGACATTGATATTGATAGATTGCCAGAAGGTGAGAATAGTCGGAAAATCTCAAAACCAGGGAAAGTGATTGGTGATCATCAATTTTCCAAAACCAGAATGGAAGGGAACAATTTTCCGCCTGATGTAATAGCCTCAAATTCCCATCAAAGATCTGGTCCAGATGGGAGCCCAGCTCTGTGTCCACCAACAGCTCAAGGTTTTGTGAATGCCTCAAGTCTAAGTGAAACTGGGGAGTTATTTGCCCCTGTCAGAACCCTCACATTTTCAGACGTGGAAAGTTCTCATGTAGAAGACAGTTATGTGAATACTAGTAGATTGGTCTCAACTCCTGAACATGCTAGAACAAGTGTCAGAAGACCAGACTATGTTAGTGCTCAAATTGGAAATGAAAGTGATGTAAGAGCAATGAATGATGATAGGCATGAGGAATACAGTGATGATAGTAGGGATAATTCACCAGGGTTTCGTCAACTTGAAGGTGAAGACGAAAACAAACTTTTGGGCACTGGAACTTTTAGACCTACCTTTCATGGAATAGATCAAGAATTTTTGGATAATTTTACTGGGAGATCAAGGTCTTCTACTGGTATGGTCGGAGATATATTCTCACCATTAGGTGGGACAGCTAAACCTAACAAAGAAACAGACAGACAAACTCCGCCTTTTCACTCACCAGCACCCAATAGTCCCTATGCTAGACAATTGGCCAATCAGGGAATTTTTCTCACTAGGCATATAGAAAAAGAAGAAAATGATGAGATACAATTTCAGATGTCACCGACACATGATCTTTTTTCATCAAAACCATCTAAAAGTATGTCAGATTCTAACATCCCTAATAGACATCCAATGATGATGAACACTTTCCAACCAATAGATAAGGGTCAACAGAACTTCATGTCTCACAGAAACATTCCCAGGAATCTCAATGATTATCTAGAACAAGTCACAGATGAACAAAAGGAATATTTACAAATACAAGGAATGGGCATGAATTACAGGCAGGGTGATGGCATAGAAATTAGTAGCGAAACTCGAACATCACAAAATCCTGGTGCTTCACCTTTTGATAGACAATTTACTACTATATCGCAAGAGGATTTTGAGACGAGATATTTGCGTAAAACTCAAGTGTCTGTAAAGTTACCACAGCCGATGTATGATACAATGTCAGGAGAGTTTGTGAATCAAGATTCGGTGAGACAAGAGCCTGCGGGTATAATACCAGAGCTGCATCAGGTGCCTGATGATGATAGTGAACATGAAGATACAAACAATGGTGTGATAACACAGGTTGTGACTAGCAATCCTAAAGACTCAACAAGTAATATTCATCTACATAATAATACTAATATAGCACAAGCAAAACAAAGTGTGACAGCAAAGGGTGATAAAATTGATACAAATGCCACAAGTGCAGTAAAAGCAGCAATAGATGTTCCCAAAATGGTGTCATATCCTATCCCAAGGTCTGAAAGCGATATGATCAATAATCATGCAGACAAGACCAATTCTTATTTAGTACAGAGTTCAAATACAAAACCAGCAAACGAGAACAAACCTTCAACAGCTTTGTCTCTGAATAACATTCCTGTTTCAAATTCAAATCAGCCTAGTGTTAGCCAAGCATCTTACCAACCCTCCTCCAGACTGCTTCAAGAAACGATTTCTCAAAGAAACAAAACTAATCAAAAATATGTTTCCAATATACCAGGCATTGTTAAACAAAATACTAACCAGTCTAAAGAATTCAAGAAGCCTGGAGATCATCCAGTCAAACCGAGTAGTGTCAGTGTAGGCCCTGCTATAAGAAAACCACAAGCTGAGGTAGGAAATAATACCACAAAACTGAAACCAATGGATAAACCGAAGGGTAAAATGGCATTGACAGAATCTTTAAATCAGCGGCAGTTTAAAGTCTCTCAAAATGCTGGGAGACTGTTGCCATCACAAAGTCAATCTCAAAGTGGGCAAGATAGTCAAACTAATCACTCAGATAAGCGTCTGCCTGTGACTGCCATCAGGGAATCAACCATTGAGGGTTGTAGAGAAGGGGCTCACAACATCAGTGGACAAAGTGTTAAGGACCTGCATGAAGCGAGGGTTGTTACACAAGTACAGAATACGAGCCCAGTTCCAGCTAGCAAAGTAAGTACTCAAGAGGTTTTTTGTGTAATATTCAGAGCAATCTTGTTGCAACATTTCTGCAAGTCATGTCTATGTTGTTTCCCCCTCACTAATTTAGTAGAAATAAGGCAGCGTAGGCTAAAATCAAACAGCAGATCTATCAGGCTGATCTTAGCCTATAATGTCTGCCAAATTTCTCTGTATAGTGTAAAATCATTGACATGACTGACCGTAACCTGTATTAGCATACATTACATTCTAGACTGATTGTCACATTGTATTTCCGTTAGGTCTCGTTTAACTTCGTGAACCAAGTTTCATAATATATACCTATTAAATAACACTGAGATGAGTAGATACTTATCATTGCACGTGGAAAGAATAAAGCATCAGAAGACGAAAGACAGTTGTTCGAGTCACCATGACAGCATATTTATTTTTCCTCT
Source organism: Fragum whitleyi (assembly GCA_948146395.1). Classification (NCBI taxonomy): domain Eukaryota; kingdom Metazoa; phylum Mollusca; class Bivalvia; order Cardiida; family Cardiidae; genus Fragum; species Fragum whitleyi. The sequence continues at coordinate 37,787,009 of OX411557.1, read as the reverse complement.
AGGTTTCAATCCATTTTTAGCTCACCTGAGCACGAAGTGCTCAAGGTGAGCTATTGTGGTTAGGTGGACGTCCGTCGTGCGACGTCCATCGTCCGTCGTCAACATTTGCCTTGTATGCACTCTAGAGGCCACATTTTTTGCCCGATCAACCTGAATTTTGGTCAGAATGATTGTCTTGATAAAATCTCGGACGAGTTCGAAATTTGGTCAACTGGGGTCAAAAACTAGGTCACAGGGTCAAATCTTAGAAAAACCTTGTATCAGACCTGGGGTCGATTACATGCCAATGTAATCAATTACAATTACTTGCAGATTCTATGATTACTGATTACATTATGATTACACAGTTTTTCATTGTAATCAATTACAATTACAATTACTTTTATAATGTAATCATGATTACATCATGATTACATCTGATTACATGTGATTACATTTTTATTTCAACCTTACTCAGAAACATTTTTGTGTCTTTTGGGGGGGATATTCATTCATGTTAGGTTTGTATACAATTAACCAAATGTGGAAGAATGAACAATATATTATTAAAATATTTATTGTGGTGCTCTTTATGAATTTAGATATACCCAAAGCTTTAATATCCTCTTACATTTGCCACTGCTATGAAAAGCAGTGAGCACCTATAGCCTAGTTTGCCATTTATAAATGCTCTTGAAGGTATTTTTGAATATTTGATGCAACAATAAAAGATAAAATTTAGAAACTGTTCTTGCCAGAATTTTACCAATTTGAAATTATGTTTTACATTTCCTCCAACCTTTCTTTCTATTTGTTTGAGTTCAAAATTTCAGAAAATATGAGTTTTTGATAAAAACAATTCAGTATGATTACCTTTGTGAATATAACAAAAGGAAAGGCCTTAGACATAGTCAACAATTCTTCTTTTTTTCAATTTATGCAAACGGCATGTCAAACTGTAAAACATTATGGATATGTCAGATGTCTTTTAGGCTCATTAAACTTTGTTGAAAAACTTCAAAAGTTAGTGTAATTACTATCCCATGTTTTGCAGTACTTTATTGAATTTTGCCTAATGGGACTTTAACATTTACCCTTATGAAACTAACATCAAGATTCCTGCATGGTATTGTAATGGGACAATCATAGAATAGATTTATTTACGTAGATCTTTTGTCATATTATTTGGATTTGAAAAAAAATATCAGACAAATGAGAAGTATAATAAGAAAGGAAGATTAAGTTGTTTTGCAAATATGAATATCAAAATACTGTATAACTATCATGGGCTGTCAAATACTAGTAAAGGGTTATTAACAGGTACATGTATAATTGTTTAATAAGTGCCAGAGGCTAAAGATTATCTTAGATGAGACTGACACTTCTTTTAATTTCTTAACACCCTTTACATTATCATAACACTTCATGTTCATTAGACATTTTGACTTGTTTGAATTTTCAATACTTAAAGCTAGAAGCCAGAAAGTTCTAAACTAGTTAGAAAAAACAATAACAACAACAACAAAAAAACAACAAAAAACACTTGGGTATAAGACAATTATAGAAATTTCCTATAAAACCAAATGAAAATTTAACTTCTTGAATATTTTTTCCAATACATTATCTGTTTTAGGAAAAATCCTTTTCTCAATTCAAGTTCTTTCTAGTCACACCAATGCATTTGAAAGTATTTTCATTTGACATATTAGTATTCATTACTAAAATCTAGGACCATTATTCAAGTATAAATAAAAATTTGCCAAATATGAATATCATTGAAAATATATAATTTTTTTTTTCAAAGCTTGTACTTGCAAATACAACAATTGTAATCATAATGTAATCGAGATGTAATCATGATTACAGGCCTTTTTGCAATGTAATCGATTAAATTACGATTACATGTAATCAGAAATGCTCCAATTAACGATTACAATATGATTACCTGAAAATTGTAATCGATTACATGTAATCATGATTACCGATTACGATTACCCCAGGTCTGCCTTGTATGCACTCTAGAGGCCACATTTTTTGCCCAATCAACCTGAATTTTGGTAAGAATGATTGTCTTGATGAAATCTCAGACGAGTTCGAAATAGGGTCAACTGGGGTCAAAAACTAGGTCACAGGGTCAAATCTAAGAAAAACCTTGTATGCACCATAGAGGCCACATTTTTTTCCCAATCAACCTGAATTTTGGTCAGATTGATTGTCTTGATCAAATCTCAGACGAGTTCGAAATTGGGTCAACTTGGGTCAAAAACTAGGTCACAGGGTCAAACTTTAGAAAAACCTTGTATGTACTCTAGAGGCCACGTTTTTTGCCCTATCAACCTGAATTTTGGTCAGAATGATTGTCCTGATGAAATCTCAGACAAGTTAGAAATTGGGTCAACTGGGGTCAAAAACTAGGTCACAGGGTCAAATCTTAGAAAAACCTTGTATGCACTCTAGAGGCCACATTTTTTGCCCAATCAACCTGAATTTTGGTCAGAATGATTGTCTTGATGAAATCTCAAACGAGTTCGAAATAGGGTCAACTGGGGTCAAAAACTAGGTCAAAGGGTCAAATCTTAGAAAAACCTTGTATGCACTCTAGAGGCCACATTTTTTGCCCAATCAACCTGAATTTTGGTCAGAATGATTGTCTTGATGAAATCTCAAACGAGTTCGAAATTGGGTCAACTGGGGTCAAAAACTAGGTCACAGGGTCAAATCTTAGAAAAACCTAATATGCACTCTAGAGGCCACATTTTTTGCTAGATCAACCTGAATTTTGGTCAGAATGATTGTCTTGATGAAATCTCAGACGAGTTTGTAATTGGGTCAACTGGGGTCAAAAACTAGGTCACAGGGTCAAATCTTAGAAAAACCTTGTATGCACTCTAGAGGCCACATTTGATGTCCAATCAACCTGAATGTTGGTCAGAATGATTGTCTTGATGAAATCTCAGATGAGTTTGAAATTGGGTCAACTGGGGTCAAAAACTAGGTCACAGGGCCAAATCTTAGAAAAAACCTTGTATGCACTCTAGAGGCCACATTTTTTGCCCAATCAATCTGAATTTTGGTCAGAATGATTGTCTTGATAAAATCTCGAACGAGTTTGTAATTGGGTCAACTGGGGTCAAAAACTAGGTCACAGGGTCAAATCATAGAAAAACCTTGTATGCACTCTAGAGGCCACATATTTTGCTGGATCAACCTGAAATTTGATCAGAATGATTGTCTTGATGAAATCTAGGACAAGTTCGAAATTGGGTCAACTGGGATCAAAAACTAGGTCACAGGGTCAAATCTTAGAAAAACCTTGTATGCACTCTAGAGGCCACTTTTTTTGTTCAATCAACATGAGATTTCGTCAGAATTATTGAATTGATGCAATTTTTTATGAGTAAAAAAAGTGGCATGAAAGGAGATTTGAGCTCATGATCCCTGTATCTGTAGCCATCAGACTAGACCTCTCGACCACACAGTCAATCAGTGTGTATTGGAACTTTTACATTATACAAACATTTTTTAAACCCATATTCTACCCGGATTTATACGAAGTTTTTCGACAGTTTGCGCTTATCAATGATTATAAATGTATTCATCGGTTAATTTATTCATTGCATAAGGGTCAAGTCATGTCAATATTTTCACACTATACAAACACAAAATGTAGTAAACACCATATTAAATTTAACTTTGAAAGCTTGAAACTGTTCTTTATAATCCTTTTTGCTTGACTGATATTGTTTACAAGCGATAGGATTAGAAAAAATTGCATTAAGCACACTTCTTTGATTTATTCAGGAACAAGCTGCCTTCGGTGAGAGTGTTGAGGTACAAGGAATGGAAGATGTCCGTCAACAACTTCAGAATATGTTAAAACTATCAACAGTCACAATGTCACCACAAGGTAAAAAAATGCTTAAAACTTTCTTAACAAAATTGTTCTAAAAAACAAACTACATGCATGTTGAAAATGTACACATTCAATGTTCAGAATATTATATTTAGTGAAATGCAGACTACTATATGTATACCGAGAGGTCTGCACAAAACTATTGAAAGTGTCAATGTTTTTTTTAAATAGGCACTTACAATAGTTTTGCATTGATCCCTCGATATGTAGAACCAATTGAGCATCTGAGAGCTTCATGTTTTGTGACTGTCTATACCTCCTACCAAAACAGGGGTGGTTTTGGCATAGCTGGTCTAGGGTTAATTGTCTAAATGTATATTTCAGAGCGCAGCCAATATGAACACTCGGAGATTGTTGCTGGATTTGGTGTTGATTACACTGGTATTCCTGGTGGACCAGTACAGCCCCCAATGGATCTGTCTTGGGCCATGTATAGGTAAACGCAGACTTTGTTTCAACCTATTCCACAACAACAAATTTAAGATAAGTCCAATCTTAAAGAGGTGCACATCTCAATTGAAAAAAGTGTTTAACTTGAAGAAATGTGCATCTTGTATGACAGATGATTTTTATTGAAGACAGGTTTACCTGTCTTTCAATATAGGGATCGTCGCCATCGGATTTTGATAACAAACCTACATGTGTCACTACGCTCAAAAAAGTAGACCCATTCATAAAAATAAACGCGTCAAAAATAATCAATAGTGTAGCAAAATACCGTAAAATTTTGGTGCTGACCTAAATTCTGGCCGGGACCTCAGGGGAGTGAACACGTGATCTATGCAGAAGTTGCCTGCAGAAACGTGTTTTACATTCGTATGTGGTGCTGTTGTAGGGCGTTTTCGGCTGCAATCTTTTGCATTTGCTCCAAATTTTCAATTGCATCCTACAACTGTTTTTATGCATAGCATTGGCAAGCTATTTTAAGTTCCCCATTTTAGACTCCCTATTTCTCGTAAAATTGTGTGTTTGTGTGTCCTTAAGGTTGCTTTATTTATCCGTCTCCCGGACCTGTCGTAGTGTAAATGGATAAAAACTAAAATAGCACAAGGCTATTTGAATAAACTCGTAAACCCTTGGAATTTCCTAGGTTTACTTGGATTTACGGAGAAAGGAGGTGTTCCAAAAGTGCCCACGCACGGATTTTCATGAAACTTTGCAAATACATTCTACACATTAAATGTACCACAGAACAAACTTTCATTTATCAATATCTCAAAAAGAGGTCAAATTACAGCCCCTTGTCTTAATCCATGTTGAGGTAAGTGGGTGGGGTAATTTAATATGCTATAATTTCTTTATACTTATCAATTTTTGAATTGTTTTTTATGTACTGTAAAGTTTATAGTATTTATTAAGATAATGAATATCTAAATGGCAAGTTTTACGTTGTTTGACGAATTTTTATACTCTTGAATATAAAAATTTCTTATTTTTTTAAAAAAAATTGAGGTGAATATAAATTTTGAGCGCATAGATTAGTACCTTCTGATGCTAGTCCAGTTTAGTTACTCTTCAAAAAATAAGCTCTACTATCCTTCTTTCTTGTGTAAAAATTTAAAGAAGATTGAAAACCGGTAACATTATTTTTTATGCTTATAAATACACATCTTTATTTTCAAAATTCATCCAAAATCTTGTATTATGTCCTGAAATAGACATTATTTAAATGTCCTTGCATTTATCTTTATACAAATTTGCAAATACTTACTAGTCGAGGCATATACTGCATTGGATGTTTTTTTGTATCACTAAACTGGGCAAATTACAGCCCTTGCTTTACCCCAATGTTGAAAAAGTGGGTGGGGTAAGATGAAAAATATAATTTACTTGATTTTCTTTAATCCTTGCAAAAATTTCAATAATATCATACAGTAAGTATTACAGAATTTGTTTCTTATTTTCCTGAGTTGAAAAAAATAGGAAAAATATTGTGTGCTAGTGACTGGCTATCTATCTATCTGTCTGTCTGTCTCTTAGAAATGTGCCTATCTGTCTGCACATCATAAAAAATGATATTTGCAAATTACTTCAATCCTTTTCTAGATACACTACTCATATGTGACATCATAATGAATCAAATCACTTGAGATCTGAAATCTCTGAGGTCAAGGTCATCCATGTTTAGGTAAGTTGATGGGGTAGTTAAATATGCTATATTTTTTTATACTTATCAATTTATGCATTGCATATGCATAGTTTTCATGTGCTGTAAAGCCTATAAAAGTGATTAAGATAATGAATATATAAAATGAAAAGTTGTTTGACAATTTTTTACACACTCGAAAATAAAAAAAATGCTTAAAAGCAATTTCACTTAAAAGGTTAAACTGAGCAAAAATAAACAAACATGCGAGCCTATTCAAGATATACAATGTTTATTTTTTGTCGGATATGTGATCTCAGGTTAACACATCCAGTAACTTGATGATAGTCTTACATGTGCAAGGTCATTGTCAGCAAACAAGATTACACTAAAATAAAAAACAAAAACTTAGCATTTTTGTTTAATCTATGTTTGTTTTTAGCTCACCTGAGCACAAAGTGCTCAAGGTAAGCTAATGTGAACGTAGAATGTCCGTCGCCAGTTGTGCGTCGTCCACAATTTCTTTAAACACTTTCTCCTCCTAAACCAAGGGACCAATCTTGATGAAACTTGGCAGATATGTTCCTTTGGTCAAGCCTTACCAAAGTTGTTCAAATAGATAAAATCCACCCTTAGCTTTCCCTTTACCTTTAACAAAACGAGTGAAAATATGAAAATCTTCAAAAATCTTATTCTCTGAAACAAGAAGGTGGACAGCTTTCATATTTGGTATATAGCATCATCTAGTGGACCTCTACCAAGTTTGTTCCTATCAAGACCCTGGGGTCATATTTGGGCTCCATTTGGGCGCAACCCTTTTTACATAGAATCAAAGAGCGAAAAACTTAAAAAAAAACTTCTCTTCTGAAACAAGAAGGCAGACAGCTTTCATATTTGGTATGTAGCATCATCTAATGGACAAAGTTTGTTCATATCAAGACCCTGGGGTCACATTTGGGCTTTGGTGCATCCCTTTTTTACATAGAATCAAAGAGCGAAAAGGCATATCTGTCTTGCTCTTGGCTGAAAACAGTTCATGGTATTGATCTTATGTATGTCCTCTTGGTTTTAAGATGCAATACTCCTTTTAGGGTTTATGAAAGATTTCCATAATATGTTTATGCATAACCTTATGATATCATCGACCTGGCCAAGTATAAGTATCGCGGACAGTTATGAAAAAAAAAGTATATAAACAAATTATTATAACAATAAATTATGGGGTTTTTTTTAATTTGAATGGCAACGGAAAAGCGGCCGGTAATATCCTCTAGGAGACATATTTGAGATTTTGCTGTTGTTTTGCACCATTCTTTGTCGGTCTGTTCATCTATTGAAGAGAAGTATAGTTCAAAAGAACCGTAACTCTACTCATCATATTTTTTGAGATATTGCCCGTGTTAAATGACAAGGAATAGGTCATTGGCTTGCTCAAATGGGGGCATAAATGTTTTTAAAACATCTTTTGTTTCTTTTAGGTTTAATGTCCTAATTCTGTCCCAAATGTCTAAAAGAATTACCATAAACTATTTGGATGATTTTGATTAAATAAACACAGTTCTAGATCAGAAAGAAACAGAAAATATGTCGTTTGTCGCAACTTGAGTTCAAAGGTTAAAGTCATACTTTCACTAAATTGGCTACACAATATCTCTTAAACTTTTTAGTTTAATTATAAATGTAATATTAAGATATAATTTAACGTAAAAGGGAACTGTATCGTTTCTTGATTTCTAGCTCACCAGAGCACAACATTCCCGAAGGGAGCTTTTAGGATCCCTAGTCCGTCGCAGGTCATGCATCATGTGGTTTCCGTCTTCCAAATTTTTCAAAACTTCTTCTCCTCCTTAACCCTCAAGGCAATTTCAATGACACTTTGCTAGAACTTTTCTTGGATAACCCTTCTCAAAGATTGTTCGCAAAATTCGGATTGGCCCATAAATATGACCATGGCTTTTTTCACTATTAAATCATTGAACAACATTTCCTCCTGAACCATCAAGCTAATTTGAATGCAACTTTTCCACAATATTCCTTTGGAAACCCATTGCAAATATTGTTCTTGAAATTGGCATTAAAATCTGTTTGACTTGGCGGATGAAAACATCATCATCTTTTTAACCAATATACCAATTTCAATAATTTCTAAGCTGACCCTTTTCATTGAATTACATCTCAACAACTAGGCTAATTTCTACGAATCTTTGCCAGAATGTCACTTCAGTGACCAATAAAACTCAGTTGAGTGATTTAGTTTCATTATTTACCCCTTGTTTACAAACAACACTTACCTTAAGACCTAGGAGAAACATTTATTTATGAAGGAAAAAGATTCTTTCAAATTGTATTATCTTTAAAGTAGTATTTCTTATTTGAATTAAGACTAGGGGTCAGCACAGACAATAACCCTTGGGCCGGAGGCAAGTATATTTTAGGAAGGACTAGTACATGTATCAGCAATGCCGGAATGTTGCAGGTCCTTCAGGAACGTAGTGATTGTTCATCTTCATTTGTTAACTTAAAAATTCAAATATATATATTGCCTATCCCAAAACTCGACATTTTCATATCCCAAAGGAAAACGCTGTATAAAAAGAAGAAAATGCTTGTAACAAGAGATTCCTTCTTTTTCCACACTGTTTTTCCTTCCAAAGTTTTTCATTTCATAACCTACAGTTCGATTAAATTTTGATTTATTGCTAAAAGTGTCTCGCGTTTTCTTTGGAGGAATTTTATTTCTAAAACGGACCTGTAAAGCATAGAACAAGTAACTTCTACAGGATTGTGACAGAAAATACGTAGTGTCAAATCCTAAACACCATCCTCATATGTGGTATTGACCATCAAACATGAAATTGAGTAAGGAAACAACTGAAATGAGTTTGTTTAAAAGAAAATCTGACATTGACCTTCACAAATGACTTTAAGTTAGGAACAAACTGAAATACATTTGTTTAAAAGATACTATAATTGAAAATCAAAATCATCATTCATTACTTTTGCAAAGTATGTTCCCAAAGCTCAATGAAATTGTTTTTTTATTTATAACAATGACCTTGATAATTAATCTTGACATTGACAGATGATTTTGATTAATCTTTGTAAATAGGCTTTGTCACAAAGGATCCATGTATGAAATATGAACATCCTGTCTATAGCCGTTGTAAAGTTATTCACACTTTAAGATTATCAGATTGGTGAAATCTATATCTTACCCCACCCACTATCTTCTACACTTAAAGATTTTCGACTAACTTACCGGTTTTCGATTTCAATGAAACTTTCTGTAAACATTAAGAACATATGTTTCTTAATTTTAAAAGAGTTTGATAACTGGACTAGAGCTACAACTTCAAAATTTTAACCCTTTACCTCAGAACATTATTTCATTTTTTTCAAATTTTCATGAATTTTTCAAGAACTTTTTGGGAAATCTGTTAGGAGTAAACAGACATAAGATCCCAACCTATATAAAAACATAAAGGTACCAATTGTCTTTTAAATCAGTAACAAATTCTTTTTACAGATTCCAAAATTTCCTTGCAATGTGATTTTTTTCCTTACACCCCTTTGCATTTGATAAGATGTGCTTTCGGGTACTTTATGGTCGACCCTCTTTACTCATTTTGGAAAAAAAAGTCATTTCCTTAATCAGTATACCCAGTACTACAATTACCCACAATATCATAAAAATCTAAGCGTGGGCACATTTTACTATATATTTGGAACACCCCCTTTCGATGGCTTATCAAATTACTTTATTATGAGGCTTGTTTTGTCTATCCATAATGTACAGCATTCGGAACATCACTCGGTTATTTCCGTGAACGGCAACAGGTCGTGATATTCACTCGGCAATTATCGGACGATCTCCGAAGTCTCAGATCTATCTAAATGTAGGTTACGGAATCGGCCGAGTTGTGACGAATGCGTTAGATTGGCCGAGTGGTGTTCCGAATGGCCTATACAGTAGTACCACGCATGCGCGACCCCGGTTTTGAGTTTCCGCTTTTGTTTCGACAATTTTCTGACAATAACAAAAACTGTTTTGGAAACTGGAATGGATTTATTTGTAACATTCTGGAGTGGACTTTGAAAGAATTCTACTCAAGGTGATAATGCTGTAGCTCGGGATTTCATTTAACGATCTGTCATTTTGGCAGTTTTGTCAAAATTGATAGTTCACCGGATAATCTAGTTCAATCCGAATCTTGGTCTAGAAAAGCAGTCCCGTGGAAAAGGCCTGAAAGGTTGGTTGTTTTAACAGGTTTATATATTATTTTGTAGTAAAAATAATTTTCTACTAAGTAAGACCATATGCAAGGAGAATAACCTGAAATGGAGATCGAAATATCTCAATGGAAAAATAGAAATAGAATGTTTCACTCCTGGAAGAAACTTAAAACGGTATTCATAAAAAAGCTAAAGCTATTGTACGGGAAAATACTTCTTCTTGGTATTGACTTTGACTAGTAAAAGTATAAGAATATTGGTATTACTTTCATTGCTTCTTCTATGTGGAGATAATTAGTCAAATCCTGGATCAGATATTAAATGTAAAAGAAATTTGAACAAATTTCCAATTCAGGGCAATATTCACCATGGCAATGTAATGTTCAGCTCTTCATCAAGGGGTAAGCAATGTGTGTCATGTGGATTAACATTTTACTTAAGATTTTTACACATCCACTTAATAAGTTTGACTGGAAAAAAATCGGATTTGGATCATATTGGATTGCTGGGGATAATCTATACAATTTTATAAAACAGGGTTGCAATAATTCATATGAGTTTTTAGAATACAGGAATTGCCACCATATTTCTGTTGGTTAAATGAATATTTTTCATTTAGGATATTGAAAACTTACACTTGGGGATGAATAGCGATTATGAAGGCAGTTACCCTCTTGTTAAGCTTGAATTGGCTAGAGGGATAGGTTTATCTTCAAAGTAAAGCATATTCATTTGTTAGGAAGGTGTAGTTTCCATATGTAACCATCAATGATTGTTTTAAATTTTTGATTCCCACTCAAGAGATGTTCTCAAAACGCCACAATTTTCATTCCAATTGTTAATATTCAGTCCTGTCTTCAATTCAGGCCTTTCAGGCCTTTGATTGAGAAAAGGGAAATTAATTATTACAAGCAATATGTCAATTTCTTACATTTCCGCACAGTTTGGATAAACTGTAGTAATGTTGGATAAGCTGTAGTAACAAAGTTTTAGGTAAAGATGGAAAGTTTTTACATTTTTTTATCACATATTTGTTGTAAAAATTGAAACTCAGTCTACCCTAATATACTTGAAGTTTAAAACTGTTATTCAATTGATAATTTTGGATATGAAAAAGAAATGTAAGGTGGACTGTTTTCACAATTGTGACCTGTCACACAAAAATGGACCATCTAAGAAAGGCGATAAGTATTGATCATGGTAAGACTGGAGAATATGCACAGACTGATCAGGGTCAACACGCAAATGATGAATTTGTTGAATTAAGAATGATTATTCAATCTTCCTATGTAATTATCAGGGCTTTACTATTGTAAGTGCCTGTATATTTATAGACTCTTACAATGGTATTGTACTAACCCCTCCAAATACGTCTTTGGGTCAACTTATGCTGAATCTAATCCAATTTCCAAATATTTATCTAACAGTGTTCCCAGATGGTCCCTTGTTGAGTGAAGGGTCACAATTATGAAAGTTGCAATAATTTTGTAGAAAACCCAATGGGGATGAGATGGTTGAGAATTTCCCCAGTTTCACGTCTCAATTTATGGCTGACAGTGGAAATGTGTCACGCTCCGACGTGTCACTACACACAGAAAACCAACGTCTGAGAGAAATGTTGGAGAAGGAGAGATATCGTAGAAAGGTTGGTATTGTCCACAGTCATGAAGTTAGATAAAGAAGAGTTTTTTATAAGACTGGCTGATCTCAACTCTATAATAAAAGAGGTTAAGGTATTGGACCTGTAATAGATCCGCAATATTTTGGAAGTAATAAACTTGAACAGTGTTAACCGAGGTTTCCTAATGATTTTTATTAGGAAACCTTGGTCAACATTGTGAGAGACCATGAGTTCCGAAATGTTGCGGAACTATTACTGTTTCACTACCTTAAGATCAAAGTCGTAACAGATTCTATTTCTCAGGCAAACAGCAGTTTTGTGTGTTAAACCCATTTTGAAATACCAAAATGATATTTTAGCTCATATCCAATATATTCAAATGTGCACAAAGCAAAGACTCTCACCAGCCTCTGCAGCCGCACAGTCTGACCAGAATCTTCACTATGCACTATTTAGATAGATAAGGTCTCAAAGTTCATTAGGGTAGTCAGGTTGTCATGTAAATGCACTTTGTAGATGTCCAGGCTATTCAATGTTTCTGCTTGTGCACATGACAAATCGTTGGAAATGTCATTTACAGGCTCATTTAGCAATAACATGTGTTAGATGATGTCATGATGACGTCATATCCAATGTAATCTTACACATCTCCGAAAGCTGATTGTTATAGAAGACAAGGAGAGCTATGCGACTAAAATCTCTGAATTGAGGTTCATGCCAATCCGGGAATATTACTGGTTTGGCAGAATGTATTGACAAAGATCAGTCTGCACATATGTTCAGTCTGATTTTAGTCTATACCACCTGTTTTTTTTCTATTTTTAGCTCCACTGGCCGAAGGCCAGCGATCTATTGTCATGGCAGAGTGTCCATCCGTGCGTGCGTCCGTCCGTGCGTCCGTCTGTGCGTAAACTTTTTCTTAAAACATCTTCTCCTCCCAAACCAATGGGCAGATTTAAACGAAACTTGGTAGAAATGATCCTTGGGTGGCCCTCTTCTTAAATTGTTCAAAGAATTTTGATTGGCCCCCAAATATGGGCGTGGCAGGGCTTGGCATTTTTTCACTTTGAAATCTTTAAAAATCTTCTCCACCCAAACCATTGGGCCGATTTTAATGAAACTTGGCATGGATGTTCCTTGGGTGACCCTTTACTTAAATTGTTCAAGAAATTTTGATTGGCCCTTAAATATGGGCGTGGCAGGGCGGGGCTTATTTTGAGCCAGAAATCTTTAAAAGATATTTCCACCTGAACCACTGGGCCAATTTCAATGAACCTTTATCAGAATGTTTCTTGGGTGACTATTTGCTTAAATTGTTCAAGAAATTTTGATTGGTCCATAAATATGGGCGTGGCAGGCGGGGCCTATTATGAGCCAGAAATCTTTGAACGATATCTCCTTCTGAACCTTATGTTATGATAAGATGGGTCAAGGGTTGCAGGTTCATTGTGATTGAGTATTTTGGTGCAATATGGACCAGAACCAGTTAATCATTATTAAATAGGTCTCAGGAGATTTCAGAGTGTAAATGTATTCATTTAAAATAAGCTTTATTTAATGAAAGTCTAAAGATTTTTAAGCCAGTGGAGCGATACTGGCCCCCTTGGGCCTCTTGTTTACCAAAAAAGTTTTAAAATAGTATTTTGTCAAAGTCAAATCCTAACTCAAAAATAGGAAAAACAGAGCTTTCAGCACTTTTATTAAATATATGATTTTACAAAGGTTTTATATTCAGCATGACAAGGGTTAATGCTTATGCCCCATGATATATAGGTCAGGACAATATTGTGCCACAAGGGTCTGTCTGTCTATCTGTCCATTTGTCTGTCCATTTGCAAAAATTAAGCCTGTGATATAAACATTTTCCCATAACTTCAACACAATTTGATTTATTATGCTCTTATTTGGCTTAAAGGTTCTTCAAATCGATTTCACTTTTTGAAGGCCAAGGTCATCGAACATGGTTAATGATGATTATCAAGGTCGTAATTCTAAAGAGGGAATAGCTGTTTGCTATGTTGTGAGAAGTTGTGACCAGACCCTTTTGCCATCATATCTATATATGTGACACATCACATGAAAAGGGACCATCTGCTAACTCTGTAAAATAAATAAAGGAAAAAGGGATTGGGTCCAGCATAGGTCAACCAGAGGTGGCATTTCAAAAATTCTTTCACATGAAGATAGATTGTTCATTCTAGATTCAGAAAATAAGCACATTGCAAAAGGTTTTGACCCATCGTCAGTCTGCGCAACCTGCGCAGTCTGACTAGGGTCGACACTTTACGTGCTACCCAGATGGTCCCTTTTCGTGTGATGGGCTGGGCCTTCTCTGGGGTCGCCATTGTCGCCAAGTGTGAAAATGAAATGAATTTGGTGATAAAAAAATGAAATTGGCGATTGACTGGCAACAAAAAAATCTGAATTTTGACCCATCAGCGATTATTGATCATTGACATAGGCTGAGAGGATATTGTGTAGACACACTCATGAGTGACTGTCAATTAATTGAGGCAAAAGGCATATGTGTCAACTAGTAACCTTTTGGCTACCCTTAATACTTCTGTGATTGTTTACAAAAATTAATTGCCAATTAAATGTTAATTGACATTCAAATACGGTCCCCTGGACAATGAGCTTTATAACAGGAACATAAAATTTTATCAAGCACTTTTTTTTAAGAAAAATAGCACCAAATTTGACTCCTAAAATCCAAATTTGGCTCCAACTTTTTCGATTTGGCGAAAGTGTTGGTGAAAAGAAATTTCAGTTCAGAGAAGGCCCTGGATGGGTCACATATGTAATATGAAATAATATGTATAAAACCATGTACAAATGATGGCAATAAAATATGTTAATACTCAACTAATTTTAAAGTATTGCAGTTTTCAGGCATCGTGGTTTACCAAAAAAAAATTATATTATCATAATCATATTTTATCATCATTTGGGAATGAATTAGCATTCACTTACACTCCCTGTTTAAAAAGAATATGTAATTTGATTTTCTTCCCGAAAGTTATCTTTGATAAATGCAATGGATAATGTTAGAAATAACAGCTAAACATATAGAAGCAGTCTGTTTAATGTACGTAATATCAAACATCAATTAAGGGAAAATTAGAGAACACAACTCCAGAATGGCATTATTCTGATTTTACACTCTCAGGTACATATTTAAAGAAGGTTTACAACTGGCCTTTAACAATTTTAGAGTATTATATAAGCGATTAACCTTATACAAAATACTCTTGAAAAGAACTAAAATGTAATTTGGATAGAAAGCATTGTTGGAAATAAAAAGCTTTTAAACCCTTGAAATGGTGAAGCAAGTATAATTTCTGCTTTTTGTAAGAGGTTAAGTCAAAGATCAGTCTGTACATTTGTGCAGTCCAAACTTACTTTATACCACCTGGTTTTCCTGCTTAAATCGGCTGCCATCATAGTGCAGTTTGTAGATCTTTAGACTGTCAGTCTAAAGATCCCGGGTAAAAACCCCGATGGCGGCACTCATTCTTTTTGACTATTTGTATCCCACCAATGGGTTGATAGTCGCAGAGCTATGTGAGATAGCAGCTGGAGGCTAGGAGAGGATGATGTGGTTGTACTGGTGAGAGAAATACCAGAAATCCATTGTTAGGTGCTTCAGCCACCATTATATAACTGAAAGATTATTGAAAGAGGTGTAAAACTCCATTCAAATAAACAAACCTACTTAAATCAGAATTGTTTGGAAAATTTTATTTCCAAAATAAAAACTAATACTTAATTAGTGCATCCAATACTTTAAGCACTTTTATTCTTTAAATGCAAATATATCAGTTTTTAGCTCCACTGGCTGAAAGCCACTGGGGCTATTGTCATGGCGTTGTGTCCGTCCGCCTGTGAGTCAGTGTGTCCGTGCGTGCGTCCCTAAACTTTTTCTTTAGAAATCTTCTCCTCAGAAACTACTGGCTGAATTTCAACCAAACTTCACAGGAATGATCCTTGGGTGACCCTCTTTCAAAGTTGTTCAAGAAATTTTGATCCAATGAAAAACATGGATTTAATGGGCGTGGCTTATTTCCAAATATGGTAAAAAGTGAGTTTTCTCAGATTCTAATTGATGGATACCAATGAAATTTTACATGAATGATCCTTGTGTGATCCTTTAAAGTCTACAAAAGATTATTGAGATCGGATGAAAAATATGCATTTTATAGGCGGAGGTCATTTCTCTGTATGTTTTATAGTGGAAACTTTGGAAATCATTTTCTCAGAATGTAAGGGATGGATATCAACCAAATTTCACTGGAATGGTCCTTGAGTGACCCTCTATCAGTCTACCAAAAATTATAGTGATTGGATGAAAATAATGTATTTTATGGGCGGAGGTCATTTCTCTATTTGTTATATAGTGGAAACTTTGGAAATCATTTTCTCAGAATCTAACCAATGGATATCAACCAAATTTTACTGGAATAATCCTTGAGTGACCCTTAATCAGTCTACAAAAAATTATTGTGATCAGATGAAAATATGCATTTTATGGGCGGATGTCATTTCTCTTAAAGTTATATAGTTGAAACTTTGAAAATGATTTTCAACATCAGTAGAATCCAAAATATCTAAAAGTCTAGTCAAAACTTTTATTGCTTTCAAGAATTTCAAGCCTGTGGAGCGACTCAAGCCATTCATGGCTTTCTATGATGACAAAGTTTAGAATAGCAAAATATTTCTTGTTTTTCTGCAATGATTTCTTGAGATAAAATGTAAGTATGAATGGTAGTAATATTGCTTATGATGTACTTTTTCTTTCAGCATTGTGAGCAGTTTATTCAGCAGTTGAATGTTAAGGTATGTAAATTACTTATCTTTATTGTTTTTAAGATTGTAGATAAAATGATTTTGTTCATTGAGGTATAGCTTAAAACTTAATCATTTGGTTCACATAAGGGAAGTTGACTCATACAGAATTATGCCCTAGAATGGTTGCTTATTTACAAGATTTGATTGACATATACTTGAATTGTTATACACTCCACCTACAAAGTAGAATGGGGTATGTTGGATTCACCATGTCTGTCTGTCCATCTGTCTGTTTTGTTGATTCGTCTGTCCATCTGCTCGTTCATCTGTCTGTCCCTACGTACACAATTTTGTTTTTGGACTCGAAGAACCAAGTGACCTAGAATCATAAAACTTCATACAAATGCTGCTTATGGCCCAGGGAGGTGCCCTATTGTTTTTGGTTCACAAAGATCAAAGGTCAAGGTCACAGTCAGCCTTTGTTAATTTTCATTTCCAGACTCTTACTCAAGAACTAAGCAAGCCAGAATCGCGAAACTTCATGTAAATGCTGCTTATGACCAAAGGAAGTGCCCTATTGTTTTGGGTCACATAGGTCAAAGGTCAAGGTCACAGTAAATGTTTTTTAAATTTTTGTTAGACCTTTTCTTTTCCAGACTCTAACATAAGAACCAAGTGACCTAGAATCAATCACTGGCATACAATTTGAAATCTCAATATTTGCTGCACTAATAGCACTTATTAGGACAAGGGCTGGTAGAGAAGGTGGGGTGTGTGTGTGTGTGGGGGGGGGGGGGTATTAGTCCGCTTTGTGACAGCTCTAGTTAATTTGGAGAGTGAAATCACTCCCACTATGAGGTGTTTTGCTTAAGATTAAGAAATTATAAATTTCAGATCCTTGAAATGCAGCAGCAATTAGCAGTGGCCGTGTCAACAGACAAACGAAAGGACCTCATGATCGAACAGCTTGATAAGGTAAAATGCAATGTAACAGTAGAACCTATCAAAGTAAATTTAATCTTACAAAAAGTAACATCTTAAATTTTTTTTCTTGATAGCACTATCTTAAATTAAGGTAGAGGACCTGTAATAGTTCTGCAACATTTCATCACTCATCAACTTTTACAATGTTGACCATGGATTCCTAATGAAAATGATTAGGAAACCTCAGTTAACACAGTTAAAGTTCATTACTTCCAAAACGTTGCAGAACTATTACAGGTACACAATTTAATGCAAACTGCAGATTGTAATGTGAAAATTGCCTGAAAGTGATTCAGGATTCTTGGATTTGTTTGTGAAATTTTGATTGGGTTGATGACATTGGCTCAGAAGTCTGTCGGGTCACTGACAAATGATCCCATAAGACGAAATATAAAAAAATCTCTTTCTCTGTAACTACTGGATGCACTCAAACTTCATTGGAATGATGTTTAGAACATGCTCTTTCAGATTTGTTCATTAAATTTGATCAGGCTGATAAAAAATCGGCTCTATGGTCTGTTGCGTCACTGAAAAATGGTCCAATATGATGAAATTTTGGGAAAAAAAAATCATCTTCTCTGAAACCACTGTTCAGAATTCAACCAAACTTCATAGGAATGATACCTAGGACACACTCTACAAGATTTCATCATTTGCTTTTGATTGGGCTCTCACCATGGCTTGATGTATACTGTAGTAACCAGATAATGATCCCATGAAGTGAAATATGAAATGATTTACTTCTCTGAAAATAATTATTTAAAATAAATGATTTTTGTTAGGATGGGTCTTCAGATGGACCTCTGTCAGAATTCTTTGTATTTGGCATTTTGATTCTGCATCATGGAAAAGGGGCTTTCAGGGTAAAATTTATAGTTAACATGACTCCTACATTTCGTTATGGATTTCCCTGAAACTCCTGTGTATATGTTCCTCATAGTTTGCCCATGCACACACTGTACCTTAATCTGCATCGTGGAAAAAGGGGCTTTCATGTAAAATTCCTTGTAAAAATGAACCCTGCACAGGGTTCTCCCCAGAAAATTTTGAAGGCGTAGTGGCATATGCGTGTGGCTATATTGTCTGATTACTTTGTATTTCTGTTAATAATAAAGGATGATTACAGTAGTTTTACTGGATAAGGCTGTTTATATTTGTGAAGCTGAACTTCTGCACTGATGAATATACAATTTGATTTGAGCTTAATCTTTTTTCTTTGACACCTTTATAGCATCTCCACATAAATAATCTAACCCCAAAATCATCAATAAATTGTTGCATGATGGCTTAAACTCTCCCCCCCCCCTTTCCCTCCTTTCCCTTATATCCCTTCCCTTTAATAGAATATATTGTGTACTTAAAGACTATTACAAAAGAAATGAAGAAAGTTGGAATATTTAAGAAAATAGAAAAGTCAAAGAAAACAGTAAATCGACTGCTCTTAGGCTGTGTTATGCTCATATAATTGAGAGTTCCAAGGACAGCACTGCATGTATTGTCAACTTTTATAGGTCACTATCTAATAATGTATATAAGGAGTTTTTAAAATCCTTGGGAAGTCCTTGTATGATTGAGGAAGGCCCTTCTCAAGAAATAAGTAAAACTAGATGCTATAATACAATTATTTTCTAATGTGTTCACAAAGCCTTTTCCATATCTTATTTTCCCCAAAAATATCTCCAAGAGCATTATTATATTCAACATTTACCATTTAACTTATTTATAAGTTGATAACTAGTTTGTTTTGAGAAGCCATTGACAGGACTTTTATCACTTTGATTTTACAAGGTTTTTTTCTTCTTTTTTTTTAACATTAATTTCCCATATCAATTTCTATGACCAAATTTAGAAATATTAGAATTTATCTTCATTGTAAATCTGGAATGGAAAAAAAAAAAAAAAAGAATAAAAATGTTTTTGGTTGAACATATCAGGGTACGAATCTAGTTTAGAAATGGCATCCCTGTGGAGAATAATCAAAAGGTTTGTTTCAATTTTCTAACTAAAAGTAGATTTAATGTCCATATAAATTGGATAGTAAGCTTGAGGTAAGTGAATTTTGAACAGACAGACTGTCTGCAATGTGTCTTATTTCGCCTAATTCTCGGCTGTAGAAAGGTCGCGAAAACTGCATATTCTTGCCGATCTTTTGTTTAATATAATCAAAATTCACATTGGAACATACAGGTAAATCTAGTTTGACTTGAGCAAATAGTTGTGAAAACAATTTTTTCCATTGTTTCCGGTGGATCTCGGTAAAATTTGGCAATTTTCGGTAAATGAAGCAGACCGTTTCGTATTGGTACCCATCCTATATTCTCTGTTACTGGACGTGTTGAACGAGTGAAAATAAACCAACCATGAAGAAAAAATCGATAATCACCAATTAGCAAGGGTCTTATCAATTAGGGATACTGTGTAATTGACAGTATACAACTTCCCACAAAGCGATTATGTAATGACCATCGTCTGCAATCAGTTTTATTGCTTGTTTTGACCCTTTGTTCAGAAAGAAATTAAGCTGTATCGGTGATCAAATTTAAGCATATCGGGGTTCTTAAGGTGTATCGGCAACCTGTTAAATTTCTTGAAGGCGTATCGGGGCCGATACGCCATAAGGGCCTGGGGAGAACATTGCTGCATATTTTGTTGATGGATTTTCTTAAAATGTACATACAATGGTCTTTTTCATCTGGCTAATGTACATATTGTGACCTATGATGATGTGTTATCAGTGAAGGAGTAGTAAAATTCCTTGTACACATACTGCCTCCTATATTAATTAATGTAATTTCCTGAAGCTTTCAAGAGTGTTCACCATTATTTCACCATATTAAAGCCGCATGGTGGTATGATGCCATGTTGCAATGCCATGTCACAGAAAAAGGGGGCCTTTGTTGTGGTAAGTTCTATGTTATCACAACTGCTTGTACACAGATTTAGAATAAACTTTCAGAGAATCAATGACTATGATTTAGTGATGGCAGATTAATCGATTATAATCGATAATCAGTTGGTTTGGGCTTCCAATTGTGATAATTGACTACGAAACTTCATAATTGATTAATCAATTACTAACACATAAATGAAATCCAAAATTTCAAAACTTACATCAGTTTGATGGCTCAGCGTGAAACAGTTGTAACTGCCTATATATTTATAGGCAGTTACAACTGATTTGAGCTGAGCCATGATAATCTGCAGAATGAGTCTTTGGTCATGAGTTTTAACTAAATGTTCACATTCTATTCTTCAAAGGACAATACTGGAAGTGCTGTAATAATTTCTAAGAAAACGATTGTACAATCGATCATTGGTTGATTTACATTTCCAACTAAAAACTGATTATTGATTGTGAGCTGAAACTGATTGCCCAACAACACTGTCATTATGTTACCCTTTCCAAATTTTCTTGGTTTTAAGACATTCCTAACTTTCACTAAGACCTGTAACGATAATCTCCTTACAAATCAACCAAATCTTGGCTAAAAACTTTCTGAAGTATTTTAATATCACTGGTCACTGATGTTTCTGAGTGGAGTGTGACAGTGGAGCAATACAAGCCCTCCTGGGCCTCTTGTTAAAAACTATCAGTTAAGGTGGCAATGGACAGCATCCTCCCGACTCTTTAAACCGGAAGTTGGTTTTTGTTTATTTTACAGCATATTTTGCGCATTTTTTTAAAGACCGGTTTCATAAGATTTTGCTGATGGCAATAATGTGGAATAATGATGGTAAAATTACATAACTAAGCTTCTTTTCAACAAGTGATATTTATTGCATGACTGGATCATTTAATTAAACAAAAAAAATGCATTATAAGTATCATTTCATTAGGAGGGGTAGTAAAATAATGAAAAACTTTCTTATTTGCATGGAAAGGTATGCTGAATTTTTCACCAAATTAGCGTAAAATATTGTTTTCAATTATGTCGGAAAATAAGAAAAATTCATTTGGTAATTTCTTCAAAAAATAGGTTTTTGTTGCATTTTTACCCCGTAAAATTACAAAAATTAGTGCATTTGTAACTTTTGAAGGCACATTGTGCAAATGCAATTGTTCAAAGAGACAGCCATTGTGTACACGTATAAGGTCTATCAAAATGTATGTGTATCATAGCTATAAGCAGGTACTGAGTTTATATTAGACCTAAAACGAATATAAACGTTTTACTGAAAAATGGCCAATACCACTCAAGGGCGGATAACTCTAGCATGAAAACGAGTATGGAAAGGTACCTTCAAATTTTGATATAATGACTATACAATGCTAATCTATGGCATATGTGACCAAGAAAAAAATTCATTCGTCGGAAAAAAATGGCACCATGTGTCCATTGCTACCTTAATGGATCAGTTAATGGATAATGTTGTTAATGCACAACTTCACAAAAATGCTTAAAATGTCATGCATATGCTTAAATTTGATCAGTGATCATTAATTTCATAGCAATGAGTGACTTTTTGCTTTCATCTTATCTTTAGCAACTAGCTCTGGTTGTAGAAGGCTGGAGAAAGAGGGATGCAGAGAAAGATGAGTTGGTAGGAAGTTTACAACAAGAGAAAGTAGAGGTAGAGAATAATCTACATAAACAACAACAGGTATGAATACATATCTTATTTATCAAAGTGGGATTAATTAATGGGAGATAATTAGCTGTAGGATATTCGCATTAGAAAGATGAGTTAGTAGGGAGTTTACAGCAATAGAAAGTCAAGGCAGAGAATTATCTTGACAAACAACAACCAGTATGAGTACACATTGAGAAGTAATTCTCATTTATCTAATCTATCTTGTCTTGTCTGTGTATATGCTCTGCACATTATATGAACTCACTCGTAAACAAGTTCTTGTTATGAAAAGCTTGAGAGTTGATAGGGTGTTTACTATATGAGAAAAGGGAACGCAGAGAATAATCATCATGTCGCTTTCATTGTACATTGCACTTAAATGGGATCGGCTGGTGCACCATCTCATGACTTCCTGTTGTTTCTCACACCAGTACAACTGCAACATGCTTTTGGGTGGTTTATCGAGAAATAATGGTAGATTATAACTTGATAATCTCACTGCAAAAGCAGTGAAATTATCAAAATTTTATACCCTGCTTTTGTGCATTTAACCCTATATGACGTCATCTATGTGGGGCGAAATAAGTGACGTCACAATGAACGTTGCATAGCAATCACGCGCAAAATGACACGCTTTACGAAAATATGTCCCAGAAATGTCACATTTTGTCTCATTTTTGCATTCAAGAAATAGAATAATCGTTTATTTTACGTGTAAGACCGATAAATATTTCATGTCGTGAACAACATAAGCTATATTTTCACTCGTGGCTTTGCCACTTGTGAAAATATAGCTTTTGTTGTTCACTCAATGAAATATAAATCGATCTCACCCTGAAACAAACGATTATCCTCTATTTCATCCAAGCAACCAGTTACCAATCCCATCTAGAAGTACTTCTTATTATTGGCTCATTGGTAAAAGACAAATTAGCCTGTGTGTGACATTTCCAATGATTTCATCTTTGGGTTAACAGCTATCATTAATGCATCATAAAAAGCTACACAGTGTGATTGGAAGAAATTCCTGACTGTCTAAAGACACTTTAAGATCTTATCTATGTAAAAATTGCATAGGGAAGACTTTGGTCAGACTTTGCACAGGCTTGCCAGAGTCTTTGCTTTGCGCACATTCTGAATTGTTGGAAATGTCATGCACAGGCTCAAATATCATTTGTAACAATGACTTTTGTCAAGTGTCAGATAAAAGTTGGCTGATACAGGATCCCAGTACATTGTACTAAAGGCTCAGTGTGTTTCCGACTGAGCTAACCAGTCTAAATCTCAGTTTGAGAATAAGGATATAAATGGCTATTTAGATTGTTTTCTTACTTCAGGAGCATTTGTTTTGCGCATTGTTGGCCTAGTATAAATTGTCTTAGGCTTATGGTCATAAAAATGTATGTTTTATAAGGAAAGGTTGTTAGTTTATACTAATTTATTTTAGTTTGATTGCGACAAAAGGTTGAAATGATACACTTCTTTTAAAATAAGACTTTTCAGGGGTAAAAGTAAGAGGGAACAAAGCCAATCTGAAATTTTCACTTCCAGAATGAAACCCTATGTTGTGGGTACTCATTGGAATTGCTTCAATGAAACAATTCCAATGAGTACCCACAACACAGGGTTTGAGTAAGAGTTGTTTGCGATATTTGATAAAATCTAAAAAACACCCAACAATGTATAGCTCTGACTTTATTCTGAGTATACTTCTCTGTGACAGATGATCAACCAGTTTGAAAATGACATGTCGGAGGCTGTCGAAGCATTAAGACAGGAGAGAGAGAAGGCTGCTGTATGTACTGGAGAAATGAAGGAAAAGGTAGGATAATGCAATTTATTGGCCTAATTAGATAAGAATAGATGACATCAACACATTCACATATTCCATCACATGATTAATAAAAAATGGACTCATGCAAGTGTTTTCCAAAGGAAATACTTTTTTTCAGTCTGATTCATATTTTCTTGGCCCGTTGATGAAGCAGTTTTGTATGGTTATATGTTACATGCTATTGAAACATAGGCGAAATATCAATCTAAAAGATTATGACTTCAAGGAAAAATTCACAAACAAGTCCCTCATCTCAGAAAAAGCCACTATGAAATCAACAAATACATTGATCAGTGACTGCACTTAGTAAAATCATGAAATTGAAATTGACCTTGATCAAACTATTCTAAATTGCTCACTCAGCACTCCTTTATTCATTCCAAACACTCACTCAAAAGTGTTGGAAACAATTAAAAAGATTGTTGAAACGATAATTATTTCATTGAAATATTTCAAGTTTTCAACAACTTTTTGGCTTGTGTGTATTTTAAAGCGGCTGAGTGGTAAGTGAAGACATGGATGTTGGAAAGTATGTGGATTTTTGTAAAGGGAGTTATTAAAATATCGATAATTTCATCCAAGTTGGAAACAATAGGCTAATTTGTTCACCTACTATTTCAGATAGCAGAGACAGAAAGAGCCAAGTCTCACGCTGAAGAGTTGTTGAATGCAGAACAAGAGAAATGTCAGTTGATTGAGAAAGAGTGTGAAAACGTGCGTGAAGCTAGGGATACTTTGGACAAAAAGTTGGAACAGATGCAAAGAAGACTGCACAGGGTAAGTCTCTCAGGTTTTTGTGGCTGTCTCTAGACGTTTTTTTCATGCCACCATATCTATAAGATCAGGGGCCTATTATTCTACCATTGTCCTTGCAGTTGGAAGCACATCAGACTGTCAATCTACAGGTCCCGAGTTTGATCTGCAATAGTGGCACGCATTCTTTCTGACTATTTGTCTCTCACCAATGGGTTGATGATTTTGGACCTATGTGAGATAGCAGCTGGAGGTTAGAAAAGGATGAAACTTTTATCCTGGTTAAAGAAAATCAGGAATTGATTGTTAGGTGCCTGTGCAATATAACTGAAATATTGTTGAAAGTGGCATAAAACCCCATTCAAACAAAATCTAATCCGTCTATCTGTAATTTTGTCCGTCTGTCTCCAGAGCTTATCATTTTGAATTACTAATCTATTTAGACCTTATCATGCTGAATAAAAAAAATAAAAATGTACCTTGAACTATGATGAACTGTTGATAACAGTATTGTATCAAACACTTTTTCTGAAAAATGCCAGTGGCAGGGGGAATCTGTGTTTAGCAAACTTATCTTCATCATGTTTTCTTTCTCCAGTCTGTAGTTTTTAAAAAGGCATACTTGAATTGAAACTTGTATAAGTCCATCAATATTTGTGCTTTCTGATTAGCTGAATAAATGATTTTATTTGTCATATTAATTTTGAGTGCACAGCTATTTATTAGGCCTACGTACTAAGTAGTCCATAGGAAATCTGTTTCTTTATTGATAGATAATTACAGTTGAGCTGCATGATATTAGATTTTAAGATGAAGAAAGTTTTTAATGATTTTACGGAGGTATGAAATTAAAAGATTATCACTTTCATGTATTCATAAAGTGTGACTAGGCTTTTAGATTCACACCTCCATAAATTAACAAATACTATTTTGGATTTC
Organism: Fragum whitleyi; assembly: GCA_948146395.1. NCBI lineage: Eukaryota > Metazoa > Mollusca > Bivalvia > Cardiida > Cardiidae > Fragum > Fragum whitleyi. Next base: position 37,761,307 of record OX411557.1, on the reverse strand, counting down.
AAATAAGAAATGCTTGCATAAATCCTATTTTGTTGGTAGTCATTTAAATTGTCTCTGTGAGACAATTCAAATGAATACCCACTATATAGGGTTTTAATGAGGAATTCATCCCTTACATAATTTACTGAAAAATTCTTATGATCCTCTCTTTCTGCAGGAACAAGATGAATGGTTTCAGAGGGAACAAGAATTACTTCAAAGGATTGAGGAGGTCGGAGAGAAAAATGCTAAAATCCTGCAGATGGAAAAGGTATGATTTTATTATATGAGCCTGTGCATGACATTTCCAACATTTAGAAATGTGGTTGAGGGGCAAATATTAAGCAGCCTAGAAAGCAACATACTATTGGAAATGTTGGAAATCCCAAACATAGGCTCATATGCTTTAAGGACTAAGCAGGACTTGTATTATTTTTTTCAAATTCAGAAGTAATTGACCCCTGAACTGTGAAATTGTTGGGATCATAATTACTGTTTTTGGAGTTAAATCGATAAACTAGGAGGATAGTAACTTTATCATGCAATGGAGCCTGTATTCACCTGTCTGATAACATAACATGATATCAGACAGTCTATTTTTAGAAACAATTTGCATACACTTTCACCTGAATTTTCTAATTTTTTAAGGGATTATCATCCTTTAGCACTGAAAAATGATTGCATGATAAATAGAATAATATGCGAGTGTCTTAAAATATCAATGTTATCAGGTCTCGGCTGTGAAAATTTATCATGACTCCCGCAAAGCCTCGTCATGATAAATTCTCCCAACCTCGACCAGATAACATTGTTATTTTTAGACACTAACATGTTATTCGGTATGTTTATGGTTAAGCTAATTGACTTCTTTAATTTATCTCCCTTATATTATTACAAGAGATTTATAATTAGAAGGGCAGTCTAGGGCCATCTTGACCCTGTTGTTAAATAACTAAAATTTTGTTTTTGCATCACCATTTGTGTAGTCTGGCTCGTTGGCTGAGTTGTTAGAATGCTCAACTTGTTTTCTGATGGATGCTTGGTTGGAGCCCCAAAGAAGGGAGAGGTGTATTGGCAGGACACTTTACAGACAGAGCCCCAGTCCACCCAGCTGAAAAACTGTGTATTAGTGGATAGAATCCATTGTCTCTCTCTCTCTCTATGTGTATGATAAGATTAAGTCCTGGGGTTATAAAACTTTTCTCAGGCTCAGGTTCAATTTTCTCAAAATTTTAAATTAGAATAAATGTATGAAAATAAAAGATAATATTAATAAGTTGTTATTCATAACAACTTAATAATATTATCTTTTATGTTAATATATTAGAAAGAGTATTTAAACAGAACAACGGCTTTAATCTCAAATTGAAATTTGAGAAAATTTTGAATTGAGCCTGAGAAAAGTTTTATAACCTCTGGCCCTGGAATGGGTAAAGACCACGAGGTAAACTAGAGTCTCTTGACCCTTTATTGTATTCTCCTCAAGGAAAAGATATTGATCCCTTTGTATTTGTGTCGGGCCGCGGTCATAGTGCATTTGGTGACAGGTCGGACTGTCAATCTAGAGGTCTTGGGTTTGATTCCCAATAGTGGCACTCATTTTTGACGACTATTTGTCTCTTACCAATGGGTTGATAAATCCTAGACCTATGTGGGATAGCAGCTGGAGGTTATGAAAGGATGTAATGCTAGTACTGCTGTGAGAAATACCAGGAAACCGTTGTTATGTGCTCTAGCTATATAGCTGAAAGATTGTTGAAAGTAGTGTAAAACCCCATTCAAGCAAAGAAAACAAAATTTATTTGTATCACCAGGCTAAATTTGAGGAACAAGGAAAGCTTGCAGAAGAGGTTGTAGAACAGCTACAAGAGGCCAATAATACTGTGAAACGCCTTGAGATGGAACTAGAGGCTGCTATGAGGGAGAAGGTAATTTGAAATTCTCGAGGTGCATTTGATGGATGTAGATGAAAATCCCACTCTACCAACTCTCCATCTTAAAAATCCTAATTAGGATCTTAAGAATCTTGCTCTAACAAACACACCTCTGGATGTATTTTGCCTTTGTGCAAGCAGTTGGGTTTTTGTTGGCTCAAGTATTATGGCTCCACCTGGATCCCTGGGGCCTGAAATTATAAAAAAAATTCTCATGCTCTACTGAGAATTTTCTCGAATTTCAACTTGAGATTAAACCTTTAATTCTATTGTAATACCGTAGGATAAACATATGGACATAAAAGATAATATTATTAAGTTGTCTGAATATCAATTTTGATCAAGTTAATGTCAATTAAACTTATATTAAAAAGATGACTTTGAAAATTAGGAATTAAAGTGTTATGTTGAGTGGTTATGTATGACTATTTCTTACAAAGATAGCCATAAAAATTACCTATGAAAATCCTCATACTAATTTGACAACACAAATCATAATCATGACTTATTCTGTTGTTAAGGAAATTTACATATAGGGGGATGTATTTTGGTTTTTGAATTAAAGTATTTCATTATTTCTTATTCAAACCCTATGTTGTTGGTACTCATTTTCAATGTCTCATTGACATGATTGAAATAAGTACCCACAAGAGTTTATTAAAGAATATTGTAGACTTGCTTTTCCCCATCTTATCAGGTCCCCCTGGATAAGCTTATGGTATGATTGTAAGGTCAAGCATCAAGTTCATGTATCATAATATTTACCCTTCAGAGAAAAGTATATAGGGTTAATTCACAAAAAGATGACGCTATTATTGCATAAAACAAAAGACTATAGTATTTTTTCAAACAGAAATTTCAAAATAATTCATAGGAAAGCTTTTAAACTAGCTCCAAAACCAATAATATGTAAGAAAAATTGCTTTTTGAATTGCAATGTCACTTTTCTTTATACTGACGTTACTTGGTAAATTTACGATGTCCCAAAATTTAACTTGGAAATAAGATCAACGTCTTTATTTATGCTCTATGTTAATGGTAGACATAGAAACTGATAAAGTGTATAGGCCCAGTCATAGGATGTTAAAGTGGAAAAAGCCAGGCGTTAATGGCATTTCGATTTACTTAAAAATCCATGTTTTCTTATCACCCAGTTTTGTATGTTAACATATGCCTTTAACGACCTGTAAACATTTAGTTTATGCAATAATGTGTTTTACTATTAAATATGCCTGTCAAAAGTGCAAAGTTATGACCATGGTCAGATCACATGATCTGACTATGGGCAGTTCCTTTTCATACTGCTATGGATGTTCATTTTAGACAGAATACATATATTTACAATTTGACAGGAGAGTACTAAAGTTGAGATGGGTATCATGGAAGCAAAGTTTGAGAATGCACAGAGAGTGTTAGAGACTGATCTACAGGCCCAGATGGAAAAACAGGTGGGGTACATTTTTATACACTGCCAAAGGTGGGGAAGATTTTTATACACTTCCAAAGGTGGGGAAGATTTTTATACACTTCCAAAGGTGGGGAAGATTTTTATACACTTCCAAAGGTGGACATTTATTGTATCACCTGTCTGTCTATCTGTTCATCTGGCTGTCTGCAAGTGTGTCTGTCTGTTAGTCTAACTCTTGTTAACACAACTTCTGATTCAATTAAGGACCAATTCCCATGGAACTGTCACAGAATGTTCCTCATTAATTGACCATGTGCATCTGGTTGGGATTTCGTGATATTATGCTGCATCCCAGAAAATTTTTGAAAATTTTATCATAAATTTTGACTGTGGCACTCTTATTGACCAATCACACCAAAATAATATAATTCTAGCTGAGTCCATCAATATTGGTGAATACTGATTGGCTGGAAAGTTGGTTTTATTGCCCAATGAAAAAAAAATTGAGTATGCAGCTTCCGCAAAAAGTAGTCCCCTTGGGAATCTGTTTCTTTACTGAAAAAGTTTCATTTTTGCTTCATGATATTATATTATAAGATATTAAAAGACAATATATTGATGTCATAAATGTGTGAAACTAAAAATCTAATCACACTCATGTATGAATCCTCTTTGCATATTCATACAGCATGATTAGGTATTTAGTTTCATACCTCTATGAAATCAACATATTCTCTCTTCATCTCTTAAATGGATCAGCTAGGAAGTGTGAAAATATAAGAGCCAAGGGCTCACACAAGGTACAAAGTGGAGTAAGAGGCTTTGGCTTAGGAAGTATGGGTTGAAATAAGAAGTCTTACAATTGACTTTCATTGATTGGTCTGCCTGATATGGGTTCAATTCTTTTGATCTTTAAAGACTCTTTTGAGTATAGAATGGGCATTCTATTTTCAATATTTAATATGCTGTCTTAGCTAACCTGTGAACTAAACATTTTTCCATAACTCAAGAATTTTTTACCATAAAAGCATCATTTTTGGCATGAAGAAACACATCATGAATACTAATTATATACTGTTAATGTCTTATGATATCGTCAATGTCATTAAGTAAGAAAAATCTTGTGAAAAACTTATTGTTTTTTTACCCACGGAAGGGACTTTCTTTTTAAAACCTTAGTGTTGCAATCATTTGAATAAATTGTTACAATTTAACATGAAAATCTATTGATCAAAATACTAGTGAAGAATATAAGTGTCATCGCGAAAAAATACCTATCAAATCAGATCAGATTTCAGACTTAATACTAGAAACCATAGTAAATACTTCACCCTTTTGTGCATGATAAACAAACATGTGATTTCATATTTGAAAAAAATTTCGTGGAAAAGGAGAAATTGCTTGTAACAAGCAATTTCTCCTTTTCCCACATTATTTTTACCAGATAGGTCATCTCAAATCACACCTTTTTTCATTGGTATCTGCAATCTTTTTGGTATCTGACCAATCTAAAATTTCAACAACAACAAGAAAATAAATTAGCAACACACACACACACACACACACAAAACGAAAATGATTAAACAGCAAATAAGTGTTTTTTCAGATATCAGAACAGATACAAGATGTCCAGGCCCGATATGAGAGAGTGCAGGACGAAATGAGAGAGAAACACAAGGTTCAGGTCTTGGAACTATCACAGAGACACAATAAAGAAACAGAGAAACAGCTCGGAGTGTTTAGGGATGAGTTGGCAAAGAAGGAAGATGACTTTAGAAAACAGCTACAAGAATTGGAGACAAGGTAATTTTGTTCCGGCTTGTATTATTTTACCTGAGATAAGATGGCAAAAGTTAGATCAACTCAAATGGAAGACAATCCTTTCTTTTCCCACTATCTGTATCACACCAATGGGTTGATAATGGTAGATCTTTGTTGGATTGCAGTTGGAGACTAGGAAAGAATGTAATGGTAGAACTGGTGTGAGAAATACCAGGAATCCATTGATTGCTCAAGCCGCCACAATATAACTTGTTATAAATTGTTGAAAGCTGCATTACTCTCCATTCAAACTAACAAACAAAGCAGTTGTAGGCTAGGAAAGGATGTAATGGTAGTACTGAGGTGAGAATCGGGGAACTTTTCTGTAATGCTACGTAAGATTGTTTACGTAGTGGACCGGGTATAGTTCTGTAATATTTCATAACTCAAGATCTTTCACAATTTTAATAACATAAGGAAACCTCACTAACACTGTTTAAGTTTATGACCTCCAATGTTGCAAATTTTTTATGGGAACACTACCTTAAAAGTGTAGCACTTGTGATACATAGGTAACCACATGAGTATGAGATATTCCTTCCATTTTATTTTATTTTATTGTGTTCAACATTATTTTTTATCAATCTTCAAGTCATATTATGCTGTAATATGACTTGAAGATTGATAAAAAAATAATGTTGAACACCAAAAAATAAAATAAAATGGAAGGAATATGCATACTACAGATTCAAACCAATGAAACTTTTTAAATTTCTTTGTCACCTTAGACAGAAAACATTGTGCAAAATGAAGATATTTCCTGTTGCAGTACAGGACTTTGTTGAATTGAGAATCATTCAAATTTGATTTGGATCAGTTGCATTCATTTTTGTTTAATTAGGATTCATTGGGCATTCTTTCAAGAAAAAAATGAATAAACTATCATTCGCCCAAAAACAACTTGGATATTTGACTGAATTAACACAGGAAGTGAAAAAAAAAAAAATTCAAAAGTAAAAAAAATATAATTATGCCCCCGCATCGATAGATCGGGGGCATATTGTTTTACTCATGTCGGTCTGTCTGTCCGTCTGTCTGTCTGTCTGTCCGTCCGTCTGTCCGAAAACTTAACCTTGCCAATATCTTCAAGCCTATTCAAGATAGAAAGCTCATATTTGGCATGATGATAGATCTCAATGATCCGCATCCGCTGGTACCAAAGTCAAGGTCATGTGACAAGGTCAAGGTCATCTGTCAAGGGCAAACTTTGAAAAAAAAATGCAGTTTCGGGGACATTCGTGTTTCACAAACACATCTTGTTTTTTAGCTCCACTGGCTGAAAGCCACTGGGGCTATTGTCATGGCGTTGTGTCCGTCGTGCGAATGTCCGTCCATGCGTCCGTGCGAGCGGTCGTAAACTTTTTCTTTAAAAATCTTCTTCTCAGAAACTACTGGATGGATTTCAACCAAACTTCACAGGAATGATCCTTGGGTGACCCTCTTTCAAAGTTGTTCAAGAAATTTTGATCCAATGAAAAACATGGATTAAATGGGCGTGGCTAATTTCCAAATATGGTAAAAAGTGACTTTTCTCAGGTTCTCATTGATGGATACCAATTAAATTTTACATGAATGATTCTTGGGTGACCCTTTATCAGTTTTCCAAAAATTTTTGAAATCGGATGAAAATTATGTATTTTATGGGCGGAGGTCATTTCTCTATATGTTATATAGTGGAAACTTTGAAAATCATTTTCTCAGAATCTAACTGATAGATATCAACCAAATTTAATATGAATGATCCTTGGGTGACCCTTTATTATGCCCCCGATAGGGAGGCATCATAAATTTGACTTGTCCGTCCGTCCGTCCGTCTGTCAGTCCGTCCATCCGTCCGTCATTCCGTCCAAAAACTTTAACATTGGCCATAACTTCTAAATCAAAGCGGTGTCGGGGGCATTGTCATCTTACAGTGACAGCTCTTGTTAGTCTACAAAAAATTATTGAAATCGGATGGAAAATATGTATTTTATGGGCAGAGGTCATTTCTCTATATGTTATATAGTGGAAACTTTGAAAATCATTTTCTGAGAATCTAATTGATAGATATCAACCAAATTTTACATGAATGATCCTTGGGTGACCCTTTATCAGTCTACCAAAGATTATTGAAATCGGATGAAAAATTTGTATTTTATGGGCGGAGGTCATTTCCACCATATGTTATATAGTGGAAACTTTGAAAATCATTTTCTCAGAATGTAACAGATGGATATCAATCAAACTTCATTAGTATGATCCTTGGGTGATCCATTATCATGCAGCCAAAAATTATTGTCATTGGATGAAAAACATGTCTTTTATGGGCGGAAGTCATTTCTCTATATTTTATAATGTTGGAGACTTTGAAAATCATTTCAACATCAGTAAAACCCAAAATATCTAAAAATCTAGTCAAAACTTAGATTTGCTATTACAAGAAATTCAAGCCTGTGGAGCGACACAAGCCATTCATGGCTTTCTAGTTTGATGTTATATTCTAATGAATGATTCAATGCAATTTCCCAATTATTCATTGATTACATCCAGCCTTAAAAATGTTCAATCCCCGACGACAGAAGAGCAACCAGATAAATTTGTAACATAATGAAGAAAATAGTACTCTCGATTACTATTGGTGTAAACATGATTTGATTTACAATTTACATAACACTATTTTTCAATTTTTTAAAAATGTTTCAACTATTTTAAAGAATAATGAAAAATACAAGCAACTATTCTCCTTAATTTTGTAGACTGCTGGAGTACAGAAATGAAAACTCAGAACTCAAACTCGCCAAACAAAAGCTTGAATCAACTAGGTAAGATCAACCCTTTTGGTTCTCTGAGTCTTTAACTATATCACGGTTTCAATGCAAAACTAATGAAAGAACCAAAAAAATAATTGTCAATCTGATGGCTTAACATCTACATTCATTTTGACAGAAACTTTTCACAATTCCTGTTTTAACTATGATGACTGGCAGTTACTCATCTGATAGAAATATAGGCACTCTCAAACCCTCATAATATGCATATTGATGACTAAGCACAAAACAGATGTAACTGCCTATAAACATATAGGCAGTTACAACTGTTCTGCACTGAGCCATCTTATTTTCACTATGATGACTGCCAGTAACTTGGCTGATAGATATATAAGCACTCTCAAACCCTCATAATATGCACTTTGATGACTCCGCACAAAGCAGTTGTAACTGCCTATAAACAGAAAGGCAATTACATCTTTAATGCACTGAGCCATCTATTTGAGCCATTGTGATCTTTACAGTCTTGTTTATGGTATACCTCTATTTGTCTCTCACCAATGGGTTGATAATTGTAAACCAATGCGAGATAGTAGCTGGGGGCTATGAAAGGATGTGATGGTTGTACTAGTGAGAGAAGTACCAGGAATCCATTGTTAGGTGCTCCAGTTGTCGTTATATAACTGAAAAAATGTTGAAGGCTGTTTAAACTCCATTAAATCAACCAATTTATGGCATAACTCACTTTTCTATTCATGATTTCTGTGAATAATTCATCCTAAACCTCTGCAATTTTTTCAGTATTTATCTTAACCCTTTGCTGTTTAATCCCTGCTTTTTACGTGCCTGTGATTTTATGATTGAGAAAACATTGTGAAAAAAGAAGAAATTGCGACAAGCAATTTCTTCTTTTTCCTCACTATTTTCTACCCTACTGAATGGTTATTTTTCAAATTAAATCCACTTTAAATTTTCGTCTGCAAAACCTTTGAATTTGGACAGGTCTAAAATTTTGTAAAACAGGAAAGGGTTAAATCTTCTCATGCTGCTCAGGATATATTCCTGCTGAAGATAAAGCTTTGACAGGCATTTTATATGTGAGATAGCAGCTTGAGGCTAGGAAAGGATGTGTTGTACTCGTGAGAGAAATATAAGGAATCTATTGTTAGGTGCTCCAGCCGTCGCGATCTAACTGAAAAAAGGAAAAAAGCAGGGTAAAATCCCATTTAATCTATCAATTTGGCAGGCATTTTAGTCGAAGATCATGCCGTCTGATCTTAGCCAACATTGAATTCTATCTGCTTAAATATTGAGCTATGTGGAATATGATCTCAAGGCTAGAAATGGATATAATGGTAGTACTGATGTATAGAATACATGAACCAGGGCCCGTTTTACTAAACTTCTTACCATAAAAATAAAATGTAGGTAAAAATCACAAATCATACCTGGTGTTTTCATTTATTGTTAGATTCTGCTTTGCAATATCTCATTGGAATTATCTTCAGAAGACAATTCCAATGAGATGATGCACGATAGCATTCCATATTTAGCTACAACTATAGAAGTAACTGAAGTTTTGACTTGCGCAAAAAATTATTGTAAGATGTTAGTAAAAATGGCCCCTGGAATCCATTGTAAGGTGCTCAAACCCCGCTGTGATAGGACTGAAAAATCCCTTAAAAGGAGGGTTAATCCCTAAATCCAATCTTGGTTTCTGTGACACTTTACAGACTAGAGATTCTAACAAAACTGCAATATGCCATGCAGACCCAGTGGAACGAAGCTTTATCTCTTCTAGCGGCTACACCACAAAGAAAAGTAGGTATTTTTTAACCTGTTTTTAGCTCACCTGTGCAAAAGCTTTTAGGGTGACCCTGAGTCCGTCGTGCATCATCCATCGTCAACAATCTTAAAAACTTCTTCTACTCCTGAACCACTATTTCAATGAAAATCTACCAGAATGTTCCTTTGGTGACCCTCTTTTAAAATTGTTCGCTAAATTTTGATTGGCCAATAAATATGGTCGTGGCAGGACAGGGCATTTTTCACTTTGAAATCTTTAACCAACATCTCCTTCTGAACCACTGGGCCGATTTTAATGAAACTTTACCAGAATGCTCCTTGGGTGACCCTTTCAATAATAGTTTGCCAAATTTTGATATGCCAATAAATATGGGTGCAGCAGGACGGGGCTTACTTTGAGCCCGAAATCTTTGAATGACATCTCCTCCTGAACCACTGGGCCGATTTCAAGGTAACTTTACCAGAATGTTCCTTTCATGACCCTCTTCAAAATTAGTTTGCAAAATTTTGATTGGCCCATAAATATGGGTGTGGCAGGTGGGGCTTATTTGAATCGCCTCAGTAAAGAATGGGTGGGCAGGGTTTTTTTTTTTTCACTTTAAATTCTTGGAATAACATCTCCTCTTCAACAATTAGGCAAATGTGATTGAAACTTTTTTCCACTTGACAAATAGTGGTTAAGGGCCATTCTGGCCATCTTGTATCAAAATTGACCCTCTTGGAATTATAAGGATTTAAAACCATTGGTCAGATGGTAAATTAGGCAGCTGGGAAATAGGGATAAAAAAATTTACCTTTCTTAGATTTCCAACTTTGTAAAGTGGGATGGTCCTCATATCATTCTACAAACATGTAATTGTTATCTTTCTTTTATTCCCTTGCATCGATCAGATATTGTTGACTTTCTCTCTGTCTGTCTATCTTTCTGTCTTTAAACTTAACAGAAAAACTAAAGATTGCCGCTTACTTTAAGCCTTTTCAAGATATAATGCCCATATTTCTCATGATGATACATTTCAATGATGCATATCTGCAGATACAAAGGTCAAGGTCAGCTGGTTCGATCCAAATTTTGGAAAACCTTCTGTTTTGGAGACATTTTGAATTATATTTGATAAAAAAGAAGACAAGTCAATGAGCATAAATCTATATCTGAAGGTATATGAAAATGAACATAACTCGAGGGCTCAGTGTGAAAGTTATAAATTCCTTTAAACATATAGGCAGTTACAACTGTTTTGTGCTGAGCCATCAAACTTTGCTATTCTCAACAATATTACTAGGGCAATATGTTAACCTTTCCAATGCTGTTTGTAGTATTTTCCTAGACAAAGCTTTGGCTGACAAAATATCCTAAGATCAGCCTACACAGATGTTCCTTCTGATAATGTCATATTCTGTCTGTTTTCTAATAAATTAGCGTGGGATAAACTTTAGGCAATTATATTGAAATGAACAAGAATTGGAATTTTTTTTTATACATTTTTTAATTTTTGAAGGATAAGGCTTCAGTTGATAAATATTGTTGATATTTTAGCTCGCCAACAGAACACTAACTGGGGAAGATGAAGGGAATACTACCAGCACTAGTACAGCTCTCAGTCTCTCATCTATCAACTTCAATTTACCAGCAAGATCTCACACTAGTGATCCCTTAGATAGAGCAACTTCTAGTACTGGTGCTAGTAGATCTGAGAGCCATGAGAGAGGTTTGGCCAATCAAAATGGTGGTGTATCAAGTGATGATAGAACTCTAGCCAATCAAAATGAGAGAATATCAAGCCAGGAAAGGCAACAACCCAATCAAAATGAATTATTTAATTCAAATGAAAGTCCTACTAGAGAAGGTGTACAACAGAGAACTGTTGATAGTGTACAACAGAGAACTCTAGAAGAAGGGGATAATTCTATAAGAATTGAAAATGCTGCTTTATCCCATATGAAAGATTTCCAAGACTATATGAATAGGTGAGTCTAACCTTATCCTGCCCTGCAGTATGTTATTGAAATCGTGGATTTTATCTACTGATTTTCTATTTGAATGGAGTTGTTAATCTTATCATTTTTAGCTCGGCTGTTTTCAGAGAAAACCCGAGGTATTGCTATAGCCTCCGTGTCGTCGTCGTTGTCGTCGTCGTGCGAAAACTTTGACATTTTGTTATATCTCTGGTTCTACTGAAGGCATTCAATTGAAACTTGGCACACATGTTCACCATCAAAAGAGACTTAGATTTTTCCCAACATCCAGCACTCGCCAGCCGAGCGTAAGCACCAGTAGGCAGTGCTCTTGTTAGTAATTTTGGAGCGTATTTGAATGGTTTGAGTGAGTGACTGGAACAAATGAATGGAGCGCTCAGTGAGCAATAAAGAATGGTTTTGTTCGGAATGAGTGTCAATTTCACAATGTTACTAACTGTATGAGGGTCAATAAGGATCTGTAGTGTGTGAATGTATTGCCAACTATTTCTGTAAACATATGCTCCTCTCAAACCAGTTTTTGTTTTTTATCAAACTTGGCAGTATGATCATTTGAGCCAATTTTAAAACTTTGATATGTAGAAAAATATGGGTCTTAAGTTAATCAAGCAGCAAGTATTTAAAACAAAAAGAAGAACGAGTGGTCATAGAATGCTAAAATTTACAAAAAATGTCAACTATAAACAGATTAAAATGACGAGGCTATGCTTTGTTTTTATCTGTTTTAGATGACAAGTTTAAAAAAAATTGGTATTTTATTAGCACAAATTTGATATTCTTTTCATAATTTTGCATTATTTTTTTTTAAAAATTAGAAAATTCAAGAAATTTATTAAGTCAAGTTACTGTAAACGAGGTAATTTTGGCGGTGGTTTTATTTTGGCTATATTGGCGGTCAAGCTTAGATGCACCAAAATTAATCCATTGCCAATATTTGTCATTATTAAATGAGACATTCCTTTATTATAGGAAAATGTTGAGATGTAGAAAGATTTTGCGCGATGAACATTTTAGTCAATTCTAGTTAAATTTATATCAGAGATATGCAGACTACCACACTTTTTCGAATTGGAATAAAAAATCGGCTGACAATGAAATTGAGTAAATGTTCCTGATTCAAATTGGTTGATATATTATAATGAAAATCACTGCAGGAATGTGTGAAAAACTGACACAGGAATTATAATATATTAATCTAACGAAAGGTGTGAAAACAATCTATTGTTTAGTTTGTAGAAAGCTTACACTACTCTAGAAATTTGCCTTTTTTATACTTTCTTCATTTTCAAAGTCAGAAAATAGAAAAGGCATTTTATTTTGTGTTTCATGTCAGATGTGCCAAAATAAATCACCGGCCAATAAATCGAAACTGAAAAACCACCAAATATGGACACGCCAACATAAAGCCATTTACAGTATTCTGCGAAACATATAATGCTGCTTGCAAACGATGTCAGCAAATGCAATATGACGTCATTTTCACGACAAAAATATAACATTGCTTAATATTCTCAGCTCATTTGCATAGTTATACCACTAGTGTAATAAACACCTGTGTAATATCAAAAATATTCAACGGAATTATTTCACTCCCTCAATGAAGGTCATTTTATAATCATAAAAATGCTTCTTTTTCTTCTTTCTTAGACTTGCTGAAACTCCAGAATGGATCTCTGCTCTGACAAGACAAAGTCAAGATTCAGACACACAGAAGCCAGTTCCACAAGATATTTCACTTCTTTTGTCAACCTACCTTTCACAACAGCCTGTAGATTTCAGTAGCCAATCAAAATCCAACTCACAAAACCCACCTCCTGAATCATCTAATCAGAATCTCTCATCCATCTCACACAGACCACACCAACATCATGTCGAAACATCCAATCAGCTACCATTTTCAAGCTATTCAAACTCCTCCAGCCATAATCAAGTGATCAAACAGCAATCTAGTCAAGGAAACCAACAACATAGGGGTGATACTAATCACACTAGAAGTGTTACATTGGACAGTCACACAGAATTAAATACAACTGACTCTATAACTCCACCCAGGGAAGTGAGAAATCCTGTTCATCGGCGTAGTTTCTCTGAATCTCAGTTTGTTCAAAACAGCAGTAGTGGTGTACTGTTTGGTGGTATGGTGCAGAGTTCAAGCCCAATGTATGAGGATTCTGGGATGTCCAGAGCCGTGGCTATACGGCCACCCCAGCAGGGTGATGACCCTTATCTACATGATGATAATGAATCAGTGATTTCAAGTAAGTTTTCTTCCAGGTGTCAATTTTAGCTTGGATTTTTTTCAGAGAATACCCAAAGTATTGCTATAGCCTTGGTGTGCTCATCCATTTGATGGTCTTAATCGTGATAAATTTTGTGACATTTCTATTATTTCTAAAGGCATTTACCTCAGAATTGGCACATATATTAATTGTCTCAAGAGCAACATATTGATGGTTCAGCTTGAAACAGTTGTAACTGCCTATATGTTTATGGACAACATTTTTGCACTGAGCCAATGATATACTTTCAAAGCAATAACTCTGAATTTATAATGAATCTGTTATTTCCAGTTATTTAAGTTTTAATAAAATCAAAGTACTGAAAGCATTTAGCACACTAATTGTTACTTATTTGAAACTATGAATTTAAAATTATTCTGGTTCATAATGGAAAATAAGATTGCGGAAACAAGGGTTTAAAGTATTTTAGGTGTTTATAGATGTAAAAGCCCTTACAATTATTTCTGGCTGTTTCCTGTAGTTAACCATCTAGACAGACTGCAGACTGTACAAGCTGACTAGGGTTGTAACTAACTCACATGGATAAGGTTACAAATCTAGAACTATCATGCTACTATTCCAAATTACGGTGTTTGAAATGTAACCTGCAGTCGAACTCTCCAGGAACAAATCAGTTTTTAGCTCGACTATTTGTAGAATAAAGAGGCTTTGTCCAATGCTTTGGTTAAGTTTTTACGTGCAAATGTTGAATATCTGTTATCTGTTTCTACTTAAGCTATTGCTTTGAAACTTTGCACATGCTTTTGTGACCATAATATCAGCCTCTAGGCAAAGATTCATTACTCTGATATTGATTTTAGAGGAATTAAGCCTTTTCAGACTTAAAAATTCTTTGTTAAGTTTTTGCATGCAAATATTGTTTATCTGTAATATTTCTGTTTCTAGAAAAACTTTTGCTTCGAAACTTTACACATGCTTCTGTGACCATACTTTCAGCATTTAGACAAAGATTCAATACTCTGATATTGAAATAAATTGAATTTTAACCCATTTCAGACTTGGAAATTCCTAGTTAAGTTTTTACATGCAAATGTTGTTTATCAGTTATAGCTCTATTTCTACCTAGGCTTTTGCTTGGAAACTTTACACATGCTTCTGTTACCATGATATCAGCTTCTAGACAAAGATTCAATCCTATGATATTGAATTTTATCAAATTTTAACCTTTTTCAGACTCAGAAATTCTTGGTTAAGTTTTTACGTGCAAATGTTGTACATCAGTTATATTTCTCATTCTAGTAAAGCTATTGCTTGGAAACTTTGCACATGCTTCTGTGATTATATCCTCTAGACAAAGATTCAATTCTCTGGTATTGAATTTAGTGGAATTTTAACCCTTTTGGGAAATCTTGGTTAAGTTTTTACATGCAACTGATGTACATCTGTAATATTTCTGTTCCTATTTAAGCTGTTGCTTGGAAACTTTACACATACTTCTTTGACCATAATATTAGCCCACAGAAAAAGATTCATTACTCTGATATTTAATTAAGTGGAATTTTAACCCTTTTGGGCCTTAAAAATCTTGGTTATGTCTTTATGTGCAACTGTTTTATTTTAGTTGTGTCTTTGTTCCTACTAAAGCTATTGCTTTGAAACTTTGTACATGCTTCTGTGATCATAATATCAGCTTTTAGACAAAGATTCTTTTCTCTTTACTTTCATTTTATTGAATTTCCAAAGTTGATATTGATTTGCTGTTACTATCCAGCACTAGGAATAGTCGAGCTTCGCTGTCCTCCGACTGCTCTTGTTGTGCTTCCACAGGGTCTGATGCTAACAATTTTTCATCATTCTGATGGACCTTTTAGCCCTTAATCTTATTTAACAAAATATTTTTTAACCAAAATAAGGAGTAAACCTTAAAACCTAGAAAAACAGTGTGTGAAAAAAGAAATTACTAGTGACAAGCAGTTTCTTCTTTTTCCACAATGTTTTCCATATAGTTTAAAGAAGTATTTGACAGGCATTTTTTTTCAAAACTTGATAGATTTGAATTGATATGACCATAAACTACAGACCAAAGGACCTGCAACATGTTATTTTCTACCAGTTGTCCCTAAAGTTCACTGGTCTTGGGTCGGAGGACTAGTGTTAGTGTCGATCCCTGCCCCCATGCCCTGCCATGAATTGGTGAAAGGCATATATGGATGCCTCTGTCTGTGGATTGGTGAATCTAGAGCATTGATTTCATTGAGGTATGAAACTAAAAACCTAATCACACTGTATGAATATGCAAGGCAGATTCATACAAAAGTATGATTATGTTTTTAGTTTCATTCCTCCATGAAATTAAAAAATACTCTCTTCATATCTTATAATTTAATGTTTTGAAGTAAAAATATTAAGATTTCTTCACAGGAAGATAGATTTATTCAAAATTGGAGGACTATTTTGTGTGTAAGCTTACAAAATAGCTGTGTACTCAAAATTATTATCATTGGGAACTAAAGCCAAATTTTCAGCCAATCAGAATGCACAGATATTGATGGCTTCAACTTAAATTAAATCATTTTATAATATGACCTACCTCGTGGGAGTGAAATAATCCTGTTGAATATTTTTGATATTATGCGGGTACTATTACACTAGTGGAATAACTATACAAATGAGCTCAGAGCGAATACCATGTTATTTTGATACCGCAGAAAAGACGTCATAATGTATAGATTGTGACATCAGTTTTGAACGGCATTATAAGTTTCGCAGATATTTGAAACATTGAATTTCAAGAATTTTGACGATTTTTCAAAAAAATTTGGGTCATATTATAAATAGAAAATAAACTTTGTGCTCATAAAATACAGAATTTATTAAACTTGTCATCTTAAAACATAAAAACTCGGTGCAGCCTAGTTGTTATCTGTTTATAGGTGACTTGTTTATTAAATTTGGTATTCCATGACCACTCATTCAATATCCTCTATTTAACTTTGCACAGTTGTTATCCTGGGTGAGTGCTAATGTCATGCAAGGATGTGGCCAGAAATGCTCAATGTCAAGGTCAAGGCTGAAGGTCAAATAGGACACGTATTTGCTGCAGCATCTGTGTTTGTGACCCATTTTTAGCTCGGCTGTTTTCAGAGAAAACCCGAGGTATTGCTATAGCCTTCATGTTGTCGTCTTCATGCGAAAACTTTGACATTTTGTTATATCTCTAGTTCTACTGAAGGCATTCACTTGAAACCTGGCACAATTGTTCACCATCAAAAGAGCAGCCTATTCTATCAAGGGGGATAACTCTAGATGCATTTTGTGCAAATTATGCCCCTTTTTTGACTTAGTTTTTTTCCCACCATCCAGCACTCAACAGCCGATGCGTAGGCACCCGTAGGTGGTGCTCTTGTTAGTTCAAATATTTATTTTATGGAGTTCCCTTTGGTCCCTTTGTGTGTGGCAGCTCATATTTAAACCTATACTTCAATCTAGACCCTGTAGTTCAATCTAGACTCTGGGGTATTATATAGCTCAGTTGTTAGGGCAGTGAATTTGTAATCAGAAAGAAATGAAAAGTCCTAGGTTCGAATCATGGTCACCCTACTCTTCAAGTGGGAAATTCTTTGGGGAAGGATTTTGGGAGCCTCAGCCCAGAAAACAGATGAATAAATGAACTCGCTGATCTTCATCATAATGTGACTAAAAGTTGTTGAAAATGATGCTAAACACTAAATCTAATCAATCCCTGTCCTATAGCCAAAACCATTTAATAAAAACACTCAGTATTTCAATATTTCGGCAAAAATTGTCTTTTTCAAGAAAGAAGGGAATTTTTGCCGAAATATTGAAATACTGGGTGTGTTTATTAAATGTTTATTCTATTTCCTTTGGAATACTTTTTTAACTCTGTGTAGGCTAACATGAAATCCTTTACGCTACAGGTATAGCCGGAGGTCCAGCGGGAGGGTATTACCAAGGTGGTCAGTGTTTCTCCCCACCCACTCGTCAACGTCGGGCCAGTCTGGAGGGTTCAACTGAAGATCTCAATGGACATTCAAACAGGTACGAAAGGTTCGAAAGACCTGATGTCTTAATTGTCTAAAATTGACTTCATGGTGAAAATTTGCGAAAAAGATTCTCTTAACAGGGTAGACAATATCATTGGAACTGCAACATGTCATATATCAATCAAAATTAATTTTGTCTGCTATACAGATGAATATTTACATAAGAAATCTGATTAGTTACTTCACAACCGAAATGGTTTAAATTAAGGACAGATATTATGAAACACCTTGTATAATAAGCATAAAACACATGTCTAATCACTTTTATTTTGGTTGAAATACCATTTAATTAGACCTTATTCTTTGTGAGATTACCTTTGAATTACAGGTACGAAATATCCTCGGGGAAAGCATTCAACCAAAAATGAAGTCCTTTTAAGCTTGTGTATTTGTCAACTTCTTACTTACAGTAAGGAGTGGACAAATACACATACTTAAAAGAATTATATTGAAACTTATAAGAAAAATATAGAAACTTAAAAGAACAATATAGAAACTTGAAAGAACAAAAGATTAAAAATTGAGGAAAAAAACTACCTTGATGTTATATCAATGCCTTTGAATCAATGACTAGATCATCAAAAGCCTAAAACTTCACACTTACTGCTTACTCTTGTCTGATTGTCATGGAATCAGCCTTTATTTTGATGGAAAGAACTTTTAATAAGCTCACCTGAGTACAATGTGCTCAAGGTGAGCTTTTGTGATCACCTTTTGTGCATCATCTGTCGTGCATCAGAAGTCCTCAACAATTCTTTAAACATTTTCTCCTCAGTAATCATTGGGCTGATTTTAACCAATTGCAAACTTGGCAGAAATGGTCCTTGAGTGACCCTTCTCAAACTTGTTCGTGAAAATTGATTTACACCCAAATATGGTTGTGGCATGGCGTAGCATTTTTTGACCCTGAAATCTTAAAACATCTTCTCAGTAACCATTGGGCCAATGTCAACCAAACTTGGCAGAAATGTTCCTTGAGTGACCCTTCTCAAAACTGGTTCGTGAAATTTTGATTGACCTCCAAACAAAAGTGTGGCATGGCATGTCATTTTTTGAGCCCGAAATCTTTGAACTACATCTCCTCCTGAACCACTAGGCTGATTTCATTGAAAATTTACCAAAATGTTCCTTGGATGACCCTTTTTAAAAATTGATCCCAAAATTTTGATTGATTGGAAAATATGGGTGTGGCAAAGAGGGCCTTATTTTAAACCTGAAAACTTTGCCAGAAAGTTTCTTGGGTGAGATCCACTGGACCAATAAAATTCAGGTGAGTGGTTTAGGGCCATTCTGGTCCTCTTGTTTTATATGTAAACTGCTCATCTCTGCAGGTTGCTGTTAGTCTTAGCTCTCTAGTAAAGGTGTTTATACAACACGAAAATATTTTCAATAGCAGAAGAAAGGTTTTCAATGCTCTGAAATAATTACATATGAGCCTGTTCGTGACATGTCCAACAATTTCACAAGTGTCCAACATTTAAACTCTGACCGGTCTGTGTACCTTCCTAATAGATAGCTATGGACCTATTCTGACTGTGCACAATCCTACAACTTTTAATACCCCCCACCTACAAAGTAGAGGGGGGTATATTGGTTTCACCATGTCTGTCTGTCTGTCCATCCGTCCATCAGTCCGTCCATCCGTAGACCTTTTCGTTTCCAGACTCTAACTCAAGAACCAAGTGACCTAGAATCGTGAAACTTTACACAAATGTTGCTTATGACCCAAGGAAGTGCCCTATTGTTTTTGGGTCACATAGGTCAATGGTCAAGGTCACAGTGAGACTTTGTTCAATTTTCATTTCTGGACTCTAACTCGAGAACCAAGCGACCTACAAACATGAAACTTAATGCAAATGTTGCTTATGACCCAAGGAAGTGCCCTTTTGTTTTGGGGTCACATAGGTCAAAGGTCAAGGTCACAGTGAGACTTTGTTCAATTTTCGTTTCCGGGCTCTCACCTGAGAATCAAGCGACCTACAAACATGAAACTTAATGCAAATGTTGCTTATGACCCAAGGAAGTGCCCTTTTGTTTTGGGGTCACATAGGTCAAAGGTCAAGGTCACAGTCAATTTTTGTTCTATTTTCTTTCCGGACTCTCACTCAAAAACCAAGCAACGTAGAATCATGAAACTTCATGCAAATGCTGCATATGACCTCAATATCTGTTACAAACACGTTCTGCACTAATAGCACTTGTATTTTGACAAAGTGCCTGTGGGGGGGTATAAGTCCGCTCAGGGACAGTTCTAGTTTGATGCAGTGCAGGGATGTCCAGGTAGCTAAATATCTGTCCATCACGCATTCATCAAATTGTTGGAAATGTCATGCACAGACTCGTATTTCTTTCAATCCACTGAGATTCTTTATAATCTGAGTTTACTGCATTCTTTTAATTTCAGATTGAATGAAGACTACAGTGATCTTTCAGAGAGAATGAAGAAACATGAAACCCATCAAAATGATCTGCAGAAATATATACAAATGGTAACTACTATGAAAAAATATCACTTTGAAAAAGATGGAATTAATTTTTCCTAACATAGTACATGTATTTAAAGACAGCCAACTAAAAAACTGATTGTTAGAGTGCTAGATTATTGGCTTAAAGGGTCAAAAGTAATTCATTAGCCTCACTGGGGCTATTATCATGGGGCTGTGTCCGTCAACCAAATTTCACTTGAATGATCCTTGACAGACCCTTTATCAGTCTACAAAAAATTATTGTTCTCGGATTAAAAAATATTTCTTTTATGGGCAGAGGTTATTTCTCTATATGTTGTATAGTGTCATCTTTGAAAATCATTTTCCTAGATCAATGGATGGATATCAACCAAATTTCACTGGAATGATCCTTTAGTGACCCTTTATCAGTCTACATAGAAAAAATGAGATTGTTTGAAAAATGTGTATTTTATGGGCGGAGGTCATTTCTCAATATGCCATATAATGGAAACATTTGAAAATCTTACTTGAGAATCTTACTGATGGATATTAACCAAATTTATAAACTGTGTGATGATTGCAGAGGCACTGTAAGCCGTCACATGGTCACCACATGATTTTGGGATTACGAGGAGGTATGGGCACTGTACGTGCTCTATAAGCCAAATGTGAACTAGGCTTTACTCTATTAAAAATCAGTACAAACTATTCATCTATGATTAGAATTTTGATATTTGTATATATGGATTATTTTTCAGTTGCTGTCAAAACCACAGAGTGAGTCTGGTGGTTCAAAGAATGATTCCTCGAATGGGCAAAATGAATCTCTACTGTCTCAAGGTATAGTAAAATGAGTTTCTCATGATAAGTTGCAATGACCAGAAAACATTGAAAGGTACACCTACCTATGCAAAATAACTGCAATACTATATAATGTTTTAAGTGGTGTTTAACCTCCCTTGTAAACAAATAAATCTGATAATATATACGCCTCTGGAAAGAATGGAACATATTTTAGAGATAATGTGAGTATTCATTCAGTGTGATAAGGTTTTTAGTTTCATACCTCCATGAAACTGACAAATACCCTCTTTACCTCTTAAATGATACTTTTATAAACATTGTGATAATCTTTTTCAGAAAAGAAGCTGAGTTTATCTATCATTCCTGGGGTCTTGAGTTTGAACTCTGCTTTGGCCAACTTTCTACAGACATTTGACAAAAGTCAATGTGACTTAAGTCATTGGTCTTCCACCAGCTTTGATAAAAAATCAACCATATGTATCAGGATTTGCATAAACGACTCAGATCAGCTTAATATGCATCTGGTCAAAGCCTTTACTTTTGATAGAAAAATAGCACAAGTAGAATTGTCATACCTCTCACTTTTCCTTTAACCCTTTTCTGGTTGTTGATGGTATGTTCCTGCTTTAAACAAGGCTTTGGCAGACAGAGTAGACTAAGATCAGTCTGCATGGTTATGCAGTCTGATCTTAGTCTACACTTTCTGCACTGTACTTGTTGCATATTGTGTGTAAAACTAGTTGAAATGACCCAATAATTGGCCATTTGTAGTTTGAAAAAAAAAATCACAAAGATAAGGGTCATTTACTTCGACTTTCAGAAGGTTTAGATCTGAATGATACAGCTCAAGCTGTACAGCTTCAGAAGGAATTTGACAGAATACAGGAACTTAGAGAAAGACAGGTGATTATATTGATTGCTTTTGTACATTGTTTTATAATTTGCTTCTTGCTCATAAAAAAGACAAAGGGCCTGTTTTACTAAACATCTTACGATCATTTTTTGCCTAAGTCACAAATGAAAGTTGCCTCTACAGTAGTAGCTAAATATGGAATTTTACCACGCATCATCTCATTGGAATCGTCTTCAACAGACAACTCCAATGAGATATAGCAAGGCAGAATCTAACATTGAATGAAAACATAAGGTACAATTAATGATTTTGACTAACAATTAATTTTTTCGTAAGATGTTAAGTAAAATAGGCCCCTGGGGCATATTGTTTTTTACCCCCTTAAGGACAATTGCTAGAATAAATTTTCTGAGATAGAATTTTTTTATTTTTTCATATTTTGTAGATTAAAGTATGCCAATTGCAAAAATGGAAAGAAAAAAGGGGGTCACCTAATCAGATTTTTCGTAAAACATCATAGAATGTCATAGGTATCGAGTAAACTTTTGTCCGATTTCATGCCAATTTTCATTTCTTGGTAATTACATAAACCGTGACACCATCAAATTTAATCAAACAACTAATATCAATTGTATTATAATTTCATACATAGGAAGTTATTTAAACTGAATCTAATACACAATGATCGATTGAAAGGAAAAATAATGATTATTTTACGCATTTTTCCCCAATGCGTAAAAACTGGTATATCGAAAATGAACTTTTGATCAAATTTCTCAAAAACTCTGAGATAGAAATTTTATTTTTTCTATATTTTGTAGATAATTATATATTCGTGTGATATTGATATAAAAAAGGTATGGTCACCGTGCTAATTTTTGAGAAAAAATGCAAAATTCTAGGTCACCCAGTTTTGACGCTAAGGAAAAAATCACTCCAGATTCTTTTTCTCGTACCAGTTTTATCTACATAATCAGTGATATTCAATCCTTCTTAAATTAATCGATTATGGAGTTGAATTCCTCAACAATTAGGGTAATACTTTGTTTTGCGTCAACGAATCCCAAGGTCAAATCATATGAAAAGGTCAAGGCCAACGTTACATAAATCACGCAAAAATCTAGTGTTTTCAAAAATCTTCAAGCCTGTTAAAAATAGAATACTCACATATGGAATAATAATTGATCTTGTCAATAAGCATCATCAAATTCACTGATCGAAGTCAAATGATGAGATCAAGGTCATCTATGTCGCTAAGTCTTTTAAAAAATAATCCAAACATTGAAAATTAAAAATATGACAAGATCATTTGACAACAGCAAGATCGTTTATCAAGGTCAACCTTTCAAAAATTAACCCCTCAAAATGAAATGTGACGGTTCTATGTAGCTATCGGATATACGACTGATGACATTGTTTGATGTCTGATTATGCGCGGGAACGTTAACGTCACAAATACCTACAAAAACAATGCTGACATCATATCCTTTATTTCTATAAAATAAAATGGCTGCGATAGATTATATAATTATGTTTTAGTGATAGGATTTATTAATCGTCTTCATGAAAACATTTTCCGCGAAATATAGAAAATTAAGAGGGGTTTTGTAGTGATTTTGTTACGTCCGAGATAAGTGTAAGTTTGGAGCGCATACTCCGTTTTGAAGAGTTCGATGCGCAAAGACGTTGCGCAAGAACGAACTCCCGAAATCGTCCTTAACATAGTTTGGGGGGCTTATAGGAGACGGCTTGTCAGCATTTAGTCCGTCGATCAATCCCTCTGTGGCATTTTCCTGTCTGCTCAATTTCTCAGCAAATAATTCGTGGATTTCATTGAAACTTTACAGATGTGATCAGTATCAGACAGAAATGTGCAATTGATGTTTTGGTTACGATCCATTGGCTTTTGACAGAGTTATGGCCCTTTGATCAAAAATGGCTTTTCATTATTGACAAACATTTGTGAGGGAGTATAAGTCCCCTATGCATCAGTTTAGTTTTATCAACACCTGTTAGTAAATTTGTCTGTCTCTCTTGAAAGTTAAATTGCACTGTTAAAACTTAATTCTACATTTTAGGTTGGATTTTTTTTTAAAGAAATGTAAGTAATTGACATCAAGGCGTAGGCTTTATTGTATGTGTTGTAGTCTCATGATTTCTACATCACAAGAGTAAGCCATACTACAGTTGAAAAAATTAAATTGTGAAATTGATACTCATTCTGGACAAAATCATTCTAAATCATTCACTCAGCGCTCCATTCATTCAAAACACTCTCTCAAATTGATAAAAAAATGCTCTTAAATCCTTAGAAAATTTCAGAATCATTCAAGACAATCAACTTTTGATTCAAAATTATCAAATTATTAGCTCCACTGGCTGAAAGCCACTGGGGCTATTGTCATGGCGTTGTGTTCGTCGTGCGTCCGTCCGTACGTGTGTCCGTGCGTCCGGTCGTAAACTTTTTCTTTAAAAATCTTCTCCTCAGAAACTACAGGATGGATTTCAACCAAACTTCACAGAAATGATCCTTGGGTGACCCTCTTTCAAAGTTGTTCAAGAAATTTTGATCCAATGAAAAACATGGATTTAATGGGCGTGGCTAATTTCCAAATATGGTAAAAAGTGACTTTTCTCAGGTTCTAACAGATGGATATCAACCAAATTTTACATGAATGATCCTTGGGTGACCCTTTATCAGTCTACCAAAAATTATTGTGATTGGATGAAAAATATGTATTTTATGGGCGGAGGTCATTTCTCTATATGTTATATAGTGGAAACTTTGAAAATCATTTTCTCAGAATCCAACTGATGGATATCAACCAAATTTCACATGAATGATCCTTGGGTGACCCTTTATCAGTCTACCAAAAATTATTGTGATCGGATGAAAAATATGTATTTTATGGGCGGAGGTCATTTCTCTATATGTTATATAGTGCAAACTTTGAAAATCATTTTCTCAGAATGTAAATGATAGATATCAATCAAACTTCATTAGTATGATCCTCGGGTGATCCATTATCATTCAGCCAAAAATTATTGTGATTTGAAGAAAAATATGTCTTTTATGGGCGGAGGTCATTTCTCTATATATGTTATAATAGTGGAAAATTTGAAAATCTTTACAACATCAGTAGAAGCCAAAATATCTAAAAATCTAGTCAAAACTTAGATTTGCTATTACAAGAAAGTCAAGCCTGTGGAGCGACACAAGCCATTCATGGCTTTCTAGTCAAAGTAGGACCTTTTGGCCAAATATATATATACAAAGGATATATGATGGTTTATGACCATTCATTCTTTATTTTCTAGTCTCATCTAATTATCTTTTCACATGACAAGTGTATTCACAAGATATTACTGTTATGTGATTAACAAAACTTTGTGAGAAAAGGAGTTAATTTGTTTGTATAGATTTACATGTTTTGGCCAAATATTTGCTAAATAGAAATGAAATTCTTTTAAAATTTCCTCTGATGTTATGGTTTTTAGCTCCACTGGCTGAAAGCCACTGGGGCTATTGTCATGGCGTTGTGTCCGTCGTGCGTCCGTCCGTCCGTCCGTCCGTGCGTCCGGTCGTAAACTTTTTCTTTAAAAATCTTCTCCTCAGAAACTACTGGATGGATTTCAACCAAACTTCACAGGAATGATCCTTGGGTGACCCTCTTTCAAAGTTGTTCAAGAAATTTTGATCCAATGAAAAACATGGATTTAAGGGGCGTGGCTTATTTCCAAATATGGTAAAAAGTGAGTTTTCTCTGATTCTAATCAATGGATACCAATTAAATCTTACATGAATAATCCTTGGGTGACCCTTTATCAGTCTACAAAAAATCAATGTGATCGGATGACAAATATGCATTTTATGGGCGGAGGTCTTTTCTCTATTATGTTATATAGTGGAAACTTTGAAAATCATTTTCTCTTAATCTAACTGATGGATATCAACCAAATTTCACTTGAATGATCCTTGAATGACCCTTTATCAGTCTACAAAATATCATTGTGATTGGATGAAAAATATGTATTTTATGGGCAGAGGTCATTTCTCTATATGTTATATGGTGGAAACTTTGAAAATCATTTTCTCAGGATGTAACTGATGGATATCAACCAAATTTCACTTGAATGATCATTGAGTGACCCTTTATCAGTTTACAAAAAATCATTGTGATTGGATGGAAAATGTGCATTTTATGGGCGGAGGTCATTTCTCTATATGTTATATAGTGGAAACTTTGAAAATCATTTTCTCAGAATGTAAATGATGGATATCAACCAAATTTCACTGGAATGATCCTTGAGTAACACTTTATCAATGTACCAAAAATTATATTGATTGGATGAAAAATATGCATTTCATGGGCAGAGGTCATTTCTCTATATGTTATATGGTGGAAACTTTGAAAATCATTTTCTCAGAATTTGATATTTGGATATCAATTAAATTCCACTGGAATGATACTTGAGTGACCCTTTATCAGTGTACCAAAAATTATTTTGATTGGATGAAAAATATACTTTTTATGGGTGGAGGTCAATTCTCAATATGTTAAATAGTGGAAACTATGAAAAACATTTTCTCAGAATGTATATGATGGATATCAATCAAACATTTTTGGTATGATCTTTGGGTGACCCATTATCATGCAGTCAAAAATTATTTTGATTTGATGAAAAATATGTCTTTTAATAGCAGAGGTCATTTCTCTATCTGTTATATAGTTGAAACTTTGAAAATCATTTTCAACATCAGTAGAACCCCAAATATCTAAAAATCTAGTCAAAACATTTATTTGCTCTTACAAGAATTTCAAGCCTGTGGAGCGACTCAAACCATTCATGGCTTTCTAGTTCTACAATATTACTAGCTGGTATTGATTTTAAAGTTTCTGATTGGCCCTTGAAAACACACAAATAGAGTAATATGTTTATTTTTTAAGGAGAGATAATAAATAGCACTAATTTTGTTTATCTTGAACAAAATTGGTGCTGTTGGATTACCTCCCTTAATTTTCACTCAAATCCTGCTCCTCACACTCATTCAATTTCATTCCAAGATCATTCCAAAATCAATGATCTTGTCAATTTCATGATATGGTTAACAGTACTAAGTGGAATATCTATGTGCATTTTTGCAAGATTTATTCCTCTTGTTTGATCTTGAATCATTCTCGGTCATCTGAGCTCAGCATCTGCTTTGGATACTTTAAAATAAAAGCACTTATTATTTGAATGAAGGTATTTTTAGCTTTGGTAAAGGTAGTTTAAGACACAATTTTGAAATCAGATGAAATCGGGTCATTTGTGTAGAACCTAAATACATTTTGTAAGGTAAACTGTATATTGTGAAGACATGATTTCGGTGTCATTTAAAAAAAATACATTGAACATTCTTGTTTTGTTTTCAGCAATTTTCCTGTAAAAGCCCTGGCAAACAGCTAGAACATTCATCAGATATAAGAGTGTCCAGGAATCAAGAGAAACATCATTTTGAAGAGCAAGGGACATCAGGTACAGAGATGAGCAAAACAGTTTTAATGAAATGAATATATGATAGAGCAATTGTGAAAACAGGAGCTCTATAATAGGAATTATTTGCTCAGTTGTTTACATAAAAACCCATATACTGCCATAGCCTTGGTGTTATTGTCGTCAGTCGTAGTCATGCATAAACTATGACATTTTATGATATCTCTGGTTGTACTAAATGCATTTACTTGAAACTTTGCACATTTGTTCACTTTAAAAAGAGCAACCTATACTATTTAGGGGGATGCATTTTTGCACCCACAGGCTGAGCTCTTGTTAAATTTTCCTGATTTAAAGGGGAAAATTAGATGGTGAGGACTAAGATCAAGTTGCACATATTTGAAGGCTGATCTTTGTTTATATCTCCTGTTAAAGCAGTAACATTGAGGGTTTAGCATGACAAGGGATAACATTAGAAGCATGTAAAATTGTTCCCAATGTAGACACAGGCTCAGATTGTCATGGGGCAAACAAAACCTTGTAACACAACCTTTAAATAAACCAACAAGGTCAAGGCCTATTACCAGCAGTGTAACCGGCGTTATTTGTGACAATTTGCTACCTTGCTCAAGTTTTAGTTAGACATGATGTGAACTTTGTGGGAAATTTTGAACAAAAAGCCTTGTTTAATGTATTTTCAGAAGCCAAATCGAAAATACTCAATGAAGATCAACTTGGTGAAATAACACGATTATTAAATGCCGTCAAGGATCAACCAACAACGGGCAACCAGCATATAGGTCAACTGCTGAATGTTTTAAAGGATGTGCAGAAAGAAAGGGGTCAACAACTGGACAAGAAGGCAAAGGGGGGAACTGATAGGCCAAGACCTGTTACAGCTGGGACTAAGAAAAATATACAATTCCATCCAAATAAGGTGAGATTTTACTTTTTAGCTGGCCCGGGACAAAAACTTTAACCAAAACTTTAACCTTGCTTACATTTTCTGAATGTCTTACCCAGGGACATTTTTCCTTCATAAACACACTCACCAGGTAATAGACTTTCATCAGAGACCAAGCTCCTTGACATTTTGACCTTGACCTTTCATTGACTTAGAAAAACTCTAACCAAAAAGCTTTAACCATGCTTGTATTTTCTGAATGCTTTAACCTAGGGACATCCTAACCTCATACACACACTCACCAGGTGAAAGGCTTCACTATTTCACCAGTAACCAAGGTCCTTGACTATTTGACATTGATCAATTTTGTAACAGAAAAAAAAAATAACCAAAAAAATTAACCTTGCTTATACTCTCTGAGTGCTTGAACTTTGATCATTGGTCAAGTGCTGTTTGTGACAAGCAGCAGTTTGGGCGAGCTATGTTGTCCACTGACAACTCTTGTTAAGGCCCATTCTTATGAGGAGAGTAACATTCTTGGTTAAGATTATACTCAGGAATTGACACAAACTTCTGTGAGTAAGGAACCAATTGAACTCCAAAGCTTGTGAAATCAAAGAGTCCAAGCTCAAATTAAGGATTTTGATCTTTTATATTCGGAGAACATCGTGGAAAAGAAGAAATTGCTTGTCGCAAGCAATTTCTTCTTTCCCACAATTTTCTTCCCCCAAAGAAGATGGTTTTCTTTCAAGATGCTTCTAGATGCAAGCAAATGTGTACCTTCAACAAATTTTGTAGTGAAAAAATCTACAGTTTAATCAAGGGTTGAAAAGCCTAGTACCCTATGCCTTTAATTGTAAAAATATTCTCATATAATACTGGGTGTTCTATGGACTCCTTACTTACAAAGTGTAGGAGTCCAAAATGGTACAGACTCTCAATTCATAAATGACAGTTCATACAAACCAAGCTCTAACAATCTTGTTAGCTTACCTAGGCCCAAAGTACTCAAGGTGAGCTTTTGGGGTTACTTGATGTCTGTCGTCCGTCGTCAACATTTACCTTGTGGACACTCTAGAGGCCATATTTTTAGCTCAATCAACCTGAAAATTGGTCAGAATGATTATTTTGATGAAATCTGAGATAACTTCGAAATTGGGTCAAGTGGGGTCAAAAACTTGGTCACAGGGTCAAATCTTAAAAAAACCTTGTGGACACTCTAGATGCCATATTTTTAGCCCAATCAACCAGAAAATTGGTCAGATTGATTATCTTGGTGAAATCTTGGACAAATTTTAAATTGGGTCAAATGGGGTCAAACCTAGGTCATGTGGTCAAATCTTAGAAAAACCTTGGTATTTTTAGGTGTTAATTTAGTTGAGCCATTAAGGCCACTGTGGCCCTCTTGTTTTTGAAATTATTGTCGTTTGTTGTTTCTCATGATGGGCCTATCTGGTGACAATTTGCCACCTTGTTTCAGATAAGGAAGGGAATGAAAAAGCAGACCATGTTAATCCTTTGTGTAAACCATTTTGCAAACAGATCTTTTCTCTCTTTGGACAGGGCACAGACGGTAAGAAATTACAGACAGACAACAACCCTCAACCTGCCCCTCGATCAGCCCAGTCTAAAAAGATTGAAAGGAAAATAGCTGGATCAGCCACTAAAGGGGACAAAGGAACAAAACCAGCTGCATGGAAATAATCTTAAAAAAAGATAAGAATTTATTCCTTCCAGAAATTTCTGAAGTTCCCAAATAATATACATGTATATTTTTTTTTAATTCCAAAAGATTTGGAAAAGATAAACATCTTATTTTATCCAGTACTTCTTTCACTAAAAAGAGCAATCCAGACAACCAAGGGGGGTAAGCCCTAGTAGTATTTTTGTGAGGCTTATGTCCCCTTTTTAGCTTGACTATTTGAAGAATAGGGGAGCTATTCCAGTCACTTCAGCATAATGCTTTGGTTAAGGTTTTATGTACAACTGTGTCAAATCTCTGTTGATACTTAAGTTATTGCTTGGAAACTTTGGACATTCTTTGGTGACCATAATATCAGCCTCTAGACGAAGATTAATTACTCTAATATTGAATTTAGTGGAATTTTAATCCTTCTCTACTTAGAAACTCTTGGTTAAGTTTTTTACATGCATCTGTTGTTTATCTGTAATATCTCTGTTTCTGCTGAAGCTATTGATTTCAAACCTTGCACATGCTTCTGTGACCATAATATCAACCCCTTGACAAAGATTAATTACTTTGATGTCTTATTTAGTGGAATTTTAACCCTGATCAGACTATAAAATTCTTGGTTAAGTTTATATGTGCAACTGATTGCTATCTGTTATATCTCTGTTTCGACTAAAACTACTGCTTGGAAACTTTTCACATGCTTCTTTGACTATAATATCATGCTCTAGATAAAGACTCATTTCTCTGATCTCTGATAAATTAATAAAATTTTCAAATGTTGACATTGATTTGCTATTACTATCCAGGACAAGGAATAGTCAGGCTTTGCTGTCCTCCAACAGCAATTGATACTTAGATTTTTTTTTTCTATTCTGCACATGCAGGTCTGTATCCAAATGGTATCTATTGCCCTTATCTACAACATTATGGGAAAGTAAGAAATTGTTTATTTAAAGATTTTCACTCTTTTTATACCCATATAGAAAGACAGGACATATTATTTGAACACTAGTGGCGTCCAGGCATCTGGTAGGTGGGTGTTGTCCACTTCTTTGTCTAGAGCATAGCTCTGTCACATTATGTCCAATTGAAACTTGACAGTTATGTTCCTTTCAAGATTAGGGAATGCAGTGCACAATAACTTTAACTCTTTCTAGCCAAATCTATTAGTTATTCCTTGTATCTTTTGACAATTTGCCACCTTGTTCTTAAAGTATTTTAAAACCTTTAAAAGCAAGCCTTGGTTTCAAATCAAAGTAAAATGCTTTCTGAATTTTTGAATTCAGAAAAGTTTTCAGTTTTATATCTGAAAATTATGTTATGTTAGAATATTTATTCTAGGTTTAAAATTTGACATGCTCATATTTCAATCATTTTGTCTCGTCACTCTTAGAATTGGTTAAAAGAGAATTCAGGAAAACAGAATGTGGAAAATAATTTGGAAAGGAGAAAAAAGATTCTTGATGCAGAAAAACTGCTTAAAGCCAAGTGTTTTGACCGTGGTCGACCAGGGCAATCTGGTCAAAATTGAAAAAGGTTGCAGAAAACATTAAAAAGTTGGTACAGTTTGAAACTGCCCTATATGGTAGAAAATATTTTGGTTAAAGGAGAAATTGCTTGATACAAGCATTTGCTTCCTTTTCCAAAATATTTTTCAAGTATTAAATCATAGGTAGATTAAATCTTAGGTTCATACAGGATAGGGTTGAAACATCTTCTATATAGATACATTTATAAATGCTAAGGCTGGAATGTATGTTAAAGATAAAGACTTTTTGAACTTTTTATGTGGTTTCTTTTTTATGTAGCTTATCACAATTTCATGAATTATAATTGACTATACTTTGAAAAAATGCCATGTGGTGAAAATCTTATAGAAAATCTCATCAAAAATATTTATTATCTTTTGCTTTGCATGTAGATATTTTTGTTTTTTTACACTATAATTTAAAAAATGAATGATGTGCTAGACAATTTCTTGAATTCAAGTATTTTTTGCTTAGCCATAAGTGTTATGAAACAAAAATGGAGCAATTGTCATCACCCTAGTGTCATAGGCCCTGATAATTGTAGGAAATTACCCTGTTGTCAAAAGCTCTAATAAGCTGTAAAATAGGCCATTATTTTATTGTCATAGGTCCTTATTAACTGTAACATAGGTCATCACCCTGGTGTCATAGGCCCTAATAAATTGTAACAGGTCATCACCCTGGTGTCAAAGGCCCTGACAAGTTGTAACATAGGTCATCACCCTGGTGTCATAGGCCCTAATAAGTTGTAACAGGTCATTACCCTGGTGTCATACGCCCTAATAAATTGTATTATGTCTTCATCCTGGTGTCACAGGCCCTAATAAACTGTAACATGAACCATCACCCTGGTGTCAAAGGCTCTGATAAGCTGTAAAGTAGATGATCACCCTGGATTCAAAGGTAATTTTAAGCTCTACATGGGTTATCACCATGGTGTCATAGGCTCTAATACCTTGTAGCATAGGTCAACACCCTGGTTTCAAAGGCCTTGACAAGTTGAAACAAAGGTCATTACCTTTGAATCATAGATCCTGATAATTGTTTCTTAAGTTATCACCCTGGTGTCAAAGGCCCTAATAAGCTGTATCATAGGTCATAACCCTGGTGCCATTGGCCCTAATAAACTGTAACAGGTAATCACCCTGGTGTCATAGGCCCTGATTAGCTGTAACATAGGTCATCACCCTGGTGTCATACCTAATAAACTATAACGTAGATCATCACCCTTGAGTAAAAGGGCCTTTTAAGCTTGACATGGGTGATCTGCATGGTGTCATTGGCCCTAATATCTTGTAACATAGGTCACCATCCTGGTGTCATAAGCCCTAATAAGTTGTTACATAGTTCATCACCCTTGTGTCATAGTCCCTGATAACTGTAACATTGTTCATTACCCTTGTGTCATAGGCCCTGACAACTTTAACATAGTTCATCACCCTTGTGTCATAGGTCCTGACAACTATAACATAGTTCATCACCCTTGTGTCATAGGCCCTGATAACTGTAACATAGTTGATCACCCTTGTGTCATAGGCCCTGATAACTTTAACATAGTTCATCACCCTTGTGTCATAGGTCCTGATAACTGTAATATAGTTCAACACCATTGTGTCATAGGCCCTGATAACTGTAACATAGTTTGTCACCCTTGTGTCATAGGCCCTGATAAACTGTTACGTAGATCATCACCCTTGAGTAAAAGGGCCTTTTAAGCTTGACATGGGTGATCTGCATGGTGTCATTGGCCCTAATATGTTGTAACATAGGTCACCATCCTGGTGTCATAAGCCCTAATAAGTTGTTACATAGGTCATCGCCCTGGTGTCATAGGCCCTTATAAGTTTGAACAAAGGTCTTCACCCCTGTGTCATAGGCCCTCATGAGTTGTAACATAGGTCATCACCAGGGTGTCATAGGCCCTTATAAGCTGTTATATAACTCATCACCAGGGTGTCATAGGCCCTGTTAAGCTGTAACATATGTCATTATTTTCCTTGGATCCTAGGCCCTAATGAGTTGTAATATAGGTCATCACCCTAGTGTCAAAGGCCCTGATAAGCTGTAACATAGGTCCTCATCCTGGTTTCATAGGCCCTGATAACCGTAACATAGTTCATCACCCTTGTGTCATAGGTCCTGATAACTGTAACATAGTTCATCAACCTTGTGTCATAGGCCCTGTTAACAATCATAATTCATCATCCTGGTTTCATAGGTCCTGATCACTATAACATAGTTCATCACTATTGTGTCATAGGTCCTGATAACTAACATAGTTCATCATCCTTGTGTCATAGGTCCTGATCACTGTAACATAGTTCGTCACCATTGTGTCATAGGTCCTGATAACTTTAACATAGTTCATCACCCTTGTGTCATAGGTCCTGATAACTATATAATACTTCATCACCCTTGTGTCATAGGCCCTGCTAACTGTAACATAGTTCATCACCCTTGTGTCATAGGACCTGATAACTGTTACATAGTTCATCACCCTTGTGTCACAGGCACTGGTAACTCAACACAGTTCATCACCCTTGTGTCATAGGCCCTGATAACTGTTACATTGGTGATCACCCTTGTGTCATAGGCCCTGATAGCTATAACATAGTTCATCACCCTTGTGTCATATGCCCTGATTACTGTTACATAGTTCATCACGATTGTGTCATATGCCCTGATAACTGTAACATTGGTGATCACCCTTGTGTCATAGGCCCTGATAGCTGTAACATAGTTCATCACCCTTGTGTCATATGTCCTGATAACTGTAACATAGATCTTCACCCTTGTGCCATAGGCCCTGATAAATGTTACATAGTTCATCACCCTTGTGTCCTGGGCCCTGATTACCGTTACATAGATAATCACCCTTGTGTCATAGGTCCTGATAACTGTAACATAGTTCATCACCCTTGTGTCATAGGTCCTGATAACTGTAACATAGTTCATCACCTTTGTGTCATAGGTCCTGATAACTGTAACATAGGTGATCACCCTTGTGTCATAGGCCCTCATAGCTGTAACATTGTTCATTGCCCTTGTGTCATAGGTCCTGATAACTGTAACATAGTTAATCATTCTTGTGTCATAGGTCCTGATAACTGTAAAATAGTTCATCACTCTTGTGTCATAGGTCCTGATAGCTGTAACATAGTTCATCACCCTTGTGTCATATGCCCTGAAAACTGTAACATAGCTCATCACCATTGTGTCATATGTCCTGATTACTGTAACATTAGTGATCACCCTTGTGTCATAGGCCCTGATAGCTGTAACATAGTTCATCACCCTTGTGTCATATGTCCTGATAACTGTAACAGTTAATCATTCTTGTGTCATAGGCCCTGATAACTGTAACATAGTTCATCACCCTTGTGTCATAGGCCCTCATAGCTGTAACATAGTTTAACCCTTGTGTCATAGGTCCTGATAACTTTAACATAGTTCATCACCCTTGTGTCATAGTCCCTGATAACTGTTACATCGTTCATTACCCTTGAGTCATAGGCCCTGATAACTTTAACATAGTTCATCACCCTTGTGTCATAGGTCCTGACAACTACAACATAGTTCATCACCCTTGTGTCATAAGCCCTGATAACTGTAACATAGTTGATCACCCTTGTGTCATAGGCCCTGATAACTTTAACATAGTTCATCACCCTTGTGTCATAGGTCCTGATAACTGTAATATAGTTCATCACCATTGTGTCATAGGCCCTGATAACTGTAACATAGTTTGTCACCCTTGTGTCATAGGCCCTGATAACTTTAACATAGTTCATCACCCTTGTGTCATAGGCCCTTATAACTGTAACATAGGTGATCACCATGGCAGAGTGTCAGGGGACCTAAAAATCTGAAACATAGGTTATCACCCTTGTGTCACAGGGCCTTAAGATCTGTTTCATAAGTCATCATTTTGTCTTAATATTTCCTGGGCTATAATGTTCAAAAGTCATTTTTCCATTGACATCATTTTTGTCTTCAGCAACTCCTTTTAATCTGGACAACCCTGAAATTGTGACATTTGGGAAAGGGTTAAAAGAAAGCCAAATAGTATAAGCCTCTTGTTTCTTTTCCCAATCTAGATATAACTGACTGATATAAGGTTTCCAAAATTAAATGGCTGATAAAGGTGAGATTTATCAGACAAATGATACCATGTTCTTGGTTGATGTAGAAAGAAGATAACGTGTCCCTAAGTTTGACAAACTAGTACTCCATTGACAAACAAAATACTTTTGGCGGGGGATATCAATTCAACGAGTTTGCTTGTTGCTCCTTATATGAAATAAAATTCAATCGTTATCTACAATGAATGATTACCCTCTATTTCTAAAAACTCTTGATCTTAAGTTTACGATCAGAAACAGTACCTATATGAGTCAGAGTATAGTATTTGACTTAGTGCAATATATTTTCAATAATTTCACACGGCGCAAGACAAAATTATTTAGCTGTCTGATCAAACACGTATTGCAATGAGAACATTGGCTGAGCTTGCTGAAGAGGGGAGAAGATCTAATCTATTGATTGCCCCGGTGACCTAGTGGTTAAAGCTCTTGACTCGTGACTTAGAAGTCTGTGGTTCATGTAGTTCATGTAGTTCATGTAGATCCGAGGCCTTCATGCAATTTGCATAAGCTGCTTTAGCTTCTACGGCCCTTTTCTTTTTGTTTTCCCTGACGTTTTGTTTTTCCAGTTCCTCATGTCGTTTGTCTTGTTTGGCATTAGTGTAACTACACTAATAATTGATAATTCTCAGCTTTCAAGCTGAGCTTTATTTTTGGCAAAAATTAGTTGACAATCATTATAAAAACAACACTGCATATTTACATGTTTGTTTAAAAGGTAAAAGACATGATATTATTTACAAATCGCCCTAACTGCTAGATGCACAAGGTAGAGTGTTGCAACTGACTAATATTATTAGTTACTTGTAACAATCTGCTTCGAACTTATTTTTTGGATGCCATTGTTTGTTAAGCCTATTTTTAAAGGAGTTTACAGAGGGAGCAGTTACTACATCATTTGGAAGCTTATTCCAGTTATTTATTACCCTGTTGCTAAAGGAGTTTTTCTTTATTTCAGTCCTAGATCTTTTCTTGTATAATTTGAGGCTGTTTCCCTGGTGTTTGTCAAATTACTAAAAGTAAATAGTTGTTTTGACGTCTTATCAATACCAGTTATTAGTTTGTAGGTTTCTATTAAATCAGCTCTATCCCTCCTATATTCTAGTGTTGGCAACCCTAGTTTTTTAACCTTTCAGTATAGCTCAAATGTTTTATAGACTTTACTAGTCTGGTGGCTCTCCTCTGGACATTTTCTACAGAGATTTTATCTTTCTTAAGCGTTGGTGACCATATTACTGAAGCATATTCTACATGGGGTCGGACCATTGACTTGTACAAATTCAAGAACATTTCTTGATTCATGAACGTAAATGATTTGCTAATAATACCTAGATTTCTATTTGCTAAATTTATTTTGCTACTTATGTGTTGTTGGAAGTTGAGATTTTTATCAAAAATAACACCTAGATCTTTCTCATACTCTACTTTCTGTATTTTTGTTACTGTACCATCTTTGTCCTTTACATAATAGTCATCTGTTTCGTTGGTACCAATGTGTAGTGCTTTGCATTTTTGAGGATTAAAAATCATCTCCCACTTGTTGCACCAATCACACGCTTTGAAAATGTTGTCCTGGAGGTTGTTACCTTCAAAATTGTTATTAATTTCTGTGTAGAGCTTTGTATCATCTGTGAGCCCCACCAGTGCCAGGGTGTGTTTATAGGCAAACACTTGATAGCCAGTCCCAGTTCACCCATCTGTAGAATTGGGTAGCAGTTGGTTTAAACTACCGCCTCACTCTTAGATACATGAAAACATCTGGATTGCGCGTTCGAGAGCTAATGTATAAGCTTTCGCTTTAGTCGCAATCTGACTGAATAAATTATAAACCAATCTATCTACAGAGCCCGTAGTGAAGACTCATTTGTCAAACTTTGCAGATGTAAAGGCTGGTCAAAGGTTTTTCTTTGTTCACATGCGAAATTGCCGAGAACGTCGTATTCAGGCACTTTTAGTTACAAGTTTCAATAGTTTATTTCATGGACAGATTACTAATATTTGTGACCCATCCCGCAAAAAAGTGACCATCCGGGAATTCTGTGAAATGAATTATTGAAAAAGAAATTTAATCCAGCAAAGGTCAACCAGAAGTCGCTTTTCAAAAATTCTTTCACTTGTAGGTAGATTAATCATTCTAGATAAGGAAAATAAATACATTTTGAAAAGTTTCGACCCTAGTCAGTCTGCGCAGTCTGACTAGGGTCGTCACTTTATGCACTACCCAGATGGTCCTTTTTCGCGTGACGGGTCACATTTATGTCCTCGCATCGATAAAATCGGAAGCAAATTGTTCTACAGTGTTTTGTCTGTCTGTTTGCAAACTAAACAAAAAAACTCAATATTTCCAATTACTTCAAACCTATTCAAGATACAATCTTCATATTTGGCGTGCTGGTTATGCACAAGTATAAGTATCTTCTGGTACAAAGGTCAATGTCATTTTGACAAGGTCAATGTCATTTTGACAAGGTCAATGTCATTTTGACAAGGTCAATGTCATATTGACAAGGTCAATGTCATTTTCAAATTCATGCTTACGAAGAATTTGCTGTTTCAGGAGCATTCGTGTTTCACAGACACATTTTGCTATTTTGTCGATAAGGTATTGCGAAAAGTGTTTTGGTGGGTATAAGCCTGTTTTGCGACAGCTCTAGTTATTGCTTGTGCAATTATGATTTTATGTGCGTAAAAACTAATTGAAATCCGGTCTCTAAAACAAGATCAACAGTTTTGGAGCCCTAGGCACGCCAGTGTTATGATTAAGAATGTAGAATGTTCGTAGATATGACCGCTCAGACGAATGGAACCATTAGGGTAGTATGTTAATTGCCCTTGTTTCGACCCTAGACAAGTAAGACCGTGCGGATTGCATAGACTGACTTGGATCGAGCGTAATAATTCCGCAACAATTCGGACCACGTAATCTTTGACAATGTTATTCGAGGTTTCCTAATCAAAATCATTAGGAAACCTCGGTTAACACTGTTAAAGTTCATGACTCCCGAAACGTTGCGGAACTAATACGGATTTACTACCTTAAGCAATTGGCTGATTTTCTGAAACTGTATATTCTGCCTTCATATGGAGTGACCCAGTGCGTGACATTTCCAACAATTTAATATGTGCGCAACGTTTAGACTCCGACCAGTCTGTGCACCCGCACAGTCTGATCAGAGTTTTAAGTAGGCGCTTAACAGAAAACTAGGAAACTATAGTCTTAGTTCATGCTCACACAATATGTTCAGTTCACACTGTAACTGTTCAAACCACTAAATGTCTTACAATCACGCACGTTTGAAATTTTTGGAAATGCCACGCACAGGCTCAAATATTTTTTTGAAATGCGACTTCCAGTTGACCTCTACTAGAACCAATCTGTTCTGCAAATATTTCAATTAGTTCCCAGATGGTCCCTTTTATGCGTGACGGGTCACAAAATAAAAAAAACACTAGCAGTATATTGCGTGACGGGTCACAAAATAAAAAAAAACACTAGCAGTCTATTGCGTGACGGGTCACAAATTAAGAAAAAACTCAAGTCACATAATAAAGAAAAAACACTAGCAGTCTTTTGCGTGACAGGTCACAAAGTTAAAAAAATACAAAAAGTCTATTGCGTGACGGGTAACAAAATAAAAAAATACTATAGACCTGCAATTTCAAGTGAGTGATCAAAGATCAATTTTACATTGAAAATGATAGGAGATGACGGTTTCTCGGACCGCACTCTTTCTCGCGGAACTATAGCAGTCTATAAATATCAAAATTATATTCCTACTATAAGGTACTCGACCGTGAGGTTTGAATGAATGAAATATTTAACCATGTAGGCGAAAATAAGCACGCGTTGACATTTTATGTTATGTGATATCTTTTAATACAGATAATATTGCAGACTTTCTATGAAACATTTATGTCAGGTATTCGAAAAATTCAATCCAAGGTCGATTTGGTTCCGGTATTTCGTCAATCCTTGCTGTAATCCCTGGGGTCTAGAGTTCAATATCATGTGGGAGGTTAAACATTTTCAACATGCAGATGGACAATTACAAGAAGGTTTTGAAGCCAACTGAAGCCACTTTTACTCATTTACATCGTGCCAAAGAAAGATGACATTTCAAACAAAAATACACGCCAACCTACTGCAATTTATGAGTTACGATGACATCAGTAATTTATACCTGGTTTAAGTTGCCTGCTAGGGCAGACCGCAGAGAGTTAGACTTCTGAAAAAAAAAACGAAAGCCAAATGAGTTGACATTAATGTTGGACGTGATATCTCTAGTACAAGTCAAGTCATTCAATCAGAACATACGATCACTTTCAATGAATCAACTGTCTAATTCAGAGGGGTAACAAAAATGTATTTCTGCATGATTTATGCTACCTTTTCGAAGACTATTTATCCACTTCCCCAGCCAGCGATCAGGAATGGAGCGCCTAAGAACTGGTATCCTGTATTATCCAGTGATTAGTTTAAATAGAGGATATGGAATGAGTGGTCATTGAATACCGAATTTATTAAACGAGTCATCTATTAACCGATAAAAACGTGGCTTTGCCTAGTTTTTATCTGTTTAAGATGACGAGTTTTATAAATTCTGTATTTTATGAGCACAAATCTATTCTATTTATAATATGATCGATTTTTTTTTTCGAAAAAAAAAACGCCGTTTATTTGAAATTCAACATTTCAATTTTTCGCAAAACTTCCGTCACAATATACACGTTATGACGTCATTTTTGCGGTTACAATATAGCGTTGCTATTCGCCATGAGCTCATTTGCATAGTTATTCCACTGGTGTAATAACACCCGTGTAAAATCAAAATTATTCAATGGAGTTATTTCATTCCCGCGACGTAAGTCATATTAAAAACCTATTTATTTTACATCGATGGGAAACAAGTTCTTACAACTTAGATTAATCCCTATCGATTCCGCTTCTTGTAAAATTCGCCAGTGCTCGCGCCAATTATGAGGGCTAATGAAAGAACCAAGATCGAAAGCCGCTCCTGGAAATCGAACTCGGGACATTTGAGTCAAGAGGCCGACGCTTTACTACTAGACCACGGACACATACATTCCCCTCCCCAGTGGAATGTATCTACATGTTTTCTAATAACTGTATTGCATAGTGCATTTTACGCCGTCTTCCGAATTGAAGGTTGGTCGCGGAAATCGAAAACTGTAACGTAATATGTACTTTAGTGATAAGTACTTTGGTTACCATCCATTTTACGACCGGACTCCGTCTCCCGCTAAATGACACTTTGGGAAAACAGATGAAAAACAATATACATGTATTGGATCAAGAAGAGGTCATGATCTTGGCCCGAGATTAATACTCATTTCAGAAATTTCTCAACCAACTTTAGTTTGGAATAATTGTTCGATTTCTCGATGATCACTACAGAACAGCTTTGAAGATTTAAACATTATAAAAATATTGTCTTTGTCAGTCATGCACGGTAATAGTTAGACTAAAATGATTCTGTGATTAGAATTTGAAATTGAGAAAATTCTCTGCTGATTTACAAAAAAAGGTAAAAAAGAACGCTAGCCTTGAAAATTGTTGTTTAAAGAATTAACTTATTCGAGTTATCTCTTATTTTAACCTACTTACTATTTTAAGGTAAAACGATGATCCCAGATATAGGAAAAATACCAAGAGCGAAAAATTTCGACCTGATCATCCGGCGCAAATAGCGCCGGCTCACCAGGATCGATAATTTTTGCACTTTCCATATGGTCTCAATTCGCCTATATACCTATCTTTTTGCGAGTAACAAACATAAAGTTTAATTGACGCATCGGACAATATTCATCCGGGTACATCGAATGACACATCTAACGTTTATTCATCAATTTAAAAACCACACGAATTAATACATTTGTAGGGAAAATAGTTACAACTACGTCATTCTGACAATGGGAAATTTCATATTAAATATTTCCTAAATATCCGATGTTAAAAAGAGATAAAAATTGGCAAATTGTGTAATATGATATACGTGGATATACGTACACGGATATGAACTTTAAGAAGTACGTTAATCCGCACATTTCCCCAACTAGACTATTTATCATTTATGTACAATTGTGTAACCTTATATCGAAAATAATCTTAGATCGTCTATGGAGATCGTTTTGGCATATTATGATTTAAAATCAAGACGCAGTAAAACATTGCGTTTTGTTTTCAAATTATAATATGCCCAATTTTTACCTTACGTTGATTTTGCTTTTCGCAGCGTCATCCTCAGTTGTGTTTGTGACGTTATATAAACCCACGTGCGAAATGACGCGCTTTCATGGCAGCGCCCGTATTATTTCCGAGGTCTATTCCGTAGAATCGCCTAGAGCTTATCTGGAGAATAATTCCTATATGCAAGAATAGATCTTAAAACAAGAGATTTTTGTAAAACAGTTATGCCCCTCCTCCCCATAAGAGCAGATAAATGGTATATTCTTTGTCAACTAACAAAGGGCATAACTTTAAATATATAACAAGTAGAGTTATGGTACTTGCGCACTGAACTTCTCAATGAGTCAATGAGATCTATCCACCTGTAAGGTTTCATGATTCTAGCTTGCATACTTTTTGAGCTATGCTCCAGACAAAAAGAAAGGTCCACAGACGCACGGACAGACGCACGGACCGACCGACTGATAAGTGCAAAGCAATATTCCCCCTTTTCTTCGAAGGGGACATAATAAATTGGCATGCTTGTTCCTAATTATGGGGTATATGTGCAAAAACGTTTAAAATACCCAAAAGTTGAAGGTCTCTGCCACAGGTCAAAAGGCTTTTTCGGACTTATGGTCAAAATTTTGTTAGCTGGAGAGCCATCGTCTCAGGACAACCAAATTAAGGCTCTATTGTAATCGTATCGCTTGCAGGCACGTGCCCGGCTGGAAGTATTTGGACAGGATTTTGTGAGATCGGGTTAAAGTAACATTGTAGAAAAAGAAGAAAATTCTGAAAATCAGTATTTTCTTCTTTTCCCTCAATATTTCTAGAAACACTTTAAAGAATTAATTTTCATCGCATAGAATTTGGTTTCAATCGCCACAGATGATTGACTAGAAATGAAGAAGAAACAACAAGTAATCGTAAAAATCTGTTATATTTATTTGTTATGTACAAACACATGTAAAAATACATATATGGCAGAAATGAACAAGTCATAAATATAAAGAAAAAAAGTAAATAAAAAACAATCTGAAAGACATTATGGGTTATATAAAATTTACATGCATGCATTTTAGTAGTCTTTTTTTTTTTTATCAATACGTCAATTTGTCTGTCCGTTCATCGAAGGGATTGAGCAAAATTATTGTATGTGTGTAAATATTTGTAGGAAAGCCTGGTTATTTTTGCGCTGGCTTTCTTGTATGTCTTTTATATCAACTTTTGGACCTTTACGCATTAAGGACCATCTAGAAATTCAGTAAAATAAAAAATTGAACAAAAAGAGATTGGTTCCAGAAGAGGCCAATTGGATGTCGCAATATAATAGTTTTATACAGGAGGGTAGAATGACCATTCTGGATTCAGAAAATCGGTCAGGTGCGAAAAATATTTCGTCCTTTATCATATTAAGTTCAGTCTTTAAACTTGAACCGTAAAAGGTTTCGACGCTAGCCAACCTGCGCAATACGCGCAGTCTGACTTGGGGTCGACATTTTACGAACGTCCCAGATGGTCCCTTTTCGTTTCACGGATTATATTTGTATGTTTGTCTACATGAACATCTAAGAGACTTTCATATGGCACATATGGTAAAAAAAAAAATAACCATTCTATGAGAAAACCAGTACTTTGGAGTTATAATTGACATAAAAGTCTTGATGTTTAAGATGTAGAAACGTTTACAAACGTTTAGAAATGGTATCCCGCTCTGCACGTGAGTTCACGTGCAAATCAGGGTACCGTTTCTTATACGTAACGCAAACGTAACGTTAAAAATAGGCAGACTAATTGTATTTTCAATCTATCGCACAATAAAGGTCCTGATTGGACTGGCAGTTTCGGTGCGTCTGATCAAAGCCGTTATTTTTGCCAAAGCGTATGGTTGGTTTTCTCATATTGGTACATATATAATAACAGTCATAATAAATACATTTATTCTTCAAATTACAAAAACACATTCGCACAATTGGTTCCCAATGTTGACTCATATCAATTCAATTCACTAGTTTTCTCAAAGAAGACAAATAGCTATGGAACATATTTTGCGAGAAAAAAAAAGACACAACTTGCGTCATTTTGTTTCTGCTGTTCCAACAGTGAGT
Organism: Fragum whitleyi; assembly: GCA_948146395.1. Classification (NCBI taxonomy): domain Eukaryota; kingdom Metazoa; phylum Mollusca; class Bivalvia; order Cardiida; family Cardiidae; genus Fragum; species Fragum whitleyi. Next base: position 37,717,183 of record OX411557.1, on the reverse strand, counting down.
TTTCTTAATTCTGATAAGACTTTTTATTTGCTGATTAAAACTATCGGTGGTTTTTCGTCTGCAAGATAATCGAATCATTTGACAAACTAGAACGGTTGGCAATTTGTCAAAATCAAGCCTATTCTTATGTTCGACACTTTATTCAATCATAAGCGACCATTAAAAGGAATTGTGTATCCGAGTCAAATGCATATAATTAGGAATACAAAATAAAGTCAAAGAGTTAAGAAGTTCGGTGAACTTGAACTAAAGGTTGCACAATATGTTTTGGGGATTATTTTGCGATTACCTAACCATTACGTTTCCTCATAATATGGCGAAGAAAAATACATGTGGTTGAAAATAGGTAAAAAGGAGAAATGGGTCCTCCTTTAAGGTAGCGGACCCGTAATGGTTCCGCAACGTTTCGGAAGAAACGATTTTTAACAGTGTTAACAGAGGTTTCCCAATAATTTTCATAGGGAAATCTCGGTCAACATTGTGAAAGAATTGTGCGTTTCGAATTGCTTCGCAACTATTACGGGTCCACTACCTTAACTACCAAATTCCTTGCTTCCAAGTATTGTAGTTTGGGGGGAAATTTGAAGAAGTTAATGTTGCTGATATTTACAGGGTAGTTTTTCCTTGACGACCAAATAACGGCGGGTGATCAAAGCCTCGTAGTTTGCAACTGTAGTTACGAGGATTTGATCGTCCATCGACGATATGGTGTTGAGTTTTCAAAAGAACCTAACTTCCAGGTGTTGTCTGTGAATACTTTGAAGATAAACTCGCCTTCAAAGTTGTTTAAAACATAGTTGATTACTATTAGGTTAAATAACACCTTTCGCATTTACTCAATATGGCACTTTCGTTCCATGTTTCTCCTCTGTGAATTGTCGTCTGCATCATCTTTCAATTTTGTGTATCTTAAAATTTGTGTCGTCTGTTGCGGTAGCTTCTCGTTTAGTCAGTCAATATTACGTCTTGATTCTAAAACACGACAACCTCGCATTCGAATATCATCCTTTTCTGAAAGAAAATAAAATCTATTTCAAATATACGGTTATGATATTTAAATCTCTCACGAAGCGATTGCTGTTTATTTCAACGAAAATGTAAAAAATAATATTTCTGGCCCTATCGGGATTTGAACTCACGCGCGTGGGTTCAAAGTCCAACGTCCTTAAGGTAGTGGGCCCGTTATAGTTCCGCTACGTTTCGAAAGTAGTGATCTTAAACAGTGTTAACCGAGGTTTCCTAATGATTTTCATTAGGAAACCTCGATCAACATTGTGAAAGATCATGCATTTCAAAATGTTGCGGACTATTACGGGTCCACTGCCTTAACCACTGCGCTACCGAGTTGGCTCCGTAGCACAGTGATTAAGGACGATGTGGCTTTGAAGAGCTAGGCGACGTTGGTGTTTCTGCGCGAGTTCAAATCCCGATAGAGGAGCATTTCAAATATAGTTTAGATATTTATTCATTTAAGTTCGATTTCACTGAAAGCTGAATTTTGTGGGGTTACTCTCGAACACGAAGTTCTGCCCTGCGTTAAGATGAAAAAACAGTGCAAACAGATTGCCAATTATTCCCCGCTCTCCACGCAAGTTCACGTGCAAAGCGGGGTATAATAGAAAAACTGTTTGCTCCGTTTTGACATCCCGAACGCAGGACTGACGTTTTAACGTGCCTGGGCAGGATTCTCTGATTGAAACTACTAGTATCCATTATAGAGCTGCAATTTCATGTGAGTGATCAAAGATCAATTTTACATTGAAATTGATAGGAGAGAACGGTTTCTCGAACCTCACTCTTTCTTGTGGAACTATACCACAGCTGGGATAACTGTGACTGGCTTCATAGCGTGTGCTCATGAAGAAAACATCTGAGTGCCTGAAATGCCCGAACCAGAGACCTTCAGGTCATGGGTTGAGCGCCTAAAACGATCAGCCATCGAGAAAATCCTTCTAACCATTATCCTGCTTTATTTTGATTTTGTTTAATTCAAACCGATTTTTTAACATCAATTGGGAAACAAGTTCTTACAACTTAGATTAATCCCTCTCGATTCTGCTTCCTGGAAAATTCACCAGCAGTTTTGTTTCAATTAAATTGGAATATTTTAGGACATTTCAGCCTTTTAGTCGCAAATAATATCCACAAAAGTAGAAAACAGGCAGTATAGGCATTAAGCTGTGCGTCTGTGCTGGGTGATCATAGTCTATACTGTCTGCCAGAGTTTGTATTCGCAAAGAATATGCCGTGAATGTGAACAAAAGCGTGCATCTGTTTTGTATCTTTGAAAGCCAAGTTGTTCCATAAACTGTATCCACTAAGTAGATACTTGCCTTTTTCGTTCGATGTTATAACGTTGTTAAAAGTTGAATATTTTTCATATTGGTATGAATCGAAAAACGCAACTTCTTAATGCGATTTCAAAAACAAGTGTAAAAAGCTATGTTGTTTAATAAATCCGTGTAAAGAATTATTTTTCTTCTTTTCCTACATATACGAAATTCCATGACATCAAGCAAAAAAGGCAAGTGTTTTGCTGAATTATGGACATCCGTTAATGGAGCAAACAAAATGGCCGCTTGTCCAAGATTTGATTAATGTGGGTTTGATCGAATCTTTATAATCAAACGGAAAGAATGAAAATAATATCAGAATTGAATTATTTCAAAACCATAACCCATAATCATTGCCCTGGCAGGGCGGAGCCTAAGAAACGGGTCGCTGCACTTAAGGTTAGAGTTAACCAGCTTTTATTTACAATAACTAACTTTTTAAATAGTCGACATCATAAAATGAGACCTAAAAATCGTAGGTTGGTTACCAAAGACTCGTAACTTCAGCTTATTCAAGCTGAAGTTACGAGGCTTTGGTAATCAAATATTGAGAAGCTTCACCTTCACTAAGCATTTACATCCTTTTCGTTTTAGGGTACAGTTATTTGCACGCGCGGACAAACTTTTGAAAGAACCCAAAATATTTAATAGCAAACCTGCCGAATTACGTCACGGCTAAGCCACGCCCCGCCAGTTGAATAATAACGCAGAATACTCACATATAATCCATCTTCAGTGTGAGTACTCCAGCGCCATTTCGCCTTACAATAGCAGCTGTGAACCGGCCGGTAATAACCTCCATCCGGACTGTCGTGGGTTCGAAGCTTACAGATATAATCGTGGTGGTCTAGCTCGCACGAGCATGCTTTTTTACCTGATGGTCTTGAGGTCGTAGGTAAAACAATGGCAGCAATTAATAATAAAGTCAAAGTTTTTTCACTTATGACTTTCATCTGAAAAAAAATGAATGATTTTAAAAAATACAAAGAAAATAAGGTTATTGTCTCAAAAGTGTTACATACCAGCGCCTTAGCGCAGTTGTAGTACATTAGGGGTCCGTTTTACTAAACTACTTACGAAAAATTAATCGTAAGTCAAAACATGGACCCTAAATATACATAAGTTTACATGTATTTAGAGTCCCTTGACGAAATCACAAATCGTATACCTGTTTTTTTCACGCATTGTTAGATTCTGCCTTGCAATATCCCATTAGAATTGTCCTTAGTAGACATTTCAATGGGATGAAATACGGCAGAATTCTAAATTAAGTTACTACTTTAGAAGCAACTTTGATTTTTGACTTCCACAAAAAACTATCGTAAGATGTTAAGAAAAACATGCCACAGACTACCGAACTTCAATTATTTGTCATGGATTCGATCCCCACCGGCAACACATATTCTTTCCTACATATATATCCCATAAAAGGGCGAACAATTGGAAATATCCTCCTTTCTAACAAAGTTTTTTTACGCATTATAATATATTTATTTTTGCAAACATTTGTTAATATCGTCTCTATCTTTAGATGCTTTAAAGTAATTCAAAAGGTCTGTTACATTTCATGGTGTGGAAGCTATAACGCTTTATTAATTTATTCATAAATTTCCTTATGGCAACTCGTGTGAAAAAAGATATATGGCACAATCACCTGTGTTGTGCTCTATTTATTGAATTAAGAGAAACATACACTCTTGCGTTTGAATGGAATAATATTTTGCAATTCACTACTTACTTTTAAGTTTAATTTTCTTTAATCGCGTAGTTAATATATGAACACAGAATCTTTGCACCAAATGATTTCTCCTGCAAATTGGCTGTAGTTTGTTTTCGCCGTTTCTGCTTTCTCTAAAGTCCAAAAACATTTTTTCTGTCATATATAGTAAAATGCCTGCCCAACCCATCTTGCAAGGAGTAAATCAAACCGGATTATAGACAATTGAACCAAACTGAGTAATCGGTTTAGCGTGGTTGGTTACTAGTCGGTGTTTAAATAATTCAAAATACTCTAGGGTAGGGTGGAAATACCCATACTATGGGTAAAATGAAGCGTATCACGTCACACGAGTGACGACCATCCGGGAACTCTGTAAAAATGTGACCCGTCACGTGTAAATGAGACCCGACACATACAGTTAACAACATCGTGAAATTGACAAGGTGCATGATTTTGGAATGAAATTAAATGAGTGTGATGAGTGGGCTTTGAGTGAAATTAAAGGGAGGTAATCCCATTTCGCTAATTTTGTTCAAGATGAACAAAATTAGCGATAATAATTACCTCCCTTTAATAAAGTATAAGTTTAAGTTGTATAAATAGCTTTCTAATTCTTTAAAAGCCTATCAGAGGCTTACCATTTCAAATATGTCAGTAAAATCGAGATTTTTTTCAAGCTTTATTCATTTTGAATGGCGTTTTTGATTCTATCTTTTTTAGTACGTTTGGAACGTTTTTGTATGGTTTGAGTGAGTGTTTAGAATGAATGAATGGAGCGCCGAGTTAGCGATTTAAAATGGTTTTGATTGATTTGAATGTCAATTTCACGATTTAATTAACTGTATGTAGGGACTTATAGGGATAACGTAAAGTATCGACCATTGTCAGCCCATGCTGAGTTCCACAGTTGTCAATGTTCGGGGATATACTGAATCAATCTAGGAGGGTCTTTATTTATTTACTTATTTATTTAATTATTTATTTATTCATTTATTTATTTATTTATCTATTTATTTATTAACCTTTTTGGTTTTTGTTTTAATTTATTAAGTTAAAATCGATTGAGATACAATTTCTTAAAAGTTATATTCATCCCTCTCCATTTTGCTTCTTAGAAATGAACTAGGACCTGCGCCGAATGTTTTGACCAAGGATATAACCAAGGTCGATAGTCGCTCCCGAGAATTGAACTCGGGGCCTCTTGATCGAGAGACTGACGCTCTACCTTTCAACAAAGGGCACTACTTTTTTTAAGCCAATTGCTTTAATGTTTCTGTAGAAAAAAGCATAATTAGATCTATGTTGCATGTTTGTAAATGTATTTTCTACTTTTTATGAACTTTTTTTTTATTTAATTTGAATATGTACATTTTTCATGAATATATTTGTGACCCGTCACGCGAAAGGGATCACTGGGATGTGCGTACAGTATCGACCCTAGTCAGACTGTGTGGATTGCGCAGACTGACTAGGGTCGAAACTTTGAGCACCGTGCTTATTTTCTGAATCTAGAATGATCAATCTACCTTCCAGTGAAAGCATTTTTGAAATACGACTTCTGGTTGACCTATGCTGGATCAAATCTCTTTTTTCAATTGTTCAGCTTAAAGAATTCCCGGATGGTCCCTTTTCGCGTGACGGGTAACATTTTTATTCTAGGTGACCAAATAGTATAAATTCGGTTAAGTACATCATGAAAATCGCAATGTGAATGATTTTTTAATGATTTCGGAATGATTTAGAGATGAAGAGAGAATTTGTAGATTTCATGTATGTGTGAAACTAAAAATCTTATCACACTGTCTGGATGCGCGAAGCGGATTCATACAACAGTACGATTGGGTTTGAAGTTTCATACCTCCACAAAATCAACAAAAATCATCTTCATATTTTATAATTTAATATCATGAATCAAAAATGCAAGATTCGTCAATAATGAAAGCAATTTCTTGCGGGACTGCGAACCCAAAATTGATTTCATTGAGAAATTAAACCATATTTTCCGCCTATCAGACTGCACGAAAATTGGTGGAATTGCCTATAATTAAATTATAATTAAATGAGCGTGAAGAGTGAGTTTTGAATGGTATTTTAGAGATGTAATACCGATAATTTAGTCCAATTGACAAAATTTACGATATTGTATTACCTCCCTTTAAAAGATTATGTTTTGTGTGATTTCGTGACCAATTAGACGCAAATACACTGAATGAAACATCGTTTATTTGCTTTCACTGTTTAGTAGGTAGGGTAAAAAAAAAATAAAAAAATCGTTTAACCTCTCTCTCTCTCTCTCTCTCTCTCTCTCTCTCTCTCTCTCTCTCTCTCTCTCTCTCTCTCTCTCTCTCTCTCTCTCTCTCTCTCTCTCTCTCTCTCTCTCTCTCTCTCTCTCTCCCTAACTCTCCCTCTCTCTCTCTCTCTCTCTCCCTAACTCTCTCTCTCTCTTTCTCTCTACCTAACTCTCTCTCTCCCTTCTTCTTCTTCTTCTTCTCTCTCTCTCTCTCCCTTCTTCTTCTTCTCTCTCTCTCTCTCTCCCTTCTTCTGTCTGTCTCTCTCTTTCTCTCTACCTAACACTCTCTCTCTCTTTCTTTCTACCTAGCTTTCTCTCTCCCCCTTCTTCTTCTTCTTCTTCCTCTCTCTCTCCCTTCTTCTTCTTCTTCTCTCTCTCTCCTTCTTCTCTCTCTCTCTCTCTCTCTCTCTCTCTCTCTCTCTCTCTCTCTCTCTCTCTCTCTCTCTCTCCTCTCTCTCTCTCTCTCTCTCTCTCTCTCTCTCTCTCTCTCTCTCTCGCTCTCTCTCTCTCTATCTCTCTCTTTTTTTTCTCAATATTATTTGCAATTGGTCAATTGCTCGTAAATGGACCGATTTACGCATTTATTTTAACAGAAAACTCTTTTGTTCATTGATGGGTCTCTTTCGCTTTTTCGGTCTCATTCGGCTTTGTCTCGGAAATCAAATCACTTGGCATCGTCACTAGTCCTCTGGTTACAATATCTCTATTACTTCACATCGCATTATTCTTCTTTCCTGAAATGACAAGTGATATTATTTTCCTGTATTCTTACATGCGGATTAACGAGACTTCAAGGTGGATAATTACAAGATAAATTTATCGCTAAACAAGATGTGTTTGTGAAACACGAATGCCCCCGTAACAGCGATCTCTCGATAAGGCAAAGGTTAAGTTTTCGGGTTTAGTTTTAGGACAGACGGACGGACAGACAGACAGACAGACAGACGGACATGAGTAAAACAATATGCCCCCGATCTCTCGATACGGGGGCATAAAAAGCGAAATTAGCAAGACGTTTAACTCACTGTAATTTAAAAGGCGATAGTTTCTGGTCCATTTTTTGTCTTATACAGGTTATTATAAACTATCTAATATCTTCCATTAATAAAAACATTTTTGACAATTAAGAATACACTAAACGAACTTCTTAACTTGGTTATTGCTGAGAAAGAAATATTTTCTTTGGTATCTGAAATGGGAATTAGTTGAATTCCATTTGAAAAATATATTGTATCTGACACGCAATAGCCGACGAATTTTGCCATTTATAGGATTAATCGCCGAGTATTTCTTAGACCGAAAATTTGAAATTCTTCGAAAATGTGCATTTTTTGGGACTTTCGTAATTGAGGGTTCTTGTGTTTGATCGTTTGCTACTGACACCAAGGACAAAACTTTGTGACCATTCTTCTTTAAAAGACGCCAAATTGAAAGGCCTTTTATGTCGTAATAAAAGATACTTCATTGAATGACTGTAGATATATTAAAATGTTGCAAATGCAAGGTGGCCGTTTAGGAGTTCGTTTCAGTGTATGTATCAATCGTCTGTGATTTAACCTTTTTACTTTTTTCCACTGTTCTATAACAACAGTTTAGTGGTAAACTCGAGGTAAACAATAAAAATGTGACCCGTCACGCGAAAAGGGACCATCTCGGAAGTGCGTAAAGTGTCGATCCTAGTCAGACTGCGCGGACTGCATAGACTGACTAGGATCGCAACTCTTCTAGAATTATTAATCTACCTTACTGTGAAAGAATAAATGAAATGCGCCCTCTGGTGGCCTGTAATAGAACCAATCGCTTTTTCAAATGTTTATTTAAAGAATTCCCAGATGGTTCCTTTTTCGCGTGACGGGGAACAAATAAAACGGTTTACCCCGAAGTTAGTACTAAACTTTTGCAATTTGGCCATTTATGAGTTATAAGCGAAACCAATTCACCAGCCCTGCGTTCAGGATGACAAAACAGTGCGTGCAAAGCGGGATATAAATGGAAAACTGATAGAATACTGAAAGCGACACCAATGAAAATGGTAGAAGAAAATATCATGATTACATATACAAGAACTCCATCTTCGTTATAGTGACCGGTGGTAAACCTCCATTTAGCTCGGCAGTAGCAGGAATGCACCCTTCTGTATGACCCGCCCACCAGGCTGTCATTGGCTCGAAGCTCACAAAAACTACCATCTGCCAGATCGCACGAGCACGCCCTCGGCGTCTGTGTCCCTCGTACGAAAATCGGTAATGCTAATATGATCGCCAATATTATGACTGTGGTCAAGCTCATCTGAATCAGAAAGTGAGAATAATGCTAATTTATGAGAGGATATTTAGATGTAACACTGAAACAATTATCCTTGTAAAATACAATTACATATATCATTAATTAATGTTCAGGCAGCAAATGCAATCAATGATACTGATAAAATGAGATTTCATCTACGCAACTACCAAAAATCGTCTACTCTCTGTCGTAAACGATTTGACTTTAAATTTGTTTTACTGTTAAGATCATTGTGAAATTGACACTCGCTAGATTTAAAAAAAAAATAATGATAATTATTCACTAAGCGCTCAATTCATTCATTCATACCACTCATTAAAACCACCCTAAAAATGGGGTGGTTTCAATGAGTGTTTTAAATGAATGAATTGAGCGAATCACACAAGAAGCTAAAACAAATAACAAGAAATATTTTATTCGTTTCGATTGTTCCATTTCTCATTGTCTTAGTATAATTTGAAAGCGTCTGATTGGTCCTTTAAGACACAGGAATCTATTTATAGAACTTGTATAATTGATTTTAAAATGGAGGTAATAAATATCGATGATTTCGACCAATAAGGACAAAATTAAAGATGCTTTGTTACCCCCCCCCCCCCTTAAATTCATTCAACACTTGCTTGTCCCGACCATTTAATTTCGCGATCTAAAACCATTCTTGTGACCAAATTTACGATTTTGTTGGCTGTAAATGGTCTCATCTCAACAAGATACTTTTCTACTTTTGATAAATGTCATAGAAATCTTCCCTTAAATTGCCGTAGCCTAATCTTGTAACACTGGCGTTTAGGCATAGTCGTTGGGGTCGCACCAAAACTCTCTTTGGCAGAAAATCTCCCAATTTAGCTAGGAATGGTTCCAATACATAAAATTGTTTGTCTTGCAAAGTTTAACGTCATCTAAGACCTGTTTACAGACTGACAAATCCATAGAATCTCCATAACGTGTTCTTATTTTCACTTGAAGTCAGGCCAAGTTCACGTTAACGCCCAGTTTGACATTTCAAGTTTCTATTCCCGTTTTCCGATTAAATTAAAGTTAAATGTGCTAAACGATTGCGAAATAAAGATTTCGTTTATACTGTGAAAGAATCATCACTGTTTTTTCGTTCCTACGGTTAAAACGTGAATAACGTGGCCTTCCAACTAAGCAAAGTTTATGAAGTAACATCGGTTATATTTGAAACGAAACTTTTCGCAATACATATATATTCGACAGAAGGGAAACTAAGAAATTATAAAGAGTAAAATTTCCATTGCTGCTCAATAAATGGGCGGCAATATTCACATTTTAAAGAAAATAAAAAATAAAATAAATAAACTATAAATTAAAACTTACATTAATGTAATTTGGTAACTCGTTCATATAAAACTATTGAAAGAGTAAGCTATTACTTATCCGCATGGTAGTGAGCTCCTTAGTCAAGCTTCATATTTATATATGGTTTGAATCCCAGTCACACTTTTGTGGCGAGTAACTCAATCCGTGTTCAAAACAATGGAATTTCTGAGTATCTAGGCCAGCGGTAGATTTTTGGTGTCTTGAAATTTGATGTCTGATTACCCTAGCACACCTTTTTTTAAAATATTGTTTCGGCAAGTAGGGGGTATTTGTTCTGCAGAAGTATACGTATCATCTGTTGTCCACGAAATCCTGCCTAAATGTAGAGCTACAAATAGGGAGTATTTTGGTTTTCAAACAGAAATATTTCGTTATTCTTATCGTAAACCCCTATGTTGTTGGTACTCATTTGAACGTCTCATTGAGACGATTCAAACGAGTACTCACAGCATAGTATTTCGTCGGGAAATTAAGATTTGAGACTGGTTTACACCCCCCCCCCCATCTGGACCCGTTGCCTTAATAAAATCACTTCCTTATTTCAAAAGCCAGATACTATAAAAATATTAATTTTAGGCTTATTTCAAAGTGCGTTAACTCGAAATTGATAAGAAGCTGCAGATCAAAGTTGAAAATCTTAAACGCACGTTATTTTAATGCTAACTATTATATGAGCCTGTGCGTGACATTTAAAAAAAATACACATGTGCCCAAAGCAAAGCCTCTTGCCAGTCTGTGCATCCGCACAGTCTGACCAGAGTCTTGGCTGTGCGCCATGCAGGTAGATAAAGCCCCAGTCCTTCTATACACGCGGCTAACAATTATTCTTATTGCATTGTGCGTCTTTCTAGGTTACATTGTGTCTGTTCAATAAGCACACATATTATTGTTGGGTACAACGGAATGTTGTGCGACTTTCTTCCGTGAGCGAGTTAAATGGCGAAGCTACAGCTTTAACAAAACTGCAGTAATTAAATTTACCTCCCCTACTAACCAAATAGTACCTTGATTTTCCAGATTTTTCGACATTTTGTTTCCAAACGTGAGGGGCTGGAGAAAGGGGGTAGTACCCCTGAGGTGCGATTTTCAATTTTTTTTTAAAAGGAAAAGATATCTCGTGCAATTCAGTTGGAATTCTACAACGAGATATCCGGATTTAAAATCTTAATAAACCTTAAAATTCTTAATCCTGAAAACGCATCTCCGGTCCCAAACCCTCGAGCCGCTCATGGCTATTCAGCCAACTTTTAAAATTGCGATATAAGCTGAGATTGGAGTTTAAGAAAGCGTCATCATGTAAACACTGAAAGGTGTACTTTTATATATATATATAAAAAAGTTTCTATAATAATAGAGTCGCATAAATCCGTTTAAGTACATTTGAGTGTAAATGAATTGAGTTTAAACATGAAAGGTTTACCAACGCATACCTTCATAATTACAAAACATAATTGAATTAATCGTATTTACTCATTTTGCCGACAATGATTTTATAGTCCCCAAGTCGGCTGTCCAAAACCCACATCAAAAGAATACGTCGGAGCTTAAATGGCCAATGCCATCTAGAAAACCAGACATTCTTTCCTTTCTTTTCTTCTTAATCTTTTCAAATCATGACCAGAAAAACAAGATGTTGATGATAGTCAATCCCTTGGAGAATGAGTCAATTTTGTTAACGTTTTACGGTGAGCGACCAAAAAGTCTAAGCTACAGCTTTAAACAAGCTATAGTTTATGCATAAAGAAGTATTAGGTAGCGAAGCTTTGGTAGGAAGTATAGACTAGGATCAGCCTGCGCATACGTGCAGTCTGATCTTAGCCTACAAAACATGTTTTCTATTTAAGTATTGTGACAAATAAATAAAATCAAATCGCCAAAAGCGCTGAAGGCCTGGTTTATAAAGAGGTGACATTTGAATACATGCACTCCAATTTTTGAATCTTTTTAGCAAGGCTTTTTAGGCGAGGGAAACCAAGGGTTCCGAACTCACTTCAAAGGAAAAATGTCGAACAGTATACTCACTAAATAGCGCCGAGTCAGCAAAAAACAACTGATTCCCAAGGTATAGATTACTACGCTCGATACCGCTTTGCAGACAGGCCCATCTCGTGTTTTTAGTTTTAGTTGAGTTGTTTGGTTTGCTACTAGTCAGTCAATTTATCCATTCGATCATTCCGTCTAACAATTGTAGTAATGCTGTTTATTCTATGGACACAAGCTCGTCGGCTCTTTCTTTTACATTCAATTGAATTCCATAAAGAAGTTGTATTTTGCTGTGGGAACACAAGAAACAAATAGGGTCAATTTCTCCTTTCTCAACAATATGGTCCACCCTATACTCATACCCCATTATTTTGTAATTTTCACCCTAGATATATATCAAATTACACTAATGTTGATTTATTGTATGCAACCTGTTCCAAGTTGGACCAGTCTAAAATTTGTCGTCTGTTTAAGGGTTTAAGGATGGGACAAGGCTTTTAAATTTTTCTAATTTAGATTAATCCCTTACACGACAACAAATGTTAAGACAGGTCCAAATTGTAAAGGGTTGCAAATTACATACAATATGTAAGAAAATGTAGATAATATTAGGGAGAAAGTGTAAGTTAGCAGCGTCTTCTTCCTTTCCCTATTTGCAGTGTCAACCGTCAAGTTCAAAAATAAAAGCTATCTGTCTTTAACACAGCAGTGATTTTGGCAGTGATAAGTAAGAAAATATCTAGTATACATACTAAGGACAAGGTGAATGATCAAGGTTATATTCTAGAAAATTGACCTTGTGTGTTGTTTCGTCTATTCTGTTGTTCCGCCTTCAGTACTATCAGTACTTTGATTTTTATTACAGCGAAGTGATATGCAAGTATTGCTTTGAACACACAAAGCATTCGTGTTGCACAAAAGCTGATGACGTATACTAGACCTATATTTTGCGTGCATGAGCACAATAAAGCTACGTAGTACACATGTTGTTCGGGGTTTGACTCGATTATGTTTTTCCTATGCGATTTCCAGGGTACAGGGTTGTTTTCTATGGCCTGCTAAACCAGGCAAAAAAAAAACAACCTCAAACTATCAGGCTTTAGAGGCCCAAAAATAGGAAATTTGTTTGAAACAAAATTAGAATTCACGTTTAAATGATCTTTTGTTTTTATTCTTCTTTTTAAAAAAGAAAACAAACAAAATGGAAGCATATTTTTTCAAACGTTTCTTTCACGAAATTTTGGTCGTTTTTTATCCGTTTGTATTCATTTCTTCTATTTTTTATTCTGTAATTGATGACAGAGTTATGTATACACGAGGACCAAATCCTGTGTTCAGGATGTAAAAACGTTTCGCGAGCGCTTTGAGATGATACCCCGCTTAGTACGTGCACATTAATACAAAGCAAGGTATCATTTCGAAAACGCTTCGCTAATAATTCATCCTGAATGCAGGGCTGATTTTTCTCGAGGTGGGTTGGGTTATAACCGAAGATAGATTACAGTTACGACATTATGACAGATTGATACCTTAGTGTTCCGACTTGACAACCATACGTTGCCGAAATTTCATTGAAATCCGGAATATGCCCGACATCTTGTTTCTTTGGGCGATTTCTTTTCATGTTCGTTTCACTTAAATCGGAATTTTATTCGGTCATTTCCGTAGCATCGCCGAGTGTTCCCTCAATCGGTTGAAATGGCAAGGAATGCGCTTTGTGGCTTGCTAATCTAAGTTTTTTGCCAAAAAACACATCCTTGCGACGGTACATGGAGCTAAAACGGGCGTGAAAATATAACGTAAGTAAATGGACCCGTAATATCCACAACGTTTCGGATTTATGGACTTCAACAGTGTTAACTTCAGGTTTCCTAATGATTTTCAGTAGGATATTATATTACCTCCTTAAAATACATTCTCGCTCGTGCTGATTATTCACCTTCAGCTTAACATGTTATCGTCATTCTAATACCACCATGTCAATTTCGCGATGTTCTTAGCTGTACAGTTAAAAAAAACTCGGGAAATTGACTTTCATTCCGATCAGAATCATTCACTCAGCACCACATTCATTCATTCCAGACACTCACTCAAACCAATCAAAAACGCTGCAAAATTGTTAGAAAACGTTTCTTCGAAATCCTTCAAGACGATCAACATTTAATTCAAATCGATCAAATTATTCCACGATTTTATTGCCCAAACCCCATCCCCACCCCCTTACCCCACCCCCACCCCGGTTGACGGTTATTCGAGTAATTTGGACGTCATACCAATATTCAAGTCCCGGAGATAGGAATGAAGCTAGCGGCATATCTTTTTACCTTGAAACGGGAAGAATAACCTATATATTTAAAGTAGCAGTTTCATAGTTCAAATCTTATGATAAAAATTATGATATAAGATTATAATATAAGACTGATTTAATTTATTTCAAAGAATTCGGATAAATGAACAATTGCCTGTGGCTTAAATGAAAATGTATCTTAATGAATAATAGTTTTATGTAGCTACAAGAGCTAAGACGAAAAAAAAATATTTTTAATGTAAATTTAGAGTTTTCTCTTAGACAAAGATTTTGACAGGACAAAGAAATATAGACGAACTAAAAAAATAATCGATTTAAGTAAAAAAGGAATCAAACTCTGTCATTTCTTAACAATTTGAGGAAAGACCGGATGACACAAATGATGTCAATTTCATATAGTAATATTTTAAAAAAGAATGAATGGACTTTTTGTTATTTATTTATTTTTTCCACTAATTGATGAAGGCATAAAAACAAAATCCTTATCCAAATGTTCGATTTTTTTTTTTATAAATTGCCAACCAGAAAGCCTCATTTTGATGGACAAAACTAAATATTATAAACTTATAGCATGGCGAAATGAAGTTCACTCTAATAAACATACATGCGGAGTGATGACGTCATCGCGCTTCTATGTAAATGATACGTTATGCCTTCATAGCTTCTTGTCTTAAAAATTGGTTTTTAAATAGGCCCTTCATTCAAATTTCAAAAAAAAAATATCCTAAATATTCATTTCTACTTGACTTTCTCACAGTAGCAGATCCACAGGGGGTGGCGATGGGATGGAAAAAGTCCCGTCTTTATTCAAATAACTTCATTCAAGTGGACAACTTCAATAAAAAAAAGTAACATAAGGAAAATGACCCCCTAATCGAAGTGTTCGAACCACGGAGACTTGAAATTCTACAAATACTATAAATCGTTATGCCAAAAAAAAAATGAAAAAAACATGCTAAAAACTGAAGCAGTGGAAGTTTTTTGTTGGTTTCACACGCAAACAAAATACATATGTGTTCGGCGGCGGTGCAAGGTACATAATGTTGGAAACATTTCCGGAAATTCAGATATTTGCTGTAGTGTAAATAAGCTTGTCACAGCTCGTTAATATTGGATAGAGGAGGACTTTAATCTTCCCGTCCTTCAGGTTTGTTTTATGGTGTGTATATATAGAGGAAAATCGTTTGTTTCAGTGTAAGATCGATTTATATTTATTGAGTGAACAACAAAAGCTATATTTTCACGAGTGGCAGAGCCACGAGTGAAAATAAAGCTTTTGTTGTTCACGAAAAGAAAAACTAATCGATCTTACACGAAAAACAAACGATTATTCTATTTCTTGAATGCAAAAATAGGACAAAATGTGAAATTTCTTGGACATATTTCCGTAAAGCGCGTTATTTTGCGCGTGATTGCTATGCAACGTTCATTGTGACGTCACTTATTTCGCCCCGCATAGATGACGTCAAATAGGATGAAATGCATAAAAGCAGGGTATAAGTTTTTGATAATTTCACTGCTTTTGCGGTGAGATTATCAAGTGATAAATAGAGGATAATCGTTTGTTTAAGTGTAAGATCGATTTATATTTCATTGAGTGAACGACAAAAGCTATATTTTCACGAGTGACAGAAAAAATATCTTTTTTATTATATTACGGAGATTCGAAGCCTCTACACGTTTGAAAAGAAAGTACTTAGAAGAAAGAACCTTTCCTTTTCGGCTTTGACAGACAAAAATCTGGATGATTTTCTATCATCCCTCTAAAAAGGAATCTGATTACAGAAATTGAGCAGTTTGTCCCAGAGTATCCCTATGTTTATGGATAGCGATACTTTTGGATCGATTATATGTAGGCCGACATCGAACCCCCTCATAGAAACTCTGAACCCGCCGCTGCCTCATACAACCCAAGTTTCATACTCAAATTGAGCAAACTGGAAATCAGTATTCATTACGGTTATCAGTGCCCGATCTATTACTGACCGGGCATGTTTAGATTTCTCTCTACACCCAGGCCCATACCGACCCTACAGTATTATTGTAAGATTTTATGATAAGCAATGCTTTCTAGGTACTGCTTCGGATCCATTCCTTCTTTTTTCTTGATTTAGAAAATGAATGTTAAAAGTTATCTCTTTTATTTTCAACTACATTATATTATTTTCTGTTCAGATTCTACTTAACCATTGCTTCTTTTAAAAGATATGTGTACACTCTAACCCTATGCAGTTTAAATAGATCTCTCATATCAAGCTTATTGTCCAGATTGCGGGATATTTTAGTTGGTACATCAGAATGTAAATGAAACCTGAACAAAAAAACAAATTGGGAATCTTCTGTCGGTGTTTTGTATTTTTAAGATTTTATAAACAGACACAGACTGGGCAGTTTATCATTTTAACTGTACATCTTATCTGCTGGATTTGGTGGAGAAATGGCAAAGCTCGGGTCAGTCAGACTTACAACCCGAGTTTCATACTCAAATTGAGCAAACTGGAAATCAGTATTCATTACGGTTATCAGTGCCCGATCTATTACTGACCGGGCATGTTTAGATTTCTCTCTACACCCAGGCCCATACCGACCCTACAGTATTATTGTAAGATTTTATGATAAGCAATGCTTTCTAGGTACTGCTTCGGATCTATTCCTTCTTTTTTCTTGATTTAGAAAATGAATGTTAAAAGTTATCTCTTTTATTTTCAACTACATTATATTATTTTCTGTTCAGATTCTACTTAACCATTGCTTCTTTTAAAAGATATGTGTACACTCTAACCCTATGCAGTTTAAATAGATCTCTCATATCAAGCTTATTGTCCAGATTGCGGGATATTTTAGTTGGTACATCAGAATGTAAATGAAACCTGAACAAAAAAACAAATTGGGAATCTTCTGTCGGTGTTTTGTATTTTTAAGATTTTATAAACAGACACAGACTGGGCAGTTTATCATTTTAACTGTACATCTTATCTGCTGGATTTGGTGGAGAAATGGCAAAGCTCGGGTCAGTCAGACTTACAACCCGAGTTTCATACTCAAATTGAGCAAACTGGAAATCAGTATTCATTACGGTTATCAGTGCCCGATCTATTACTGACCGGGCATGTTTAGATTTCTCTCTACACCCAGGCCCATACCGACCCTACAGTATTATTGTAAGATTTTATGATAAGCAATGCTTTCTAGGTACTGCTTCGGATTCATTCCTTCTTTTTTCTTGATTTAGAAATGAATGTGAAGAGTTATCTCTTTTATCTTCAACTACATTTTATTAATTTCTCTGCTAAAACATTGGTTCTTTTTAAAGATATGTTTTGACTCCAACCATCTGCTGTTTAAATTGATTCCTCTTATCAAGCTTGATACACCTTATCTGCTGGATTTGGTGGAAAAATGGCAAAGCTCGGGTTGTAAGTCTGACTGAGTAAGTCAAAACATTCCTAGACTCTATAGCTACGAGTTTTTTGTCGCTCAACTACGAACTTCTCATAGATTACCGAAAGATATAGGTAACGTTACACATCATACAAATCGATGAGTCAGTGCAAACTATTGCACGTGCCTATACATTTATAGGCACTTGCAATAGTTTCGCGTTGACCCATCGAAATGTATTTTCTGAATTGGTTGGAAAAATCCTAAGCAACCAGCCCACGACAATTGAATGTTTTTGTCTTGACAGACTTGTACTCTATTCACCTAAATATTTGGTAATTTAATACCGGAGTCAATGTAAATATGTCATGTATTAAATATTTCATTCATTGTCAATTAGCAACACAATCGGCCTACACGATATTTTGCATTCAATGCAATGTCACCCGCTATTATAATATATGGATAAATTTAATTTATTTATTTTCATTTTTTTTTTTTTTAATTTCGAATGTGTTCCAAAAAGATTGTTCAATATCTCGAAAAAATAAGAATTAAGATACTTTGTAAGCTTGCACACAAAGGAGTCCAAAATGAAACCCTTTTCACTGCCCCGGTGTCCTAGTGGTATAGATGTCGTGCCCGTTTTCGGGATTACTAAATCTTAAGAACTGACAAGTGGCTACAGGTTGGGGGGGGGGGGGGGGGGGTTGTTGCCCGTTCTTAAGAAAGATCAAACCACAGACTAAAGATTCGCGGTCTTTACCGGCGCTTGGGTGTGTTCATGGGCTAAAAAACACTTAATAGCCAGCCAAAGCTCACCTAAATGTAAAATGGATGAGCAGTGGGTTTAAACCATTGCTCCTCTCTCAGGGACGTGAAAACAAAGGATTTAGTGTAAGTGATTCTTATAATCTTAAGCACTATCGTACCGAAATAAAAGAGCATATAATCCCGATTGTTTTCCGTTTTTCTCTATTCCGAAATGGTCGTTTTTTGCATGACAGATACCTTTTTTAACAATCTTTCTTAGTCCTGCACAATGGTGGTAACCTCCCGCAAAAAGGGCCATCTTAGAAATGGCGAAAGCAAAGGTTTTGGTCAAACTTAGTGGGTTAGGTTAACGATAAAACGTAATTTTTCTTAATGATTCAAACGCATGCGTATTTACAAGTATCACGGCTTATCTTCTTCTTCCTTTCCTCGTCTTCTTCTTTTTCTTCTTCTTCTTTTTCTTCTTCTTTGTAAAACGTTCAAAAAAATTGTACCTTACCTTGCAAATGGACTCAAGATTGTTGCATTGTGATTGGCTGAAAAATTTGGTTTTATTGCCACACAGAAACATATTTCAGAACGCTGTAATTTCGTAAGCTTATGCACAAGTAGACATAAAGGAAATTCGCATAATGATCAAAAATCTGTTCAGCTTGAAAATATCAAATCATGAATTAAGACAAAAATGCATATTTGATTGTCAAGCTTAAAACTAAAAATGAATAAAATTAATTTATAAATTCGCCAAGCAAATTCATACAGAGTAACTGATTTGCGTATTCAAACAGAGGAACATCTTTGCGTATTTATACAGAGAAAACGCTTAACGTATTCATACAGAGTAACTGATTTGCGTATTCATACAAACTGATTTGCGTATTCATAGAGTGAAAATGGCTCACGTATTCATACAGAGAAACCGTTTTGTGTGTTCATGTAGAGAAACAGCCTCGCGTATACACAAAGGGAAAACGCTTTGAGTAATCATTACACAGAAACTGCTTCGAGTATTCATACACTAAAACTTCTTCGCTTTTTCATACAGAGAAACCCCTCCGCGTATTCATACAAAGAAACCGATTCGCGTATTTATACAGGGAAACCTCGCATAGCGTTATCACACAGAAAAACTCTTCATGTATTCATACAGAGAAATGGCGCTATTCATTAAGATAGATTATCCTACATGTTCTTAGCTTCACACCTTCATGCAATTTCATTCGTCGTATATCCTAAAGCTGTCACCGTAAAAACAATCATTGTTTGGGAGTTTTAACAAGCATCTTATAGAGCCGAAAATTAAAGAAAAAGAATTAATAATGCTATTTCATTATTCGTTCAGGATGTTTCTTCCGCAAAGTAAATAATAGATCATCGGATAAAAAGGGGTGTTTATTCAAAACCATTCCCAAATAATTGGAAAATCATTCAACGTGTCGATTTCCTTATGTTTCTAACCGTTCTGGTCCATAGAATTCCTAGGCGGTCCATTTTGGCACGGCGATATACGAATGCACTTTTAGCTTCAAAAACATGCGTCTAAAATTCTGCTGGATTAGTTCAATACGGGGTTTTGTGTGGATGGGGGCTTTAGGAAAAAAAAACACCCCACATCGAAAGATCGCGGGTATATTGTTTTACCGTTGTCAGTCTGTCTGTCTGTCTGTCCGTCCTTTGTCTGCAAAACCTGACGAAAAAACTGAACATTACAAACTACTTTGCCGGGCTATTCAAGATACTCTATGCTCATATTTGTATGATGATAGATCTCGATAATGCACATCTGCAGATGCCAAGATCAAGGTCAAGTGACAGGGTCAAGGTCATCTGTCAAGGTAATAGTTTAAAAAATGCCGTTCGGGGTTATTCGTGTTTCACACACAAATTCTTTACTTTTGGATGTCAGTTTGTTATTTTAAGCGAATGTATATACCGGCTGTTGATCTGCAATGACCTGGCACTCATTAAGTATTCATTTTGACCCCTAATGATAGTCGGAAATAATGTTTCGTAACATAGACTTAAACTCGCGAAGTTTAGATAGAATAAATTGCATCACAGTCCATAATGCACAGGAATATATAGCGTTGGTGGTTATTGTACCCTAACCGGAAGGTCGCGAATTCAAGCAAGATCATGAACAGATATTGTTCTATTTTTTAGGCCACCACTGTTTTAAGTGCCTATTTTGATACAGGAGTATTGCATTATGCTATTTGTATTCGACACATAATTTTTTCCGCAAGAATTAAATTTGATTTGAAATTTGACCATTACAAAGTTGTGTCCATTCATCGCTGTAGATTAAAACTGTGATTGGCCAGGCAATCAACTGTATATCGCGTTTTTGTAGTTCTAAATGCATCGCAAGCGAAACCGAAGAAATGAAATTTCGATACGTATCTTTATGAAGGGGCAGTTATTTTTCTCGAAAACCTATACAATGCATACGGTTTGAGTACGTTAATTGAACTCCTAATTTGCCTTGAATCGTCTCATTGGAATCCCCCTCTAATAATGAATGAAAACACTAGGTACGATTTGTTATTTTGACTTTCGATTATCTTATTTTTTTTCGTAAGAAGATCCCCATGTGTCTCGGACTAAATGTTGCGGCTGTGAGAACATGACAGGAAATCATTGGTAAATACATCAGCCTACACGGTATAACTGCAAAATGTTGAACTTGGCGTTAAAACCCCATACAAACTAAAAACAAGCATTTTCAGATAAATAAAGACGCATTTCTTGAATGAAAGACGGAAAAATATATCAAGAGGACCAGAATTGCCCTAAATCGCTCACCTGAATTTTGTTGGTCCGATTGGTCTCATCAAAGTAACTTTATGACAAAGTTTCATTCACATTTGCCTAATTGTTGAAGAGGAGATTTTATTCCAAGAATTTGAAATGGAAATAGACCCTGCCAACCTATACATTTCTGAGGAGACTCAAAATATGCCCAAGCCTGCCACGCCCGCATTTGTGGAGCAATCAAAATTGTGCGAACAATTTTTGAAGAGGTCACCAAAGGAACATTCTTGTAAAGTTTCATTGAAACTGACCCAGTGGTTCGAGTGGAGATGTTGTTAAAAGAATTCGGGCTCAAAAAAATCCCCGCCCTCTCACGCCCATATTTATCAAAAATTCATTAACATTTCTATAAGGGTCACTTAAGGAACTTTCTGGTAAAAATTCATTGAAATCGGCCCAGTGGTTCAGGAGAAGATGTCATCAAAGATTTCAGGCTCAAAAGAGGCCGCACCCTGCCACGCCATATTTATGGGCTAATCAAACTTTTGCGAACAACCTTTGAAAAGGGTCACACAAGGAACATTCAGGTGAAATCTCGTTGAAATCGGCCGAGTGGTTCAGATGTCGTTGAAAGATTTCGGGCTCAAAATAAGCAAAGCTCTGCCACGCCCGTCGGACAATTTCATTGCCAATTTTTAAGACGGATAGGGTTACCCATGGAACATTCTGGTAAAGTTTCATTGAAATCTGTCATAGCCGTTCAGGTGAAGATGTCGTTCAAAGATTTCGGGCTCGAAATAAGCCCCGCCCTGCTACGCCCATATTTTTGGAACAATTTTTGAAAAGGGAAACCAATGGAACATTCATGCTAAGTTTCAATGGAATTGTCCAGTGGTTCAAGAAGAGATGTCGTTCAAAGCCTTCAAAGTGAAAAAATGCAAGGCCTTGCCCTGCCCATATTTATCGGCCAATCAGGATTTAGCGAAAAATTTAAAAGAGGGTCACCCTAGGATTATTCAGGAAAACTTTAATTGAAACCTGCCCTGTGTTTCAGGAGAAGTTTTCAAGATTGTTGACGACAGAACGGACTCAAGGTGGTCCTAAAAGCTCCCCTTTAGCACGTTGTGCTCAGGTAAGCTAAAACTCGATTTATGCAATAAAAGACAATCTCCCCTTTGGTTTTTGGCTTTGAGTTATATACAGTCATGGATTGAAAATTAAAATGACAAAACAGCCAAGAAATATTTGTTAAGCATTTGTTTCGTTCTTTTTAGTTTATGTATTTTTCCACTTTATGCTTTTATAAAGAAATGGGAAAAATTAACGTGGGAAACAATTTTGTGTTGATTTAGTGCTAAAGTGAAGATACTTGATATCGCAATTCTAAAGTTGTCGTCCCAAAATGAAGGCTTTTAAACACGTTCAAGCATAATAAAGGTTTTCAAGAATTCTAACCAAGATAAAAGTCTTTAAAAGCCAGGGGATGGGGTGGGCTTGGGTCGATACATATGTGACCCGTCACGTGAAAAGGGACCATCTAGGAATTCTTTAAAATGAATTATCTAAAAGAGATTTGATCTAGCATAGGTTAACCAGTAGTCTCACTTCAATTTTTTTTCACTGGAAGGTAGATTGATCATTCTAGATTCAGAAAATAGAGACGGTGCAAAAAGTTTCGCAGTCTGACTAGGGTTGATACTTTACGCGCTACCCAGATTGTCCCTTTTCGCGTGACGGGTCACATATATAACCGTTATTAAATAAATATGGTACTGGAATAGAAATCAAATTCTTCAAGTAGGATGTGTCTGTCACAGTTACAACACGGGGATTGTCAATGAAAACTGTAAACCTGTTTCAAGTTTTTGCATGGCCTATTAAATTAATCAATAAATAAATAGAACCCTGTGATGCATCCTGTTAATTTCATTCAGCGAGCATTTATATGGAATTAAGTATTCAAACGTTAAATAAAAAAAAATTATTTGAATGCATCCAGTTTAACGGGGGTGTTATGATCAAACAGCTAACTTTAATACAGTAAGTACCATCGTGAAATTGACACTTGTTTCGACCAAAACCATTCTAAATCGCTTACTCAGCGCTCCAATCATTCATTCAAAATACTCAGTCAAGCTATTCAAAAACGCTCCAAAAAGATTAAAAGGATAAGATCAACAAGTACATTCAAATTAATAACCGCTAGAAAAAACACGCATTGTCACTGACTTAATTGAATTTGGTAAGCGTCTGTTTGGTTTGTGAAGACAGTAAACTTTTCATAGAACTTGAATGCATATTTTATTAAAGGGAGGTAATCAATATCACTAATTTTGTTCATCGTGAACAAAATTGGCGGTATTAGATTGCCTCCATTTAATTTCACCCAAAATTCACTCAACGGAAGTCATTCAATTGTATTACAAAATAATTCCAATATCATTCACCTTGTCAATATCACGATGTTAACTGAAGACTGGGGATGTCGTAAAGTAGACTAATCCGCGTTTTTTTACCAATGCGGATGCCACGAATGTATAATGTGATTGAAACAAAAATAGTTCTAAGTCATTCAGTTCTTAAAATAGAGTTCGTCACGGTTTTCAGATGAAGTTCAATTGTTATCTTGATCTGGGACCTACTTGAACAAAAAAAAAAAAATAATAATAATACAAACAACAATAAGGACCTTCCTTTGTCATGGGCATCAGTTGTTCAAAAGTTTCATTCCAGATTCTAGGTCGCTTCGATCCCGAGTTAAGAAATGACGGGTTTCGGACTCAGTTTGATCCAATCTCATTAAAATCAGATCCACCATATTGCCTACCGCTGTAGTGGTTTCGTAGAGATGATTTTAATGAGATTGAGTTTGATCGAAACGCTAACCTTTGCCAACCAAAATAAAAGAGTATACCTTGTGTCTTTTGCAACAATAATTTAATATGTTTTATTATTCTATGTTACTTGGTTCTTGGGTAACAGTCCGGAAACGGTTTTCTTACAAAAATAACTTTTGACCTTGACTTTTGGCATTCGCCACCCCCCAAAACAATACGTACTTCCTTACAAGTGTTATTAGCAAAAATTGTGTAAAGATTCATGATTCTGGGTAAATTGGCTTGTGTGTTAAGAGTTCGGAAACGAATAGGTCTACTGCGGACGTACAGACAGACAAGGTAAAACCAATATATAGAGGATATTGAATGAGTGGTCATTGAATACTGAATTTATCAAACGAGTCATCTATAAACAGATAAAAACGAGGCTGCGCCGAGTTTTTATCTGTTTTAGGTGACGAGTTTAATAAATTTTGTATTTTATGAGCACAAATTTTATATAATGTTTATAATATGACCTGAATTTTAGCGAAAAATCGACAAAATTCTTGAAATTCAACGTTTCAATTTTCCGCGAAACTTATAACGCCGTTTAAAAAATGACGTCACAAAACATAGATTATGACGTCATTTTCGCGGTTACAAAATAGTGTTGCTATTCGCTCTGAGCTCATTTGCATAGTTATTCCACTAGTGTTATAACACCCGTGTAATATCAAAAATATTCAACGGGGTTATTTCACTCCGGCGACGTAGGTCATATTATAAACCCTCTTCTTTAATGCTTTTTGGTGGTTTATCGAGAAATAACGGTAGATTATCACTTGATAATCTCACCGCAAAAGCAGTGAAATTATCAAAAACTTATACCCTACTTTTGTGCATTTCATCCTATCTGACGTCATCTATGCGGGGCGAAATAAGTGACGTCACAATGAAAGTTGCATAGCAAACACGCGCAAAATGACGCGTTTTACAAAAATATGTCCTACAATTTTCACATTTTGTCTTTTTTGCAATTAAGAAATAGAATAATCGTTTGTTTTTCAAGTAAGATCAATTATTTTAATATTTCATTTCGTGAACAACAAAAGCTATACTCGTGAAAATATAATTTTGTTGTTCACGAAATGAAATATATATCGATCTTACACTGAAACAAACGATTATCCTCTATATCTGTCTCGTAGATCGGGGAATTAATAATCCGAAAAAGTCATTTCTTTGGAGTGCAAAAATTATCCACCATCAAGTTTCTTCGAAGAGAAATCCATTATAACACACATTTTATTTTAACCCTTACAATTCAACCGTGGTCCGAAGAACAAATACCAGTACCTTAGGGAAACTACTTAGAACAAATATTTGAAAAAGAGATCTTATCCAATAGAGGTCTACGATATGTCGGGTTTTTTAACCCTTTGCTATTTAATCCATGTCTGTGATTTTATGATTGAGAAAACATTGTGAAATAGGAAGAAATTGCTTCTGACAATTGCTTCTTCTTTCTCCACACTATTTTCTACCCTACTGAATGGTTATTTTTCAAATTAAATCCACTTTAAAATTTCGTCTGCAAAACCTTTGAATTTGGACAGGTCCAAAATTTTGTAAAACAGGAAAGTGTTAAATTATGAGCTCTTTTTTTGAAGAAAGGGTGATGAAAATCTTAAGTCTATTATTTCGCATCCGAATCCTATGTTGTTGGCACTTATTGGAATCGTCTTAATCAGACAACGAGTGTCCATGGCATATACAGTTAATATTGCTCGAGCGACCACGTCTATTAAGTAACCATTTTCATTAAGCGACCGTTTTCAAAATCCCCTTCTTTGAATCACAATATCTGAAAAGTAGGTATTATTGGTCTATCATTCATTGGAAATGAACCCTATGTTGTTAAAATTCAACAGAATCGTCTCAGTGAGACGATT
Source organism: Fragum whitleyi (assembly GCA_948146395.1). Lineage (NCBI taxonomy): Eukaryota > Metazoa > Mollusca > Bivalvia > Cardiida > Cardiidae > Fragum > Fragum whitleyi. The sequence goes on along the minus strand of OX411557.1, from coordinate 37,691,242 downwards.
CTTTTGACTTTTAACAAAATAGGATTATTGAGAACTTTTCAATAATATGCATATTCAATCAAAATGTATGTGACTTATTTGTAAATAAAACATGTATAAAGCGGCCATTTTCCTTAACGACCGGTTTTTGGTGGTCCCGTAAGTGGTCGCTTAATACAAGTTTTACTGTAGTAATTACAATTTAAATCTGTTATATTCCATATAAACCCTATGTTTTGGGCACTAGTTGGAATCGTCTTGGTGAGACAAGAGTAGCATTGGATTGAAAGATAAGGATTTTGTTTCATTTCGAAAAAACGAAAAAACTTCCCCTCTGTTGAGCTATGTTAATTAGCCAGTAGTGCAGTAAGGTCCAAATTATCCCCTGGTAAATCCAGGTAAATCAGAGGTGTGTTAAAATGACTTGTTGGCAAAGTGAGATCCATAAAAAACAATAATTGAAAAAAGTGAAATTGAAACGAAAATGTTACAATATGCAAATTATCCCATTTTGTCCATGGACAACTGCTTTCGAGACGCAAAATAACGCTCGAAGATACTTAACACAACTTTTAACAATTTTCAGTCCTATTTCGCCAGCTCGAGAAACTAACAATATTTTTTCGTTATTTCTACCATTACCCTCTTTCCTAGCCTGCAGCTGCTATCTCCTGTAAAAAACGGAAAAGATGTCACGTCAATTAACCGAACTCAGGACCCCATGACTTTAAGTCTGGTGAATTAATAATTGTGATATGATAGCGAAGCTATAAACCAAAAGTGATTGATGGGTCCAGGATTTGTGTATAGGGGGTTCGAACATGGAAAGGGGGATTCGTTTTCCTAGTATTTGCTCAATTTTGACCCATACCCTGCTGAGCTTGAATTTTGTTTCAACAAAAAGCCTGTTTCTGACGTATCAACCAATCTACCTAAAGATTTGTTTTCTTTAAAAATCAGTTGAAGGCAGACAGTGTATCCTAAGAAAAGATTGCATAAATGTCCAGGCTGATCGTAGTCTCTGTCAAATCTGTCTTGCCAAATGTAATATGCCTTGAACTGCAGAACAGTAATTGGAAATTCTGCGTCATAATAAATTTTGGGCCTGGGGGATGGGGGGGGGGTCTTTTGATCCCCCACCCTGGATCCACTACTGAAAGTCCATTCTCTACATTATATAGACACTTAATACAGTCTTGCACTTAACCTAAAGATGAAAGGCTGTTATTAGGCAGATTAATGTGGAAGTAGTTCCTTATCTTCAAAGTTAAATGAAGTCTGACTGGGTAAAATCTTCTCTGCTGTTCAAAGCACAAATCATGTGTAAACCAAGCATTGGTTGACAGTAAAAACTGAGATCAGTCTGCACAGATGTGCAGTCTGATCTAAGCCTTCACTGTCTGATTTCAACGAAAGTTAAGAAACAGACTGTCATAAATGTACAGAAATTTGGCAATTTGTTTGAAACAAATCTAAATTCCAAAAGTACAAGGGTAAAAATGACCTCTTTTAATTGACCATTCACACCAAATGTCAAAGCCATAGGCCAAAAACTACCTAGAACAATGAGAAACTTAGATGGATGTTTCATTTCATTGATATTGAAAACAGAAAAAAGTCATATGCAATCACAATTCTTTATTTACGGACATAAAATTTAATCACAAATATCAACAGAAAAAATCTTATCATATAATTCATAGAAATATGTGTATGTATATGTGTATAATACACTCAAAGTTAACAACAACATGAGCACATAATTTGAGTTCCAACCCAAGGTTTGACACTATGGGGAGTCCGGGAGTCAAAGAATCCCTGTTTACCAGTTGGGACTCCTTCCATATGCAAACAAAAAAAACCCTCTTCTTTGGAAGAACATAGTGGAAAAGAAGAAATTGCTTATAACAAGCAATTTTTTCTTTTCCACAATGTTCTCCCATTATGAAAATTCGGACTCTTGACTTTGAGCTTGGGCTCCTTGATTTCATGTGTTAGGAGTCCTATTGACTTCTTAACCTCAGGAGTTAGTGTCGACCCCTGCAACCAAGTTAAGGTAGTGGACCTGTAATAGTTCTGTAACATTGCAGGAGAAATAAACTTTAACAGTGTTAACTGAGGTTTCCTAATGCATTTCATCAGTTAACATTGTGAAACAACATGTGGTCCGAAATGTTGTGGAACTAATACGGTCCAACTACCTTCAAGCTCTAAAAAGCTCTAGATGATCTGGCCTTGATTTAGCTTTTTGAGTCCTTATCAGATGTTTGCAGGTTCAATCCCCATTTGATGCGGTGTGTTTGACTAGGACACTTTACAGAGACCAAGATCAACCAGACGTAATATCTGAAAGTAGTGGTAAGAGTCCTTTGCTTTTTCCAGTGTGCATGGTAACACAATTATATGACTCAGTGCAAAGCACTTGTAACTGCCTATAAACCAAAAGGCAGTTACAACTGTTTCTTGATGAGCCCTCTATATGGAATGAGTAAGGACCATGATTGAAAAAATTCTCTTGACTCTTTATCATTGATTGATTGATTAAATAGGGTTTTACGCTGCTTTCAACATTTTTTTCAGTTATATCGCTGTGGCAGGAGCACCTAACAATGGTTTCCTGGTATTTCTCTCACCAGTACAACCACCACATCCTTTCCTAGCCTCCAGCTGCTATCTCACACAGGTCTAGGATTATCAACCCATTGGTAATCGGAAAGAAGACTCTTTATCATGTTACCATAGAGTATACTAGTTGATTATAACAGATGACTGCTGTTGGGCCCACAAATGTTTGACCATACCTCCACATATATCTCATTCTAACATTTGACCTTGTGCTGTAACCCTGAACTTAAGCTATATTGAAAATTCTTCCAAAAAGAACATTGTATCATGAAGGAAAACAATTTTATCAAGTTATTTCAAAATCCATCCATAAATGTAGGAATAACTGTCCAGAGAAAATCAGATGGACTTAATGATGGATAGTTAGACGAACACTCTAGCACACCAACAAAGAGCTGTGGTTGTGACAACTATACATAGCTCACAGCATGCTGGCTCAACAAAATGTCATATTGTGGATATTAAATTAAAGTTTGAAAATGGTACTCATCTTGATAGCAAAAAGTTTTTCTTTTGATAGTTAACAATATTTATTTCTATATTTCATGTGAATGCAGGATCATTACAGGAGAAAGGCAAAAAGTCAAAATTTTCACACTGACTGTCAAAACACGATTTTCCAATTTCTCATGACACATATGTTAAAGTATGGTTAAGGAGTCCAGCAAAACCTCCAAATAAATAGTCCCCTTAGAGAAAATATTGTGGGAAATGAAGAAATTGCTTGTTTCAAGGAATTTCTCAATTTATCACATTTTCTCAATAACAATCATTTTGAGGATCAAAAAATGTCATCAATAACAAGTACAATAATTCCTTATTTCTCCAAAAGAATAAGAACAAGCACAATAAAACAATTCAATAACAAGAATACATAATTACAAATAGTTATGTCAATGTTAGGTAATCAAAACCTTGCAACTACAGCTTTTTTTAACACTTTCCTGTTTTATAAAATTTTGGACCTGTCCAAATTCAAAGGTTTTGCAGATGAAATCTTTAAGTGGATTTAATTTGAAAAATGGTGTGGAAAAAAAAAGAAATTGCTTGTCAGAAGCAATTTCTTCTTTTTTCACAATGTTTTTTCAATCATAAAATTGCGGGCACATAAAAAGCAGGGATTAAACAGCAAAGGGTTAAGCTAAAGTAACAAGACTTTGGTCATCCACTCAAGAATTTGAAGAAATTTGCATTGTTTGGTGCATTAATACACAATATCAATCAAAACATGAAAATTACAATACAATTTTCAAAACGTATCCCTCATTCATAAACATCTATCCATTCTTCACCCACTTCTTATGTTTATTATAATATTTCTAAAAGGCATGTGTGTGGCATTTGGAACAATTTCACATTTTTATTGATAGACAAATGGTTAATTAAAATACCAAATTTAGGGACAAAAAGGGGAAATTATTCTGATGACTTTTATTTTCATTCAATGATCTTATAATAGCCCTGTCAAAAAATCTTTGGTCAGTCCATTGTTAGAAAGCATATACAATTATACATGTATCATATTTTCCTAATAACAGCATTTCGATTTAGTTCCTTAAGTTATACAGAATGCTTAAAGCCCAGGGCTAACAAGTTTAAACATTATGAGTAAATGATGATTTGTTTGTTAAAATTTTCCCTCTTTTCATTTTTCCTCTTTTCTTACATGGTTTTCTAAACTGTTCAGAATCATAATACAAATGTACCTATTTCAAGCCATTACAAGTCCCTGTATATTGATTTTTAATACCGTCCATTTGTCTGTCATTTATATATAATATTAACCCTTGTCATGTTGAACCCGGAATATTCCAGTTTTGACAGGAGGTATAGACAAAGATCAGCCAGCACATATGTGCAGTCTGATCCTAATCCATACCACCCATTTTACTTTTTTAAACTAGAAAAGATTAAGAATCATATTTTCAAAATCAATATTGACCCAGAGTAAAGGCATCAGGCACTTTCAGCTCTTTGATATTAATGTAATTTTAATTTTAAACAAAATATTTAGCATGACAAGGGTTAAGCAGCCGAAATATATTAATGGCTCAGTTCGAAATAGATGTAACCACCTGTATACTTATACACTTACATGCACTTACAACTGTTTCACACTGAGCCATTGATATTTTAGCTCCTAAAGAACCTAAGATTACATGAGTTGTAGTCTTTACCCATGTCATGCTGGCAGGAGGTATAGAGAAGGATCAGCCTGCACATATGTACAGCCTGATCTTAGTCTTTACCATCTGATTTTCCTTTTAATACTAGAAAAGTTTCAAGATTGTATCTTCAAATGAAAAATAGTGGCCTGCAATTAGTTTCCAACGCTTTCAGTGCTTTGATAAAAATGCTATTTTGCAAAGGTTCTTATTCAGCATGACAAGGGTTAAATTGGAGCCTATGCATGACAATTCCGAACATGACATTGTGCAACCTGTACTATTTAATACAGTTCATTAATGATACTCTACAGTTACAGTTAAAAACATTGTGAAATTAATTAAAATCATTCTAAATCATTCACTTATCGCTCCATTCATCCATTCCAGACACTCACTCAAATCAATTGAAAATGCTCTGAAATCTTTAGAAACATTTCAAAATCATTCAAGACAACTATGACTTTACTCAAATTGATCAAATTATTCTACGATTTTATTGGCTGATGTGGATGTTTAAGTGTCTGAATTGTCCACAAAGACACACAAACAGAAAAGGAAGTATATTTTACTAAAGGGAGATAATTAACATCACTAATTTTGTCCATCTCAAACAAAGTTATCGATAACGTATTATTCTCCCTTCAATTTCACTCAAAACTTGCTCCACACACTCATTCAATTTCATTCCAAAATAATTCCAAAATCAATCATTTTGTCAATTTCCTGATGTTGTTAACTAACAATTCATTGATCTATCAAGCTAGTAAGGAAGATCCTGTTCAGCCTGTGCAGATGCACACGCTGAATAGAATCTTAACTCTCATGCTGGTGAATTAATATTTTCAGATAAAAAAACAACAAATAATTTAAGAACAAAAACAGGCAATGTAAGCTAAAATCAAAATGCCAATTTCTGGAAAATTTTAACGAATTTGGCTTAAGTTTTTCTCTACAATAATTAAGAAGAAAGCAGGCAATGTAAGCTAAAATCAAATTCCATATATCTGCAAGCTGATATGAGCCTACACTGTCTGCTAAAGCTTGAATGCTTCATGTACAACAGGAATGTGTCATGAACAGCATCACAGGGGGTAATCTTATGCATATTTGACCTGTCATGCAAAAAGGTACCATCTGGGTACTGCGTAAAGTGTTGACCCTAGTAAGACTGCTTGGATTGGGCAAACTGACTAGTTTAGAAACTTTTTGCACATTTTACTAATTTTCTGAATCAAGTCGGTCGGCCTGTGATAGAACCAATCACTTTTTCAAATGTTTATTTTACGGAGATCCCAGATGGTTCCTTTTCGTGTGATGGGTCCCATATATAGAAATGTTGGAATCAACATACACAGGCTTAGTTGTTTACCATTAGAGGTTAATTTGTTTATACATAGTTAATAAACCTACTGTCAATATTTCTCCTTTCTCTCTGTGTTTTCATTCACCTGTGTCAAATAAATAAGCATACCAGGGTTATACATATCTTACAAATAATAAACCCTTGTCATGCAGAGCCAAAACTTGAAAAGAATTCTTTATTCATACATGCATTTAACCAGTTAGTTTTTACGGGGTTTTACTTCACTGTAAACAAGAGTGCCATCGTCACAAAATACGCCGCCACATTGCTGCTGTTTCACAGAAATAATTGTAGACACTACTTATTTTGACAGAACCAAATTGAAAATGACCAAGTTTCATTTAAATCAAGACAAAAAGTTAGGAGGAGTTGCCTTCACATGGCTGCAATTTCAATAAGCCCCAGGCACTAAGTTTTAAGGGGGCATAATTCAGGGAAATAAATGAGCCATAAAATCCTTGATCCATGTACATCTTCAAATTATGGTGATGACATTGACCAAGTTTCATTTAAATAAAGACAAAAAGTAAGGAGGATTTGTGTTCAAAAGGCTGCAATTTCAATGAGCCCTAGATACTAAGTTTTTAAGGGGCATAACTCAGGCAAAAATCAACAAACCATAAAATCCTTCCTTCATGCACATCTACCAATTGAGGTGATAACATTGACCAAGTTTCAAGAAGATCCAGCCGGAAACTTAGGAGGAGTTGCGTTGACAAGAAAAGTGGACCCAGAGACTAAGTTTTAAGGGGCATAACTTAGGCAAAAATCAATGAACCGTAAAATCCTTCCTTCATGAACATCTACCAATTGAGGTGATTACATAGACCAAGTTTCAAAAAGATCCAGCCAGAAACTTAGGAGGCGTTGCTTTGACAAGAAAAGTGGACCCAGAGACTAAGTTATCAAGGGGCATAACTCAGGCAAAAATTAACGAACCATAAAATCCTTCCTTCATGCACATCTACCAATTGAGGTGATAACATCGACCAAGTTTCAAAAAGATCCAGCCAGAAACTTAGGAGGAGTTGCGTTGACAAGAAAAGTGGACCCAGAGACTAAGTTATCAAGGGGCATAACTCAGGCAAAAATCAATGAACCGTAAAATCCTTCCTTCATGCACATCTACCAATTGAGGTGATTACATTGACCAAGTTTCAAGAAGATCCAGCCAGAAACTTAGGAGGAGTTGCGTTGACAAGAAAAGTGGACCCAGAGACTAAGTTATCAAGGGGCATAACTCAGGCAAAAATCAACGAACCGTAAAATCCTTCCTTCATGCACATCTACCAATTGAGGTGATAATATTGACCAAGTTTCAAGAAGATCCAGCCAGTAGTTTAGGAGGAGTTGCGTTGACAAGAAAAGTGGACGGACGTACGGACGGACGGATGGACGGACGGATGGACGGACGGACGGACGGATGGACGGACGGACAGACGGAGAAGATGACGCCAATATACGGCAAAAAAGTACAAACTACAAGAGGACGGTACACCATGGTACTCGAAGAAAAATGGGGAGGCCATGTCCGAATATATGACAGAAGCCGACTACGAGGGCGATAATGTCCTGACCACGATCGTTTGCCAGTTCGCGACACCATTAAGTGAATATGATAGTATGAACAATAGAGAAAAAACTGTCTTAAATACATTGAAACAATTCTTTAATTCATACCCATGTATAGTCTCTTGGCATAATGGAATGGCTGATGCCAAATGTCAATGTAACGGCTTGCACATACACGCCATAGTTGCGTCAAAAATGAAATTGAGTGGTAATCCAGCATGGAGAAACTTACGTGAAAAACTGATTGAACTGCAATGCATGACTAGCACACAGAAAGTCAAGGTACCAATGGGCGCAATTGGATACGTTGTAAGATCCCCACGCGTGGTGCTGGGGGTCAACAACGCTCGATTGGGCGCAGCGGCTCTAAATGCTAAACGGTTGAATAGGTCGGAAGAAGGTTCTACAGAACCTGACAGTGAGGATGATATCCTCATTGAACAGGCTGTAACGCCTTCCGAAAATACCCTTTAGGGGCTATGGCATAGCGCTACGCGCGCCGCCCCGGGATGTCTAGACACGCTATGACGTCACACGACCTGCAGACCTACTTATCTCTGATTGGCTAATGGTAAACGCGTGGAGCAATTTCATTGGCCAGCACCCGATCACCTCACCCACCCTTTTCGTAGAGTGTCCTCTCATACCGTCATTAGCGGTGCGGTGCTGGAATAGTAAAGACGTGTTTTAGGAATTAGGAATTTTGGAAAACAAGTAAGATATTTTAAATAATTAGCATTTGTTAACATGGCTTCTCCAACTGGACCTGATTCTATTGCAGTTGCAAGTGCAACTAATAATAACTACAATAAGTTATTAACCGACGATCAACTAAGACAAGAACATGGAGTTTCAGCTCCGACAGACATGGCGCAATTTCTTAATGTTATGCAAAATGAAAAAAGCGAAAAGCAAATCTCACATTCGCGTAGATTCATGGCACTAATAGAGGGGGGTGAAAACCCGAAAGGGGGACAAATTAAGGTATTCGGTCCCGGCAAAGGAGATAAATTAGTTTTTGACTTTGATTGGTCATATATACCGTACACGGCAATTGAAGCATCTATCACAGAGGCAATATTAAAACATGAAATACAAGGCGCGTGTGGGTACAGGTTGGATGAAATTGGTTTCACTCTTCATTCAGGGGGTTGTTTTTTCACTTACGACGAAGTACAGTCAGACGGACGAATAGTAACACAATCATGTAAAGACGCGTTAAACATATGGTCTGACAAAAAAGATTATTTCAGACATAAGAATTTGTACTGCGCGTCAAGACAAGATTATTTATATTCGTTTGCGAACGGTTTTAAAGACTTTTTCACGACAAACATGGAAAGCAACACATTGCCGAAAGTTGAACTAGAATTCCCTGAAGAATTTACAAATATGCTGAAGAAATATGACACTTTAAATCAGTTACATGCCGGAATAGTTAATCCGTATGGGGGCATGTTAGCTTGTCAATCTTGGACACCAGAACATGGCGACTTCAGTTTCACGCATAGTATAAATGATAAAGGGTGGTATCACACAGGAATCTTAGAGGACATGCATGAATTACCATGCAATAAAACTAGAGTAACAAGTAGAATTACAAAAGTACCACAATTTCCACCAACAGGAATACAAGCTAATTTAGCAAATCAGTTAAACAGGTCTTACATCAGAGAATGTCCATTATTCTTAGTAAATATGTCTGACTTCTTCACCAGTCAAGGCCGAAGAAAAAGACGTTGTCAGTTAGACATTACATTTCACAGTAAAATGTCACTAAAATATCCTGCAGTACCAGGGTTCAATCTTGCCATGGACGGCGACTTACACAAATGGCACGCTAAAAAACCTATGGATAATAAATATGAACAATACAGTTATTTCCCAAAAGATAAATATCATTTTGGTGAGAGAGCTTATGACTATGTAGAACCGCTACAAGCATATGAATTTCAACACAATGACGACGAAAATTTTGGACATACGGGACTGGTATCAGACCAACCTGACGAGTCTAGAAAAACGGCACAGGACAGATTAAACTCAAATATGCGTTTGAACGCTCTATATGAAAATTCAGGCAATAAAGGAAACCCAAGATTGTCAAAGAAAATATCTCCACTAGTAATAAAGAAATCGGGAGAAACATATGCTATTTCGACATTAGGTAAGGGACCAGTAAGGGAAAGGTTGAACTTAGAGGAAGAAATAGAAAGCTTAAATTCTGTCAATGACCAAGGTCAACCGGAATACAATGTAACAGTAAAACTAGGGCCAAGTACTTCAACAAAGATGTATGAGGCAGCTGGAATGGACGCACAATTCATAAATGACATAAAACAAGATCAATTAGTCGCGAGAAAAGCAACTAAGGACGAAATTGAGTTAGCATATAAAGCGCAAAATAAGGTCGCACAAAATATTTCTATAAAAAATACATTGGACGAAGAAAAAGTGGTTAATGTACAAGACGGAACAGGATTAATTGTAACAGGTGACGATAAACAAGAAACATTGAACATAACAGAGGCAGGTATCGCTTTTTCAACCGTAAATTCAAATAACTTAGAAGACGCCGACGTCACAGACGCGTCCATGATGGGTACAGCTGGGGCTTTATGGGACATGTTAGGTGTACCAAACAGAAATTATCCAATGTATCATAATGCTAGAGGTCATGGAGTACAAATACCAAGAACAGCTAAATTATTAAGTAGGGGTAAAGGGAAAGAGCCAAATTTCTACCGAATACCAAGCAGTAAGAGAGCCATGGAAGCAAATGCTACTAAATTGAAAAAATTAAAAACACATGATTTAGTTAAAGAAATGAATCAAGAAAGTGACCCGAAAACGGGCCACAGCAGTAGATTAAACCCAATAGGGGCAGCAAATCAATTTACTATTTCTGACACTTCACAGCAGACGTTGAACGTAGACTCACTTACGACATCAGGACCACCAATACCAAGACAGACGTCTACACCACTTAACACAATACAAGAAAGATCATTACAATCAGCATTGCAAGTGGCCGCAAACTGGTCGCAGACTTACGGAGACCCTGACCCTACATATATACCGGGAAGTGCAACATGGGACACGACAACGCCATACCAAACACCGGATGTAGGAAGGATCGTAACACGATCTAGAAAAGCATTTATGACTGGAGCAGACTTAGTGACACCAACACAGAGAAAAACGACACCACGGACATTAACAACTCAAACACAATATACAAAAGAAGTGAAAAACTTAGACACATCGCTAGACGAAACTAGACAATGAGTTACGTAAGTTCAACAGACATACCAGTTAATGACTGGGACGATGGTAACTTTAAAACATTGGCATTAAAAGGGGGTTGGATAGACTTAAACATTATAGGAAGTACACTAAGCCAATCGAGCTTTGACAATCTAACTCCGAATATAAACACAGGTACACAATATATAATAAAAAGGGAAATAATTCAAGACCAAAAGTTAAAGGACAAACATTTGAACAATGACAAATATTACCAATGGGCCAACAGCCAAAATTGCATACATGAGGAAGACTTAAGTAGAACTAAAAAAAAAACTGCAACTATATTTAATGAAGAATATAACAGAAATCTAACTATGAGCTATGTCAGTTATAACACTCAGACTACAGGAGAAGAGTTAACTTTTCAAACACCGCAAGAACTTATTGCGAAATGTTCTTATTGGAGACATAAAATTTTGACATTTATGGGACAGCATTACAATCAATTTATGCCATACACATTAACAAGCACATTAATGTGTGACATAATGTGTGAAATAGAACCAAAAAAGTACGAACTTGACACATACTACGAAGACATTAACTTACGCTATAAAATCAGAATACCAGGACAAAAGGTAACTTATCAAAAAGCCTTAATGAATTCAGCAGAAGAAACATGGGCAAGTTCAGTCTTGCCGAGTGAAATTGATTATGTGCCAACTTTCAATGTTAAAAAATTTTGGGAACATTACGATGACTTATCAGACGCTGACATAGCTAGAACTAGGAGTAAATTAAAAGTAGGAGTCCCGACATGGTACATAAATGATGGGCCAGACATAGACTTATATAAAGTAAAATGGGATGTAGACATCACCATGTGGCCAGAAAGAAAATTAAACAAGCTCAGTATAATTTATAAACAAAAGTGGATCACATGTATTACAGTCCCAATGTATGCTTTATGCACTGACTGGCCTGAAATACATTCACAATCAAGTTTCTGGTTACAGCAGGTACAAATACCAGTGAATGCTATTGAATATTTCAATGGCGGCAAATACAATAAACAACTAAAAAGACTGCATGGCAACGTGGTTTCAAAATCTAAAATTAGACCAACAATGGGGAAAACAATTAATGAGGCAAATGTCAAGTTATTTAAAGAATGTTACAAATTGAGTGGGGACATGCATAAACAAGTAGTCACAAATAATCAAACATTTGAATACTGGGAACCAGGGTTTGATGAATATGAAAGACAGGCAGGTTACGGAAAGTACACACAAAAGTACACTACTGTTTTTGAATTAGAAAATAAAACTGAATATCCAGAAGTAAACAATGAAATCATTGGGATTCCAGTAATGTTATTTCACAGTTGCAAAGTCATTGACCCAGCTAAACAGAGTTTAGGCATGGCAGGTTCTTTGAATGAGGACAGGGATAGGGACGCTATAATAGTTAGAGCGATTCAGGAAATCCAATTAGTAAAGCAAACATTACAAGACAAAAAAGAGCAAAACATAAATATTTCAGAATATGTTAGTAGAAAAGAATGGTTATCAATAATACCAGACTTACAAAAATGGATAAGAGCAGAAGCACTTCAAATCATAGCAGAAAATTCTAAAGCTCAAACAGTACATTGGACTGTAGGAAGTCAAGGGTTAACAAAAAGAGCAGATGACGGAGGCATATTAAGTCTATTCAATCCCTCTTTAACAGCTAGTGAAATAGGGAGTAATTTCCCTTTACCATCAGCTGACTCTATCCCACACTTAATAGCTGACTTGCAAAATTGGTGGGCCATTATACATCAAATTGGAAGATATATCAAAGACTTAAGGGAAAAATATAAAGAATTAACAGGCAATGACGACGAAGGGGCTAACAATGGGGATAAAATGGAAATTGAAGACAAAAAAGATGACGAGAAAATAGAAAATGACTTGCAAAGTGAAATAAACTTAGTGGAAGAATCCTTTACATTGCAAATGTCAAAATTAAGAGAAAGGATAGAACTTTTAGAAAAAGGAATGACAAAAAAAACTCAACCATTCAATGTTTCTGTTATAGGATATGGCAAGTAGCAGACCACGTGGTGACTTACTCAAAGCAAACTGGCATCAAGATGAATTATACTCTGTCTTAATTTGGGACTTACCACCGTTCATCAACCCAGACACATTGAAGGCAAAAAAGTACAAACTACAAGAGGACGGTACACCATGGTACTCGAAGAAAAATGGGGAGGCCATGTCCGAATATATGACAGAAGCCGACTACGAGGGCGATAATGTCCTGACCACGATCGTTTGCCAGTTCGCGACACCATTAAGTGAATATGATAGTATGAACAATAGAGAAAAAACTGTCTTAAATACATTGAAACAATTCTTTAATTCATACCCATGTATAGTCTCTTGGCATAATGGAATGGCTGATGCCAAATGTCAATGTAACGGCTTGCACATACACGCCATAGTTGCGTCAAAAATGAAATTGAGTGGTAATCCAGCATGGAGAAACTTACGTGAAAAACTGATTGAACTGCAATGCATGACTAGCACACAGAAAGTCAAGGTACCAATGGGCGCAATTGGATACGTTGTAAGATCCCCACGCGTGGTGCTGGGGGTCAACAACGCTCGATTGGGCGCAGCGGCTCTAAATGCTAAACGGTTGAATAGGTCGGAAGAAGGTTCTACAGAACCTGACAGTGAGGACGATATCCTCATTGAACAGGCTGTAACGCCTTCCGAAAATACCAATTTTATGAGAAAGCTTCTACAAATAGAAGATAAACCAGCCCCAGCTTCAACTCCACAATTAACAAACACAAAAGCAGACATTTCAATCAGGGGGCTAGTAGAAAACTTAGCATCAGAATGGAACGACAATAACGAGCAGGCTTTGGTACGTCCATCTAGCAGTCGTGTAACAAACGACCACTTAGATGAAATACCAAACCCGGCTCCAGCAGACTACGGTCATATGCAAAAAAAGGAAAAACGTACAAAAACAGAAGAAAGGGTAGAAATCGCTAAGGATATGATCCGGAAATACGGATCGACTGATTTGAATACTGTTCATTCATTAACTATCAAACAAAGAAACACGGCAGATAGAAAGGCAGTCCAACAAATTGTGACCGCTAACAATGCGATCGCAATTTGGAGTTGTGCCGTTTTCGAATTTCAGACTGAGGAACAGATGAGTAAGCCGAATTATTTAGAAAGATTGATTGCGGACCACAACCTCATTCCGATTGATGTTAATAACCGACTCTCTCCACAAAAATCGTATGAATTGTTGAAAGAGTGGTGCGTCGAACAGGGCATAGACATTGGAAAATTTGTCGTAGAACTATTTTGTATTTTGGGTCAGAAATTGCCCAAGAAGAACGCTTTCTTTATGACGGGCAGCTCTAATGCAGGGAAGAGCTTTTGGATTCAAAGTTTGGTTATACCAGGCCAAATTGGGCAAACCATAAACTCCACTGACTTTAAGTGGCAAGAATGTAAAAACAAGTCCCTGATAATTTCTCACGAATCGACGCTAACAAAACCGGACGAGGTTGAGGAAGCAAAACAAGTACTTGAAGGGTCGCCAAGACAGGTAAACGTAAAGAATAAGCCTGCTATGAAGATGACGCCAATATACGGCCGCCTCCGGCGGCGTATAATAATAATAATAATAATAATAATAATAAAAATTATTGCAGTAATATCATGGCAGCTGGTGCATCACCCAATGTGTTTCTGGAGTTTTCTCACACCAGTACAACCACAAAATGCCATTAGGGCAACCAGCTGCTAATCCCGCATTGACAAATATAATATGTGCTTAGTGTTTTTTTGTGAAAAAAAAAATAAAGAGGTTGGGGGAATTGATAATTGTCTAGGCTCTGTCATAGACTACAAAAGGCTTTTCAGCACCTAAAAATGGATTCCTGGTATTTCTCTCACAAGAACTACTGCTTCCCCTTTAAAAATTCATGCATTCATCCTAACAAACTCCAAGAAGCTATACAAACAAGAGGACCATGATGGTCCTATATCGCTCCCCTGAGTAAGTCACTCACAACTTGTCAACCATGTTATGAATACCAGAATTTGTTTGTTATACATCAAGGTTGGTTAAATTTAATCCTACTGCAACTTGTTTTTTTTTTTAATTTTTGTTAATTTCAACTTTTCTCTTACCATGGAGTATTCTTTTAACAACTTTAGTAACCATACACGTTAAGAATAAGTGCTAAGTTTCAAACTGATTGGCCTCATAGTTAAGGAGGAAAAAAATTTGTTCTAAGATTTTTGGCAATTTATGCAATTTTTCAGTCTTTCTGTTACCATGGAAACAAGAGTTTTTTTAAGAAATTAAATTCTTTTAACAACTTTTGAAGAGCTTCACCCAAGGAACATCCCTGCAAAATTTAAGCATGATTGGCCTTGTGGTTTGGGAGGAGAGGAATTTTTTCTAATATTTTCAGCCATTTTCGGCCATTTTTGAGACTTCCCGTTACCATGGAAACTAGAGTTTCCGATGAAATGAAATTCTTTTATCAAATTTTTAAGACCTTCATCCAAGACACATCCCTGCCAAGTTTCAGCTTGATTGGCCTAGTGGTTTAGGAGGAGAAGAATTTTTCTAATATTTTCAGCCATTTTCGGCCGCTTTTCAGACTTTCTGTTACCATGGAAACAAGAGTTTTTGATGAAATTAAATTCTTTTAACAACTTTAGCAGAGCTTCACCCAAGGAACATCCCTGCCAAGTTTCAGCTTGATTGGCCCAGTGATTAAGGAGGAGAAGAATTTTTCTAATATTTTCAGCCATTTTCGGCCATTTTTCAGAATTTCCGTTACCATGGCTACTAGAGTCTTTGATGAAATTAAATTCTTTTAACAACTTTTAAAGAGCTTCACCCAAGGAACATCCCTGCAAAGTTTCAGCTTGATTGGCCCAGTGGTTTAGGAGGAGAAGAATTTTTTCTAATATTTTTAGCCATTTTCGGCCATTTTTCAGGCTTTAAGTTACCATGGCAACCACAGTTTTTGATGAAATTAAATTCTTTTAACAATTTTTGAAGAGTTTCACCAAAGGAACATCCCTGCCAAGTTTCAGCTTGATTGGCCCAGTGGTTTAGGAGGAGAAGAATTTTTTCTAATATTTTCGGCCTTTTTGGTCTATTATGTAACCATGGCAACCAGAGTTTTTGATGAAATTAAATTCTTTTAACAACTTTTAAAGAGCTTCACCCAAGGAACACCCCTGCCAAGTTTCAGCTTGATTGGCCCAGTGGTTTAGGAGAAGAAGATGTTTAAAGAAACTGTTGACGGACGGACGGACGGACGGACAGACGGACGGACAGACGGACGGACGATGGACGGACGACGGACGGTGAGTGATCACAATAGCTCACCTTGAGCACTTTGTGCTCAGGTGAGCTAAAAATGGACAAGGAGCTTTATTTGTACCATTGTTCTGAAGCAAAAAATCAATCACTCAAAATATTCTTTTTTTTTTTACATATTTCCCTTTAAGCTGAGTTAACTATGAAAGGGGGCAGTATATACCTAAAAGTTAAACAAAAAACAAATCATAATGCATTACTTGACACCCCTAGTAAACCAAACAATGATTACAACAAAGAAAACAAGAGCCATGTTGGACATGGGCATAAGTCCCCTACCGGCTTCGTTTGTCTCAATGTTTTCCCACACCAATTCAATCAGGGACGTCAAAACCTGGTCTTGTTAAAGGGTTAAACAAGACTTACATGAGTTGTTGTCTCTGCTGTGCCCACTATACAATTCATGGAAGCAATAGACAGATGCAAGAAATAGTATCTATAACAGTTACCTTGTCTGATCCAAGATGTTTTTCTTCAATCTTGTTGGTAAGAAATGAGAACTTTCACTGGAGGTGTTTAATACTGCTGCATCACCACCCTGACTAACATGGCTTATAAATTTTTTTACATTTTAAAACAGGTTTCATCAAGTTAGCTTGCTTAGTTATTAAGTTATTGCAGGATCCATTTTTTGCCATATTTTCACTATTTCCGTTACCATAGCAACCGCACTTTTTGTCAAAGAACAAAGATAAAATGATGTGCATAATCTACACATTGCCATCTAGTCATATACCAAGTCTCATCAAATTAGCTTGCTTACTTATTAACTTATCGCAGGATCCAATATTTTTTGCCATATTTTCACTATTTCCATAACCATAGCAACAACAATTTTAGTCTAAAAACAAAAATAAAATGATGTGCATAATCTACACATTGCCATATAGTCATATACCAAGTCTCATCAAACTAGCTTGCTTAGTTATTATCTTATCGCAGGATCCCATTTTTGGCCATATTTTCACTATTTCTGTAACCATAGCAACCTCAATTTAAGTCGAAAAACAAAAATAAAATGATGTGCATAATCTACACATTGCCATCTAGTCATATACCAACTTTCATCAAAAACGCTTGCTTAGTTATTAAGTTATCGCGGGATCCAGATTTGAGCGGACAGACGGACGGACGGACGGACGGACAGACGGACAGACGGACAGACGGACGGACAGACGGAGGGCAAACCTATAGTCCCCTCCGGTGTGAACACCGGTAGGGGACTAATTATTCAACATAAATACAACAAAATCTAATATGGCCTATACAACATCAATATTATTGACAATAATTTGTATTTTTGCATAAAATGTGTGTTTTGGGGTTCTTATGGGCATATCTTAACGGACAAAACTCAGGCGTTAACAGAAGAAAATATGGAATAATAAGTAAATTCACATGTCGTTAATGCCCGGCTTTCCTCACTTAAATATCCTCAAACTGGGCCAATACACTTTAACAATTTCTTTGTCGAACCATTATAGAGAGCATGAATAACAGCATCGATCCTATTCCAGCCTTAATTTTTGTGACCTCATTAATTTCAAAAGCAAGGTCGGTATAAATAAAAGGGACGACACAATGAAAAACGCAATTTTTCCGGCAAAATATAACTTTTGGAGCTGGTTTTAAACGTTCCTCTGATTTTTTTTTTCAATATCTGATGAGTACATATTAAAGTCTTACTTTTTATGCAATAATAGCATCAATTCACGTTTTTTCAGGGGTTAACATTTGCAGAGACCCTCAAAATGCAATAAGCTCTTGTGCCTTGCATTTGGGCATTAAACCAATTTTTGGGTCAAATCTTAAAGCCCTCAAAAACGTGAATTAACCCTATATTCAAGATCTTTACCAATTTTAAATATTACTCAGTTAATAATATTGCCAATAATACGTATTAATGGAATTGACAAAAATGTTGGTAGTAGACTGGTGTTAAAGAATATAAGTCATGCTTCATGTTTAATATTCTTGTCAATAATACTGACCAGGTATCAGCACTTAAACCAAAACAGAGTATTTTAAAAAAATTTGATCTACAACAAAATCTAACACTAAAATCTTTGAATTATCTCCCTTTCTCTGGGAACTGTCATGGATCTTTACACAGTGCATTTGGTTTGCAAGGAAGATGAAAGGTCAAAGGTGAAGGTCAAAGGTTAAACTGAGGTTATAACAGTCTCACTGTAAAATAATAATGAATACATGTGTGATTATATATAAACTAGCAGAGACAAGAGGTAACAAAAGTGCAAACTAAAATATAAAATAAATGGTCAATCAACTACAAATTGTGGACTTTTTTTCTTAAAATGAGGGCATAAAAATGTATCAGAAGCAATTTCTTCTTTTTCCACAATGAATTTCATAGGGTATTGGAACAAGAGGCCCAAGAGGGCCTGTATCGCTCCACTGGCTTTAACATCATTAGACTTGCATTAAATGAATCTTTCTTTGAATGAAAACAACACTTTGAAATCTCTTAAGACCTTTTTTTATATTAATTAACTGGGTATGGCTCACATTGCACTAAAATTCTCAAGTTTCATTGAAATCGGCCCAACCTTCATCAGGAGATGTAGTTAAAAGATTTCGGGCTCAAAATAAGCCACACCCGGACATGCCAATATTTATGGGCTAATTAATATTTCACATACAATTTTTGAAAAGGGTCACAGCAGGAACATTCTGGTAAAATTTAATTGAAAGCAGCCCAGTGATTCAGGAGGAGATGTTGTTCAAAGAACTCGGGCTCAAAATAAGCCCCACCCTGCCCACACCCATATTTATGGGCCAATCAAAATTTTGAGAGCAACTTTTGGAAAGGGTCTCCCAAGGAACATTCTAGGAAAGTTTCATTGAAATTGGCCCAGTGGTTCAGGAGGAGAAGTTGTTCAAAGATTTCGGGCTCAAAATAAGCCCAACCCTGACATCCCCATATTTGGGGGCCAATCCAAATTTCCTGAACAAATTTAGAAGAGGGTCGCCCAAGGAACATTCTGGTAAAGTTTCATTGAAATCAGCCCAATGGTTCAGGAGGAAATGTCGTTCAACGATTTTGGGCTCAAAATAAGCCCCGCCCTGCCACACCCATATTTAGGGGCCAATCAAAATTTCAGGAACAATTTTTGAAAAGGGTCACCCCAGATACATTCTGGTGAAGTTTGGTTGAAATCGGCCAAGTGGTTCAGGAGGAGATGTCATTCAAAGATTTTGGGCTCAAAATAAGCCCCGCCCTGCCACGCCCATATTTGGGGGTCAATCAAAATTTCTTGAACAATTTAGGTAAAGGGTCACCCAAGGAACATCCATGCCAAGTTTCATTGAAATTGGCCCAATGGTTTGGGAGGAGAAGATTTTTAAAGATTTCAAAGTGAAAAAATGCCACGCCCTGCCACGCCCATATTTGGGGGTCAATCAAAATTTCTTGAACAATTTTAGAAGAGGGTCACCCAAGGAACATTTCTACCAAGTTTCATCAAAATCCGCCTATTGGTTTGGGAGGAGAAGATGTTTCAAGAAAAAGTTTACGCACACACGGACGGACGGACGGACGCACGGACGGACGCACGACGGACACACCGCCATGACAATAGCTCGCTGGCCTTCGGCCAGTGGAGTTAAAAATTGAGTATTAGAGAGGGAACTATTTTTCAAAACAGGACAGATTTCAAAAAATATTATGCCCATAATCTACAGGCTCAAAGGACCTGCAGCATGGCATCTTCTACCAGTCCTCCTTAAAAACCACAGGTCTTGGGCCCAAGGACTGGCGTTAGTGTCTATCCCTGCAAGGTTTACTCAAAAAACAGACTCATTAAAAACCAAGTACTGACAACATGGATACATCAAGATTGCATGCAATTTCATTCACACAACATATCTTTTTACCTCCACTTCAATTTCATGATCCCTTTAAAATAAAATGATTTCCATAATGATTTCAGTGAAATTTTTATGTTACTCAGCTCATTGGCATAAAAAGAATAATGAAAGCTTCTCTTTACATTAATGATGAGTAAATGACTAAAATAAGCTTTGCAAATTTTTTTCCAGTATCTAGTGTTTTTCTCAAGTATCCAGTGGGGATTGCGCCACTTTTCTCAAAGATCTGCATTAATTTTCCAATATCTGTTTTTTTAAACCAATCATTTTTCAATTGCATAGATTTTGTGCCATTTAGCCCACATTTTTGAAATCCGAAAGTGAATACTGGTTGTAAAACTGCTATCTTTGTCTATTATCAAGGGATACAATTTTAGACTGGCCCAATTTCAAGGACATTCCAAACGACATTATAAGCTGATGACCCATAGGGGGGGGGGGGGGGTTATGATAATCAGGGCAAGGGTAAATTGAAGGATAATCTGTAAATGAGCCCTGTTATAATAAATCCAACCTGAGGTGTGTTCATTCAAGTCAGATGAATAATCCCCCTATATGAGATTTTTAAGTCGTCATACTGAACAATTTTCGATAATTTGAGTGAAGACGTTCAACGTCATCATGACTACTCATTTTAAGCAAATGCAAAACCATCTATGTTTCCTCATTGAGATACCTTAATATTCTTAATGAGTGGCTTAAAAATCTTGCTCTACTGAACGCTTTATCTTAAAATCTTAAGAATCTCCCTCTAACAATTGCACCTCATATGTGTATCTGATTATCACCATTACTTCTTCTAGATGTATAAGTATTCAAAATTAGATGCCCTCCATCACTAGAGTGAAATAATCCTATTGAATATTTTTGATAATACATGGGTGTTATTACACTTCTGGAAGCCTAAAGCATATTGCCATGTCATCTTTAGGTTGTGAAAATTACATCATAATGGATGTAATAACATCATTTCTAAAAAGGTGTTACATGATCCACAGACAAGAGGACCATCACAAGAGGGCCATGATAGTCTTTTATCGCTCACCTTTGTTTCTTTGTCATAATTGATAATTACCAAATTTTCAAGCAAAAGACATAATTGCAAATTTATGATTTGCTAGAGTGTAAACAAGAAAATTGTAATTAAGGCCCCTTCTCCCATGATATGGCATGGATCCTTCCCATTTCGTTAGGGTTCATGCTTATGACCTGAAACACATGCTGACCACGTTTCAAGAAGATTGGGTCAGATTTGTGGCCTCTAGAGCCTAAACAAGGAAATTGACATTAAGGCCCCTTTTCCCATAATATGGCATGCATCCTTCCTATTTTTAATAGGCCTCATCCTTGTGGTTTGACAAATATTCTGATCAAAGTTTATGAAGATTGAACCATATTAGTGGCCTCTTAGAGTGTAAACAAGAAAATTGTCTTTTAGGCCCCTTTTCCTGTGATATGGCATGTATCCTTCCCATTTTCAATTATAGGGTTAATATTTGTGGCCTCTATAGTGAAAACACTGAAATTGTTGCCGTCTGACGACAGATGACAAGACGACGGACAACTGACATCCAATGATCACAAAAGCTCACCTTGAGCACGATGTGCTCAGGGGAGCTGAAAATTTTTACCATTTGTTCTTAAGCTTTTTATCTGCTTATAGTTGACTTGTTTAATAAATCATGACTACCTTTTTCAATAACCTCCCTTTATAAAATCCAAATTTTTTCCCCTCTAACTATCACCTGTGGCTGTTAAGCTTTGTTTTATGTCATACCTGATGAGATTTGAAATGGTTGATTTCTATAAATGTGACCTGTCATGCAAAAAGGGACCATCTGGGAAGTGCGTAAAGTACTGCTCCTAGCCAGACAGTGTGATTTGCGCAGACTGACTTGGATCATAACTTTTCGCAAACTGCTTATTTTCTGAATCTAAAATGATCAATCTACCTTCAAGTGAAAGATTTTTTGAAATACAACCTCTGGTGTACCTATGCTGGACCCAATCTCTTTTCAAATATTCATTTTACAGAGTTTTGGCGTGATGGGTCACATATAATTTATTACTTACACTAATACTTGGTCCCCATTGATTGTCTTCACGCAGGCAGCATCCCCAACATCCTGAAGTAATTTCTCCTTGCCAGATTTGTAGTTTGTGTCTAAAGGTATGGGCGTACATGTCTTAAACTTAAACAGTAACAATATCACATTACTCCAGATCAATGAGGCTCCTGAAACAAGAAATTAAACATCAAAACAGTTTTACTAGTGCTGTACTACAAATTGTTTGGGGATCAAACCTTGGCCAACAATCTGTATATTTCTTTCTCACACAGAGATACAGATAAGAGGGGGTATTTCCAGTCTAAATTGCTGTTAATCATTTAAAACCTACTTTGTGAGTACTCACTTAAAATTGCCTGGATAAGACAATTTCAGTGACTACCAACAATATAGGACTTGTGTAACTTAATGCAAGAATATTTTTATTTGAAATCCAAAGTGCCCCATCTAACTGCAAGTCTGCTCACAAATGGGTATATTTATCCTAATCTAAGTAGAATAAGCTTTCAGTGTTTATTCTAGGCAGGGGGATTCGGGGATTCCCCCACTTTTTTCAAAGATCCCCCATATTTTCTGGATATGTGGGGGATTTTTTACTATTTCTAAAGACCATGAATTACCAAATTTCCCAATTGTGTCAGTTTGCGTGCTGAAATCCCCCAAATATTTGAAATCCTAGAATAAACACTGAGCTTAAAAAGGATGCTGTGTTAGTTCAGGTGCAAAAAATGCCAGAAATCTAAGGTAAGGTGCTCCAGTTACCATACTATGAATGAGCAAGAGGCTAAAATCAATAATTCATGAATCAACATGGTGACACAAGTATTGTGCTAGACTTTTAAAAATTATTAAAATAAAAAACAAATTTTTAGAAGAGGTAATGATAAGTTAATACCCATAATTTAGGTAAAGGGACATGACTGTAGTTTAATACTTGATTCAACCCTGTCATTGATTACCTCCCTTAGATTCTTGAAACAAATAAGTTTTTTAGAGTACAGTTAACTATTAAATAGTTATAAATGTACTTGAAGAGAATGACACTGACAATAATAGCTGTATTTATTAATTCTTACCTGCCAGGTAAAAAGCAAACTTGAATTCTTTCTCTTCTTGAATCAGAATACCTGAAATATTTAATGACATTTTGTTATACTTGGAGCTAACATTAGAATACTCTGTCAAAACTATCTGCATTCTAATTCTCTCGCGCCAAATTGGACTTTTGCAAATTCAGACGATATTTCCTATAATTTCAAGCTTGATTAATCATGCCTTTTCCTCTTATGAAAACAATGACCATTAAAAACTTTTAAGAAATAAAGAAATAGCACGGTGGAGCAGATGTGTGTCATTTAGATCTATGACCATTGAATCTTGAAAAGGCTTTAAATACTTCAGCAATGATATTTTGTTTGTTTAAGTATTGCAAACAGACAGACAGACAGTAAGTCAGCAGTTAAAAATTATGCCCCCTTATTTATGAGAGGGCAGGGGCCATAAAAGGCATTTGGGGAAAAATGGAATTTCTGCATTCCTTAAAATGTGTTGCACCATTTTAAAATAGTTACCATTCCAAAATCACCAAGCACTATGA
The DNA here is from genome assembly GCA_948146395.1 of Fragum whitleyi. Classification (NCBI taxonomy): domain Eukaryota; kingdom Metazoa; phylum Mollusca; class Bivalvia; order Cardiida; family Cardiidae; genus Fragum; species Fragum whitleyi. The sequence continues at coordinate 37,667,311 of OX411557.1, read as the reverse complement.
CCAACTCTGAAAGTCCTTAAAGGCAATGTCAAGCTTAGTTACAACCGTTCTAGATTTTGGACACTTGTCAATTAATCATGTTTCATTGCTCAAACAATCTTGCATACATAGCAATGCAAGTATGACCCTTTACAAGTTATGAGAAATATCTAAAGGATCAAATTCATATGTATTTTTGTTGTCAAATTATTTTACTTCTTCCTTTATCTTTCAAATCTTTTTAATTGCCATGTTTAGATCTTATGAACATTTTCCTTGAAAAGTAAGAAGTTTAATAGCGTGTGTGAAATATATTGAAGTATCTGCAAGGCTGTTATTTTCTATTTTCTGGTTCTCTGAAGAGGCAACCCAATTTTTCTCAAAACAGGAATGAAAATTGAATGACCTTCCATCAATTTTATTTTTTCCATTTCCTCTGACAGGCTGCTTTTGTCTGGTATCTATATAAATTATAGGAGGTATAACTTAAACATTTTCTAAAAAAGAACCAAATCCCACAAGTGGGATTTGGTTCTTAAGAAAATATACAAGGATGCCTACAGAATTGAGAGATTAATGATTATGACTCAACAACAGTTACTACAGGAAAGTTCTGTTGTTGGAAGAACAACCCAAGAAGAAATATTATTCTGATCAAATTAAAAAACAAGGTGCCAAATTGTCACAAGATACGCCCGTCACACTGCTTAGTATTAACTGGGGGTGTGAATAGAACTGAGGATATTTTGAATGAATATTTTTTGCACCCATGAAGTTTCATGATCCTAGCTATTATACTTTTAGAGATATACTCCGGACAAGATTCTAGTATGAAAAACAACAATGGGCAATAACTCAAAAAATAGGCCAGGTAGAATTATGGTTCTTGTACACTGCACTCCCCCTTGATGACATCGATACACCCATGAAGTTTCATGATCCTAGCTATTATACTTTTAGAGATATACTCCAGACAAGATTCAAGTCTGAAAAACAACAAAGGGCAATAACTCAAAAAATAGGTCAGGTAGAATTATGGTTATTGTACACTGCACTCCCCCTTTGTGAGATCTATACACCCATGCAGTTTCATGATCATAGCTATTATACTTTTAGAGATACTCCGGACAAGATTCAAGTCTGAAAAACAACAAAGGGCAATAACTCAAAAGATAGGCCAGGTAGAGTTATGGTTCTTGTGCACTGCGCTCCCCCTTGGTTAGATCTATACACCCATGAAGTTTCATGATCCTAGCTATTATACTTTAAGAGATATACTCCGGACACGATTCAAGTCTGAAAAACAACAAAGGGCAATAACTCAAAAAATAGGCCAGGTAGAGTTGTGGTTCTTATGCACTGCACTCCCCCTTGGTGAGATCTATAAAGCCATGAAGTTTCATGATCCTAGCTATTAAACTTTAAGAGATATACTCCGGACAAGATTTAAGTCTGAAAAACAACAAAGGGCAATAACTCAAAAAATAGGCCAGGTAGAGTTGTGGTTCCTGTGCACTGCACTCCCCCTTGGTGAGATCTATACACCCATGAAGTTTCATGATCCTAGCTATTATACTTTTAGAGATATACTCCGGACAAGATTCAAGTATGAAAAACAACAAAGGGCAATAACTCAAAAAATAGGACAGGTAGAGTTATGGTTTTTGTGCACTGCACTCCGCAATGATGAGAAGAATACAATTGCCAAGTTTGAAGTCGATCGGACTTCAAGTGACAGAGTTATGCTCCGGACAAAGAAGTGGACGCTGCCGGACGTCAGGGATGATCCCATAATACGTCCCGTCTTCGACGGGCGTATAAAAAGTGATTTTTTCAGTTTAATTTTGTTTTCATTTTGACTGCAGGATTTCAGGCATTTTATTTGTATTTCCTCCTCCAATCCTTTCTTTTGTTTAATCAGAAAATAAAACAGTAATGGCTTAAATGTATGACACTAACCTGCACAAGGACCACCCAGTAATCCACCCACGGCTATCATAAAACACAGATACCCATTGCCCATCGCAATATACTCAGGACCCACAAGTTCTCTCGACACTTGTGACAAAAATGTTGTCCAATAACCACTATAAAATCCAAATATCAACGTAAATCCAATTTGTCCAGCGTACATATCAAACAACTTCGGAGATATTCCAGTAATAACAACTCCTAGACACACTGAGCATAAAATCGCAGTGACATCATCTAATGCGCTCTTACGCCCCATGAATGCGAACAGCGTTCTTGATGTAAAGCTTGCAATACCAACACAAGACACTAACAACATAGAGTTTTCAAGGTCTGTATCTTTCTGGATAGCGTAAGCTGGAAGATACATGTACACAACAGTTGACCCGAAACTCCAGAAAAAGTTACTAATACACATTCCGTGGAAAATCGGGTTACGTAGAGGTAGACAAGAAAGTAGCGGCATTAGTCGGACTTCTCTATGTCTTGGCACTGGATACATTGTGGCTCCGCACACACAGAGGTTGAAAGCAAATCCTGCAAGGATCAGCAACGTTCCACGCCAGGCATAATATGTTAGGAGATGTTTGATGATGAATGGAAATGCAATGATTCCTGCACCGACACCTCCGACGGCAAAACTGACGGCACGGAATCTCTTCTTCTTGAAATGTTGTTCAATGATCATAATAGAAGGTGAGCAGGCCAGTCCAAACCCAATACCTGCAAAATAGATTTATTTCAAACTTAAATAGACGATAAAATTACGGTAAGATTATTAAGTTGTTATCTATCGTTATTTCTCAATAATCTATCAAAAATCAATAAAGAATTGTGTATCTTAACAGGTTAATACAACAATACAAAGGGACCATGATGGTTCTATACCGCTCACCTGACTAGGCCAACTCAAAATCTTGTCAACCATGTAATAATTACCAGAGATTTTTTTATGTAAATTTAGGGTGGTTTTGAAAGACATACACTTCAATTTTGTCCTACTGCAATTTGATTTTTTTTTAAAATTTCGTCAATTTTTAACCATTCTGCTACCATTGATACCAGAGTTTAGCATGAAATTAAATTCTTGAACGCTTTACCAAAGGAACATCCTTGCCAAGTTTTTGCTTGATTGGCCTAGTGGTTTAGGAGAAGAATTTTTCGACATTTTTCAGTCTTTCTGTTACCATGGCAACCAGAGTTTTTTATATAATTAAAATCTTTTAGCAACTTTTGCAGAGGTTCGCCCACTGAACATCCCTGCCAAGTTTCAGCTTGTTTGGCCAAGAGGTTTAGGAGGAGAATAAGTTTAAAGAAATTTTGTTGACGAATGAACAGACAGACAGATGGATGGACGGACAGGCGATGGACGGCTGACAGAAAGTGAGTGATCACAATAGCACTTTGTGCTCAGGTGAGATAATAACAAATCCCAATGGTTTAAAACCATGGTTGGAAGATGAAGAATTAAAAAGTCTAGCAAAAAGTCAAAGTGTTCACTGTTCTTTGGGCTCCAAATTTTTAGCCCTTATCTTGTTGTGGTCTATAGTAGTTAAGGTCTTAGTTGTTTATGCCCTTCTGCTTAAGTTATTTCCCAACAAAAAAACTATAAGGGGCCGAGCCAGTAATGGCCCCTAATCAAACATAGTAATAATCATGTAATTTGTATTTAATGGTTTAAATGCTCAGGCTTTATATCAACATGGGACCAAAACAACTTGACTGAAATTACTAGGCCCAAATTACTGATGGGGGTCAGATGTTGGGTAGGATGAGTGCCTATGTAGGTGCTAGGCTGATGCGCTACTAACAACCTTTGTACAGCTGCTAAGCAAACAGATGGATTAATGAGAATTGATATAATTTATGATTATGTTTAGAATAAACTTTAAAGTCAGTCTGATGTTAGTCTACACCACCTGTTTCTCACTTTCAAACCAGAATTGTCAATAGATTTAGTTTTTCAAATAAAAATTCACCTACAGTGCTTTTTGCACTTTGATTACGATAAAGATTTCTCACCAAAATTTACTCAGCATGACAAGGGTTAAAACCAGAGCTACAGATAGTGGGGGTATTTTGAATTTAAGATCAAAGTATATCAATAATGATACTACAAACCCTATGTTGCTGGTACTCATTGGAGTCGTCTTTTTGAGACAATTTAAATGAGTACCCACAACATAGGGTTTCATTGAAAAATGAAGATTTTTGACTGGCTTTACCCCATCTTATCTATACCTCTGTTAAAACAATGGACTTCAAAAAAGGGTCTCCAAACAATTAGCCATGTAGCCACTTTTCTACTTAAACTTTGATCTTCATACAGCCATATTAAAGTATGCTACAGTGGTCCTTGTTAGCATACTTATTGACATAGCTAATGAGTAACTTGAGGGGGAGACGCCAAACTCTTGTAAGTGCCTATGTTTTGATAGGCACTTACAACATGTTTGCGCTAATCCCTGAAAATTGCCAGTTGAATGCTTTCTACCCTATGAATAGTTAATAATAATTACTGTATTTCCTTCCATTTAACTCAACTCTAAAATACTATCTATAATTTGTCAGTTCAGAAAAGATTTGTATCTTATAACATGATGAAGATGCCATTTATCTTATAAGGATATACCCTTGGGCCCAATTTACACCCATTATTCAACGAGATAAAATAATGAAAAGAATTTACTGCATAATCTAAAATGCCAGCATTGCATTTCAAATTTGAACAACAATTGACTTGGGTATAAAAAGCATGATTTTTTTAAGCCTAAACTAAAAGCCTTAAAATACCATAAAAAGACCAGTTTTTCTCTTATTTCAGCCTTTTCCAATTCAAGCAAAAAGATGTGTGCCCTCTAAAACAGCAAATTTTTCAAGTCTGGCCTTGATTTAGCACCTTGACCTTAACTCAAATGGTGCTTAGCAATGAAATGAGGCTATAATGAACATTGAATCTTTAATACCATTGAAGATATTAGAAAAATTAGATAATTTAGAAAACTCGTTAGAGGGTTAGTTCTCTGACAGACAGATGGACAAATCCACAGCTGTAAAATTATATGCCCCTGATCAATCTATTTTCATTAATCATGACAAGAAGAAAAATATGTTTTTCTTGTTATTTAATTGGTGTAAAATGGCTAAAAAGGAAAGTATTGGTATATGGAAAGGGCTAAATGTTGTACGAGGGATTGCAAAATGTTCTGATAACACAATTTTGCATTTTACAGGGATAAATATATTATCTCATAAATTATGTAATGCATTAACCCAGTTTTCTGGTCTATATCTTTAAAACCCTAGATCAAACATATCAATCCTTAGAGGTGCTTGAGCATTCAACAGAGATACAGAAACAAGAGGACCAAGATGGTCCTAGATCGCTCACCTGAGTCTCTTTGACCCCTGGGACATCACATTAATTAGATAGGCAGATGTCAAAAAGAAGATAATTGCCTAAGATCAACACCATGGAACATTTTCAGCGAAGAGCAAGGCAGATATGCCTTTTTGCTCTTTGATTCTATGTAAAAAGGGATGCACCCGGGTGGACCCCAAAAGTGACCCCAGGGTCTTGATATGAACAAACTTGGATGAGGTCCATAAGATGATGCTACATTCTAAATATGAAAGCTGTCTGCCTTCTACTTTCAGAGAAGAAGATTTTTGAAGGTTTTCCCATTTTCACCCATCCTGCTCATATGAGCTGAAAAGGATGCGCCCGGGTGGAGCCCAATTATGACCCAAGAGTCTTGATATGAACAAACTTGGTAGGGGCCCACAAGATGATGCTACATACCAAAAATGAAAGCAGTGTGCCCTCCGGTTTCGATTAAAGAAGATTTTTAAAGATTTTCGCTCTTTGATTCTATGTAAAAAGGGTTGCGCCCGGGTGGAGCCAAAATATGATCCCAGGGTCTTGATATGAACAAACTTGGTAGAGGTCCACTAGATGATGCTACATACCAAATATGAAAGCTGTCTGCCTTCTAGTTTCAGAGAAGAAGATTTTTGAAGATTTTAATTTTTTTACCCTTCGTGCTCATAAGAGATAAAGGGATGCACCCGTGCAAAGCCCAAATATGACCCAAGGGTCTTGTTATGAACAAACTTGGTAGAGGCCCACTAGGTGATGCTACACACCAAATATTCAAGCTGTCTGCGATCTGGTTACAGAGAAGAAGATTTTTAAAGATTTTCGCTCTTTGATTCTATGTAAAAGGGGTTGCGCCCGGGTGGAGCCCAAATATGATCCAAGGGTCTTGATATGAACAAACTTGGTAGAGGTCCACTAGATGATGCTACATACCAAATATGTAAGCTGTCTGTCTTTTGGTTTCAGAGAAGAAGATTTTTAAAGATTTTCATATTTTCACCCTTTTTGTTAAGGGTAAAGGGAAAGTTAAGGGTGGATTTCATTTATTTGAACAACTTTGGTAGAGCTTGACCCAAGGAACATCCCTGCCAAGTTTCATCAAGATTGGCCCACTGGTTTAGGAGGAGAAGATGTTTAAAGAAATTGTGGACGACGGACGACGCACGACTGACGACGGACGACTGACGACGGACGACGGACATTCTATGATCCCAATAGCTCACCTTGAGCACTTCGTGCTCAGGTGAGCTAAAAAGGGGCCAGTCTCAATTTTTGACACACGGGCCCAGAGTGAGAAACTTCAATATTTAATATTAGGGGTATGAGCATTTTTTCCAAAAATCTAGGGGAGAAAACATCTCCAATCAAAATAATGAAAAGTTGTTTGATACTGTACATAAATTTATACGTAGAAGTAAAATATTTCAGTAATATACTCCAGCAGGGAAAGGGAAAATAAGAAAATCATCTAATTGACCTTCTCTGCATTTACCAATAACCTTCAACCTTCCTGTATTTTCTGTTATTAAATTTTGAACCTTTTAATTATGTTGACTCTTGTTGGGAGAGGAACTAAGTTTCCCAAGCTTTTGTTCCAATCCTTTTCACCTAATATGTTGTATATTATACAGTCTGTAAAATTTTCTGAATACAATATGTTAAAACTAAAATCTAGGGACCATGGGGGACTATGCCCCTGTGAGTCTTTTTCCCAAGGTAACAATATTTTGTAAACACCGAGACATAGTATGATTTTATATCACATGACTGTACTACGGTAGTAACAAAGACTTTATATTTCTCTGTTTTGTTTTTAAAATTGTGTTTAACCCTGCTCTCATTTGAATACAATTTGTAAGTGATACTGTAAACGGCTTTATATTGGCGGTGTCCACATTTGGCCCTTTTTCAATTGTGATTTATTGGCGTTGATTTATTTTGGCGCATCTTTCTTTAGCGCCAAAATTAAACGCTTTACCTATATTTCAATTTTTCGTCGTTCAAAACAACGTAAGTAAAAGACAGGCGATTTCTAGAGTAATGTCAACTTTCTACATACTTAACACTAGTTTGTATTCACACCTTTTGTTATTATTATAATGCGTGTATAAGTTTTTCACACTTTTTCTCAGTGATTTTGTTACAATGTATCAACCAACTTGGTTCTGGAATCTTGACATTTTGACAGGTCAGTGCAATACTTTTGTAAGTGCCTATAATTTATAGGCACTTACAATCGTATTGCGCTGACCCGTGGAAATGTCAACGTTGTCAGCAGTTTTTCTTATTCCAAGTTGAATAAGTATGGTCTGCATATCTTTGATATAAATTTAATTAAAATTGACTAAAATGTATAGATTTCATATCCATCATTATAAAGAAATTTCTCATTTAACACATATCAATGACAAATATTGGCGGTGGATTAATTTTGGCGCATTTTAGCTTGACCGCCAATATAGCCAAAATAAAACCATCGCCAAAATTACCCCGTTTACAGTATTGCAGTGGCTAAAGTGCATCATAATGGGTTAATTGATGTTTTTTCTCACACAAGTACTGCCATTCCAACTTTTCTAGCCTCCAGCTGCTATCCCACTAAAGCCTAGTTAACATTTGCTATGGTCACTGTATCATATTGCAGCCTGCGATTTCTTACATGATAATTTGACATCATGCGATTTTATTTTTTACACCCTAGGTCACAAATCATGCGGTGTCCACATTGGTTTTCATAAATCTGTCACAAGAATCATTTAGGTGCCTGTGTTGTGTTCGCAAGGTAATCATGTGATCCCAGCACGGAGACCATGCTATTTGTCTACCTTTTCACTATAAACCATGCAGCTGTGGTACAATCATTGTACAGTACCTGCACAGGGATTGTAGGATGATCCATTTAAGACTTATAGGCAAAACATCACACAGTGGCCATGCCATGTACGTGTGACACACTGGATGTGCCTCTACATAAGTCTACATGCTTTAGTCTTTGAGGATCTTGCGATTTTAAAAAACTTGAATAACTATTTTTTATACAAAAATGCAAGGGTCTATGTCACCAATAAAACTGTGTGACACCATATGTTGTGGCACAGACACTGCTCCATATTAGGGTTATGAGCGCTAAACCGGCTGCCAAATGTACACTAGGCTTTAGGTTTACAATCAATTATCCACCCATTAGTGGGAGACATATGTCAGAAAGGATCAAACCAGTGACATCACACGATGACTGAAGTTTGGGAGTTTGATGAACTACAATCTGATCTATTGCCTGGCTTAACCAAAGAGCTAACCCTTGTCATGCTGAATAAACACCTTGTCAAAATTGCATTTGGAATCAAAGTAAAGAAGCACTGGCTGCCTATTTGTGAGTCAGTATTTATTTTGAAAAACTCTTTTTTTTAAAAAAATGCCTTGTTTTAAAAAAGAAAATAAGAACGCATTGAATAAGATCAGATGGCACTCAAGTGCAGGCAGGTCTTTGTTTATACCCCCTGCCAAAGCAGGAATAGTCGGGGTTCAGCATGACATGGGTTAATGAAATATTTCATTTTGAATAAAGGTATTAATCTTGGACTTGATATGATAAGAAAGATAACATAATATGAAAATGCAAAGCAGTTGTAAGAATCTATGCCATATACCATTGTATAAACACTTAAAACAGTCATGCTCTCTTCCATTTAACTATGACAATAGAAAGATAACTGCTGAGTTATCACTCTTAATTATTCTAATGACCATTCCCTAAGTTAGATTGTCAACCTGATTAGTTCAGAAGAGAGACTGTCCATTTTGAGATTTGAGCTTTGGGATCGATAAATAAGCCAGTTTATAAACTTTTTTTTAGAATATCAACTGCTGAGTTATCACTCTTAATTATTCTAGTGATCTCATTGACCTGATAAATCAACACTTCACCATTCCCTTAGTTAGATTGTCAACCTGATTAGTTCAGAAGAGAGACTGGCCATTGTACTCAAGATTTGAGCTAGGGGCCTCATTTACAAAGCCAGCTTATAAATTTTATTATTATATCAACTGCTGAGTTATTGCTCTTAATTATTCTAGTGACCTCATTGACCTGATAAATCAAAATTGCACCATTCCCTAAGTTAGATTGTCAATCTAAATAGTTCAGTAGGGAGCCTGGACATTTTACTTTAGATTTGATCAGCTGGGGTCCTCATTTACCAAGCCAGCTTATAAACTTTTTTTTTATAATATCAACTGCTGAATGTCACTCTAAACCCTTGTCATGCTGAATAAACTTTGGCTAAAAATTTCCATCAAAATCAAAGGGCAAAAAGCACTGAAAATACCAACTGTAGGTCAATTTTGATTTGAAAAACTAAGTCTCATGACAATTCTGGTTTGAAACTGAGAAACAGGTGGTGTAGACTAATATCAGACTGCACATATGTGCAGGCTGGTGTTTGTCTATAGCTCCTGCCAAAGCAGGACTACTCCGGGATCAGCATGACAAGCATTAATTATTGTAGAGACCTCATTGACCTGATAAATCGACATTTCACCATTCCCCATGTTAGATTGTCAACCTGATGAGGTCAGTAAAGGGATTGACCTTCTTACAGTGAGTTTTAGCCAGGGGCCTAGCAAGCTTTTAAAGTTTTTTTTATATATATACCATTAACCCTTGCCATGCTGAACCAAGAATATTTCTACTTAGGCAAGGAATACAGACAATGATCACACTGTGAGTCTGCACATATTAACATTCTGATCTTAGTCTTCACAATTCCATATGTGGGCCCAGCAAAGACTCTGGCCAGTCTGTGCATCTGCACAGTCTGACCAGAGTCTTCACTTTGCACTTTGTATATAAAGAAGTCTTAAAGAATCTTTAGACAGTCAGGTAATCTTTTTAACAAACCATTTGGCTTTCTAGGCTGGTTTATTTTGTTCCTTTACGTACATGTCAAATTGTTGGAATTGTTATGCACAGACTCATATTATATTTTCAAAAGAAATACTGACATACTAACAAGTGCATCAAATGCTTTGATATTAATGCTTTTTTGCTAACATGAAAAGGATTAAACTGAGGTCCTCCAAAAAGTTGCCTTACAACAATGCCTTCTACTTATCATAAGTCTATTGATGCAAGAAAAATTACCCATATCAAAGCAGGGTTTGACACTAACTTCTGAGAGCAAGGAGTCCATCGGACTCCAAAATTATGAAATCAAGAAGTCCAAGCTTGGAGTAAGGAGTCCGAATTTTGTACTGGTAAAGAACTTGTTTGTAAAAGAAGAAATTGCTTGTTACAAACAATTTCTTCTTTTCCCAATAGTTGCTCACGAATTAGGCCTATAAGAATGTTTTCTTTTGAAATTATTCATAAATGCATGCATTTGAACAAATTTGAAATTTTGATAGACGGATAAGGTCAAGGAGACCATTGGACTCATATCTTGCAAAACAAAGGAGTCCTGCCTGGGAAAAAAAGTCTTGGACTCCCCTTAGTGTTGAACCCTGCAAAGTCAAAACGATATTGCGTAAAAGTTGGTCAAGCCCGGCTTCAAACCAATAACCCCAGAATAGGGAGCATAAAGCCATTCAAACTGTGCTATGAAGATCTGGCTGGCCACACAATAACATTGATGGGCTATGGGCATCGCTGCATTTTTTGTTTGAAGGATACAATCTTCTTTCAGAAGGATATTCATGAAATCTATTTTAGCCAATTACATGGCTATGATATTAAGCATATCATGTACAAAGCTGTTATCTGAAATAACTAAACTATATGTATTGTTATCTAAAAAACTTAAATTATATAAACAGTTTGTTTTTTTCTAATCTAAGATGGGTATACTTATATTGACAAGTACAATAGAAGTAGGCCTATTTCAAATATTTTTTTAAAAAGTTACTCACCAAATTTGAATGTTAATATGACATACAGATTCCTAAACAAGAAACAGTTGTAACTGCATACATTATTTCATAAGCAGTTACAACTGTTTTGCACTGATCTATGTTGGCTAACCAAAAATGAATAGAAGAAATTATGTGCACTTGAATCAACAAATTTATTTCATTTCTTATTTTCAGTAGGGTTTTCTTATTTGACAGCCCTTGCATCAAGCCGAAGTGGAAATTAGGTAGACAAGTGATCAAGAGGCCATAGGGTTAACATGGTTTTAAGTGACCAGAGCCAGAGGTTATAAAACTTTTCTCGGCTCAGGCTCAATTTTCTCAAATTTCAGTTTAAGATTAAAGCTGTAGTTCTGTTCGATTACTCATTTAAATGTATAAACATAAAGGATGATATTAATAAGTTGTTATAAATAACAACTTATTAATATCATCTGTTATTTTCAGACAGTTATTTTAATTTGGAATTTGAGAAAATTGAGCCTGAGCCTGAGAAAAGTTTCATAACCTCGGGCCAAGGTTTCAATTTGAGTATATCTTTTTGAAACTTGGTAAGTGTATTCATCACCAAACTGCTATTCAGAAAATCAAGAGGCATAATTCTGAAAGCATTTTCGTGAAAATTATGTCCCTTGTTTACACTGGTATTTCGTATTATCAAGCACCTGCAGCTGAGTGTTGGCATGCACCGGAGATGCTTTTGTTAAGAATTTGATGATATTCAGGGTGCATGCTAGTGTTTGAAATAGAGGAGTCAGCAACCCCTAAACCATGATGATATTCAGGGTGCATGCTAGTGTTTGAAATAGAGAAGTCAGCAACCCCTAAACCATGATTTTCTGGAGATCAAAATTCATTCTAAAGGGGTCAAAACAACAGAAAAGTCTAAGTGTGTTAAGGATTTTACAGGTTTCAGAGTGAATTGACCTTTTATTGTAATAATATAAAGCGGAAAAATTAATAAGTAGAATTTCTAATAGTATACAAGATACATCATTGAAAATTTGACTGATAAAACCCCCTTTTTGACCTTTAGAGCTTTCTCTCAAGGGGGTCTAAATGACCCCCTTGAGAGTAATTTCTAAGGGTCAATGCAGATTTTCAGATTTGTTGGGGGGTCAAAACCCTGGTTTAAGGGTTAGACACAAGCCCCCGGAATTCTGTACAAGAATAAGAATCATACAATTTTAGTTAGAATGATATTTCTCAAGGAACATAAATATGAGTTTACTTTGGATCTTATTAAAAGTTGAGTAGTACATATGTGTGTTACATAGGGTAGTAGTGGGTTCAAGGGTTTAAGCCACTGACTTAATCAAGGACATGAAAACATCATAAATTGATAGTTTAGTGAAAAACTGTCTATAAACATATAGGCAGTTAAAACTATCATACACTGAGTCCATCAAAGAAAAGCACTAAGCTTTTGTCAAAATCATGTTAAAACAAATCAGTACAAACATATTTTGATTACCAACATGTCTTTTAAAATTTATTCAAAATATGACCAAAGTTTATGTTACCTGTCATGAGTCCATATGTTAGATAGAGTTGATACATTTCTGTCACAAACACAGACAGGGCCAGACCCCCTGCAGAAATGGCCCCGCCCAACATCACACAGAGACGACATCCCAGCTTACTCATCAAGCAGCGGAATAGCACACCTTAAAACATTGTAAACAAAGATTATTATAACTTAGTATAGAAAGCATCTTCATTAACAAGAATCAACATTTTTAGCAAAATTGTGAAATACTGCAGATTAAAATTCAATGACTCTTTAAAGCATGCATTATGCTAATATCAAAATACTTGGACATAGAGGTAAGGGCAAAAAGTAGGTAATGCTAGTCTCAAATCTTTATTTCTATTTTAAACCCTATTGAATGGGCAGGGTTCCACATTAACCACATTCTGCCACCAGCCTGAAAGACCTGTTAGCCCTAAAAATTACAGGTCCTCTCTGATAACAACAGGTCCTGCATGAAAAACATGTTTCACTTTTAGCAATTTAAGGGATAAATTACATGGAAAACGTTGTTGGAAAAGGAGAAATTGATTTGGACACACAATTTCTTCTTTTTCTACAATGTTTTCCATTTGGTAAGGTAAATTTTAGTATTGGAAACACAATTATTTTCAAAACTAGTCCAACTTAGAAGAACAAGTCCTGCCATTTACTATAGGCCTGAAGGGCCTGCATCATGGTAACATCTACCAGTCCTCCCTAAAATCCACAGGTCTCTGGCCCCAGGACTGGTGTTAGTGTTAATCCCTGATGGGGACTCAATTGAATCATCTCCATATCATTTATAGGCATTGACTTTCAGGTCAGACTGAATAGAATACAAGAGGATCATGATGGGCCTATATCGCTCTCCTTCGTATCCTTGTCTAAATCAAGAATTATCAAATTTTCCAGCAACAGTCGTAATTGTACTTTTAGAGTCTCTAGAGTGTAACAAGAATATCGTCATTAAGGTCCCTTTTTTGGTGATATGGCATGGATCCTTCCCATTTTTATAGGGTTCATCCTTGGGCCCTAACAAACATTCTGACCAAGTTTCACGAAGACTGGGCCTCTAGAGTGTAAACAAGTAAATTGTCATTAAGGTGAGCTAATAAAAGCCAACCAGGGTCAAAGACATTTTTTTATTCTAGGTACATTTTCTGATTCTAGAATATTCATTAATTTTAAAATCTAACTAAATTCCTCTGAATGGAATGTGAATTTTGTTGTTAGTCAAGCCAAAATTAAGTTACTATGAGTTCCAAAATGCTAACTAATTGCCCATTTATAGTGTTGAGCAATCGGTTTCAAATCATAGTGTGTGTTGTATCCTTTAGCATGTCTGAAATAGACCTACACTCAACCATCCGCGGTCAGTAACCACCAATGGCTAAGTGTAGGTCCATTCCCAGTGTTGGTTTAGAATTGTTTTTCTCAAGTAAAAAGATGTTATCAGGAAATAAGAAGTTTACCAGACTAAAAAAAGTGACAGTAATCTTTTGAAACATTATATGGCTAGGGGTGTAACAATAGGTCGAACTATCGCTGTATTGTGATAGTTCGCCTTGCAATAGCAATAAGTCGATAGCATTTTTTCAAGTCAATAGATATTGCAATAGTTCCTCTGACTATCGATAGTTTACAATAGTTTTTTTTGAAAATGAAAGTAGAACTAAATGTAGTAATAATGCTGCCTTTTTGCATGTTTTTATCAGAGAATGAGGTGAAATCCAATTCTTTTTAAGGGAGTATCTGTAGTTAACTGATTTGATCATTTACTGGCTATTGACAAGGTAAACAGTATCTTACAAGACCAATATAAAGTTACTGTCTAATAAAAGGTGGATGCTTTAACATTGATTTTTATCTATTTTTTCTGTAGAAACAACTATTGTAATAGTATTGCAATAGTTTTCTGACTATCGCAATACTATTCCAATAGCAACTTTACTATCGCAATACTATCGTGATACTAATTTTGAACTCAATAGTCACCCCTATATATGGCTGCCCTTTTACACATTTATAACTGAGTAATGAATAATGAGATTTGTTACTCAATTGTTGTCATCAAAAGCCATAACTAGTGTTGTGCAGTCAGTTTAAAATCACAATCAATAATCGTTTTTTTAGTTGGAAAGAGTAAATCAACTAATGATAGATTGTACAATCGTTTCTTAGAAAAATATACAGCACTCCCAGTATCATTCCTTTGAAGAAAAGAATATGACAGTTTAGTTAAAACTCATGACCCAAAGACACGTCCTGTAGATTTTTCTACCAACTCCATAGCTCAGCATGAAACAGTTGTAACTGCCTATAAACATAATAGGCAGTTACAACTATTTCATGATGAGCCGAGTTACAGCATTTTCTTCAATAAATACAATTTTTTCTCAATATTTACTGTTCTACTTTTGGCTAACAAGTTCATTTTGATCCAGGACAAGTGAGAAACCAACTTTTACTTGTCTTCGGACAAGTGGAGAAAATCGATATTTCCACACCCCTGTATTAGTTTTCAGATATACTCACTTGACAGAGCTGTAACATAGATCAGTATTGACCCAGCCCAGGATGTATCAAAATGATCTTTGGAAAAGACATCCTGGAAAATGATCTGAAAGATCCCCAGACTGTAGGTGATCCCGCACACAATGAACTGCACGATGAACGACCCCAGCACAATCAACCAACGACCCCCATCAACGTCATCCTCCATCGTTGGTTTGCCAATCAGAGAAAGCTGTGCTTCAATCATTTAGCCTTGCCTGAAAGTTTTATACAATAAAGTAGAGGTTCATATAAGAGGGCGTAAAGCAAGTCTGATTTCTTTATTTACAATGAAACCCATGTTGTGGGTACCCATTTGAATCATCTCAACAAGACCAGCAACATAGGATATGTACTGCAGTCTGTTATTATGGAAATATTTGATCTATAATTAAAAATACCCCTCTTTCTGCAGCTCTGCAAAAGTTTGTTCAAGCAATTATCTTTTCCAGTTATTTCCATATTTTAGACTACTAGTACAAATTGAAAGATTTTGCAGAAGACCATTGAAGTGAGTGTCATTTGAAAAGAAAACATCAATATTCAGTGTTAAAAAATATTGTGGGGAAAACAGGGAAAAAGACTAGCAGGGGCTCAGTCGCCCATGGCCCCTAGATTTTAGGCTGGGCCCCTAGATTTTTGGGTAAAATCCCTATGCCTCTAATGTTGAATATTGAATTTTTGAAGTCTGGGCACCTAAGTTAAAATTGTTAGTCATTTTCCCTGGGAAAAGGAAAATGGATTGTTAAATGCAATTTCTTCTTTTTTCAAACTACTTTTGTAAAAATTATTGAGGGACATAAAATTAAGGAACAGTTCAACTGTATAGGTTCCATCCTGACTTCTAAAAGGCAGAAACTCACAGAACCAGCAAGTGCAGGGTTTCACACTAACAACTTTATGCCACTGGCCTGAAGGACCTGTTAGTCAAAAAGTATCACAGGTTCTTTGTGATAAAAATAGGACCTGCATGATGAACATGTTTAATTTATTAGCAATTTAGGGGATAAATTGCTAGAAAACATTGTTGGAAAAGAAGAAATTGCTTATGACAAGCAATTTGTTCTTTTTTTCTACAATGTTTTCCATTTTGAAATGCAAATTTGAGAATTGTAAAGGCATTTTTTTTCAAAACATAATGGATTTGAAATACTAAGTACTGCCATTAACTACAGGCCTGAAGGACCTGCAGCATGGTTACATCTACCAGTCCTCCATAAAATCCACAGGGTCGGGCCTGAGGACTGGTGTTAGTGTTGACCCCTGAAGTGCCTTTTTTTTCAAAAACTATTGTAAAGACAAAGAATAAATTGTTTGTTAGAGGTACAGAAAGAAGGGGCAAAAGTCAGTCTAAAATATTCATTTCTAAATGAAACCCTATGTTGTATGGGCTAATGTTGTGAGTACGCATTGAAATAGTCTTGACAAGAAGATTCCAATGAAAATCAATATATGATTTGTGCTATTAATATTGAAATACATTGATTTAAAACCCAGAAAAAAACCCTCTTTTTTATTTCTGTTTGTGCAGGGGTGTGGAATTCCCGGGTGTAGGACAAAAGCCCCCTGGGACAAAAGCCCCCTAGGACAAAAGCCCCCTGGACAAAAGCCCCTTGGGACAAAAGCCCCCTAGGATAAAAGCCCCCTAGGACATAAGCCCCTCAATGTAAATAATACTAGTTAAAAATTTCCATTTCTTTAACTTTTTATTGAATCATTTAAATGCAATGGATCCTTTTTTTGTTTGTTTGTTTTATTTGCCATTATAAAAGGTGAATATTTATAATTTTTAGCAATAAAAACCACCATATAAATCCCCTTTCAACTCAAAAACAGTTTTGTTTGAATTTTTATTATATGAAAATTTTATAAGATGTTCCAGCAAGCAAAGAAATATACATTGAAAAGGAGAACCCTAAAAATTATTTCCTTAATTGATGTTATTATTGTTTTCAGTGAAAAGATACGCTGGGCTAGGGAAAAAGACTAACAATTATGACTAAGGGGCCCAGGTGACAAAAATAGAATATTTAATATTGATGATGTGGGCATTTTCTCCAAAAATCAAGGTATCACCAAGTCAGGGGTCCAGCACAAATTAGGCGACTGGGCCCCTGCCAAACAAGTCAAGAGGTCCAGCGCAGAATGGGCGACTGGGCCCCTGCCAATCATTTTCCCTGTTGGTTCCAGTATTTTCTTCATTTTAAACAATAATTTTTCATATTTAACTATTCCCTTTTTTAAGGAAAAGTCTATGTTGATCTGCATAAGTAAAACATGATTTTATCTGGACAAGTAAAAAGAAACCAACATGTTTTACCTGGCCGGGAACAAGTAGAGAAAATGCACATTTCTACACGGGGCCCTGGTTTGCGGACTATCAAAACTTATAATAAAGCTTTAAAGATAAGCTAAGCAGCAAACAAACTATTTCACACAAATAGCTTAAAATTTCAAAAATCAAACTAAACTTTGACTGCTGGTTTTAATTTGTTTTTTAGTCGATAATATGGGTGATTTTTTTTATGGAAGTGGCTAGCCGTACGGGTCCGTACGGCTAGTCTTGTAGGCTAAACGTACGGACCCGTACGGCTAGCCTGTCCTCACTGGATAGGCTAGCCGTACGGGAGTTTTTCAACCAATCAGAATACAGTATTTGATTTCTAATTATCTACCGTCTTTTGGTTCACCTATCGATTGTTCAATGATAGTTGTATCTTTATTTTTGCGTTTAACAACTTCCGTGTTAAAAAAGAGAGAATATGAAGCACTTTTTAAGTATCTGCAACAATGATTATGATGGTAAAACTATGTTATCTGAGTCTACAATTATCGACCTAATTAACCAATGTGTTTTATGTTACGTTTCCCGAAATAGTTTTTCACGCCGTTTTGCATTCAAACAAAGATAATTTATTAATGACTTTGAATGTCTGGCCGGCAATAAAATAATTTTAATTGGGGGTCATTAGCAGATTTTTTTTACCTCAATATTTGATGTACCGGTACAAGTTAGGCATTTTTTTGGAGAAAATGTTAAGCATTTTATTTGGAAACGTGTTGGATGTTTGTAGTAATATTTTCTCCTTCCAAAAACGGACATAAACGTGTTAAAAAAAAATCAACATGATACGGAAGTTTTCGGATTTAATAAAAATATTTGTAGTGTCAAAAATTTACTGGAGACAGGCGCTAAGAAATTTAGGTAAAAAATTAAGCATTCCTTTTATTTTTCATTTTCTATTTGAAGGTAGTCGTATTAATTTCAATTAACAAAATTCACCATAAAATGCACCAGTGATGCTTCGCAAAGATGTTTAGTTTTTCACCTTAATATAACATCATACTGTCGATCATTGAATTGATTTTTCGACCTGCAGATTTGGGTTACCGTATTTACCCGAAGTATTCGGACACCCGAAAAATTCGGACACCATTAATTATTTTCAAAAATAATTTATTTTATGTCCCTAAATTCGGACACAAGTGGAAATTGTCCGTCCCTTAGTTTTCGGACATAAATTTACGTTATATGAATCGAGTTGAAAGGCAAAGTACGCGCGCTTACCTTTTGTTTAATTTACGGTATCGCCGATAATCCCCGTAAGGTGTAATCCATTGTTTGACATCCGATAACCCTTGTTAATTTGATCGCCGCGTGGCTAATCACATCCAATAATGTTATTTGTAATAATCGCTTCATAAAAGGTTTAATTATTAGCTATCTACATCGGGAGATACGGGTTTATGCACGGCAATCTTTAGTCGGCTGCATACGTGACGTATAAACTGACTTGCGAGGCATTGATAACGCTTTAGGAATAGTTCAAACAAGAAATGCGGGTTGGTCGGCTTTTTATTTTTCAATCTGGTCGTCACAAAATCAGATTCGCCATAATCGAGAATATAGGCCTAATGGTAACAATATCCAGTCAGAAAAAAGCTGGTTTGGAAATTCTTTTTATCATTATTATCATTTAAGGCGTGAATTTTAGCGACAAACAAATATATCTAAGACCGATCCACTCCTGCGAAAAGCAAGATACCCGGAACAGTTGAATAAAACAGGTGTTATCAAACGATGTGAGGCAGTAATGGCGTAAATCTAATTTATAAGCGTCTAGTGATACAGTTGTATGCGAAACATAATAGAGTTGAAAGTTAAACGCGTAACCAAGGAGACGCCCCGAGTCGCGTGTCGAGACCGTCTCAAATTATGTACTGACCGACATTCACCGACCCGAACACAAACCGTTTGTGTACATGTATATAAGTTCGAGGCAGTGCGATGAAAAAATATAATTATGTCGGTAGAGAATTGTCTCTTAAGATCCGGGAGGATTATTATCCTATGGAAAACGAGAGAGAGAGAGAGAGAGAGAGAGAGAGAGAGAGAGAGAGAGAGAGAGAGAGAGAGAGAGAGAGAGAGAGAGAGAGAGAGAGAGAGAGAGAGAGAGAGAGAGAGAGAGAGAAGCGAGAGACGACTTTGCTAAGCTCCAGTTATTCGCTTCCATAGGTCCACCAACGAAAATCTAACGGTCATTCAATTTGGAACGTCTGCCGTTTACTACCGAAATATTGTAACTACTAAGACTCCGAATATTATTTATTTCATAATTGTCGATCTGTGAGCAAAATATCCTAACTACGGCTTTCGGTAACCTTACTTCCGATATTTCAGTCACTCTTCGTCTATTTATTTTTGAATGCCGATCGGCGACAAAAACAACGTAACTCCAGTTAAACGAAGCTTTAGTTCCGATATTTAATTAGCTGGACGACGTTTTGCTTCCCGTTTCCGTTGGTTTGGAGCCAAGCTGAAAAAGAATGGCGATGATAAGGGATAAACTAAAATATACAAAGTTTTTCCGTCTTTTTTTTTTTTTTTTTTTAATTTTATTTCTTGACTGTGCTCGGAATTCATTTGGGCCTTGGACTTGTTATCTGAAAATAGAAAATTAAAGTGGTTGAATGAAAACCGTGAATTATTGCGTCATCCCCAAACTCGTTTGCGTAGAAGTGATTCTATGCTGCATGATTTGAACTCGGCAGTGTTTGAGTGAAAATGTGTAAAGAGGAACATAAGTTTTGGATTGTTACTGCTCCGGATTTTTGTTCAGGATTATCTTTTTTATAGTTTCTTAAATGAGGTACGCATATTTTCTTGATGCATTTGTCGGGACTTTACCTTCCTCCTAGCTCCGTTAAAATGACGAAAGCATATATTTGACGCATTTGTCGGCACTTTACCTTATTCCAAGCTCTGTCCGCAAATTCTTCAATATTGTTAAAGAGCCTTTACAAATATTAAAGATCGATTTTCACCATGAAATTGTGAAAAGACCCTAAATTTTCGGACACAGAGGAAAATATTTTTGTAAATATTCGGACACAAAAAATAATAATTATTTTTTTCCGTCCGAATATATCGGGCAAATACGGTATTATATCTTGTTTCATATTCTGATATTTACGTTACTAGACACAAAAAGGACACTTTAAACGTGTAATGTCTGGAATCTTCCAACGGGTACGAAAATTTTACTCACCTCTACATTCAAGCCACCCACTAAATCATTTGCATTGCGGAATTCCCGGTGATAAGGAATCTGTAGAAGATCGTATTTTTAGAGTCATTCAAGGCAGGGGCTCAGGGTCCGTGTTGAAGGAGACATTGCGAAAGTTTGATTGCCTAACAAAGATTTTTTTATCAACTGAGAAATAATTTTACACTTTTTCAGTCCGATAATAGATTTAAACTATTGCACTAAAATGTATTTTTTCGTGTATAATAAGAGAAAACAGAAAAATATCGAAGTATGCGAATGGAAACATAACATTTATTATTCATTACAGTGCTGAATTCGGATTGGTTTAAAACTTCCTTGCTGTATTTTGATTGGTTGAAAAACTCCCGTACGGCTAGCCTGTCCAGTGAGGACTGGCTAACCGTACGGCTCCGTACGTTTAGCCTCCCAGGCTAGCCGTACGGACCCGTACGGCTAGCCACTTCCTTTTTTTATTACGGTTGGGTGTTCATGGGTACGAAACAACATGCACAATTCGCGTTTGTTTTACTTGAAAAAATTTTCGTTAGAATGACGAAGAGATCATTGTACATACTTTTTACTTCACCAACTAAATTTCAAATCAGCAAGAAATGTCACTGTATATAAAATCAAAATTTGTCCTCTACTGCGTAGATTTCGCCATTTCGATAAATTATTTCCCTTTGTTAGTGGTGGGATCAAAGTACTTCAAGTGTATTTACAGCTGTCACGAACTTGGTAAATAATAACGAATCGATAGAATTAATCAAATTTGTCGCCCAATCAAGAGATAAAGAAAGTTGTGCTATTGGTCTGAGTGGGGTTTTTCTAAATGGTAATTTGGCCATTCTGTCTTTCCATGTCCTATACTTTACATTTTTATCAGGCGACATCATTGGCTGACTTCTGACCGTGACCCGTGCAACTTCATCTCCATCTAGATCTATAAACAGTTAACAACATCGTGAAACTGGCAAGGTGAATAATTTTGGAATGATTTAGGAATAATGCTGAATGAGTGCGATGAGTGGGTTTTGAGTGAAATTAAATGCAAGTAATCAAATATCGCTAATTTTGTTCACAAAATGAGTGATATTTATTACCTCCCTTTGCATACAAATTCTATAAATAGCTTCCCGTGTCTTCAAGGACCAATCAGGCGCTTATTATTTCAATGATATCAGTTAAATCGCGGGTTTTTTTCTATATTTATTTTGTACGGACTTGTTGATATTATCATTTTAGTCACGGATTTTGGATGGTTTGAGTGAATGCTTGGATTGAATGAATGAAGCGCTGAGTGAGCGAATAAGAATGGTTTTAATTGAGATGAATACTAATTTTACGATGCAACTCACTGTCGATACACTAAGTCTTTTCTGTCACACTAAGATATCATGCTGTCCAAGAATGCAATGTTTAGCCGGAAACTAGGTAGAAGCAAAGCCCGGTTAATAAATCAACTTTATTTTCAATAGATCCTTATCGTAACATTTTTTTTTACATGTGCGGATTCAAAATTCGTTTTATTTGCAGAGAGGGGGGGGGGGGCAAAAATAGGCCGCATAGAGCACGGTCCAACTTATCTTGTTACCTAGGCTTTGAAAGGGAAAGGTAAACATTCCCAGCAATATTATTCAAATAATATTTGTCTTTCCATAATGCTTGTATGTATAACGTGTCAAAGAATTGCGAGAAAATGGCACTATTTGCAAAACACGATTAAGGTTTTACAGAGTTTTTAAGTACACGTATAAGAATTGCGCGGAAAACTGAATGGGGGTCAAGTCGGATCCAGAGTTCAGAACGGAATCCGACAAATGGAACAGAGTTGGAACTGATTAGCCAGCCTGTTCCCTGCAAACTGTCCTTTTTCGACAGTCTTGGTGCTTACCATACGGTCCCCTTAGGATTCCCTTTCCCGGCAATTGAGCGGCTTCGCTTTAAAGAATGTGTGATGATAACCGCTTTTCCAACCGCCGAAAGTCAAGGTTGGGGCAGGAGGAGGGGTGTGTAAGTCAACTGTTTCTTTAAATGGGTTTAACGCCGCTTTCAGCAATCTTTTAGTTATGTCGCGGCGGCTGTTCAAAGCAGTCGCTTTCAACATTTTTTAGTTATATCGCGAATATAGCTCCGAAAAAGCTGTGTTTAGTTTGCCCCTTTTATGTCGACAAACGACGAATTGCCAATACACGTACAATAAAGCCGGACGTTCGGTCTTGATCAATGATTTCATTGGTCAAGAAAAGTGTTAGTTAAAAGCTTATTACTCAACAGCGAGCCGTCAACTTTGCGTCCCAAAGTAGACCCAACTTGACTTGAAGACCTTCCAATAGCAAAAGGCCATGAATAGTTTTTTTCTTGGTGACTCGACCAATGCACAAATTATTCATACATAATCATAGGGATACACATATACGTAAGGGACAAAGTGCAACTTGTCATTTAGCAAAATATTCACCTTCAGGCTAAACATAATGTTTAGGAAGTTTGTCGAATTACAGATTAAACCTTTGATATAACACTTTAAATCTATCAGACCTTCAGATAGAGGAGGAATATTGGATTTGAAATTATTTCATTTATTTATTTTTTTAACAATCATGCGTAAACAATGGAATCCGCTTAATAATTTCAATCAATGGAATCCGTTTAATAATTTCAAATCCAAAATACCGCCTATATTGTAAATACTCTTTGGAATCGTCTCGTCGAGACGATTCAAATGAGTACCCAAAACATAGGGTTTCAACGAAAAGTCTATCAATGCGGGGACATACCCCCCCCACACACACACACACAAACACACTCAAAAAACGGATTGACTATTGTTCATATTATATGTAGGCTACCGAGTTGATAATCACTCATAATCATCAGACTAACCATCATTAACATCACCATCAAAAACTTATCAATCATTATCATTCTTATTCATGATTATCATGATTATCATCAATATTATAATTACGTTCCTAGTACCCCTACTCTTGTTCTTGATATTGTTGTTGTTGTTGTTGTAAAAATCAAACCACGAAATTTTGTTAAATCTCTTTTTCGGAATGATAAAAGCAATGACTTTCAATTGATACAAGTTGACTTCTATAAGATCTTACGATGGAATTAATTTCGCTATTATTTCGCGATCGAATCAACTCGATTTTTCAGCGCTTAATTAAAAAAAAAACATTTAGAAAAAAAATCCGGTGAAAGTGTATGCAAACTGTTACTGAAAAATGGTATGCCTGATATCATGTTATCTTATTAGACAGTTGATATCAGGTCAATACATGCTCCATTGCATGATAAAAAAAGCTATAGATACGACACTTGTGGTTGCCCTCCAACGATATCACTTACTTTTTCGCTAAAATATGAACTCGCCAATTCCTGAGCCAGTCTTTACGGCGCAAAAAATAACCGTCACGAAATTTGAATTATTTTCAGCATATATAAATGCATATAGCCTTACCTCCGCGACATGGTGGCTCATTAATAATCCTTAGGTCCAATTATATTTATGTAAATTCTTGAACAAAAATAAGCAAAAATGCTTGTAAATTCTGAAAAAAAATTATAATCCGCACAAAGATCTATCCCCTTTTGAGGTCTACAGCACTTTAAATCCCTTATCAAGCTAACAACGTCATCACGCTAAACGATTTAACGTTTAATACAGTGAATGACACCTATCTACATTTAAATGATAACAAGGATGATATCACCAGATCAGCTGTAACAGATGACCGGCCTTGACCAAATATACACACCACGTGGCTTTGTTTATATGTTACTATAATTGGGATGATTGACGTTTGATAATAACGAGGGTTGATCTAAAAACTTGTAGACATACATTTGTTATTTTATTTTATTTATTTATTTCTTTTCTTATTTTTTTTGCAATAGTTAGATATTTGTCTCAAGAACACTTTCGATAATTCGAATATACTTTGAAAAAAAAAAAATAATGGGGATAATCGAAAGACTGTTATGTCACTTAGGTTCGAAGGGGAAATGCAGCTCATAATTTGTCATATTGTTAACATGAGAACATCCGCAGTCCGACTCAAAAGCCTTCACCGTGTACCTCATTTAGTCAGCAACTGTATCATACTATTAAGACACCCAGTAATAAAATTTTGCAAAATTGGGCATTTTTTCACAACCAACGTTCACTAATTCGAATCTTATTCGTGCATTTGAAAAGAATTAGTCAGGTTTAGCATAATCGATAGCCAATAAAGTCACTTGTAAACATGCGTAGGGGAAATGCAGCTCAAAACTTGTCATATTGATTACACGAATATAGTTCGACCGAAGTTTTTACTTTGCGCCTCATTTAGACAACAGCTGATTATTTCTGAATTTATTAATCGCTCCTTTTTATCTTATAGCTCGTACTTTTGATGAGTTTTCTTACGCTACAAACGCCGTTCCATCAAATTGCCTTGTGTGTTTACCTATTCAATCTTGATTAAAAGCAGTCATATTTGAATTATACTGCATACAAGATAGCTAAACACAACGTAATTTTAATCTTCCATTGCAATTGATATGTACAAAAAAGCGCCTAACGCTTGAATGGGTAAAAAGGCTTTTCGGGTGACAGAGCATAATCAGCTATAAGGGTATACATCTAGAATCCGCCAGTTTGATATTTGTAAATTGGAGATTTGGTTAGCCTACATTTGGTCTACGAATTCCGTATGTCGCCCTTTAACTCTTTCCTTATCTCAAAATCATGCGAAGCCGACGCAACGGCAAACGTAGTTCTTATGATCATCGCACGTGGTTATAGGAACCGCTATATAACCGCTATTAGAGATAAAAAATGTTATAACAAATTTCTGAAAGTTGTAATAACGTGCGAAGGCCGTAAACACGTTGTAAGGCAACTGTACCAAAAATTCGCCGTGTAGGGCGTACATGAAAAAGTGCACGAAGCATACCGTGGCGGAATTTTAAAAGCGCGCACAATCGACGCATCAAATGCATGCATAGATTTTTGCTTATTTGTGAAGAGTTTAATGAATAACATCCGTTTCACTGCATGTTTTCAAATGCAAATTGATGATATATTATATTTTATAATATGACCTACGTCGCAGGAGTGAAATAACCTCGTTGAATATTTTTTTATATTACACGGGTGTTATTACACTAGTGGAATAACTATGCAAATGAGCTAAGAACGAATAGCAACGCTATTTTGTAACCGCGAAAATGACGTCATAATGTGTATATTGTGACGTCAGTTTTAAACGGCGTTATATGTTTCGCGGAAAATTGAAATGTTGAATTTTAATAATTTTGACGATTTTTCGCAGGATATAGGGTCATATTATAAATAGAATATAAAATTTGTGCTCATCATATACCGAATTTTTTAAACTCGTAATCTATAAACAGATAAAAACTCGGCGTAGCCTCGTTTTTATCAATCGGGAACCTTCGGCGATTCTACGGAATAGACCTCGGGAATAATACGGGCGCAGCCATGAAAGCGCGTCATTTCGCACGTGGGTTTATATGACGTCACAAACATAAACGATCCCGCTAAGGATGACGTTGCATAAAACAAAATCAACGAAAGAAGAATAATGGGCATATCATAATTTGATAACAAAACGCAGTGTCTTACTGCGTTTTGTCATCAAATTATAAATGCCCAAAAGATCTCGAAAGACGATCGGAAAGAATTTAAAAAAAGTGATTTTCTTTATGCGTATTAACCGAAGTACCACCAGGAGCCGAATTACCTAAAAAATGACCCAAAATTACTACAATTACGTCCGAGGTACTTTTCAAGTTACGGAAAAGTCCGAGCGATGTTCCGAATGCGTTTTTATCTGTTTATAGATGACTCGTTTAATAAATTCGGTATTCAATGACCACTCATTCAATATCCTCTATAAGTACGTATGAAATATGCGTTTAAATGAATCAGTCACATTTACGTCGTTCACAAAACATTAACATGCACTGTTTAATGTAAGTTTTTAAAAGGCGCTTTTAGTGTTTCAATTAACTTGCTTTTGCAAAAAGAAGCGCCCTTTCAAATAACACTTCTCGTGCAATGTTTTGCGCCTCTATCTAGTGACGGATGTCGCAAATGGTCTTAAATGAGTATATTTGTCACAATTACGGTTTCCGCATGTGAATCGGGCGATTTTGTGATTGCCGAGTAATCGCCACACAGGAGCCTCAATGCATCTTCAATGAGTTTTATGAAATCCTTTTTCGCACGTTTTTTGTTGTTGTTGTTGTTGTTTGTTTGTCAGGGTTTTTTTTGTTGTTGTTGTTGTTGTTTTGTTGTTTTTTTTTTAGTTTTTTTTTTTTGTTGTGTGTTTTAACAGAACCACACTGGTTTAAGATTTATTTAAGTGTAAAAAATATCCAAGAAAAATGGCAGACTACGTTAACGCATACCGACGTCCGTACGACGCACGTTGCTAATGTAAAGCACACTTAGCACATGCGCAATAATCGATTGTGAGTATAATGTTTTTTTCATAAGTTTCATTTTTCAAACCTGATTTTCTAAATTCGTCTCTCACTCAGAAAGAGGAGTTTGTGATTTTTAAAATGACGTTTCACGCGCTACACGCAAGTCCGAATGCGAAACCGGCTGCTTCGAGTATAAGAAATTAATAAATCAAATGCTTTCGGAATGGTTTTCGAAGAAATTAAATAAGGGTGATAAGCGAGTTTTGAAAGATATTCATGTGATGCAATACATAAACGCTAACTTTATCCAATTTGACAAAATTAGCGATACTTTTTACCTCCTTTTAATAAAATCTACGTACTTTTCTGATTTTGTGTCTTCACTGATAAAACAGACCATAGGCGTATCTAGGACTTTGAAATTTATACTCACTTAGAAAGCGACAACAAAAGAAAATTTAGGATAAAGGCGATATGAGGACTGTGACAAAAGATGAATGTCATCCGTCCGCTTCTTATTTTTATGATTTTAGCGCAGTTGGTAGCGCGCCGGACTGTCAATCTAGAGGTCCCGGTTTCGAGCCCGGGTTCGAACCCCGACGGCGCCTCTCATTCTATCCGACTATTTGTCTGCCACCAATGGGTCGAAAATCATAGACCTATGTGAGATAGCAGCTGGAGGCTAGGAAAGAATGTGATGGTGGTGTTGGTGTGAGAAATACCAGGAATTTATTGTTAGGTGCTTCAGCCGCCGCGGTATAACTGAAAGATTGTTGAAAGCGGCGTTAAAACAAATTCAAAAAAACAAATCTATTTCATTATTGTGGGGAAAACCTTAGCCAGACAGGTTGAAATGTTCACTGACGAATTTATCATTTTATTTAAAGCAAATCTAAATTCAGCAGGATAATGGTAGGCTATAAATACAAATATGTGAAAATAAAACAATATTTACGAATGATAATTCTTCGGGCGGAAATCTCAACTCTAGTTAGCTACTTGTGTGACTGCAACACGGACCATTAAGAGTCCCTGACTACAACGCAGCTGACAACAACACAGCTATTAAACATCTCAGCGTTGAGTTGAAAGAATATGGTTGATATATTGGTGTCCCAAATATCACATTGTAAAATGCACCAAATTAGGCCATAAATTTATGGTTGACCAGAGCTACATGTATAGTAACTAAGACGAATCAATATTTTCTTTTTGGTGAGATCATAGTTATTCTTTCATGTACACAAATAAACCCATTTAATCATTCTTAATGCAAATGGGGAGACTTATTTCGACAAAATAGGTAAAGGGAGGTATAGCAGTCTAAATTTTTTGATGTTCTCAATGAAACCCTATGTTGTTGGTACTCATTTGAATCGTCTTGACAAAAAATATGGTTTGTGCTATTGTTATTGAAATATCTTTATCTAAATTCCGAACTATCCCGTCTAGCTCTAAATTTTAAATTTCAATGTTAAAACTTTTTCCTTTTAGACCGATCCAAAATGAAAGAGGTGGCATAAGAAAATGGAAATGAATAAGATTGTGTATAAACAAATACATGTATACCATCACATGTAGTGGAAGATATAAGTTGTATTGGCAACAGTTTCGATTAAAAGATTTATTCAAATCGTGTCACCGCTCGTAATTCGATACCATTCATAAATGAATTACGATCAATGCTTGGTCGTAATTCATAGCTGTAGGGTTTCGAATTGCATTTATTAACCTTTACTACCAAATAAACCAAATAAAGGTCACGGATTCGATCTAGTTGTAAGAAATGCTGAATCATTTGACATTTACTGTGTTCCAATATAAAATATTTTTTTAAACTGTATTCAGAATTAGGAGAAAACGCCCGCAGACGTTATGAAAATGTAACAAGCTTTGCGCGCAAAGCGATGTACACATTCAAGGCGGGCATATTTCCCAAACAGTTCGCAAAAGCCTTCATCCTATGCGCATTGCCATAAACTCATAGAAAACAAAGCTAGAGACAATCTCATTTGAAACAATCTTTAAGTAACAGTTATCAAAAGCCATTTTGCGTAAATGAAATCTATTATAATTGAAAATTTCGGTCGAATATCTTTCGTATGTTGCTGGGACTCATTAGAATGGTGTCAATGAGACCGGATTATAAAGAGCCAAAATAGCATTGGATTCATTGATAACTATGTAATGATCTATCATGCTGATGATTTATCACGAAAATGCATTGCATCCCCTTCCGAAAGACAGGCGCAAGCCAATACATAGCATTAGACGAGTACATGTACATGTTCGGTTTACAATTATGTGAAAAACTTCTGAGACCCGGATTACTAAACTACTTACGAAAAAAAAACAAAAAAAAAAAAAAAAAACAAAAAAAAACACGCCGTACTTCGTAAGTCGAAATCACAAATCGTACCTTGTGTTTTTATTCATTGTATTTTCTGCCATGCAATATCTCATTGGAATCGTCTTTAGAAGACGATTACAATGAGATGATGCATGGCAGAATTCCAAATTTAGTTACTACTGTAGTAACAACTTTAATTTTAGAAATGATCGTAAGATATTTAGTAAAACAGGCCCCTGGAACCGCGCTAAAATGAGGTTCTAACGGAAGTTCCGTAAATAGGAATCAATCAACGTCAAGATGACTATATTAATGCGCGGATCCAGGAGTTTTTCTCGGGATTCTATTTTAGGTACAAAGGGGAATGTTTTGGTTTCTTTAATGAAAAAGTGATGAAACTATTAGAAAATGCAGACAGATCATTAAAGCATGTCATTTCGGATGTGGACTAAGAAGAAGAAGAAGAAGGAAAAAAAAAAAAAAAAAAAAAAAAACTTTGGTCCTGAGCCGTTGACGTTCTGTCAAAGTACATGTACACGAAAAGCCTTTTAAACTATAATGCTTAAACAGTGGGATTTTTACTTTGATAATTTCACTGGTTTATCAGTCGGTTAAAATTTCAAGTAATGATACGGCGATATATCTCGATAATCAAGTGGGGACAACAAAACAGAATTCAAGTTCTTGAATTACTAAATGATTTTTTCACATCTATATATCGATGGCCCTGTGCGAAACAGTGGTAACTGTCATTAAACATATAGGCAGTTACAACTGTTTCGCCCTGAGCCATCGATAAGTGTATGTTACTTCTAAACAAAAAGAGAATACTAAACGTAACATTTGTGGTAGTTACATTGTATAAAGCGGACCAAAGTGAGGATCCTGGCCAAGGCGTCGTCATCGTCAATATTCCGATAGGACAACAAATAGTAATCTTTCTTCAACAAAACAGTAACTACAGTTTTCAGCTTATTGTACTTAAGACGTTTTTTGTGCGTATCAACTTAGGAAATATAAAGTTGGTTAAGATACAATAGCAGATGTCAAATGGCGTATTTATTTACATCACTATGACTTTTGTGTCGAACGGTTTTAAGACCGATTGATTGTTCTCGATATTGTCTGCAGTATTTTACCTGACAGGACATAGCCAGGAAGGGAGAGCGGGGGAGGGGGGGGGGGGGGGGGGAGTATGGCGAAGGAAGAACGGCGGAACAGAGAAAGAGGGTAATTGTCACAAGATATGCCCGTTACATTGCTGGGTGTCAAAACATGAATATAAACAAATAACTCAAAAATAAAGCTAGGTAGAGTCACGGTTCTTGCTCAAGTTTGTTCTCCATACATGTAATAATGAGAGGAAAATAACTGCCAAGTTTCAAGTTAATAGAGCATACGGTGACAGAGTTATGGTCCGGAAAAAGAAGTGGACGGTGCCAACTACTTTAACATTTAGTTACATCGTGAAATTGACAAGATGAATCATTTTAGAATGATTTTGGAATGATTTTAGAATGAAATTGGATGAGCTTTGGAGCGCGATTAGAATGAAAGTAAAGGGATATAATCCAATATCGCTGTTGTTCAAGATGTTACCCCCTTTGAATAAAATATGCATAAAAGTTCTATAAATAGATTCCTGTTTCTTCAAGAACCATCAGACGCTAACAATTAAAATTTTGCCAAGGATATCGCGATTTTGTTTAATATTTATATATATATATATATATATATATATATATATATATATATATATATATATATATATATATATATATATATATATATATATTTTAATGCAGTTTTTGACCTAATCTCTTTTAGTGATTTTGGAGCGTTTTCAAGGGTTTGAATGAATGTTTGGAGTGAGTGATTGGAGTGCTAAGCGAGTTGTTTTGAACGATTTTGATCGAGCTGAATGTCACTTTTACGATGTTACTAACTGTGTCACATATCGACCACTGGTTTGGCGTAAAAGGCCTTACTCCTTCCGGTTGGAGAATGATTATGTATGGGGTCCGACAAGGGACCACAATCAAAATTTATTTGGTCCAGAAAACGTCGACATTCATTCATAAATGAGACCAAAAGGAACCTTTAGGAAGAGATAAACTGATTATTATTATTATTATTTTCAGAAAAAATGAACTAGACCCATTGCAACAGAGGCAGATCCATGGTTTTTATAAAGGAGGTTTGGTGTCGACCTAGAATTAGAGTAATTAGTCCCATAGTATCCCTATCTTTAAAGATAGGGATACTATGGGATTAATTGCTCAGACTTTGTGCATTAGATACATTTTTATTTGAAGAATTTGAAGTTAACGTGATTCGAACACTTTAAAAATGGGTTGTTCTTCTTGTGTTGCAAAGATTTGATTGAATTTTTAACTAAAATGAAGTAATTTGGATACAGAGGGGGTTCGTCCCCTCCGAACCCCCTGTTTGGATCTGCCACTGATTACAAGTAGACTGGGACACTTCCCCGTGATCATCTATACATTGCTCGTCGAAACCGGGCTACCGTTTTACATTTATTTTTTTTTTTGTCAAATTTTAGACTATTTCCCAAATTTAATGGAAATTGCACACTACAATTTTACTTGTAAATGACGTAATTTGAAAAAAGCCTCCGTCCCTTTAGAGAAGCAATTATTGTGGAAACTGAAGAAAAGCAATTTCTTCAGTTTCCGCAATGTTTTCTGAATAGACTCAAAAATGAGATTGTGTATAAACGGGTTAAAGTAGAAATGTTTCGACCCCGGACAGCAGCTGTGCAATTCGCGCAGTATGACCGGGATCTCTACGTTTAGCATGTGAAAGTACTAGTTATAAGATCAACCAGTATTTTGTCCGCGCAGTTTAATCAGGATCAATACCTCTATAGCGATCCGGAGCTGATATAGGTTTGTTTGACACAAAAAGATGGAAGATAACATACCCTATGCATTCGCGTGATGCCTTTCATTAGTATCCTTAAATGTAGTTTTCAACATATTTTTCTAACAATACAACGAAGTCTAAATAAAATCCGCCTAAAATCTGTACTTAAAACCGGACCAACTTTTCAAATCACATTGAAAAACAGGAAATCCAATACCATTTTACAATTCCAAACAAAGGTAAATATCACCAATATTCGATTTTTTTGCCACCGACGCTATTTTAGCTAATTATACGTATGAACGCCGTGGTAAAATTTAGTACAAATAAAATGACGCTATGCTTTAATGGTTAAACGGGTCGTTTGTCAAACGATGTGGTTCCACTTGTAAATAACTCTTTTGTCGTTTTTCGTGGAGGAAAAAATGATATTCACCTGAAAATGGGGCCTCCCTGAAATGTAAGAAAACTGTCGACCATCGACCCTGACAAGTCTCCTGGAACTGCATTGCGTTCATTTTAACAAAACGGTGCAAACAGTTTTCAAATTATATCCCCCTTTGCACGCGCATTTGCGTGCAAAACGGGATATAATTTGAAAACTGCTTGCACCGTTTTGTCATCCTGAACGCAAGGCTGGTAAACTATGCACAAATGCCCTCAATTATTTGAACATTTGAAAGCCAAGACAACCAAAAAAGGAAATTAAAAAGTATCGACAACGCACCAGCTACTGCGATTAAAATTTTGATAGTACTGCCATGCACAGTTCAGGATCATTCGCAATATTTGATACCCCGCTTTGGACGTGCACCCAGTGCATTTAGTGGGGTACCATCTGAAAAAGTTTGTGCCCATTCGTTTTCAGATCCCCCCAAAAAACCCCCACACATAATTAAGGCTAATCTGCAGGCAGCGCGCACTATACTGACCAGGAACAAAATATTTCACCCCTCCACCTTCATGACCTTCACACATCTAAATTTCTGAAATTATGGTGGATGAGAAGAAACAACAACAACACTGAAAAAGACAAAAAAAAAAAAACAGCGTGCTTTTCTTTAAGTTCATTTATAAAGTTCACAGTCATCAATATGATCAAGATGAGAAAACGTTCGCGAAACGTTAAGTAAATGTATCCACGCATTGCACGTGTACTCACGCGGAAATCGGGATACAATTTTTTAACGTTTCGCAAACGCGTTTGCATCCTGAACGAAGGGCTGATAAATCTTCGCAATGGCCGATTTGATTTGATACGTCTCCTGATATAAGGGACTATCCGATGATCTACATCAGGCAAAATGGCTAGTAGCGTAGCTGGAAAGCCTGTTCAGTATGGTAGAATATTCATACAAGTCCACGCAGCGATCAATTTTGTTCAGTTGTGTTCGACAGTTCATGCTTGTTTGGTTGAATTGGGCGTGGCGCTGATTTTAAGAATAATTCGAGGGTTCAGAGCAAGACTGTACTAAGTGTATATACACCGTATATACACTTTGTACAGTCTTGCACTAAAGCCTCAAATTGTTCAGTCACATCCTAACCATGTTTTCCTTGTATTCCTCTCATCAGTAGGCCTACTGCCACGACATCCTCTCCGAGCTGCTCATTCGATTAGCTCTATCCACCCATCGGTGGAATACAAATGTTGGGTAGGAGGATCGCATTATTTTGTATAACACCGTTCCGTAGTGTCCTCCTTTCTCGTAATATGTAATACAATACATGAAACATGATACATCCGTAGGGATGAAGTCGCTAAGCTATTTTAGGGATATGTAATGAAACAGTCGGTTGTATTGAATTACCATTGCAACCTTAAAACCAAGATAAGGTCAAAAATACGTTTTTTGAATCTAGGTTATCTTCATAATATTAATGATAATAATAATAATAATAATAATAATAATAATAATAATAATAATAATAATAATATAGAAAATAAATAAATTGATAGGGCCTACGGCGAACACACCGTTCGCTGTTTTAGTCCTTGCGATCTCCTAAACAAGTGATGAACTACAAAGAGGGACCGGCATGCGTTGTCATAGTGGTATTCTGTGTTATTTTAAACCTGGCTGGGCTTAGATTAGTTGTCAAGTAAGTTTGGCGAGTTTAGTTTTCAACGTGTTTTTATTGTTTTTAAAAGTCAGTCAGCATTTTTTGTTTTGTCAGGATTCACACTGCCCCGAAGTTGACTTCAGATTGTCATACGAAAAGGAAATATTCAAAATCTGACCTGATTGTATCTATATAGTCATAAGGCCATCCGTTAGGGCATCTTTAGCCATCATATGACCGCCGCTTCAATTCTTTAGACTTTTGCAGCAACTTCGTGATCAGAAAACAAATCTTTGACATGAAAAGAATCCTGATGCAGGCGACACACAGTCCCGAAATTGACACCAGATGGCCACACGATAAATAAAATGTTCAAATTCGGATCTGATCGTAAAAATATCAGGCCATTCGTGAGGACATCTTTAGCCATCGTAAGACCGCCAGTTGAGTTTCTCAGGCTCCGGCAGCAACTTCGTGAGCGGTGAAAAATCTTTGGCATGCCTAAAAATTGCCTAAAGACCTTGCGAGGGTTCATTTTCGTTTTGAATTCGTGTGTACAAGTCGTGTCATCTTCGTCGTTACTTCGTGTGATCATCAGTGCCATCGGGCATTTTCGCCTCACTAGGGCAATACCAAGGAAGCGAGAAGCTGTCCGATTGTCTTAGGAAGGCAACACGACTACGTGAAACCCTCGCAATGCCGTCGTAAATCCATCGTATTATAGTACGATGACATCGAGATGGGACCACGGTGTGTGCGAAGACAGCAAAATGAGTAGCTCAAATGTTTTATATGTGTCATAATAAAGTGGATATATAAAAGGCCAGATCTATAGCTTCAGTCACCATTCAATTCATGCAAAATGGCATACTTTGATGACGTGACAACCAGGAAAAAGAAGACAGCAGCACTGCTTCTTTTGATACACCTTAGAGAACATGATGAGTAACTCTTAGCAACTCGCCCTTGAGTGACATGATAATGTTGAATAAAAGTTTGATTCTATTTGAAATAAAGAAAGAATATTGTTTATTCTACCCCAATAATCGCTGATCAGCAATTGAATTTCCCACTGTCGGCCGAAGGATTTATACCATCGGAAGGTCATGTGACGCCTTCGTGGCCTTGTTCGAATGCATCGTTCTGTCAACACATCGAGTGACCTTCGTGTGTCCCGCGGGTAAATTTTTATACTTAATATAAAATTCACATTTTCGAGTTGCCTTCGTGTCTGGTTCGGATGCAATCGCATGGCTATCTGTAGGCACCGTCCTTGCTTCGGCTGTTGATAGGTTGTTGACCAAGTTCGGGGCCATTTTCGCGCGAAATTCAAAATTCCATATTCGTATGGCCATCTGATGTCAATTTCGGGATAGTGTGACGTCTGCTTTAAATAATGTGAATGTTCATTTTCGTGCTGGATTCATGTGTCCATTTTGTCCTTCGTGATGCCATCGTGAGGGCATCTGGGCAAATCATATCGTCTTCGTCTTTACCTCGTGTGCATCGGTGCAATCGGCCGATTTTCGATCCATGAAGGCAATGTGAATGAATTAAGGAGCTGGCCGATTGTTTTAGGAAGGCAACACGACTACGTGAGGCCCTGAATATGCCGTCGTAAAGCCATCGTTTTACAGCGTGATGACACCGAGACGGGAACACTGTGTTGGCGAAGACACCCGAATTTCAGCAGCTTAAGCGTTTTATTTGTAAATTATAAAAGATTCGATATACTAATAACAAATAGAAAAAAGTACACAGATACGTGTACTTAAAGTAAGTAATTCTTAAAAGTTTTGCATGTAAAGTTTACGAAATATTTTTTAGATTACATTTGACAATATTAGTCTAATGGTTTGATCGAGAAGCTATCGCATTAAGCGTGTTGACTTGGCCAGGAGGTCGTTTTCAAATATCATAGTGTCTTAATAATGAAATTATCATTCAATTTTCTGACAGTAAAGGGCATAAATACGGCTTACGGTAGTCTGGATATGCCAGAAATTTGAACCTGTTTTATATTTCCCCATTATGGACCCATTCTGTGTATAATGTCGATTGACTTGGTTTAATTTTTCCAAGTTTTGAAGGGTTGAAACCGATCGCCCTAATTTTTCAACCAACGAAAGACCGATTTTTCATTGGAAATAGGGGGGGGGGGGGGGAGACATATCGCATAATTTGACGAACTGCTCGAATAATTGACTTTGAGGATAAGTGACTAAGTGACTTTCATGGGCGTAGTTAGCGATACGGGCGGTACAGCTTTCGCCGCACCAATAATTTTTCTGAACATGACCGCAGCCGAAATAAATACCAGACTTTAGATAATAAAATATTCAAGTTTTTGTCCTTCATAGAATACCGAATTCCAATTTTTGTTAAAATATTCGCTCTATAATATGAAAATCACGTGCTTGTTTACTTCTACCAGAATACCAAAGTAAAAGCCTAGGCTTATATTCAGCTTTTGAAGACAGGGTATAGCTGCAATAGCGTTAACATCCAGCATCGCCCTGTGGCGGAATACCGTGTCCGTGAGATAAAAACAGGCTCTGCATTCCTATTCAACGGCCTAGAAGTCACGGTCCGGCTTCAATCGCCTCACGGTTTAACGGGCGCTCAGAAACTATGTTTAAGTTTTCCAAAATATTTTCTTTAAAAAATCGCAAGGTCGTAGAGAGGACATTGTGCAAATAGGGAATCCGGCCACTGCGCGCACAGTCGAACGGTTACAATTAGTAAATCTAGTAAAAATTAAGAAAAAAAAACCTCATGTCCGTTCATCAAATTATCATGCCATGGCGATTGTTGTGTACATGCCGAACTGTTTCATAAATGATTTGCTTGATAAGCTTTATTAAAACTGAGGGAGCACCATAGATTTTATGAAAAAGAAATGTATATAATCCCTTGACAAAAATACGTTAGAAAAATAGAAAATCATGAAATCGTTCGATGGTGTGTTCGGCAAATATAAAAGCAGGCTTAGCACTTTATCTTGACCGAATTGACTAGCATTAAACTATCACCACAGCCGCACAATTTGAAGATCGTTGGCATCACATATATAAGATAACCGTGTGGGATAGCAAGATCACCTAATAATACTGAGGTATCTTTCAGTTACATCACAAATTTCTTATATTGTTTTCACAAATCATGCGTACAACATTATTCTGTCATCTGACATCACAAACGTCGCAATTGTCGAGTAGTAGCGCCGTCGAATATTCACCTTGCAATGTGACATGTAACGACGAAAGGCTTTGTTACTCATCTCTGGTTGGGGTAAGGATGAAAACTTCACCAATGCATGCAAATTATTAGAGATAAATTGATCGCAACGCTTCAAAACATACCAAGTGACCGGGTCCTGCTTTCATTTATGTGGCGTAACATTTTTGGTTGATGCTGTAATTTTATTTCTTTTCTATGTTTTTTCTACGCGAAATCGTTGGGTTAATATATTCACATCAAGTGAGACTGTTTTGTTTTTCAAAAAAAGGTTCGAGGTTTCACCGATGTGCCCAACTTGCGGGTGCGTATGCTCCGGTTTAATGAAAAGTGGTTCTAAAATTGCATGAATAAGACTATGAATGAGTGTTAAACAGATACAAACAACTATACAATAAGCACATTTTCAGTTTTTTTGTACGACTGTGCGTGAGGAAACTCGAAACATACATCTATGTGTCACTGTTCAGCATGTCTAAATCACTTTTTCAAATGGTCGGTGTAGCGGCTAAAATTGGACAGGCAGAAAACTATCGCATTTTTCAAAATTCCCACCTGAACCAGTCAAAATTACACGGACAAAGAAACTTTCTATAAAAAATTATGTAGAATGCGTGCTTGAAATGGAAAGGCGGGGTTCATTTTCGTAGGACTCCTAGATGAAGAGGAAATATATTTCTGATTTTTTTTCTGCGGAAAACCCAAATGGGGTCTTTTACTTTCACTGATGGTAGTAAGGTTTTACCATAAGTATTCATGATCCTTGTCTATCTAGCCAATGAGCGGAAAGGAAAAGGAGTATTTAAAAGCTTGAATTACGCGTAAAGGAATATGACAGAGCTGTAAAGAAGTTGCGATTTTCCAAAGATCGATCAAACAATATAATTATATATCAATTTATAGGCCCCACAGCCAAAGCAATAAGTTAAAATTTGAAACTTAGAAAACTCGATTTAAAGGTTTCATAAAGTATTTGAAATCTTTATAATACAGCAGCTACCGACCCTCTACATTGATGTTGCCCCCCCCCCCCTCTTTCTGTCCCTTGTTATTGGCCGTACCAATCCTAAAATCGTTGCTACGCCCCTGACTTTAGGTCATTATGGGCGGGGACTTCAAAACACTCCAGAAAGTGGCGTCATATCTTGTCTGGAACGGTTTCGATGGGTACCCTTAATAATCAAGCACATGGAAACGCTTATTGAATGAACTATTTCTGTTGTGTTTTCAACAATTCTAAGGGTAAACACAACGGAGATACAGAGGATAATCGTTTGTAAAAGTGTAAGATCGATTTAAATTTCATTGAGTGAACAACAAAAGCTATATTTTCACGAGTGGCAGAGCCACGAGTGAAAATATAGCTTTTTTTGTTCACGAAATAGTACATACATTTTTTAAAAATAGTACATATATTTTTCAAAATAGTACATACATGTACACATATACTCAAGTGAGGTTGGGGTCGATGAGTTTACTCGAGTCGTTTAGATTTAGTGATATGAAAGGTACATACATGCTTAAACATTAGAGCAGAGCGACAAACATTGATAAATGTTTATCCTAATTATTCAAAAAGTTGCAAAAATGAATTGCCGCTTAGAAGCATTTAAGCCCGCTCTGTGCAAGGCGCCGAGACTAGTTTCGAAAAACAACCTGACCCATTTATTGATGGCTATTGAAAACCGTCTCGCCAAATAGAGAAATATTTATGAAAGCTCGTTAATTAAACTCGCTCCTCCATCCGTTGTTAACGATGATTTGATTGCAGATTGTATGACGCATCTATCTATCTATCTATCTATCTATCTATCTATCTATCTATCTATCTATCTATCTATCTATCTATCTATCTATCTATCTATCTATCTATCTATCTATCTATCTATCTATCTATCTATCTATCTATCTATCTATCTATCTATCTATCTATCTATCTATCTATCTATCTATCTATCTATATCTATCTATATCTATCTATCTATCTATCTATCTATCTATCTATCTATCTATCTATCTATCTATCTATCTATCTATCTATCTATCTATCTATCTATCTATCTATCTATCTATCTATCCATCCATCCATCCATCCATCCATCCATCCATCCATCTATCCCGCATCCATCCATCGTTCAAACAATCAATAAATCCAAATATTAATTATATTCTTTTTTTAGAAAGTCCAACACAAGGTTTTTTTAATTTATTTAATTCTTATAACAAGGTTGGGTGCAGATTGGACGAGGCTAGTCCCGTAGATCACCTGTTATTACCAAACACATTCGGGACCTCTTCATCGGCATTGGTGGGCCCTTGAGAACCCTCGAAATTATTATTTATTATGGATTCGTAATTGTAGTTACGTTGGCACAGTTTTGTCGCCTTTTTAAATCAAGGGTTGCCGTGGTGTCTTTGTTACCGGAGAATCTATCAAAGGGGTTATTTAATCATAAATTGGTTTTAAGGTCTTTATCGTAAATAGGGGGAAGGGGGGCGAGTTGGATTCACGATAAAGTGGAAATAACATTAAAGTAAACACGTGTTTTGCAATTTGGAGGCGCAAGCATGACAGGTATTTAAATTGCATTTAACCATGTAAAAATAGAAAAATCGAGTTCTTTGTCTCAGTTAACATGAAAAATACGCCTTCAATTATCACTCAAAGTGATAAAACGGCATGCCAATTCCAAATTCAGTGTTAGATGTGCTGTAATTTCAACCTCGTGGTCAGTGCAGAAAGCGGGCCAAAATGCCGATTCATTTCTCAATCAGATCTTTGCATCGTTTTGAAGAACAATGTAACATTAACTTTCCTACCCGATGAAGATTTAGTGAAGACGAACTTTTCTGCAATTTCTGAATTTGACAAACACGTGGTTCGTTTGGTTGATTTTGACGAGTTTTCGGATAGTCCTATTCTCGGATACGCTGTTAGATATTTCGATAACCCTTTATTTCAAGGATTTATATAGAAATGACACCTAAAAGTTGATATTTCGTGATATGTATAAATCGTTAATTTCTTTTTTTTTAATCAACTTTGGATGGTTAACTTTGGAAGTAGTTACAAAACCAAATGTTATATGCAGCAACTTTTTCATTAAAAGATCGGAAACTTTGATAAATAAAGAATAATTTGGGTAGAAACTTTGGACATTTGTCTGATCATTTGTTGGAGAAAATATTCTTTGACCAGGGACTCATAACTTGCAAATTAAAGGAGTCCTGTCCACAAAATTAGGAGTCTCAGACTTCAGACTCCCCTTAGTGTCAAACCCTTGATACAAACTTGTCAATAATGAACAGGCTTCAAACAAAGTCAAATCAAGAATGATTATATTATGCATTACAAGCTTGTTCCTTAATCTGTCAATCAATCAAATTTTAAGGATCTTGCTAGAAAAATATTAGCTGAAAATGCTTCCGAATATTGACCATCGTCAGCACCATATTGAGCCAGGATATTTTCATATTTCTATGGTAGTTACAAAATCTACCTTGAAGAATTTAGAAATCAAAGCTTTGTATTTTCATGTTCTATTACATTCCTTGATGTCTGCACCCTGTATTGGTCAAAGTTGTGGGTGCAAGTCCAAACAGCCCAAAGTCCAAACGGCCCAAAGTCAAAACGGCCCTCATTTCGGTCAAAACGGCCCGTAATTTGGTCAAAACGGCCCAAAGCAGATTTTTCATTCGGTCAAAACGGCCCAAATAGAAATTTTGTCTCAAATAACCCTTTGAAATTATAAAGCAAACTTATTTTCTTATTATAACGTCTAAGATCAATGTTAACAATTACGCCAATGCTAGTTTCGACCTACTTAGCACCCTTTTCTTCTTCGGATTTTTGATATAAATTCTCGAAAAATGAAAGGAATGGGTTCTTGAAAATCGAATTTCGACTGTTTTAACTTATTGGCAGAGTTTTACATACGTATAAAGGTTGTTATTGTGTTAGAATTTAATATAATCATTACTAATCTTATTGTTCGTAACTATCGCAGAAAAGACGTAGACTTAGGTTCCGTGTATATTTTAGCCAGAATAAAGTTTTGTTTCTCCCTTGGTCCTTCAAACTTATACTGAAATACGACAGATCATGTCTTATTTGTAATATCAACTTTCTATAAAAAAGATCATCGGCTTTGTAAATTGGGAATTTTACCTGATTTGGGGAAAATTGGACTTCTTGGCATGCTTTAAGGTTTAATCATGTTGATGTATATATTATACATTCAAATCGTGATTATAGTAATTTTCAGGATTGAAATCGGTGCTTAAAAAGTGTGCCCGCATAGGACTGTATTTTCCCACCTAATCAAAAGCGGCATTTCATAAATAAAGCTGTTTAAAATCAGTTCGGCCTATTTGATGCCACACATTTGTAAAAGAAATAGGCCTGCATAAGTTTTTAACTTCATGTAAACCTTTTTTTCAATCTATAATAATAATTTATTTTTTATCGGCAAAGATAGGAAAAAATAAAGCAAATTAAATGTTTAGGCCGTTTTGACCGATTGTAAAAACTGGTTTGGGCCGTTTTGACCAAATTACGGGCCGTTTTGACTCTGGGCCGTTTTGACTTTGGGCCGTTTTGACTGTAAACCAAAGTTGCATAATATTGATGTTTTTCAAACAGGAAAATAGATGTAATTTGGAGTTGATCTACTTTAATTTGTAGATATGTGTATGGTTTTACAGGATCTTCTCTGGACTGAAATTTCTTTTTGCCAACACTTTTGCTAAAATTGAAAAAAATGGAGCCAAATTTGGATTTTAGGAGCCAAATTTGGAGTCATTTTTCTTCTGAAAATTGTGCTTGATAAAATCTTATTTTCCTTTTACATAGCACATCATCGAGGGGGGTCATATTCAAATGTCAATTAACATTTAATTAATGGTTAATTTTTGTAAACAATCACCAAAGTGTTATGATAAGTCAAGAGGTTACTAGTTGACACACATGCCTTTTGCCTCAATTAATTGCCAGTCACTTGTGAGCTTGTCTACACAATATCTTCTCAGCCTATGTCAAAATCAATAATGGCTGATGGGTCAAAGTTCTTTTTTTTTGTCGCCAGTCATTTCGCCAATTTCATTTTTTTATCGCCAAATTCATTTCATTTTCACATTTGGCGACAATGGCGACTCCCCAGAAGGCCCAGGTTTTATCATAAAACATGTATCAATTTGCTGTTAAAATATGAAGTCCACAAACATACATAGTTGGAGTATTTTCTGTTTATGTGAACATTATGGCTGTTTGGCAATATGATTTATTTGGAAAAAGAGACATTCATCTATGTTTGTGTTCATTGTTTAGGTTGGTCTGGATTTTCTGAAGGATTTTTTTCTTTTTCATCAATGTTCTCCTTTTGGTGAGGAAAATCTGAGTATAGAAAACACCAAATTTATAGATTCACATCTACTAGATTTAGATTTTAAGTTGAACAATCACTACAGACCTGTAGGACCTGCATAGTACCAGCTACTACCAGTCTTCCCTGATGTTAGTAGGCCTTGTCACTTCCAAGATGAATGGTTTTAAAAAACTTAACACAATGACTGTTTGTCGTTGAGTTTTGTGTTTAAATACAAATTTTTAGATAGCTCTGGTTAAAAGTCAAGTTTAGAAGTCCAGGTGAATTCAGTTGTCCTTTGAACAACCCTCAGGGATGTGGAAATACCCATTTTCTCTACTTGTCCCTGGACAAGCAAAAGATGTTTTTCTACTTGCCCATGATCGAAATGAACTTGTCTGCATAAGAAGAAAATAGATAAAATTTGAGAAACATTGTTTTTAAAGAAGAAAATGCTGAAACCCAGCATTTTCTTCATTAAAATCAATGTTTTCTACCCTTTGATATATATTAGGCTTATTGATCTCATAGATCTATCTAGTGTCTTTCCAAAATTTGCCCTGGTAATTACATGTGCTCGGACAAGTTGCCTTGAAAAATGTACTTGTCCTCAGGTAGAAATGCCCATGTCGGACAAGTCGGGCATAGGAAATCCACACCCCTGACCCTTCTTTCTAGTTTGTTGTAATGTTTTTTTTTTCAGAATCTTCTCATAAAAAGAAAAAGAAGAGCATTGACATTGGGGTAAGTATTCTAAGATTTCAGAAAAAGGCACTCATCCTGCAGGGCAAGTGACTTGGAAAAACAGGGCTTTTTCTGCTATCTCTCAGGGGCCCAATAAATGCCCCATTCCCAATTAAAAAGGTCCCCAAATTCTTCCCAATTTGGAGAAAAGTTCCCAATTTAGAGAAATGGAATTAACCAAACAAATTATTTCTGCCACATTTGTAACTAGAAAACATGAATAGGTGTTTTGTTCACTTTAAAAATTGTAGGAAAAGGCTTTCTCTAAAAAAAAATTGTAACTGTTACAGTGCTCCAGCTAGGTTTCAAAAAGGGCAGGGTGCAAAGTGCCCTGAAAGGGCACTTTTGAGTCGCAAAGTGACGCGGAGGGGGAGGGTGTGGGAGGGGGTGTCCCCCTCCCTCAAGGGAGGTTTGGGGGGTCTCCCCCAAGAAAATTTTGATTTTTTAGGGCTTAAAGATGTGCTCTGGTGTGTTTAAAAAAGGGTTTTGGTATTCAAAAAGGGTGACTGTTTCAACCCCTCAATGGGTCTCATCAGGTAGGTGGCAGTATTAGATGAAAATACTGCAGTACCCCCCTGCTTCAGTCTTTTTTTTTTTTTTTTTTACTTATTTTTTTAATGAGACATGCTCAAGCAAACTTTCAATTATTCATTAGAATTACTGAACATGCAGACAAGAAAGTTCATTATTGCTAACTCAGTCATTAGCAAATCTTAGTCTACTTTCTTTATTTGAGTCCTTTCAATATGTTTGCTGTTTTTGCATTTCTTTTTTTTACCGATAAAACATCAAAGCGACTGGATTTCATTGACCGTGGCTTCTATTCCCTTAAGAATAGCATCCTTTATTTTTCAGATTAAGTTTACCGAAGATGTCAAATTGAAGAAATTTTCGAACACACAAAATAAACGTAGGCAAAA
Organism: Fragum whitleyi; assembly: GCA_948146395.1. Taxonomy (NCBI): domain Eukaryota; kingdom Metazoa; phylum Mollusca; class Bivalvia; order Cardiida; family Cardiidae; genus Fragum; species Fragum whitleyi. The sequence continues at coordinate 37,622,446 of OX411557.1, read as the reverse complement.
CAACGGGCTTCGGGGCTTGAAATATATGCTTCCGAGACCTACAACGATTCTAAATTTTCGTAATGAAAGGTTTAAAGATTGATCATCACCGATGTTAACCTTTTTAATAGCTTATTGTAAGCGTTTACTCGATGATGGCTGTTTGTTTTCGACTGTCAAATTGGTTTTCGGGCACGTGCTAATTTCCACCCGCATATTATCGGATACTGCTTCCTCGATAAGGAATCGCGCGTTGTGATTGGTTGACTTGCCGATTTAAGTCCCGCCCTTCCTCTCTACTGGCTGTAATTAGTTATTGCCTGCGCAGGTTGATTATACGCATCGGCGATCACGTCAAAGTTTGCATATCGATCGAGAAAAGGCGTTAAATTTAAGATAATCGCTGATTTTACAAGTAAAGCTACAATTAAGGGATTGGTTTAGGACAGGGCGACGGAAAAAAGGGCAGGGCGCCGATTTTCGTCGTCAGGGCAGGGCAGGGCAGGGCGCCCTTCTGAAAGGGCCTAGCTGGAGCACTGTGTTAGCAAGAAATAACTCAGACAGTTATACCTAAAAAAATCCCAATATTGCAATTTTGTCGATAGTTTTTTCCCAAATGATTACTAGGGACCTTTTCCCAAAGAACTTGGAAAAAGACTTGAAAAAGTAACTTGTCCCGTTTTGACTCGCACTTGCCCTACAATAGGCCTAGGGATCTTTGAAGAACATGTTTTGTATCTGGAAACGTCATCTTGAAGTGCAGATGAAACAAAAGTACAAAATTTAACGACATCTAAAACAATTAAATTTCAGGTCATAAGTTACAGTAAAATGATCGGGACAAGTAAAATATATTTCATTTGAAAACATACAATACAACATACAATACCATGGATTTTTCTGGTAATATTCAATTATTATGGCTACATGCAACAAAACAAGTAGTAGGTATGAACAAAACATGTGATTTTTAGCTCCACTGGCTGAAAGCCACTAGGGCTATTGTCATGGCGTTGTGTCCGTCGTGCGTCCATCCGTGCATCAGTGCGTCCGTGCGTCCGGTCGTAAACTTTTTCTTTAAAAATCTTCTCCTCAGAAACTACTGGATGAATTTCAACAAAACTTCACAGGAATGATCCTTGGGTGACCCTCTTTCAAAGTTGTTCAAGAAATTTTGATCCAATGAAAAACATGGATTTAATGGGCGTGGTTAATTTCCAAATATGGTAAAAAGTGAATTTTCTCAGAATCTAATTAATGGATACCAATGAAATTTTACATGAATGATCCTTGTGTGACCCTTTATCAGTCTACCAAAAATAATTGTGATCGGATGAAAAATATGTATTTTATTGGCGGAGGTCATTTCTCAATATGTTATATAGTGGAAACTTTGAAAAACATTTTCTCAGAATGTAAGGGATGGATATCAACCAAATTTTACTAGAATGATCCTTGAGTAACCCTTTATCAGTCCACCCAAAATTATTGTGATCGGATGAAAAACATGTATTTTATGGGCGGAGGTCATTTCTCTATATGTTATATAGTGGAAACTTTGGAAATCATTTTTCTCAAAATCTAAATGATGGATATCAACCAAATTTCACTGGAATAATTCTTGAGTAACCCTCTATCAGTCTACCAAAAATTATTTTGATTGGATGAAAAATAGATATTTTATGGGCGGAGGTCATTTCTCTATATGTTATATAGTGGAAACTTTGGAAATCATTTTCTCAGAATCTAAAAGATTGATATGAACCAAATTTCACTGGAATAATCCTTGAGTGACACTCTATCAGTCTACCAAAAATTATTTTGATTGGATGAAAAATATGTATTTTATGGGCGGAGGTCATTTCTCTATGTGTTATATACTGGAAACTGTGAAAATGATTTTATCAGAATCTAAATCATGGATACCAATGAAATTTTATATGAAGAATCCTTGAGTGACTCTTTATCAGTCTACCAAAAATTATTGTGATTGGCTGAAAATATGCATTTTACGGGCGGATGTCATTTCTCTATATGTTACATAGTTGAAACTTTGAAAATCATTTTCAACATCAGTAGAATCCAAAATATCTAAAAATCTAGTCAAAACTTTTGTTGCTTTACAAGAATTTCAAGCCTGTGGAGCGACTCAAGCCATTCATGGCTTTCTAGTTTTTCTTTTTATTATTTTTGATAATTTCCTTGATTGTGAAATCAATTAGTATAAATTTATGAAGTTCGGGTAGTGGGTTATTTCATGCCAAAACCGGAAGTTTTCTTTTTTAGAAATCAAATTACATGACTGTTTACAATTCAAGTTGTTGGAAACTTTTATCACCATGAACATTTTTGAAGTGTCTTTTCTGTATTTTATCTGTTTTATCCTGACACTATTTAATAATTATGGCGGACGACTGCCTTTGAATTTCCACTTGTCCTCAGTGATTTCTTATTCGCAAATACGAGTGGACAAGTGGATTCTTTGGAACCTGGTTTTCTTAAAATGTTAGATAACAGTTATATGTCAAGTATGTGGACCATGTCCCTGTGGTCTAAAAATTACATAATTAGTAAAAAAAAGGGCAAAACATTATATTGTAGATCTGAATATTTGATGTATCATGTATGCTGCTGTAAATGAAATGAGGTCTCGTATTTGAATTTTCTTTTTGAAACTATCCTCATGGACACAATATATACATCGTAAATATGTTTTAATGAGAATGAAAATTATAGCAAGCTGCATTACCACTTCTTGTTTTGTTCAAATTTGTTTCATTTGCATTACTGTTTTATTTTCAGGATTGATAATTGTAGACCTATGTGAGATAGCAGCTGGAGGCTAGGAAAGAATGTGATGGTTGTACTGGTGAGAGAAATACCAGGAATCCATTGTAAGGTGCTCCAGCCGCCGCTTTATAACTGAAATAATGTTGAAAGTGGCGTTAAACTCCATTCAATCAATCAATCTATTTTCAGGAGGCCCAAGTTAATCAGGACTTTCTGGTCAAACCTTCAGAGGAAAAAGAAAAACTTGATACATCGCAATGGCCCCTACTCTTAAAGGTGAGTTCACTTCAGTCTCTTTTTTACTTTCTCATGCCATCAAATTTTGTGCTGAAAAAGCTTTTAAACCCTACTTAAAGTTAAGGGAAAAAGACTAACTATTTTTACTTAGGGGCCTAGGTTACCAAACTTCAACATTTAACATTTTGGACATGGGTATTTTCTCCAAAAATCTATGGGGCCCAGCCAAAAATCTATGGGGCCATGGGCGACTGGGCCCCTGCTAGTCTTTTTCCCTGATTTTAAAGTTTTTTTTCATGCTTTCCTGCAAAATTCATGATTCCATTATTTTGCACTCATGGTTTTCAGGAATTAAAACTTTAAATTACAGTATGATTTCTGGAACACAACTGCCAAAATTTAATATTGACGTTAAACAAATAGGGTATTGGCATTTGAATGGTAAATGCAAAACGTTTGTAACTGCCTGTAAAAAAAACCAGGACAAGTGTGAGTCATCAATTTTCTCAATCAATTCAGGAGCCCACATCAAAGTTTAGGGTCCTAGCTATTTGCAACTTGGCCCCTGTTGGTCTTTATACCTATGTTATAGACATACATTTCACAAAAGAATAATCCTAGAATTGTGACGTGAATTATTAAGAGATTTCTCGGAATCCAATTTGTGATCCTTATCATATTTTGTTGCGAGGGCTGGACACTAGCAGTGATTTCACTCAAAGAATTCAAATGTTCCAAAATCAAATGCAGGGCTCAGGTTTGACCCTTAAACCAGAGTTTTAACCCCCCAAAATATGAAAATATCTTAATTTGACCCCTAGAAATTTCTCTCAAGGCGGTCATTTTGACCCCATTGAGAGGAATTACTAAGGGTCAAAACATGGTTTGATACCTAAGATTTTCCCAAATTACTTTCTAAAGTTCTACAAATTAATTACTCGTTTCACATCACTACAAGAAACAGTTAAAGTGACTCTTAAATATGCAAAATTCTAACAATGATTTGCTTTTTCTGTCGATTTGACCCCTTTAAAATCAGATTTGACCCTGAGAATTTCGTAGGTGAGGAGTCAATGACTCGCCAATATCAAATACTAACATGAGCCTTGAAATTGTCAGTGTCTGATCAAGAGGTGGGTGGTGTGCTTTTCTCCAGAAATCCCCACATTTTTGGGAAGAATGGGGGAATTTTTAACATAGATGAAGAACAAAAAGTCAGGCATATTTGTCAAGTTTGTGCATCTATGGCAAATTGCCCCCATACTTTTTGAATCCTAGTTCAGACACTGATTATATGTTGCTGAATCAATTCATCAAGATGATTTGGATGAATACTCATTGCATTGTGGTTTGGATAAGAAATAACAGATTTATAATATTATCAGGCCCTCTTATTTGTTGCCCTATTATAATTACAGAATTTTGACAAGTTGAATATAAAGACCGGTAAATACACACCCATTCCATCAGGATGTTCCCCACTCAAACGACCAATAGCAGAATATGTAGGGTAAGTCTGACTAGGTCTATAGCCCTCCTCATAGTTTGACAGAGCTATTGCCCTTTGATGAAAAATGGCTTTTCAGTATTGACAAGCATTTGTAGGGGGGTATTAGTCTGCTTTGCGATAGTCTAGTTAACTATGTTAAGACTCTCTAATGGCTGAAGGTAAAAGCCCTAAGCATAAGGAGCTTTACAAGGCTCAAGATATATGACCTGTCACGCAAAATAGGACCATCTGAATACAAAAAAGAATGGGCTCCAGGAGAGGTCAATTAGAGATTGAATTTAATTTTCTTTTCACAGTAAGGTAGAATGGGTGCTAGATTAAGAAATCAGCAAAGTGTTTGAAATTTCAACCCTGGTTGACAACCTAGTTGACAGTAACACACAGTCTGAATAGGGTTGACAGTTTACACACTAAACAGGGATCAACACTAGCACAAATCTTGGGACCCAAGACCTGTGGTTTATAGGGAGGATTGGTAGAAGTTGCCATGACGCAGGTCCACCGGGACTGTGGATAGCGTACATATTATTATTTAATCCATCCTGTTTTGAGAAATACAATGTAGTTACCTTTCCAATACTCAATTATTTTTTCAATACTCTTTGAAAACCAAGGTGTAAAAAGAAGAAATTGCTTGCCACAAGCGATTTCTTCTTTTCCTACACTGTTTTCCACACATTTAACCCCTAATTTTTTCAATGAGGACCTGTTATTTTCTGGGAGGACCCGTAAGATTTAAAGCTTGTAGGTCCTTGCGGCTGGTTGCAAAAAGTAGTTAGTGTCAAACCCTGTCACTACTCAGAAGGGCTCTTTTTGCCTGACAGGTCACATAGATGAAGTCAAAATTGTAATTTAACTCAAAATCTGGTTATCTTCAAAATATGAAAGACACAGGATCGTGAATTGGTCATAGGTTAGGACAACAGGCTTGTGATGTGAGAAAGATCTAAGGCTTAGGTACATTTAGAGAATAACATGTTAGTGTCTTAAAATATCAATGTTATCTGGTTGAGGTTGGGAGAATTGATCATGATGAGGCTTTGCAGAGACCAGATAAAATTACTATTTTAAGACACTTACATGTAATCTTTATATCATGCAATCATTTTTCAGTGCTTAATTATCATAAACCCTTAAAATCCAAGAAATTCAGGTGAAAGTTTTGAAAAATAGACTTCTCTGATATCATGTTATTTTATCAGACAGGTGATATCAGGTCAATACAGGCTTCATTGTGTGAACAAAATTCTTGCTGTGTCACTGGTATTACCTTTCTTTGCTATCCATACATATGAGCCTGTGCGTGAGATTTGCAACAATTTCAAATATGCGCAAAACAAAAACTCTGACCAGCCTGTGCATCCGCACCTTGGACCACTTTTTTTAAATGACCCCCCAAAATTGTCAAAGAAACATTCTTTATCTAGTTTAAAGGGGGAATTATGTGGCAAAATGACCCCCAGCTTTAAACATAGAGGGAAAACCCAGACGTCATGAAATACTTAAGTCTTTTAATGGACAGAGGGTCTGGTAACTTTCAATTTTTACGAGACAAAACTAAATTCTACCTGACCAGATTATGCCCGTCAGTGGGTTGAGTATTCTTGTGCATTTTATAGGACTGGCATGAATTTTACCTGTCATGTCAGTGGGACCGGCAGTATTTCGTGAAGTCTGAAAAGCCTGTATCAGGTAATTTTATAATATCGGTATGTGGCTGTCAACACTACTCAATATTTGCACCTCGCGAACATTTCAAATTGTTGAAAATGTCACACACAGGCTCATATTTGCTTTAAGAAATATACCATATTCACACAAGTCACATGTACCTGTCTACCAGTACGATATTTGCGTTGTTATCAAAATGTAAAACAATTGGTGCATCTTAGTCAGTTTAAAATTGGATTAACCCTTTCTTGTTTTACAAAATTTTGGACCTGTCCAAATTCAAAGGCTTTTGCAGATGAAAATTTAAAGTGGTTTTAATTTGAAAAATAACCATTCAGAAGGGTAGAAAATAGTGTGGAAAAAGGAGAAATTGCTTGTCAGAAGCAATTTCTTCTTTTTTAGCTCACCTGAGCACAAAGTGCTCAAGGTGAGCTATTGTGATCATAGAATGTCCGTCGTGCGTCGTCCGTCGTGCGTCGTCCGTCGTGCGTCGTGCGTCGTCCACAATTTCTTTAAACATCTTCTCCTCCTAAACCAGTGGGCCAATCTTGATGAAACTTGGCAGGGATGTTCCTTGGGTCAAGCTCTACCAAAGTTGTTCAAATGAATGAAATCCACCCTTAGCTTTCCCTTTACTCTTAACAAAAAGGGTGAAAATATGAAAATCTTTAAAAATCTGAAACCAGAAGGCAGACAGCTTTCATATTTGGTATGAAGCATCATCTAGTAGACCTCTACTAAGTTTGTTCATATCAAGACCCTGGGGTCATATTTGGGCTTTGCCCGGGCCCAACCCTTTTTACATAGAATCAAAGAGTGAAAATCTTTAAAAATCTTCTTGTCTGAAACCAGATGGCACACAGCTTTCATATTTGGTATGAAGCATCACCTAGTGGGCCTCTACCAAGTTTGTTCATACCAAGACCCTTGGGTCATATTTAGGGTTTGCACGGGTGCATCCCTTTATCTCTTATGAGCACGAAGGGTAAAAATATGAAAATCTTCAAAAATCTTCTTCTATGAAACCAGAAGGCAGACAGCTTTCATATTTGGTATGTAGCATCAACTAGTAGACCTCTACCAAGTTGGTTCATATCAAGACCCTAGGATCATATTTGGGCTCGACCCGGGGGCAACCCTTTTTACATAGAAGCAAAGAGCAAAATTTTTTTTAAAATCTTCTTAAACAAAACCAGAGGGCACACTGCTTTCATTTTCGGATTGTAGCATCATCTAGTAGGCCCCTACCAAGTTTGTTCATATCAAGACCCTTTGGTCATATTTGGGCTTCACCCGGGCACATCCCTTTCAGCTCATCTGAGCACAAAGGGTGAAAATATGAAAACCTTAAAAAATCATCTTCTCTGAAACCAGTGGGCAGACAGCTTTCATATTTAGTATGTAGCATCATCTTATGGACCTCTTCCAAGTTTTGTCATATCAAGACCCTGGGGTCTCATTTTGGGTCCAGCTGGGTGCATCCCTTTTTACATAGAATCAAAAAGCAAACAGGCATATCTGTCTTGCTATTTGCTGAAAACATTCCATGGTATTGATCTTAGGCAATTTCTTCTTTTTGACATCTTCCTATCTAATTAATGTGATGTCCCAGGGGTCAAAGAGACTCAGGTGAGCGATCTAGGACCATCTTGGTCCTCTTGTTCACAATGTTATCTCAATCATAAAATCACAGGCACGTAAAAAGCAGGGATTAAACAGCAAAGGGTTAAAATCACACATGTACATTGGTGTTCAAGAGAACATTATGTTGGCCTAGACAAGGTTGATACATTTACTTACCCTAATCAGGGTTCTAAGGGACGCAGGTTTTGCGAGTCTGAGACCCTCAATTATCTCGCCAGGAACCTCTAAGCAATGAGATGTGAGTCCCAAGGTTCCTCTGGGGATCAGCCACAGAAAAGAATTGAAGACTGTTTTATGCAGTCTTCAATTCTTTCCTTAAGATGAGCCCCAAATAGTCAATATATAGCAAATACTTTATTAACCTTTAACCAGGGAATAGCTCTAAATTCATAAAAAACAGATTTAGTGCTTAAAAGATATAGTTCATCTAAAGCAGGGACTCCCAAACTTTACGACAGGACCCGTTAGATCCCAATAATCAAGTCCTTTGGACCCCGTTTTGTTAAAATCAGGCTAAAACCCTGCCTAATATTTGCTTGAACGCCAGTTAAAAGTTAAATTCAGGCAGATAAGCCGAGGTTATGTTCAACTCTGGGGTCATGAATCTTTACTCTGATCTGATAACCATAAATTTTCTTGTAGGAGTGGAGTTATCAACCTAGACAAACCAGCAAATCCATCGTCACATGAAGTCGTATCGTGGGTGAAGAGAATTTTACGTGTTGAAAAAACAGGACATAGTGGAACATTAGATCCCAAAGTAACAGGATGTTTAATAGTGTGTGTGGGTCGCGCGACGAGACTTGTGAAGTCGCAACAAGGTGCTGGTAAAGAGTATGTGTGTGTGTTTAGATTACATAAGGCTGTAGAAGAAGAGAAGAAAGTTAAACAGGTTTGTGCATTGTTATAACCTAGGTGTTCAGAGGTACGGTAGAGGGGGGGATTTTGGATTTTAGATCAAAGTTTATTAGTACAAATCTTATTTTGCTGGTACACATTTGAATCGTCTCATCGAGATGATTCAAATGAGTACCCACAACATGGGATTTAATTGAAATATAGAGATCATAGACTGGCTTTTCCCATTCTTATTTGTGCTGGTAAAGAGTGTGTGTGTTTAGATTACATTATAAGGCTTTAAAAGAGGGAAAGAAAGTTAAACAGGCTAGTTAACTGTTCAAGTAAATTAATTTCAGTTGTGTCATTCAAGATTTGTATACATTCTGGTTGGCTGAAAGATGGTATTCCCAAAATGAAAACAATTTTGAGTATGCAGCTTAATTGAACGCTTCCATAAAAATCTTGACATGTTTGCTTCATGATATTACACTATAAGATATGAAGAAAATATTTGGGTGATTTCATTGAGAATGAAACTAAAGACATTCTTTTATGCTTCTGCTCTGCATATAGAAACATAGGCAAGGTCATATAACAAGGTCAGTCATCTATCTCTGGTCAAACTTGGCAAAAGCCAACCCAAAAACTCTACATTTTCAGATTACTTTTAAACATATATAACTCACTTCAAACTAGCTTTCATACCTGTCTGTAAACACAAATTGTTTGACTGGAGAAATAATTTAACCCTTTCCTGTTTTACAAAATTTTGGACCTGTCCAAATTCAAAGGTTTTGCAGACGAAAATTTAAAGTGGATTAAATTCGAAAAATAACCATTCAGTTGGGTAGAAAATAGTGTGGAAAAAGAAGAAATTGCTTGTCAGAAGCAATTCCTTTTTTTTTTAACAATGTTTTCGCAATCATAAAATCACAGGCACGTAAAAAGCAGGGATTAAACAGCAAAGGGTAATTCCATGAATTATTTTACAGACTCTAGAGACTCTTATAGGAGCGTGTTTCCAGAGACCACCGTTAATATCAGCAGTAAAGCGACAGCTACGAATACGAACCACGTATGATATAAAGTTGTTAGAATATGATAAAGAAACGGCCATGGGTAAGATTAGTTTATTTTGATATTTTTGATCGCTAATTTCGAATTAATGGCAGAAAAACAAGTCAAAATTGAAAACAATTATAATATGAATAAACTAAGTTGTTGGAAATATTTAAGTTTTGTCCTTGGTTGAAGGTGATTTCTGAAATGTGCAATTTCTTCATTTTTAGCTCACCTGAGCACGAAGTGCTCAAGGTGAGCTTTTGTGGTCGAGTGATGTCCGTCGTCCGTCGTGTGTCGTCCGTCGTCAACATTTACCTTGTAGACACTCTAGAGGCCATATTTTTTGTCCAATCAACCTGAAATTTGGTCAGAATGATTGTCTTGATGAAATCTCGGACAAGTTCGAAATTGGGTCAAGAGGGGTCAAAAATGGGGTCACGGGGTCAAATTTTAGAAAAACTTTGTAGACACTCTAGAAGCCATATTTTTTGTCCAATCAACCTGAAATTTGGCCAGAATGATTGTCTTGATGAAATCTCGGACTAGTTCGAAATTGGGTCAAGTGGGGTCAAAAATGAGGTCATGGGGTCAAATCTTAGAAAAACCTTGTAGACACTCTGGAAGCCATATTTTTTGCCCAATCAACCTGGAATTTGGTCAGAATGATTGTCTTGATCAAATCTCAGACAAGTTCGAAATTGGGTCAAGTGGGGTCAAAAATGGGGTCACGGGGTCAAATTTAAGAAAAACCTTGTAGACACTCTAGAAGCCAATATTTTTTGCCCAATCAACCTGAAATTTGGTCAGAATGATTGTCTTGATAAAATCTCAGACAAGTTTGAAATTGGGTCAAGTGGGGTCACAAATGAGGTCACAGGGTCAAATCTAAGAAAAACCTTGTAGACACTATAGAAGCCATATTTTTTGTCCAATCAACCTGAAATTTGGTCAGAATGATTGTCTTGATGAAATCTCGGACAGATTCGAAATTGGGTCAAGTGGGGTCAAAAATGAGGTCACGGGGTCAAATCTTAGAAAAACCTTTTAGACACTCTGGAAGCCATATTTATTGCCCAATCAACCTGAAATTTGGTCAGAATGATTGTCTTGATGAAATCTCGGACAAGTGTGGAATTGGATCAAGTGGGGTCAAAAATGAGGTCACGGGGTCAAATCTTAGAAAAACCTTTTAGACTCTCTGGAAGCCATATTTATTGCCCAATTAACCTGGAATTTGGTCAGAATGATTGTCATGATCAAATCTCATACAAGTTCAAAATTGGGTCAAGTAGGGTCAAAATGGGGTCACGGGGTCAAATTTTAGAAAAACCTTGTAGACACTCTAGAAGCCATATTTTTTGTCCAATCAACCTGAAATTTGGTCAGAATGATTGTCTTGGTGAAATCTCGGACAAGTTTGAAATTGGGTCAAGTGGGGTCAAAAATGAGGTCACAGGTCTAATCTTAGAAAAACTTTGTAGACACTCTAGAAGCCAAATTTTTTGCCCAATCAATCTGAAATTTGGTCAGAATGATTGTCTTGATGAAATCTCAGAAAAGTTCAAAATTGGGAAAAACCTTGTAAGCAGTGTAGAGGCATCATTTTCTGCCCAATCGACCTGAAATTTGGTCAGAATTCTTCATCCTTTCTAAACCACTGTAAACAATTTTTGACAGTTCATTCTGGTGAGCGATTTAGGGCCACTACGGCCCTCTTGTCTACAATATTTCTTGTTATTCAAGTTTTTACTTCAAACATACTGAAATTGTTAGAAGTGCTCTGTGAGAGTTCAATTTGATATAACATTATTTGGCCCATTTTCTCACACTTCCTCTTAAAGCACAGAATGTAGGGGAATATTGTGGAGAATGTAAAAATTGCTTGTTACACACATTTACTTCATTGTCGACTATGTCTTCTACTTTGAGGTAGTGAAATCGTAATAGTTCTGCAACATTTTGGACTACATGATCTTTCACAGTGTTGACCAAGGTTTCCAAATGAAAATCATTAAGAAACCTTGGTTAACACTGTTAAAGTTCATTACTTCCGAAACGATACGGAACTATTACAGGTCCACAATTTTAAAAGACAAAGATTTTTCAAATTTCATCTGCTAAAATTATAAGTCTAAAATTGGCAAAAATTCAAACTTGAAATATTTTAAAATCCAACATCAAATGCCCCCTTTACACTTGAGGGTTTTTGAATTTTCATTGTCCTTGATACATGTAGTCATGTATGGACACTAAATTTAAGACCAGTTGTATTCATAAGCTGATCTTGCATCAGCTACAATATAAATTGTGTTTTCTCGTTGTGTAACCTAGGTGTATACTGGGTGAGCTGCGAGGCTGGCACATACATTCGTACACAATGTGTACACCTGGGACTTCTGCTTGGTGTTGGAGGGCAGATGCAGGAGTTGCGACGAGTCCGTTCTGGAATACAGTCAGAAGAGGTTAGAATCTGTGTTGTAAAATTTGTAGTTTATTAAATGTTAACTAGAACAAAGCATCTGAAGGTCCTTGGTTTGAGTGAAATGATGCTCGGGCAGGGATCATTTATGGGTGAGATATTGAGAGATTCTCTCATTCTTCTGTCAGAAATCTCATTGAAACTTGCTTTATGAGAGAAAAAATCTCAAGGCAAAATTGAATTAAGTGAAAGATTTTGTTGGTATAAATCAGTTGTAACTGCTTATATGATTATGTAGGCAGTACAACTGTTTCACGCTGAGCCATTGATTTGTTAAAATTTCTCATTGAAAATGCTAAATTTTTCATTAGATTTAGCTAAATGAGATATTTTTGCGCTTGCTATTCTAAGCCAGGACTATCCTTGCTGGGGCCTAAGACTTACAGATCAGCCCCAGTCCTCCAAGCTCAGGGCTTGAAAATTCTACTCGTCCTGCTATATGAGAAAATATAGTGATACATTCATTTCATAGGTGAAATTTTGCAAGGCTTGAAAATTCTACTCGCCCGCTCGTCCTGCATGATTTTTATGCCCCCGTATCGAGAGATCGGGGGCATATTGTTTTACTCATGTCCGTCTGTCTGTCTGTCTGTCCGTCTGTCCGTCCGTCTGTCCGTCTGTCTGTCCTTCCGTCTGTCCGTCCGTCTGTCCGAAAACTTAACCTGAAAACTTAACCTTGCCAATATCTTCAAGCCTATTCAAGATACAAACCTTATATTTGGCATGATGATAGATCTCAATGATCCGCATCGGCTGGTACCAAAGTCAAGGTCATGTGACAAGGTCAAGGTCATCTGTCATGGTCAAACTTTGAAAAAACTTAACCCGAAAACTTAACCTTGCCAATATCTTTAAGCCTATTCAAGATACAAAGCTAATATTTGGCATGATGATAGATCTCAATGATCCGCATCGGCTGGTACCAAAGTCAAGGTCATGTGACAAGGTCAAGGTCATCTGTCAAGGTCAAACTTTGAAAAAAAATGCCTTTTCGGGGGCATTCGTGTTTCACAAACACATCTTGTTTTCCTTTGTTGTCTATATTAGCAGGATGAGTGGATTTTGCAAAATTTTACTTATGAAATTAATGTATCGCTATATTTTCTTGTATAGCAGGAGGAGTAGAAATTTCAAGAATTTTCAAGCCCTGTTTTGCCTGTTGTACCACTTGTCCTGCTTGTATAGAAAGAGAAGGAAAAAATCATGCAGGACGAGAGGACAGGTAGAATTTTCAAGCCCTGCAAGCTGTAGCCTTGGGTTGCACTATTTTCTTGATGTTGTCTATCTCATAGGGATGTTGAAATATCAGGATGAAAGTATGGGAGCAACTCAATAAGCTTAATCTTCCGTCATAATCAAAAAAAAAAAAAAAAGAAAAAGAAAAAAAAAGGAGAAGAATGAGCATAAACCAACAACCCCTTTTGCTTTAGCTTATTAATTAAGTATACATAGAGTTTCATTTTAAAGGTATCAGACCTTTCTTAATCTCAGCTTGGATAGAACAAGAAGAGAATTAAAAGAACATGTTTTGTGAAAGTCAAAGTAATACCTAGATTAAGACTTACCTAGCTCTTGTGCACTTTATCCATTCATTTTCTTGATGAATAGATCAAAAACAAGAGCTAAAGTAAACTTCCCATAAATCTGGTTACCTTCATCACTATTTGTGATGGGGTAACTTTGTATTGAGTTACATCTTTAGTCAAGGGTTCAAAGGTTGAAGGTAGTGGACCTGTAATAGTTTTGCAAAGTTTAGTTGGTCATTAATTTAACAGTGCAAGCCCAGTTTTCCTAATGATTTTATTAAGAAACCTCATTTGACATTGTGTGAAAGTTCATAAGTTACAAAATGTTGCGGAACCATTACGGGTCCACTACCTTAAGAACAAAGCAATAGTGAAATCATTTAGAGATTTAAAACAAGCCCATTTTGAGCTCTTGTGCACTTTATCCATTTGTTTTCATGATAAATGGGTCAAAAACAAGAGCAATAGTAAGCTTCCTATAAATCTGGATACCCTCATTACTATTTGTGATGGGGGTAACTGTGTTTTGGGAAACATCTTTTGTAATGGGTTGTGAAAAGACAAAAGTGATCAAGGGTGTGGAAATCGCATGCCAGACTTGTCCGACACGACATTTTCCATTTGCAGGCAAGTACATTTTTCTAGGCTACTTGTTGATGGACAAGTAAATACCAGAGCAAATTATGGACCAGTACTTAAAAGATCTAGGAGAAAAGTCATCCTTTTGTTTGTATCAAAGGGGATAAAAGATTGTCTTTCATGAAGGAAATGCTGGATAACAGCATTTTCTTCATTAAAAAACATTGTTTTTAGCTCACCTGAGCACGAAGTGCTCAAGGTGAGCTATTGGGATCGTAGAATGTCCGTCATCCACAATTTCTTTAAACATCTTCTCCTCCTAAAACAGTGAGCAAATCTTGATGAAACTTGGCAGGGATATTCCTTGGGTCAAGCTCTACAAAAGTTGTTCAAATAAATGAAATCCACCCTTAACGTTCCCTTTACCCTTAACAAAAAGGGTGAAAATATGAAAATCTTTAAAAATCTTCTTCTCTGAAACCAGAAGGCAGACAGCTTTCATATTTGGTATGTAGCATCATCTAGTGGACATCTACCAAGTTTGTTCATATCAAGACCCTTGGGTCATATTTGGGCTTTGCCCGGGCCCAACCCTTTTTACATAGAATCAAAGAGCGAAAATCTTTAAAAATCTTCTCTGTAACCAGATGGCAGACAGCTTAAATATTTGGTGTGTAGCATCACCTAGTGGGCCTCTAACAAGTTTGTTCATAACAAGACCCTTGGGTCAAATTTGGGCTTTGCACAGGTGCATCCCTTTATCTCTTATGGGCACGAAGGGTTAAAAAAATGAAAATCTTCAAAAATCTTCTTCTCTGAAACCAGAAGGCAGACAGCTTTCATATTTGGTATGTAGCATCATCTAGTGGACCTCTACCAAGTTTGTTCATATCAAGACCCTTGGGTCATGTTTGGGCTTTGCCCGGGTCCAACCCTTTTTACATAGAACCAAAGAGCGAAAATCTTTAAAAATCTTCTTTAATCGAAACCAGAGGGCACACTGCTTTCATTTTTGGTAGGTAGCATCATCTTGTGGGCCCCTACTAAGTTTGTTCATATCAAGACCCTTAGGTCATATTGGGGCTCCACCCGGGCCCATCCCTTTCAGCTCATCTGAGCACGATGGGTGAAATTGAGAAACCCTTAAAAATCTTCTTCTCTAAACCAGAAGGCAGACAGCTTTCCTATTTAGAATGTAGCATCATCTTATGGACCTCTTCCAAGTTTGTTCATATCAAGACCCTGGGGTCACTTTTGGGGTCCACCCGGGTGCATCCCTTTTTACATAGAATCAAAGAGCAAAAAGGCATATCTGTCTTGCTCTTTGCTGAAAATGTTCCATGGTATTGATCTTGGGCAATTATCTTCTTTTTGATATCTGCCTATCTATCCCTTTGCTGTTTAATCCCTGCTTTTTACGTGCCTGTGATTTTATGATTGAGAAAACATTGTGAAAAAAGAAGAAATTGCTTCTGACAAGCAATTTCTTCTTTTTCCACACTATTTTCTACCCTACTGAATGGTTATTTTTCAAATTAAATGCACTTTGAATTTTCATCTGCAAAACCTTCGAATTTGGACAGGTCTAAAATTTTGTAAAACAGGAAAGGGTTAATTAATGTGATGTCCAAGGGGTCATAGAGACTCAGGTGAGCGATCTAGGACCATCTTGGTCCTCTTGTTTCAATATTTACCTTTCCATTTTTTAGCTCCACTGGCTGAAAGCCACTGGGGCTATTGTCATGGCCTTGTGTCCGTTGTGCGGTCCTCCGTCCGTCTGTCCGTGCTTGCGTGCGTCCAGTTGTAAACTTATCTTTAAAAATCTTCTCCTCAGAAACTACTGGATGAATTTCAACTTCACAGAAATGATCCTTGGGTGACCCTCTTTCAAAGTTGTTCAAGAAATTTTGATCCAATGAAAAACATGGATTTAATGGGCGGGGCTAATTTCCAAATATGGTAAAAAGTGAGTTTTCTCAGAATCTAATTGATGGATACCAATTAAATTTTACATGAATTATCCTAGGGTGACCCTTTATCAGTCTACCAAAAAATTATTGTGATGGGATGAAAAATATGCATTTTATGGTCGGAGGTCAATTCTCTTTATGTTATATAGTGGAAACTTTGAAAATCATTTTCTCAGAATGTAACTGATGGATATCAACCAAATTTCACTGGAATTGTTCTTGAGTGACCCTTTACCAGTCTACAAAAAATCATTGTGATCGGATTAAAAATATGCATTTAATGGGCAGAGATCATTTCTGTATATGTTATATAGTAGAAACTTTGAAAATCATTTCTCAGAATCTAATTTTTGGATATCAACCAAATTTCACTGGAATGATCCTTGAGTGACCCTTTATCAGTGTACCAAAAAATTTTTGATTGGATGAAAAAAATGTATTCTATGGGCGGAGGTTATTTCTAAAAATGTTAAATAGTGGAAAAATTGAAAATCATTTTCCAGAATGTAACTGATGGATATCAATCAAACATTTTTGGTATGATCTTTGGGAGACCCATTATTATGCAGCCAAAAATTATTTTGATTTGATGAAAAATATGTCTTAAGAGTGGAGGTCATTTCTCTTATATATAGTTGAAACTTTGAAAATCATTTTAAAGATCAGTAAAACCCCAAATATCTAAAAATCTAGTCAAAACATTTATTTGTTTTTACAAGAATTTCAAGCCTGTGGAGTGACACAAGCCATTCATGGCTTTCTAGTTTGTTGACAAGTTCATTTTGACCCTGGACAAGTGAGAAATCAACTCTTACTTTTCCATGCACAAGTGGAGAAAATTCATATTTCCACATCCCTAGTAGTGGACCTGTAATAGCTAAGCAATGTTTCAGTGGTCATTAATTTTAACAGTGTAAGCTGGGGTTTCCTCATGATTTCATTAGGAAACTTCGTTGCAGAACTATTACGGGTCCACTACTTTAAGTGCAAAGACAAAAGAGATATTGTTTAGAGATATAAATCAAGCACGCTTCTAGCTCTTGTGCACTTTATCCATTTGTTTTCATAATAAATGGGTCAAAAACAAGAGGAATAGTAAACTTCCCATAAATCTGGATACCCTCATTGCTATCTGTGATGGGGTAACTGTGTTTCGGGTAACATCTATAGAGATTTATACTAATTGTTTATCCTGAAAAATTGTACTTGCCCGCAAGTGGAAAAGCCAGCACTGGACAAGCCATGTATAATCATTTTACACCCCTGAACCCAGTTGGGTGGAATTCCCATGCCTGATTTGTCTGACACAGGTTATTCTACCGGTGGACAAGTACTGTTTTCTATGCCACTTATCCATTTACAAGTAAATACCAGGACAAATATCAGAATGGTACTACTTGGCTTTTTCTCGTTCTTTAGTAGGGGCCTATAAAAGGCTACTTCCCAATTCAAAAAAGGCTCTTTTTTTCCCACTTGCGGCAGAAAAAGTTCCCAAAATTACAGCTTATTTTAGCATTGTTGTGATTTATATTCTTCAAAATTTGTTTTTATATTAATTTCATCACTGATAAGACCCTTAAATATAGTTATTTATCATTAAATCTTGAAAATAATGCATGAATCTCACTTTTAGTACTTTCTTTTATTAAAATTATGTTTCCCTATTCTTTTGAATAGTGCGCTAAAATTTCCCAAAATGAACAGGCTAAGGCCTCTTCCCAATTTCTAGAAAAAAAGCCCTGTAAACTAAACAGATCCAAGAGATTGATTATCATAATGTTAAAGAGTTGGAAACATTGTTTTTAATGAAGAAAATGCTGGAGTTTTGCATTTTCTCCTTTAAAATCAATGTTTTTCTGTAATTGATTGATTTTTTGTTTGGATGACATGTTATTATACCCCCAACCTTCGAAGTAGAGGGGGGTATATTGGTTTCATCATGTCTGTCTGTCTGTCTGTCTGTCCATCCCTACGTCCATCCATCCGTCTGTAAACCTTTTCGTTTTCGAACTCTAACTCAAGAACTTAATGACTTACAATCATAAGCTTTATACAAATGTTCCTTCTGACCCAAGGAAGTGCCCTATTGTTTTTGGGTCATATAGGTCAAAGGTCAAGGTAACAGTGAGCCTTTGTTCAATTTTTCGTTTCCGGACTCTAACTCAAGAACCAAGTGGCCTACAATCATGAAAATTAATACAAATGTTTCTTATGACCCAAGGAAGTGCCCTATTGTTTTGGGGTCACATAGGTCAAAGGTCAAGGTAACAGTGAGCCTTTGTTCAATTTTTCGTTTCGGGACTCTAACTCAAGAACCAAGTGGCCTACAATCATGAAAATTTATACAAATGTTCCTTATGACCCAAGGAAGTGCCCTTTTGTTTTGGGGTCATATAGGTCAAAGGTCAAGGTCACAGTCAATTTTTGTTCAATTTTTATTGAAGACAGGTTTACCTGTCTTTCAATATAGGGATCGTCGCCATCGGATTCTGATAACAAACCTACATGTGTCATTACGCTCAAAAAAGTAAACCCATTCATAAAAATAAACGCGGCAAAAATAATCAATAGTGTAGCAATATACCGTAAAATTTTGGTGCTGACCTAAATTCTGGCCGGGACCTCAGGGGAGTGAACACGTGATCTATGCAGAAGTTGCCTGCAGAAACGTGTTTTACATTATTCGTAAATGGTGCTGTTTTAGGGCGTTTTCGGCTGCAATCTTTTGCATTTGCTCCAAATTTTCAATTGCATCCTACAACTGTTTTTATACATAGCATTGGCAAGCTATTTTCAGTTCCCCATTTTAGACTCCCTATTTCTCGTTAGAATTGTGTGTTTGTTTGTCCTTAAGGTTGCTTTATTTATCCGTCTCCCGGGCCTGTCGTAGTGTAAATGGATAAAAACTAAAATAGCACAAGGCTATTTGAATAAACTCGTAAACCCTTGGAATTTCCTAGGTTTGAATTTTTACTTGGATTTACGGAGAAATTTCGATGGCTTATCAAATTACTTTATTATAAGGCTTGTTTTGTCTATCCATATTGTACAGCATTTGGAACATCACTCGGTCATTTCCGTAAACGGCAACAATTCGTGATCGGGCTCTTGGAAACGACAGTAGTGTCGTCTGAGACGACAACTTTTCTCAGCGGACGACAAAATATCCTATCAAAGGATTCCACCGGACGACAAGTTTTTCTAAGGCACGCGTCCCGACTTATAACCTCTCGGTTGTGTTTGCCTGTTTGCGTAAGTTAACTGTTGCGTGAAAAAATCGATAATAGCCATATCTGAAGTCCGATAGACGGGTGCGGTAGGCGTGGCATTAATTGATGCAAACAGCCAATCGTAATCGGTTATTCGTAGACCTTGTAGGCGGAGCTTGACTATCAATGAATGGAATCTAGACTCTGCCCGGGCGATGTGTTTTGGCGATTATGCATAAACGAAACATGTGAACCATTTACATATTGACTGAAGCAGTTGATTCGCTACTTATATAACGGTAATTGAAGCCCCAATGCGACGAAGGTTATAGTAAGACAACATAATCGACCCGATTTATTCGTAACAAGTAAATGATTAGCCCGTGTCCTTCGAACTGTCCCGAACCTTTTTTACCTTTTGTAAAATCGGTAATTCGAGTAAAAAGAATTATTAAATTAAAGAAATGTTCCGGAAATTTACGAAATAAATTATCACTAGCGGAGAATCTCTGGAACGCCGTGCATGTGCGTAATTCCGTCGGATAACGAAAATGGAAAGCTCCGGATCAGCCTACTGATCAGACATGTGTTGAAGTAAAAAAAAAAAAAAAAAAAAACACAAATCAAAAGATAGGTGGTTCGGAAAGTTTAATTATTTCAATCTTTAAAAAAAAAAAAAAAAAAAAAAGAGAGATAACCAATGCAATTCAAACATACAATCTTTTTTTAATGAATATCAATTCTGAATCTTTTCCTCTCAATTGACAACATCTGCAAAGAGAATCATGGCATAGACTTACCGGTATATGTGTGTCAATATCGACAGATTGAGACAGGCTCGCCAGTCAATGTTCCAAATGGCCTATACGGTAGTACCACGCATGCGCGACCCCGGTTTTGAGTTTCCGCTTTTGTTTTCGACAATTTTCTGACAATAACGGAAACTGATTTGGAAACTGGAATGGATTTATTTGTAACATTCTGGAGTGGACTTTGAAAGAATTCTACTCAAGGTGATAAATGCTGTAGATCGGGATTTCATTTAACGATCTGTCATTTTGGCAGTTTTGTCAAAATTGATAGTTCACCGGATAGTTCAATCCGAATCTTGATCTAGAAAAGCAGTCCCGTGGAAAAGGCCTGAAAGGTTGGTTGTCTTAACAGGTTTTTATATTATTTTGTAGTAAAATAATTTTCTACTAAGTAAGACCATATGCAAGGAGAATAACCTGAAATGGAGATCAAAATATCTCAATGGAAAAATAGAAATAGAATGTTTCACTCCTGGAAGAAACTTAAACGGTATTCATAAAAAAAATTAAGCTACAGCTATTGTACGGGAAAATACTTCTTCTTAGTATTGACTTTGACTAGTAAAAGTATAAGAATATTGGTATTACTTTCATTGCTTCTTCTATGTGGAGATAATTAGTCAAATCCTGGATCAGATAATAAATGTAAAAGAAATTTGAACAAATTTCCAATTCAGGGCAATTTTCACCATGGCAATGAAATGTTCAGCTCTTCATCAAGGGGTGTGTCATGTGGATTAACATTTTATTTAAGATTTTTACACATCCGCTTAATAAGTTTGACTGGAAAAAAATCGGATTTGGATCATATTGGATTGCTGGGGATAATCTATACAATTTTATAAAACAGGGTTGCAATAATTCATATGAGTTTTTAGAATACAGGAATTGCCACCATATTTTTGTTGGTTAAATGAATATTTTTCATTTAGGATATTGAAAACTTACACTTGGGGATGAATAGCGATTATGAAGGCAGTTACCCTCTTGTTAAGCTTGAATTTTTTGAATTCCCACTCAAGAGATCTTCTCAAAATGCCACAATTTTCATTCCAATTGTTAATATTCAGTCCTGTCTTCAATTCAGGCCTTTCAGGCCTTTGATCATTTTTTTGGACTCTAACTCAAAAACCAAGCGACCTAGAATTGTGAAACTTGAAGCAAATAGTGCATATTACCTCAATATCTGTTACAAACACATCCTGCACTAATAGCACTTGCATTCTGACAAAGCGCTTGTGGGGGGTATTAGTTCGCTCTGCGACAGTTCTAGTTTTTGATTTGAGACATGAAGAAAATCATCTTTTCTTGTCCAGGGACAAGTGGTGAAATTCTATATTTCCACATCCCTGCCTAAATCAGTCTTCAGCATTGACATTAAAATACATGAAAACTGGAAGGACTACCTGTGAGCAGAGAATTAAACATACAAGACCTATCAGGGTTTGACACTAAGGGGAGTATGAGAGTCCAAGACTCCTTGTTTACCAGTTCAGACTTCTTCCTTAGCAAGTAAAGAGTCTGATGGACTCCAAGGGTCATGCAAGATTATTTTGAAAAAACATGTACAGAGCGGTGTCCCCTCTAACACTTGCCAAAACTGTAAATATTTTCACTACAAAAGCTGTTGAGGCAAAAATTTGGTGGCATACCATAGTATTTTGAAGATAAGCAATTACTTCTTTTCCACAATGTTCTCCAAATGTGAAAATTCGGACTCCATATTTCGAGTTTAGACTCTTTGATTCCATGTGTTAGGAGTCCATTGGACTCCTTACTCTCGGGAGTGAGTGTCGACCCAAGTGGCAGGGATGAATGCGGTACAACCCCAGGGGTGTATTAGAATTGTCATGTTTCTTTGAGAATGGGTTGGGGGTTTATTAGAGGCTAAAGATGTTAAAATGTGGGAAAATGGGCAATAATATCAAATACCAGAGATTTACAACAATATAAAAACCAAAGGTGATTCATGAATGAATTCAATATACCACATTCTAGGATTGAGGTTTCCAGGCCTTTTGACATAATCTAGAGTACAATGCACTAAGAATAGAAAAGAAAGATTAAAAGCAATCATTGACTTTACACAAAACTTATCATTTTGTTTGGACAAATTGTATTGACCGACCCTATGTTGAAATCATTGTGTCATTAATATGGTGGGAATTGGGGTTATATGTGAGCTACCAAGTGAGATAACTCTTAGAAACTTCAAAACTTAAATTCCTTGTACAAACAGTGTGACAGCTCTATGACGATAAATCCACTCTGAGATAAATATGCAGACTTACAAGTAAGTATCTGAGAGCTGATTCTAAGAATTCCAAATGTACGGTTACATTAAGCTGTGGCAAAAGCCCACATATCCTGCTTTCAAATGAATTATGTTGGGAAAACGAAAGTGTTTGTAATTTCCTGAAAATTGGCACCAAAATTAGAATTCAAGGGGATAAAGGTTTATTTACCGGGTTCAAAGAGCCTGAAAGCCTTACCTATTCCTAAAACTGACCTACTGGGTGTAGACTAATTCTCGCCGCGTACCAGTTCTTGCTAACTGACCCTTTTCACAGTAAAGACAAAATATTTATTTTCAAAAAAATATTTTCTGAATAATATAAGTTGTTATCTTCATAACTTGTTATAAAGAAGGGTTTCCTTTCCTTCTTTACTGTGGTAACTGGTACGCGTCGAGAATCGGTCTCTGACCAGTACAGTTAATAACACCATAAATTAGTTAATCAATAAGTCAGTTAGTCAATTATTTGCTTTCTTTTGCTTTGACCACAATACTGCTTTAAAATTTGTGTTTGCACTAAGAACCCAAAATATCAAAAAATCTTGTCAAAAAGTTGATTTGCTATTACAAGAAAATAAAGCCTTTGGAGAGGCTCAAGCCATTCATGGCTTTCTAGTATTGTCTTGTTTCGGGCTGCCTTCATAGTGCAGTTGGTAGTGCGTCAGACTGTCATTCTAGAGGTCCTGAATGCAGTCCCCGACAGCGGCACTCATTCTCTCAAACTATTTGTCTCTCACCACGGGGTTGATAAAACATAGGGATATGTGGGATAACATCAGACTATCATTCAAAACGTCCCAGACTTGATTCCCAATGGTGATGCTTATCCTTTGCGTCTATTTGTATGACACCCATGGGTTGATAATAAGTAGACCTATGTGGGATAGCAGCTGGAGGCTCTAAAGGGGTGTAATGGTGGAAGCAGTGTAAAACCCCTTTCAAAAAGGAAAAAAAAAATCAGTATGAAAAACAAAGAAATAGACAGCACTTTCTTCTCTTCTGGTTTCTGTCTAGAAGTTAGATTCATTAAAAGTGCTAGAGTAATCTCCCTGTAAACTGGATACCCCCTGTACTATTTGTGCCGAGGTAACTGTGTTTGGGGAAACATGCTTTTGCTCACACATGCATTAGATGGCTAGTGTAGTTATAATGTTATTATTGTTATTTGGAACACCACTTGGACAATCTCACGATCAACCTCGGATGTACATAGGCGGACTATTATAATGTGAAAACCTTTGAAAAACTCTATGATGTAAATCTATTTACTGTAAAAGATTTAAATATAAGGATAATGCCAGTTGATTCCCTGCTAGTATTTCTTACACTGTTTCCGCCTAACAAAATACACAATTTTGTTACATACCAATCTGCCTTAGAATTCATCTGAGGTCTCTTTCAGTTTACGGAAATGTCTGAGTGATGTTCTGAATATTAAAATATTGAAAAGCACTTACTTCTCTTCTGATTTCTGTTTAGAAATTTGATTCATTAAAAGTGCTAGAGTAATCTCCCTGTAAACTGGATACCCCCTGCACTATTTGTGCCGAGGTAACTGTGTTTGGGGAAACATGATTGTTGGTCATATTGTTATCATTTGACTGTTCAAACTGTTGAAAGTGACTTTAAGTTGTTTTCATCAAATTTCATTTATAAATTGCATTTCTTTAAAATTGAAAGGCTGAAAAAAACATCATTACTCCTTGGACTGTCTTTGGAATTTTTATCCTGTTGATTTAAAACTGGATAAATATTTTGATAAAAGAAGAAATTACTCAAAACATTTATTTCTCCTTTTCCAACTATATTTTCTACCAAGTATTGCAACCACCTTTCATTGTTGTCTGGGGCAGCTGTCATAGTGTAGTTGGAAGCGCGTCGGACTGTCAATCTAAAGGTCCCCGGTTCAATCCCCAATGGCAGCACTCATTCTTTCCGACTATTTGACTTTCACCAATGGGTTGATAATCGTAGATCTATGTGAGATAGCAGCTGGAGGCTAGGAAAGGATGTGGTGGTTGTACTGGTGAGAGAAATACCAGGAAACCAATGTTAGGTGCTCCTGTCGTCGCTATATAAAGGTTGAAAGCAGCGATAAACTCCACTCAATCAATCAATCAATCAATCAATCAATCAATCATTGTTGTCTGCAATTTCTGTCAGCTTGAACAGACTTGTCTAAAATTTTAATAAACTTGTTTGATTTATTTCGCAGGACCAGCTGGTGACGATGCATGATTTACTGGACGCTCAATGGATGTGGGATAATCATAAAGACGAGAATTATCTACGACGAGTCATCAAACCTCTCGAAGCTATCCTCGTAGGGCATAAACGTATCATTATCAAAGATTCAGCGGTAAGTTGTTCATGTGATTTTTGTCTAGACTATATTCCAGTTTAACCCAAGTCATGAATAACATAGAATTTGTTTGGCAAGTGGTATTACAAAGACCATTCTGCACAAACTTAACTGTTAGCATTTTCTTCGATGATCAGTATACAGTTGAGCTTATCAATTCACGAGTTAATGTAATTATAGACTAGATTATATTTGCATGTATAACTGCTCTATGATGATACAACATGTACCACTCTGAGCTTTATGATGGATAATTATTTCACCCTAAATTGTATCTGAGAGCTATCATACATGTATCTTTTCTTGGTCATCAGTTTACAGATTAGCATAATCCCCCTGCATTAATTTATGTGCAAATTTACAGATAAAAGAAGGTAATAAGTCTTCAGACTTGGATTTTATTTCTCTAGTCCATTCACAAACCATAGGTTTGTGGCTATTCATTAGAATAGTTTCCAGCCTCAGTAATATAACTAAAAGATTGTTGATAGTGGCGTAAAACCCAATTCAAACACATCAATGATATGAATCTGTATCTCAAGGTATAGGACAAACTGAATTTTAAAATTTTGTCTAGAGCATTGCTCCTTAATTAATTGATGGATTTCAAACAATATTATACAGATGTTACCATCATGATGCAAAAGAGTCCTTCAAATTAGTTATGGCTGTAGGTCAAAGGTTAAAGTCAGATTTCAAGGTCAGTAATTTGTGGGGTTTTCAACTATTCTATAACTAGATTAGCGATCCCTAGAGATCCAGCCGCTGCAATATAACTGAAAAAATGTTGAAAGCAGCGTAAACCTCCATTCTATCAAAAATTAAAATTTTGTCTAGAGCATAACTCATAAATTTATGATGGATCTCAAACATTATTATACAGATGTTCCCATCAAGATGTAAAATAGCCTTTTAAATTAGTTATGACTGTAGGTCAAAGGTTAAGGTCACATTTAAGGTCACACATTTGTGGGCTTTTCAACTCTTCTATTAGACTAGATTACTTCTAGAGACATGACTGCTCTATGATGATACATAATGTACCACTCTGAGAATAGTGATTGAGAATTATATCACCCAAAATTGTATCTGAGAGTAATCTGATATGTATCTTTTAAGAAAGTCAAACAGCTTGAATTTCTGAAAAGCAGCCTGAATGAAAAAGCAGACTCATACCCCCAACCAGCTCTTTGTCCAAATAAAAGTGCTATTAGTGCAGGATGTGTTTGTTACAAATATTGAGACTTCAAGTTAAATGCCTGTGATTGATTCTAGATCAATAAGTTTTTAAGTTAGAGCTTAGAAATGAAACGGTCCAACATAAATTTAACAAAAATTGACAAACCTTGACCTTTGACCTATGTGACCCAAAAAACAAGAGGCCACTTCCTTGAATCATTAGCAGCATTTGCACGAATTTTCATGATTCTTGGTCTGTTGGTTTTTTTTTCGAGTAACAGGTCAGAAAAGAAAATTTAACAAAGGCTGACTGTTACCTTGACATTTGATCTATGTTTACCAAATCCAAAAGGGCACTTCCTTAGGTCATAAGCAGCATTTGTATTAAGTTTCATGATTCTAGGTCAATTTGTTCCTAAGTTAGAGTCTGGAAACAAAAATGTCTACAGACAGATAGACAGACAGACAGACAGACATGGTGAAACTAATATAACCCCTCTACTTGGTAGTAAGCATAACTATATAAGAGACTACAACTGGAGGTATAATTGCTCTATGTTGATACATAATGTACCGCTCTGATATATGGGACACTCTGAACGTAAAAGTTCGAATTTTGTCCAGAGCATTACTCCTTAATCTCTTGATGGATTTCAAACATTATTATACAGATGTTCCCATCATGATGTAAAAATGTCTTTTGAATTAGTTGAAGCTGTAGGACAAATTAGTCACATTTCAAGGTCAGTCATATGTGGGCTTTTCAACTCTTCTATTACTAGATTACTTCTAGAGACATGACTGCTCTATGATGATACATAATGTACCACTCTGAGAATAGTGATTGAGAAATATATCACCCAAAACTGTATCTGAGAGCAATGTTATGTGTTTCTTTCAACAGAGCTATAGATAAGATGCTTTTTTGCATGAAAACCCATTTAAAATCAACAAAAACACGTACATTTAGAGATATAAGGGGGTACAAAAACGCATTTCAAATTGCCATCCAGCATTACCAATGGTTCTAAATGCGTATTTTCGCATGAATGAGGCTGGAACATAATTTGAATATCCCACAGATGACACTTACCGAGCGTGTCCAGTACCGTACTACTGGTCTTCGTCTTCTATAATTTATAATAAAAAATAGGAGCACAGACCAATTTTGAGAAAATATTGCTTTTGGTGAAGAAAATGCTGACACCCAGCATTTTCTTCATCAAAAACAATGTTTCTATCCTTTGATTT
The DNA here is from genome assembly GCA_948146395.1 of Fragum whitleyi. NCBI lineage: Eukaryota > Metazoa > Mollusca > Bivalvia > Cardiida > Cardiidae > Fragum > Fragum whitleyi. The sequence continues at coordinate 37,595,050 of OX411557.1, read as the reverse complement.
AAACTTTAAGATAATTTATCTCTTGGATCTATTTAGCACCATTCTAAGATTTTCTTTTGTATTTACTTGTCCACAGACAAGTAGCTAAGGAAAATGTACTTGTCCACAAGTAGAAAAGCCAGAGTTGGACATGGGAATTCACCACCCTTGCACGGTAATTAAATAATTATTATCTCCCGCCTTTTTCGGCGAGGGGGATATAGAAATGGTCTCCGTACATCATTCTGTCATTCCGAAGTTCTGTCACTGAACTTGTCTCCGGAGCATACCTCTTAAAGTATCATAGCTATTAACTTGAAACTTCATGGATGGATAGATCTCATGGAAGAGAAGTGCAGTGCACATGAACTACAACTTTTGCTTGCATAATTTTAGAGCTATTGCCCTTTGTTATTTTTAATACTTAGATTTTGTCTGGAGCATATCTCCTAAAGTATAATAGCTATCAACTTGAAACTTTATGGGTGGATAGATCTCATGAAGGAGAAGTGCAGTGCACAATAACTACAACTCTTGCTTGCATAATTTTGGAGTTATTGCCCTTTGTTATTTTTGATACTTGGATTTTGTCTGGAGCATATCTGCTAAAGTATAATAGCTATCAACTTGATGTTTCATGGGTGGATAGATCAAATGGAGGAGAAGTGCAGTGCACAAGAACTATATCTCTTGCTTGCATCATTTTGGAGTTATTGCCCTATGTTACTTAGATTTTGTCTGGAGCAAATCCCCTAAAGTATAATAGCTATCATCTTGAAACTTTATGGGTGAATAGAACTCATGGAGAAGTGCAATGCATAATAGCTACAAATCTTGCTTGCATAATTTTGGAGTCATTTCCTTTATTTTTGATACTTTCATTTTGTAGGGGGTAAATCTCTTAAAGTTCAAAAGAATCCTTTATATATATAAGGCTTCAGTTTTACTATCAAGTTTTCGCGGCGGAGGATGGCCATGTTCGACATGGCTCTTGTTACACAAATCTTATGGTTTCGGTACTCATTTGTAACATCTCTTCAAGACGATCCCAATGAGTATCCACAGCATAGGGTTTCATTGAGAAATATAGATTTTAGACTTACTTTAACCCCCTCTCATCTGTACCTCTGTATAAGCAATGTCCATTTATTATGCCCCACTTTGAAGAAGAGGGGGTATGTTACTTTGCACTCTTTTGTAGGTTGGTCTGTCTGTTGGTCGGTTTGTAAACCATTTTTATCTGGAGCATATCTAAAAGAGTGCGCAAGCTAGAATCATGAAACTTCACAGGTGGTTAAATCTCAGTGAGGAGAAGTGCAGTGCACAAGAACCATAACTGTACTCATCATATTTATACCCCCCACCTATGAAGTAGAGGGGGGTATATTGGTTTCACCATGTCTGTCTGTCAGTACATCCGTCTGTCCATCTGTCCCTCCGTCTATCTGTAGACCTTTTCGTTTCCGGACTCTAACTCGAGAACTAAGTGACCTACAATCATGAAACTTTATACAAATGTTGCTTATGACCCAAGGAAGTGCCCTATTGTTTTTGGGTCTCATAGGTCAAAGGTCAAGGTCACAGTCAGCCTTTGTTCAATTTTCGTTTACGGACTCTAACTCTAGAACCAAGTGACCTACAATCATGAAACTTTATGCAAATGTTGCTTATGATCCTAGGAAGTGCCCTATTGTTTTGGGGTCATATAGGTCAAAGGTCAAGGTCACAGTCAGCCTTTGTTCAATTTTCGTTTCCGGGCTCTCACTCAAGAACCAAGCAACCTAGAATCATGAAACTTTATACAAATTCTGCATATGACCTCAATACTTGTAACAAACACATCCTGCACTAATAGCACTTGTGTTCTGACAAAGTTCTTGTGGGGGGGTATAAGTCCGCTCTGCGACAGTTCTAGTTTATTTTGTGAGTTATTGCCCTTTGTTGATTGACAAAGAGTAAGCCATTGACCTGCTTTTTTTTGGGATGCATAAATGTTTTACAAACATCTCTTGTTTTGTAGGTGAATGCAATATGTTATGGGGCCAAAGTAATGTTACCCGGTGTTTTACGATATGAAGATGGAATAGAGCTAAATGAAGAAATTGTGATTGTTACAACAAAAGGAGAGGCAGTTGCAATAGGTATTAAATCCTGTTATGTGAAATTAAAATAGGTGATAGCTTTAGGGTAATGATTATTCTAGATTTTAAAAGAAAGAAATGTATTTGCAGATATTTCAATGAAAGATCTACAAAGTTTTTCTTGTACCTACTAAGGGTTTCCAAGGTGGCTGTATATTTGTATGTATATTTGTATCCAGGCTTTTAAGGGACGCAGGTTTTGCGAGTCTGAGATTCTCATAAAAGTAGCCAGGGGCTTACGATCATTTTTTGCATAAGTCAAAAATTGAAGTTACATCTACAGTAGAAACTAAAAATGGAATTCTGCCATGCATCATCTCATTTGAATCGTCTTCTAAAGACGATTCCAATGAGATATTGCTAGGCAGAATCTAACAATAAATGAAAATACCAGGTACGATTTGTGATTTTGACTTGCAATCTATTTTTTCATAAGACGGGCCTCAGGACTCTCAAAACTAGCTGATGCGAGTCCTAAGGATCTTCCGGGTCAGTTTCAGAAAAGAATTGAAGTCTTGTTTTAAACAGTCTTCAATTCTTTGCTGAAGTTGAGCCATAATTAGTTAATTAATATACAATACTTTCTTTAGCTTTGACCTGAAAATTGCTATAAATTAATATAAAAAAAACCATGTTTCATACTTAAAAAGAAAGAGTCTATATCTTAAGCACGGTCTCACAAACTTAAAGAAAGGAACCTTACAGGGTACGCCCTTAGGGGAGTCCAGAAGTCCGAGATACATTGTTTACCAGTTGGGACTCCTTCTATTTGCAAATAAGGAGTCCGATAGACTCCAACTGTCATATAAGAATATTTTGAAAAACAAATGAATAAGTAATGTCCTTTCTTACACTTGCCAATACTGAATATCTTTTCACCATCACAAGAGCTTTCCAGACTATCAATCTGGAAACAATTTTTTAAGACATATGCCCCATTTTCAACATTTTCTTGTTTATGATACCCAGCATTTTCAAAGGTTGCAGTTAAGGTTATAGTAAACCCGTTTCACCTTGTGCAAACGGGGTTATTAGTCTGCTTTGCAACAGATCTAGTTCATCTTGTATATTAATGGACAAATATGAAATTTTCACAGAATCTTCCTCATCATATGGTTGTAGCTGCCTAAACAATAATTGGCAGTTACAGTTCAAGGCTCATTGTGAAATGGTTGTAACTGCCTTTAAAATAATTTGCAGTTGCAATTCAATGGCTCATTGTGAAATGGTTGTAACTGCCTTTACAATAATTTGCAGTTGCAATTCAATGGCTCATTGTGAAATGGTTGTAACCGCCTTTACAATAATTGGCAGTTGCAGTTCAAGGCTCATTGTGAAATGGTTGTAGCTGCCTATGTTTGTAGGCAGTTACAACTGTTTAGCAGTGAGCCATTGAATTGCACTCTTGTTAGATCTTTGGGTGCCTCAAAATACAAATACTGGGTGCAGAATGATGACAAATTAGATTGATAAATGATGAAATACAAAACACTCTAATTTTTTGCTGACTGCACTTTTTATTTGAGAGAAGTCATAATTATATCTAAAATGCACATATTTTGTTGAAAACAGACATTCTCAGCATAAATTTGACGACATAACCAGTTTATTTGGCATTTGAACAGGGTTACTGTGATCAAACCCTAACCGGCTCTCAAACTTTAAGATTACAGCACTGCAATGTTTAAAGTTTAATATGAAAATCACTTTAAAGCAATCCATAGTCTAAAAGGCTGATGTTGTTTTCATATAAGCCCTCGTTTCAGCACAGTTGGTAGCATCAGTGTTTATTCTAGGCAGGGGGATTGGGTGATTCCCCCACATTTTTCAAATATCCCCCATATTTTCTGGATTTGTGGGGGATTTTTTACCATAAACAAAGAGCATGAATCACTACATTTCTGAATTGCGTCAATTTTTGTGCTGAAATCCCCCACATTTTTGAAATTCTAGAATAAACACTGAGCATGTCTGACTGTCAATTTATAGGTCCTTGGTTTGATCCCTGACAGCGGCACTTTTTCTTTGACTATTTGTCTCCCAACAATATGCCGATAATTTTAGATCTATGTGGCATAGCAGCTGGAGTCTAGGAAAGGATGTGATGGTAGTAGTGATATGAGAAATTATTAGGTACTCAATCTGCCTCAATTTAACTGAATATAACCTGAATCAAACAAACAAACAGGTATATATTAACTGTTTCTTTTTTCCTTTGCAGCAATTGCCCAAATGACCTCAGCTGTTATTGCAACAACTGACCACAATACAGTGGCTAAATTAAAACGGGTCATCATGGAACGAGATACGTATCCAAGGAAATGGGGACTTGGACCAAAGGTAAATGAGTCAACAATATATTACGTTACTTGCTTAACCCTTTACTGTTTAATCCCTACTTTTTACATGCCTGTGATTTTATGATTGAGAAAACATTGTGATAAAAGAAGAAATTGCTTCTGACAAGCAATTTCTTCTTTTTCCACACTATTTTCTACCCTACTGAATGGTTATTTTTCCAATTAAATGCACTTTAAATTTTCGTCTGCAAAACCTTTGAATTTGGACAGATCCAAAGTTTTGTAAAACAGGAAAGTGTTAATCCTTATCCTGCTTACTTTAAATTTGCTTTCAAACAATTAAGGGATGAAGAGAGAATTTGTTGATATCATGAAGGTATGAAACTAAAAACCTAATTACTCTGTATGAATAGGCAAAGTGGATTTATGCATGAGTGTCCATGAAATCAACAAATACTCTCTTCATATAATTTAATATTATATAGCAAAAAAACATTATAAGATTTCTTACGGGACTACTTTTTGCAGAAGCTTACAAAGTAGATGCATACTAAGAGAAATATGAGAAATAAAACTTATTTTTTCAGCCAAACAGAATTCATGAAGATTGATAGAAATATCAAAAATTAAATAACATTGGTTGATAACAAAATTTAAATTCTGCAAGATAGGGGTTAATTATATATATTTAGTAGTTCATATTGCTAGTGCAGAATGATGATATTTTAGAATGACAAAACATGATTATTTCATACACTCTAATTTTTTACTGACTGCACATTTAAGTGTATTGTTTGGTAATATCAACCTAACACATTCCTTTTGATGATGACCCATCTAAATTTTATGCTATCAAAACAAACATCATGTTTGCAAAGAGTCCCAAGGAAAGGAGTTACTGTGAAGTTGCCCCGAAAAGGCTGAGAAAGATCACAGCCATAGCACCGTTGGTAGCGTGTCAGACTCCCAGTCTTCAACACAGGATGTCATTGGTTCGATTCCAATAGGAGCAACCCCCGACGGCAGCATTCGTTCTTTCCGCATATTTGTCTCTCACCAATGGGTTGATAATCATAGACCTATGTGAGATAGCAGCTGGAGGCTAGGAAAGGATGTGGTGGTTGTACTGGTGAGAGAAATACCAGGAGGTTAGGTTCTCCAGCCGCCGCGACCTAACTAAAATAATGTTGAAAGTGGCGTTAAGCTCCATTCAATCAATCAACCAATCAGAGCAACCCTCATAGCCAAGTTGGTAGTACTTCAGACTGTCAATTTAGAAGTACTGGTTTCTATCCCATGGACAGGACACCACCATAGCGCAGTTGGTTAGGCATAAGTCATCCAATCTGGAAGTTGTGGGTTCGATCCCCGGTGGCGGCAAATATCCTTTCCGACGTTTGTCTCTCACCAATGGGTTGATAATCGTAAACCTATGTGAGATAGCAGTCGGAGGCTAGGAAAGGATGTAATGGCAGTACAGGTGAGAGAAAAACCAGGAATCCATTGTTAGGTGCTCCTGCCGCCGCGATATAACTGAAATAATGTTGAAAGCGGCATTAAACTCCATTCAATCAATCATTTCTATCCCATGGAGGCACTCATCCTTTTGAACTATTTCTCGTCTACCAATGGGTTGATAATCATAGACCTATGCTTTCTATCCAAGGATTGTGAGTTTGAATTCTAGCTTGGCCAACTTTCATCAAACATTTGACAAAATGTACACCAACATGTTTAATTTGTTTCCAACCAATGGGCAAATTGATGGCTCAGTGCAACACAGTTGTAACTTCTTATGAATATATTGAGGGTTCAGTGCAAGGCTGTACTAAGTGTATATACAATGTATATACACTTAGTACTGTCTTGCACTAAACACTCGATAAAGGGAGTTACAACTGTTTTTTGCCGAGTCATTGAAATGATGAGTAGTTTGCCAATGTGGGATTGGCAGCTAGTGGCTAGGATGGAATGTTGTGGTTGTACTTGTATGTGAAACAGCAGGAAGCCAAAGATAGGTGCACCAGCGGCCAGGATGTTACTGCAATAATGTTGGGGTGTTATACCCTAATCAATCAATCAATTGTTTGGATAAGGACAGACAAATTATCGCTAATGGCATAGATGTGCACCCATGCTAAACATTTTCATCAGAGTCAAATGTGCATAAAGTAAAGATTGTTCCTTTAGACAATCAGTAAAAATTAATTGAGCCTATGCATGGCATTGTCAACGTCTTCATGTTTGCCTGGAATGTAAACATTAATCAGCTTTGACAGCCACAAGGTATTAAGGTTGCATAAATGTCTTAGGATACTAAGAGGACTTGTCTATCTACAGAACATAAAAAGAAGAAGACTCTGGTCAGACTGTGCAGATGCACAGGCTTGTCTGAGTCTTTGTTTTGCGACCATTTGAATTTATTGGAAATGTCAAGCACAGGCTCATTTATTCTCGTTGAGACCCTCCAGAAAACACTGTGTCTGCCCTTCACACTCATGGCAATGTCACACTAGGACTCGAGGGATCAGGGGCCCGTTTTACTAACCTCTTACAATCTTTTTATTGTAAGTCAAAAAATTAAAGTTGCTTTTACGGTAGTAACTAAATATGGAATACTGCCATGCATTATCTCATTGGAATGGTCTTCTAAAGACGATTCATATGAGATATAAGAAGTTTAGTAAAATGGGCCCCTGCTTTCTTTCCAAATATTTGTCTCTCACAAATGGGTTGATAATCATAGACCTATGTGAGATAGAAGCTGGTGGCTAGGAAAGGATGTGATGGTTGTATTTGTGAGAGAAATACCAAAAAAAACCTAAAAAAAGTTTAAAGTGGCATTTAACTCCATTCAATCAATCAATCAAGGGATCAGCTCAAGGAATCGTGTAAAAATTAGTGCCGAATGATGAAACATTAGAATGACAAACATGATTATTTGTTACACTCTAATTTTTTGCTGACAGCACCTCTTTATAAGGAAAGATGAATAAGAAATGATACTGAAATGAATAGAGAAATGGTTTTTAAATTAATTTCAAGTAGGTAATCAATTTATATCAGTTCATTGAAGAAACAAAAGACAAAATGTCTGTCATGTACATATACATAATAACAAAAGTTGTACATTTTCAAAAAGGTTCACAAAAGAAAATTAGCAGTCGATATTTGTTAAAAATAAAGTAGATAAATATTAAGATATCCGCAATGTTAATTTTCAGCAAAAGAAGTAAAGTTACCTAAATATACAGTTGTTAACTCACTCTTTTGAGAGATTAGTTCCATTCATTATAACTATTGGTCATCATCTGAATTATGTGAGCCTCATTAGATGGATGAGTGTATTTTTTACTTTGTTCATTGGAGTATAAACTGCAATTGCCTTAGCACATTGATAATGATGTTTCAGCCATGTGTTAAGGCGATCTCGAATAAATGCAGTGAAAAATACACTCATCCGTATAATGCTTGTAATCAAAAATCCTTTTGCAAATATTTCAATTCTCAACTGATCAAATAGTGATGAGGGGTTATGAAAGGGGGACGAGTGATTTTCGAGTTCCTATAACACTGGACTTACAGATCAATGGTCGGGGTTTCCCCTAGAATACCTACTGCATTTATACAGCAACAGATTTCCCCATGTGATGCGTTTTAAACCAATCAAAAACCCTTGTATGAATAAGATTGCAATTATTATACCGATGATGTCGTGCAATCACATGGGAACATCATTAATGAAATTTAACACTTTGTCTCTTTTCTGTGTCAAAGAAATAGAATAATTAATTGTTTTCATGGTAAAATCTAATAAGCTTTCATATCATGCAAAACGAAAGGTACATTTTCACTCATGGCTCTACCATTAGAAATGTAGCTTTCGTTGTTCTTTTGAAAGATAAATCAATATTGCATTTGAACAAGCTTTTCCTCATCTAATTAACAGGCAGTAGTGAAGAAACAGTTGATAAAGGAAGGGAAGTTGGACAAGTATGGAAAACCTAATGAACAGACTCCAAATGCTTGGTTAGACATGTAAGTTTTAGAAATAATACCCTGATCTATTATGACCTGTTTTTGTCGAGCATACTTGCAATATGTAAGACATAGGTGTCACTGTTAACATGGGTATCTGAAGGGGTTTTAAAGGGCACATGTTTTGCGAGTCAGAAACTCTTAAATAAGTGGCCAGGACTCTCAAAACTTTCTGATGCAAGTCATGATCGCCCTATGCAGATCAGCTTCAGAAATGAATTGAGACTGTTTCCTCTTCAGAGTTGAATGGAAGACTTACTTGTTTTGTCTTCAATTCTTCTCTGAAGATGATATGAAGAAGTACTTATCTGTTCAATACCTTGTGTAGCTTGATCAAGAGAGAATTAACATTTACACAAAAAAACTTGATGATAGCTCAAAAAGAAATAGTCCACATTTAAAGCGGGGACTGCCGAAACTATAGCAAGGACCCCTATGAGCGGACCTATTGAGTCCTTGAGACCCCATTTTGTTAATGTGACCCTAAAAACTTGCACTATGACAAATCAGTGTATATTTTTATGCCCCCGTATCGAGAGATCGGGGGCATATTGTTTTACTCATGTCCTTCTGTCTGTCTGTCTGTCTGTCCGTCTGTCTGAAAACTTAACCCGAAAACTTAACCTTTGCCTTATCGAGAGATTGCTGTTACGGGGGCATTCGTGTTTCACAAACACATCTGGTTTAATCTGGCATTTAAGGTCAAATATCTAAAAAGATCTGACAAGATTATTCTCTGTTGTGAGAAATCAAGGTCAAGTTGATAGTCAAAACTTTGCAGGCTCAACATCAGTTTCTGGTCTTTTACTAGTAATTGACACAATTCAATTTAAGTAAATCATTTTACCCCCAAAACTATGTTTTTGGAGTATATAGGAGTCAGCTTGTATGTCGGTCAGTCTGGCTGTAGCTTTTTTGTGTCTGCTCAGTTTCTCAGCAACCAATTGGCGGATTTCATTCAAACTTTACAGATGTGATCAGTATCAAGCAGAGATGTGCAAGTGATATTTTGGTTACGATCCATTGATCTTTGACAGAGTTATGGTCCTTTGATGGAAAATGGCTTTTCTTTTTGGCAAGCACTTGCAGGGGTACTTCCATCCACTTTGCAACAGTCTAGTTTTCTATGATAATTATGTTCAGTTTATTTCTAATAAATTAACTGCTATTTTCAGAGTGAAAAAGGAACCAGGTCAAGAACAAGGGAAATCTGCCCCTCCCACTTTTATTCCCAGTACTACTCCAGTCAAGGTAAGGGGACCTAGTCTAATATTTGCAGAGCCCCTACATCAATAGATTGGGGGTGAATTATTGTGGGACAAACTAGTTTGAATATCCAAAACTGCAGAAATTTCTTTAATACAAAATTTTAACTTGGCATGATTTTGTATTATTTAGCTTGTCAGATGAGAAAAATTATGAATGATGTGTTGAAAATATTCCTTGATAAAGGTAATGGTTCATTGAGAATTAAAATACTTTCCATTAAAAGCACTTATGTATAAAACAGCCTCCTGTCTGTCCAAACAAGAAAGGATAATTAGTTAGTTTGAATTTCCAAGTAAAAGGGTCTGTGCAAAACAAGTGTTAAGTGCTAGGTACTTACACTAGTAATGCACTGATCACTCCATGCTACTCCAGATTTATTAAACTGTCTTCTTTTATTAGTAGCCGCCATCAATCTTAAGGTCCCGGTTGATATCCAACTGGGGTACTTATTCATTTCCTACTATTTGTCCCTCAACAATAGGTTGGTAATCATAGTTCTATGTGGGATAGCAGCTGGAGGCTATGATAGGATGTAAAAGCACTGGTTTGAATTATACCAGGAATCCGTTGTTAGGTGCTCTAGCCCCCCGCCGCTGAGATAAAACTGAAAAATTGTTGAAGCGGCTAAAACTCCAATTAAACAATAATCAATTTTATTATACAGAGAAAACATGAGTCCAGTGATTCCGACGATGTCAATGCCTCCATAAAGTCACCAGAAACACCCGGCGGAGATGGAGAGAAGAAAAAGAAGAAGAAAAAGAAGAAGAAGGAAGAGGAACAAAGTGATGCAGCAGACACAACACAGGAAATTGAGGTAGAGCCTTTATGGTGACCGGAATATATAAAATCCATTCTTATCCGGAGCATAATTTCTATATTTGTGCATGAATTTCAAAATAACTTGGGTCAGTTGTTCCTTTGGGTGTGTACTAGTGTCTTTTATGAGTTTGTCCGGATAAGCAGCCACTGTCATAGCGCAGTTGGTAGCGCGTTGGACTGTCAATCTAGAGGTCCTGGGTTGGATCCTCGATGGAGGCACTCATTCTTTCCGACTATTTGTCTCCCACTAATGGGTTGATAATCCAAGAAATATGTGGGAAAGCAACTTGAGGCAAGGAAAGGATGTAACGGTAGTACTGGTGTGAGAAAAACTAGGATTCCATTGTTAGGTGCTCCAGCTGCTGCGATATCACTGACAAAATGTTGAAAGATGAGCAAAACCCCATTCAAACAACAACAAAACAAAAATCCACTCTTGTCTGGATTATAACTTCTACATATGTGGATGAACTTTAAAGTAACTTGGCACAGTTGTTCAATTGGGTGTGTACTAATGCATTTTATGAGTTTGGTCGGATTAACCCTAGGTTAAGGTCATGGCTTATGGTCAAACAGGTCCCAGGCAAAAATAAAGTTATTGAAGGGGGCATCAAGGTCTGTCACACATTTCTGGTAGATCTCGGTCTCTCATTTGAATGTAATCTGGCTGACTTTCTTCATGCATTTGACAAAAACCATCGTGTCATGGTTCATTATACTAACCTACGAAGTAGAATGGGGTATATCGGTATTACCATGTCTGTCTTCCGTCTGTCTATCTGTAGACTTTTCATTTCTGAAATTCTAAACTCAAGAACCAATTGAACCATGAAACTTCTTAAAATTGTTGCCCATGACTCTAGGAAGTGCCCTATTATTTTGGGATCATGAAGGTCAAAGGTCAAGGTCACAATGAAACTTTGTCCAAAAGCTATTTATGAAGCTGGGTATAAGGGCAGGTGATGAGTATTTAGTAATTTCATTTCCAAAAATAGAAGAATAAAAATGAAATTCATTCTATCTTAGAATAACTTTATTTCTGAACATTATGATTTAGAAACATAGAAGTCATTCTTTCATATGATTTTTTCTTTCCAAAGGAACCATTACTGATTCACTGTAAGGAATCACTTATGATTTGTCAAAACTCTTTGTTGAATACTTATGATCTATAATATCTAGCCTTACATTCAAGATGACAAAACAGAGTAAACCACTCATGCAAAGGGGGGTATAAATTTTGAACAGTTTGCACCACCTGTCATCTTAAACTGCAAGCTGCCGTCATAGTGGTAGCGTGTTGGACCACATTCAAAAGGTTTCAAGTTTGATTCCCGACACTCATCCTTTTTCGACAATTTGCCTTTCACCAATGGGTTAATAATCATAGGCCTACCTACATGAGAGAGTAGCTTTAGGTCAGGAAAGGATGTAATAGTAGTAAGGGTGTGAGAAATGCCAGGAATCCATTGGTAGGTGCTCCAGCCGCGGGATATAAATGAAAGATCCTTCCTTGAAAGCGACTTAAAAGCCTAATCAAACAAACCTAAACACAGGGCACATTGTACTGTGTTGCTTGATCAGTGTTGAATGATTGTGATCTGTAATATCTAGCCTTGCATTCAGGATGACTAAAATTCTCTTGTTTATCTCCAGGCATCGTCAGAGAAGAAGAAAAAGAAGAAGAAGAAAAAGAATAAAGAAAAGGACCAAGAAGACTCCGATTGAATTTCGGAGTTGCGAGATATTTTTTTACACAAATGTGTTCAAACAGTGAACGATTCTCATTATAAATTGTGTGGACATAAAGAAATTTTACATAATTTGTGTATCGGTCCATGATAAAATAATCTGCTTTTTAGCCAATTATCTGAGGTCACAGGTTTGATCCGGGACGGCGCCACTCATCCTTGACTATTTGTTTTCCACCAATGGGTCAACAATTGTAGACATGTGGGATAGCAGCTGGAGGCTAGGAAAGGATGTAATGGTAGCCCTGGTGTGAGAAATACCAGGAATCCATTTTAAGGTGTTCATGCTGCTGCGAAATAACTGAAAGGTTGTTGAAATACTCTCTTTACCTTTAACCAGGAAACAGCTCTAAATTTACATACAGTTAGTTTAATGTGTAAAAGAAATAGTCTACTTCTTAAGCACAGACTTAACAAGGGACCCAAAGATCCTAATTATTGAGTCCTTTGGACCCTGTTTTGTTAAAAGTCAAGACTAAAACACTACTTTTCAATGTGTTGAAAAATCACTAAGATTCTTTTAATATTGCTTTCGAGTTAAATTCTTTTCAATGGGTTTTGCTCAAGTTTTTTCTGCAAGCAGGCAGTTTAGGCTAAGATCAGACTGCATGTCTGTGCAGGCTAATCTTTGTCTATATTGACTGTCAAAGCTTTTTAGTCAGCAGAAGATATAAGAATTGGTAAATGAATAACTTGTTGGAGAAGAGCTGTTTTAATCCTTGACATGCTGAATAAAAAACTGGGCAATAGTGCATTCAAATCAAAGTGCTGAAGGCGTTAGTTGCATATATTTTCAGTATTAATTTGAAGAAATAAAATCTTTAAACAACTATCATCATAGCCCAGTGTGTAGTGCGCCTAACTGTCAATTTAGAGGTCTCCGGTTTGATTCCCGACAGGCAGAAATCATCCTTCTCGTCTATTTGTCTCCCACCAATGGGTTGATTATCATAGACCTATGTGGGATAGCAGCTGGAGGCAAGGAAAAGAAGTGATAGTGGTACTATTGCGAGGAATTCCAGAAATTTATTGTTCCATGCTGTAGCCATGGCATTAACAGAAAGATTGTTGAAAGGAGTGTAAAACCCCATTCAAATAAATTAAATCCAAGTTATCAAATATATGAGCCTGTGTTTGAAATTTACAGCTATTTCAAATGTGCCCCAAGCAAAGACTGGTCAGTCTGCGCATCTGCACAGTCTGACCAGGGTCTTTGCTGTGTTGAATGATATGGTCCAAAATTGTCTTTAGAAAGTCAGGCAAACTTCTAATCATTGTACGTGACAGTCAAATTTGGTTAATGTTGGCCCTTCATGGACGTGTCAAATTGTTGGAAATGTCTCGCACAGGTTCATATGCCAGCGACTGTTCTCTGTCATGAGTGTGATATTTTAGACACATCATGAGATTGTTGATGTGAGTTATGGTTTGGATGTGACAAGAATATTTTAGCTTGGCTGTTTTGGAACAAAATGATCAAGCTATTGCCATCAACTCAAGTGTGTGAGTTGGTGTGGGAATGAAGAACTGTAAATGTGTATCTCTGTTGTTTTTGAAGACATAGTAAGGCCTTAGTTGGGCAGTTTAAGTAGACTGCCTGTTATTTGTGAGATTTTTGATCTTCATGTTTGGGCAGGGCTTGAAAATTCTTGAAATTTCTACTTGTCCTGTTATACAAGAAAATATAGTGATACATTTATTGCATAAGTGAAATTTTTGCAAAATCCACTCATCCTGCTTATATAGATAAAGAAGAACTAGAAAGCCATGAATGGCTTGTGTCGCTCCACAGGCTTGAATTTTTTGTAATAGCAAATTTAAGTTTTGACTAGATTTTTAGATATTTTGGCTTCTACTGATATTGAAATGATTTTCAAAGTTTCCACTATTATAACGTATAGAGAAATGACCTCCGCCTATGAAAGACATATTTTTCTTCAAATCACAATAATTTTGGGCTGAATGATAATGGATCACCCGAGGATCACACTTATGAAGTTTGATTGGTATCTATCAATTACATTATGAGAAAATGATTTTCAAAGTTTCCACTTTATAACAAATAGAGAAAAGACCTCCGCCCATAAAATACATATTTTTCATCCGATCACAATAATTTTTGGTAGACAGATAAAGGGTCACCCGAGAATCATTCATGTAAAATTTGGTTGATATCTATCAGTTACATTCTATGAAAATGATTTTCAAAATTTCCAAAAAATAACATATAGAGAAATGACCTCCGCCCATAAAATACATATTTTTCATCTGATCACAATAATTTTTGGTAGACTGATAAAGGGTCACCCAAGGATCATTCATGTAAAATTTGGTTGATATCTATCATTTACATTCTGAGAAAACAATTTGCAAAGTTCCCACTATATAACATATAAAGAAATGACCTCCGCCCATAAAATACATATTTTTCATCTGATCACAATAATTTTTGGTAGACTGATAAAGGGTCACCCAAGGATCATTCATGTAAAATTTGGTTGATATCTATCATTTACATTCTGAGAAAACAATTTGCAAAGTTCCCACTATATAACATATAGAGAAATGACCTCCGCCCATAAAATACATATTTTTCATCTGATCACAATAATTTTTGGTACACTGATAAAGGGTCACCCAAGCATCATTCATGTAAAATTTAATTGGTATCCATCAATTAGAACCTGAGAAAAATCATTTTTTACCATATTTGGAAATTAGCCACGCCCATTAAATCCATGTTTTTCATTGGATCAAAATTTCTTGAACAACTTTGAAAGAGGGTCACCCAAGGATCATTCCTGTGAAGTTTGGTTGAAATCCATCCAGTAGTTTCTGAGGAGAAGATTTTTAAAGAAAAAGTTTACGACCGCACGCACGGACGGACGGACGCAGGACGGACACAACGCCATGACAATAGCCCCAGTGGCTTACAGCCAGTGGAGCTAAAAAATCATGCATTATGAGTGGACCAGTAGAATTTTCAAGCCCTGTTGGAGATCTGAAACAGTTTAGTTTTGTTTTTAATTCAAATTTACATTTATGTGTTCTTCACAGCTGATAAAAGAAATTTAGGAATGACATGGACCATGGGCTTACATTAGTCATTTGTAAGCCACGTAGAATGTGGCTGAAATATTTCAAATCATTTGTTAATAAATCACTCTTTTTAAAGTCAATAAATTTGTGTGGCTTTTTAGTTTGACCTTGTTTGTCACTTGTGATCGAATGACTTTACAATGATGCCATAGTGCTTAAGACTAGATTTTATTATACAGCCCACCTACGATGTAGAGGGGGTATATTGGTTTTGCCCTGTCTGTCTTCATCTATCTGACCATAGGTGAACACTTTTATCTCATGGCATTCATTGAAAAAATAGCAAAATTCTTTTCTAGAACTGGCTGCCATCTCCCAATTCGGAAGTTTGGATCTTCAAAATCATTTTTAGTAGGGATGGGAACAAATAGCAAAATTCATATTCGAATATTCGTTTTGAATATTCGAATATATTCGAATATTCGTTTTGGCTACTTACAAATTGAATATCCGAGTGTTGTTTTTACCTGATTATTATTCCTTTTCTTGTTCGAGGTTACTTTAACTTGTACAGATTATGAATATTAAGAAAAGAGATTCAATTTAACTCGAATCGGATTTCTCTGATTTTAATTTGCAGAAAAAAATGCTTAATAGAAATGAAATTAAAAATTACTAAATTCCGACGGCGCGATCCGAGACGCCATTGAATCTCCAAGTAGGGTTGCCTTGCGTTCCTCACACCTTAGGGAATGGTGAACTTATTTCGAAAATCCAATCACATCCAATTAAATTGGAATTATTTGTCTTGATTTCAATTTATATTACCTTTTCATGTGACAATGAAAATTAGTACAGTGTAAAATGTGCGATCAAAAGTTCGTGAAACATAGTGATTCAAGCTTTGATTGCGATGTTTTATGGCGTCGACAGACCAGAACATTTAATTTGGAATTCGTTTTCCGAGACTTTACAATTTTATAAATTTTTGGTGACATGTTCTAAAGTGTTATGGATAGAACAGACACTCTTGAAACAAAATATTATATTAACTCGAATCGGAAAAATACGTCGAATACCCGATGGAAAATCAAAGCGTCATAACTACGACATGACTTTTAGAAACACAAATCGGTCGCCCATTGACGAATATTGCAAATCTTCATGGTTGTGCACTTGTCTTATTGCCGGCGAAGAGACAATAATCTACTTTTCTTTGAAATCGAGTCAAGAGAAAAATAATATAAAAAAAAAGCCGCGCGGCCTATGGTTTATGGTTTCAAATAAATTTCGTTCGATGTAACGTCAATCGTTTTGAAGTATCCGAAAATCTGCATATAGATTTCAACACTCCAAAGGTGTTATATTAACACATTTATACATTGGTCGATGTTTCACGGACATACTGCTGATAAACAGATATGCAACCTGTCATAATTATTGATTTTCCTTGTACCTTTTTGACACTTATATACATACGATTGAAAATGATGTGAGAAAATCGTTTCAATATTGAGAAATTGCTTCCCACTTCTTTTACAGATATGAAGGCAAATGCTCAAATTCAGTCACATGAAAACGAATATTCGTATTCGAAAATCGTATTCGAATATTCGCGGGAAAAACGAATATTCGGATATTCGTTCCCATCCCTAATTTTTAGTAATAAAGGGTTTTACCAGAACTCAAAATATACATGTTTTAGACTCTAAAATATTTAAAATGGAAAAAATCCCTCTATAGTGTACTAAAGGTAAAATTAATTTATTCTTGGCTGCCATCTAGAAAACCACTCGGAATGGCAGTCGGGACCCAAATTACCACCTGTTAACATCTTGATTCTCACTCGGGGAGGTCTTATGAACATTTTCATACCACCCTTGTAGAGCCCTCAGGGGGGTGCACGGTGACCCCTGCTGGCCCACGGACTAATACTAAGTGTATATATAGTGTATATACACTTAGCACAGTATTGTACTTAAACCATGATTTCTTTGCAATGGTGTTATAGTCCGTTTGACTTCTATATGGACCGACATTTCGCCGAAAATCTCAGAATCGAATTAATTAATCATATTTTTTTCTTGGCATATCATATTTTCTATCTAATACCATGAAGAATTTACTTTTTCAGAATTTTTTATCGTAAAATACTGATTTTGTCCGTCTGTCTACATGTTAACTCTCAGTCGTTCTTACCTTCTTGTGACTGTATTAAACGGAACAGCAAATTGTGTCAAAAGTGTATGATTTAAAGTGATTCGTTTTGGTATAAAATCGAGTATTTTTATAAGATAAATTTTATCGAAGATTTTCACCCCCTAGGATATCAATTGTGGGTGTATATTCTCTTTGTTTAAAGACAGTTTGACCTGATAATTGGAAATTGTTTTTATCTATTCTGAGATGTACCCCACACTCCCTTAATTAGACCAATCAAAAAGCATAATTTTTACTAAGACCTTGGGATTTTCACGGGGAAAATTAGATAAGCAGGCGAGTAAAAACGGTACAAATCACGTGATATTCAAGTTCAAGATGAAATGACCGTCGATATGCTAATTAGCACGTCCAAATAAGGAATAATAGGCATTTCTTCTGTCAAATGTTTAGTATAAAGCCACGTGTTTTCACTATTTTCTTACTACTAAACAGCCTTCATCACCCCTCGTGTTTAAGAGCGAAAAAATGTGAAAATATTAACATTAATCAGATAGGCAAAATCATTATTTTGAAATAATTTCATTTTCAAAAAATATTTTTTGGAATGGTAATAAGCTGAAATTAAGATTTGTCTACATAAAAAATCTTTCATTCATACGCAATTTAATGTAATTGATGAAAAGGTTGGTCCATATAGAAGTCAAACGGACTATACAGCTTTTATATTTCACAAGTGCTATTGTTTGTGGCAAGACCTTTCAGCTGATACCAAAGTGAAGGCCATCACTAGTACTCAAGGTCAAGATAATTCTTCAATGAGGGTAACTGTTCAAAAATAATGGCAGCTTCAAGGGGCATAAATTGATTGATTTAATGGATTTTTAACATTTTTTTCAGTTATATCCCAGTGGCTGGAGCTCCTAACAATGGCTTCCTGGTATTTCTCTCACCAGTACAACCATAACATCATCTCCTAGCCTCCAGCTGCTATCTCACATAGGTCTACGCTTATCAATCCATTGATGAGAGACAAATAAGTTTCTGAACACATCTTGTTACACAGCAATACTTGATTCATTTCTGTATTCAACAGCAATTCTCAATTCAATGAGAAGTTTGAAATTTCAACATAATTGATCTTGAAAAAAATGACATTGGTACCAACAGAAAGGTTTTGTCACAAGCATTACACATGTGAAAATGAAGACTCTGCCATTAACAAATCATAAGTAATCACTTAAAGGACTAGGAAATTGGCCCTGTGAAATCGGCATTTTTCAAATTTTTTAAGTACACATTAAAACCTACCTTTTTCTATAAAACTATGCACAATCTCTTAAATAATGTATGAAATAATTTTTAAAAACCTCACAAATTTCTTAAAATTAGCCTATAAATTAGCCTAAATCCGCAGAAATGTCCAAATTTCCCCTAAAATAGTTGTCTAAAGTTAAAAAAAAATACGAAGCCCCACTTGCCACACCTCCATATTTTAATCAAGTAAAAGCTATGCCTTCTAGAAGGTTTTAGTGAAATATTGTGGTGTGGCAATAGGGGCTTCATATTTTTTCAGCTGCTCGAATTCCCAAATTTCTTGAAAAAGGGCAATTTAACAGTTTTAGGCCTACTTTAATGCCATTTTTTCTAGTAATGGTGAATTTATAGAAAACAAGATGTGTTTGTGAAACACGAATGCCCCCGGAACGGCATTTTTTTTCAAAGTTTGACCTTGACAGATGACCTTGACCTTGTCACATGACCTTGACTTTGTTACCAGCGGATGCGGATCATTGAGATCTTTCATCATGCCAAATATTAGCTTTGTATCTTGAATAGGCTTGAAGATATTGGCAAGGTTAAGTTTTCAGGTTAAGTTTTCGGACAGATGGACGGACGGACAGACGGACAGACAGACGGACACGAGTAAAACAATATGCCCCCGATCTCTCGATACGGGGGCATAAAAATCTTTGTACAATTTGAGAAAAGGGGATCAGGGTATGCAAGAAAACTTGGTTTCATTGAGATCATTTGAAATCAGAAAAAGTCGATTTTACAGGGCCAAAAACTACATTTAGTAAACCATGGGGATAGATGGGGCCAAAAAATGATATGTCTGTCAAGGCTATGTTTACGGCAGGAATATGTGTCGAACAGTAAGGGAATGGTTCCTGTCACAGTGCATTTGGTAATGCATCAGCTTCCCAATCAAAAAGTTACGGGTTGGCTCCCCGATGGCAGCACTCATCCTTTCTGATGATGTGGTCTCTCCAATGGGTTGATAATGGTAGACCCAAGTTGGATAGCAGCTGGAGGCTAGAAAGGTATGAAATGGTAGTATTGGTGGGAGAAATCAAGTATTCCATAGCTAGGTGCTCCAGCCACTGTGATGTAACTGAAAGATTGTTGAAAGTAGTTTTAAACTCCATTCAAGCAAATAAATAAACAGAAAGGTTAATTGTTAGAATTTCACCTTCATATTATCAATGGGCCACCAAAATCTGGTAACAGCAGCTTCAATAAAGTTACAAGGCTTTTCGTCACCAAGTGATGATTCAGGCGTTGGCAGAAGATGGAAGAAAAATAAGCACCATTGGTATATTCAATTTTTATTGCAACAAAA
Organism: Fragum whitleyi; assembly: GCA_948146395.1. Lineage (NCBI taxonomy): Eukaryota > Metazoa > Mollusca > Bivalvia > Cardiida > Cardiidae > Fragum > Fragum whitleyi. The sequence continues at coordinate 37,574,925 of OX411557.1, read as the reverse complement.
ACAGAAGTAAAAATAATCTTGTGTAGGAAAAATAGCTCCAGAGATTAAAAGCCCCAAACCCTGTAACAAAAATAACCATAAAAAATTTACTTGTTTAAAACAATAGTGACACAGTCACAATAAATGCCGCAGCAACAAAATTAAATGAAATTCAAAATTTGGTGAAAGTTAGATAGCCAACATACATGCCCTAATGAAAGGAACATTCTTTAGTATTTTCGTGCGATTCTGATGATTGTAGCAATCACTTTCACAAGAAATGACCATTCACCCAGATAGACAAAGAAGTTGATGACACAGTATTTCCACATTCAAGATGCATATTGTTGATTTTCTACCAAAACCTCATAACTACAGCTTTAAACAAGCTGTAGTTATGAGATTTTAGCAGAACACCAACGATATAAATATTACAATGAATAAAAAACATTAAGAATTCTAGAAAAGTAAATTATTACATCAATAATGCTACGCACTATCTTAACCCTTTCCTGTTTTACAAAATTTTGACCTGTCCAAATTCAAAGGTTTTGCAGACGAAAATTAAAAGTGGATTCAATTTAGAAAATAACCATTCAGTACGGTAGAAAATAGTGTGGAAAAAGAAGAAATTGCTTGTCAGAAGCAATTTCTTCTTTTTTTCACAATGTTTTCTCAATCATAAAATCACAGGCATGTAAAAAGCAGGGATTAAACAGAAAATGGTTAATGTGAAAATTAATATACGCTTAGAGAACAAAAGGAATATATTGGAAACAGGATGAAAAGAGTTAAGATTTTTATGCCCCCGTATCGAGAGATCGGGGGCATATTGTTTTACTCATGTCCGTCTGTCTCTGTCTGTCCGTCCGTCTGTCCATCCGTCTATCCGAAAACTTAACCCGAAAAATTAACCTTGCCAATATCTTCAAGCCTATTAAGATACAAAGCTAATATTTGGCATGATGATAGATCTCAATGATCCGCATTCCCCGTACCAAAGTCAAGGTCATGTGACAAGGTCAAGGTCATCTGTCAAGATCAAACTTTGAAAAAAAATGCCATTACGGGGCATTCGTGTTTCACAAACACATCTTGTTTTTAAGATACACAAATTTCATGTACCACACTATGTCAATCATGTTAATTTCGCTTGGAATTCATTAGTTGAAAGTACACAAACGTATAAAAGCACTCAACCTTCCTAATATTAACGAAAAGAGTGAAAACATTTATTTTTGGCTTAAGGAAATGAACAAGAATATGGTCAAAACCAGCCCTGCATTCAGGATGAAAATTTTCTCCAAACTTTTTTACAATTGATATCCTACTTTGCATGTGCACTTGTGTGCAAAGCAGAGTTCTATTTATAGAATTTTGAAAAAAAGACTTTAAAACTTTGAAAGCAAGGTTTACATATACATAAGGACAGAAGTTCTGTCCAGTCTTGTTTAATTCAATAAAGCTTTAAATTTGAAAGATAATGTTTGAAAACTATTGCAATACTGACCCTTTTTTCAAATTATTTGGACTGTTTTTACCGACATTGGATCACAAATGACCTTGATTAAGTCCCAAGGCATACAACATAAAGTTTTGCTTGAGAGCCTCTCTGTATTGATAGTCCAGTAGGAAAACACCAACAAATTTGGTAGAAAATCAGTTGTCTTTCAGAAACATTTCATTTTAGTAAATATTTTATTCATTTAAGGTTTGTTGTTGGATAATGAAATAAAGACGTTTATTGCCAATTTTGGATCAACAAAATATGCATTTAATTAAATATTGTTGAAAAAGAAGAAATTGATAGTTAATTCTGTTTTCAAAAGTGTAAAAATTTTTTCAGAACTTGATTTTATAAAATGGAAATTTATCAATTTATAATTTTAGATTACATTCAAGTGAAATATATAATGTCATATGTAAAAAAGCAAGATCTATTTCAAATATAATATTTCTTTTATATAAGTGAACTTGCACCTGCATTTATACTGTGCTCTGAAAATGATATAGGATATCGAACCCAGGACCTGTAGATTGACAGTCCAACTGGTCTATATTAAGAGTTCAGTGCAAAACTATTGAAAGTGCCTATATCAATATAGGCATTCATAATAGTTTTGCGTTGACCAATTGAAATTATCTGATTGGTCAATTGATTTTTAATGGGCAGAAAACATCAACAAGGGTCATACCCTGTGGCTTTTATAGTATTGAAGATTTATAATTTCTATTGTCTTATTCAATCTGATCCAGTTAGGCCAATAAATCAGCTAGTTTTCACAAATGATCATAAGTGATATCAGCATGAAGTTGACAAGCTCATAAATCTGCTCAAAAACCTTGCAAAAATTGAGCAAACACTTAGTAATTGTGGTTGAAAAATGATATCAAACAAGAGACATATTTGAGTATAATTCAGTTGAACTTATTGCACTTAACCCTAGACTGGTCGTTTCATAATTCACACTGGAAGAGTTGTGTAAACCAGTCACATTTTTGATGACCCCGGTGATACCCTGAGTCACAATTTTACCCTGCGAAACCCCGTTCTGTTCTATCACAATATCACGAATGGTGTTATAAATATCATAACCTACAGCAAACCCAAAGTAAACTGGAAGGATGTAGACTAAATAATAGGCAAATGGAGGCAAAGGTGATGGTATCTCTAGCTTCCTGTAATAGAAAACAAAATAGTGTATTAGCCACAGGGTATAAAATTAAACAACTTATTTGTACTCACCAGAGCACAAGACTCTGCAGCAGGGGCTGGATAATGTAAAAATTTAAAGTCCAAAAAGTGGAATAACTTTTACAAAAATGCTTCCCTTTTATTATCTGGGATCTTTTGGTGGTGAACACATATGCCAAGTTTCATGAAGTTATCAAGGTTAAAGTTTGTCTTGTCAATGCCAACACCAATGCAAACAACACAATGGTGTTCATAATACTCAGCTAATGAAATTTAATTATTAGACTGATATTTTAATCAACTTATTATAGTTTATGTTAATACATTCATTGTAGTATCATGACATTATAAAAGCATTATTTTTAAACCTGAAGTTTGAGTAAATTCTCAGTTTAGAATGATGAAAGTTCTATAACCACAGGCTTAGAATTTTCAATTCATTATCATGCTCAGCTGTTAAGTTCTAAATAGTGGATGAAAAAAATTAAGCTGAACAAGATGTGTTTGTTAAACACAATGCCCCTCATCACTGCCATTTCAGAACAATACGGAAGTATGGAAGTCAACAGTAAAATTAAGTTCAATGTGAATTTAGATTTCCTCATATTTGACCTTGAAATAGACATTGACCTTGACCAATGACCTTAAAATTTATACCAACAGAAAGGTTGTGTCACAGGCAATAAACATATGAAATATGAAGACTCCACCACTAAAATTATCACAAAAAGCTTTCTAGAGTAATCTTCTGAGATAATATTACATAATTTCATATAATAACATTGAACTTGGACAAGAATTAAGAGAAAAGTAAATAAAGCTCACCTGTTTTCTGCATTTCTTGATTTTAAAAACATTAGAAATATGAATAGTGCTACTTCAAGATTGATAGTTAGAGATGCAAATTTTTCCAACATTTCTAGAAAACCCTGCAATGGAAAGAAAGTCAGCTAAGAATTATAGGTAAATCATAATGCGATTACAATGTACAGTCAATAATTCAGAATATTCCAGCTCTGGCAAGCGGTATAGAAAACGATATGTGCAGCCTGATCTTAGTCTATACCACCTGATTTTCATTTATAAACTAGAAAAGTTTCAAAATTGTATTTCAAAATAAAAACTATGTGCAGTAAGTTCATCTAGTACCCTCAGTACTTTGATTTTTATGCAATTTTCCCCAAGGTTTTTATTCAGCATAATAAGGGTTAAGCAAAACACATGCACCACATTCAGGTACCTTTGCTGGCTGTTGAGTACAAAGTAGTGGATAGAAAAACCTGTTTGTGTTCATAAAACACTCATTCCCCTAAAAACAGCAATCTGTTTTAGAAGTTAGACCTTGATATTTGACGTCAGACAACCTTGACCTTTCAAGATTTGTATTGATAAGAGAAACCCTTAGGAGAGAAATAAGAGCATTGTCACTTAAATTGTTATGAAGTTATGTGAAAATGTTTAGTTTACAGGTTAAGTTTTGGGGTTCAGATAGACAGACAGACTACCGTAAAATAAAATATCCCATATCTATCTATGCCAAAGGATAAACAAGAAGGCCTTTGGCCCTGGTCAGCTCACCTGAGTCAAAGCACCTAAGGGTAACTTTTGATTCAGATGATAAAATTATTGAACTGTAACAAATTTATGTGTAAAGGAAAATAATCTTATGGTCAGACCAGTAAGATTCCACAGTCTCAGTTTTACTATTTCTGTTTGAAAATACAAGATCCAAAATGGAATTGTTATCAGTCGTTGGTTTTTGCATGATAATTTTACAAGAGAATATCTGGGATAACTTTAGTACATCATTTTGATATCAAGATTGAAATCTCCCATGATAAACAAGTGCATGTCGTATTGCGATGCAATACAGGAGTCCCCCACCGGATAACAAAAAATCCTTTCTTATTAAATATATCACCTACTAACTAGATCTATAACTGTATACAAAATTTGAAGTTACTAGCACATTAGGTTTTGAACAAAATGTCCAAAACAAAAATATAAGAGTAAAAACAACCAATGGCAAAAACTCAAAAGTGGGCGGAGAAGAATGATTCTTGTACATGCAACTTGCCCTCAATGAGATCTATAAGTGTACCAAGTTTAAAGTTGCTAGCACTGATGGCTCAGGAGATATGGTCCGGACAAAAATGTAAGGATAGAAACAACAAAGGGCAATAACTCAAAAAGTGGAAATGGCAGAGTGACAGTTCTTATACATGACACTTGTCCTCAATGATATCTATAAGTGTAGCAAGTTTGAAGTTTCTAGCACTAATGGTTTAGAAGATATGTTCCGGACGAAAATGTAAAGTTAAAAACAACAAAGGGCAATAACTCAAAAAGTGGGTGTGGCAGAGTAACTGTTCTTGTACATGACAATTCTCCTCAATGGGATCTATACATGTACAAAGTTTAAAGTTGCTAGCACTTATAGTTTAGGAGATATGATCCGGACAAGAATGTAAGACTAAAAACAACAAAGGGCAATAATTCAAAAACTGGACATGGCAGAGTAACAGTATTTGTACATGACACTTGTCCTCAATAAGATCTATCAGTATACAAAGTTTGAAGTTGCTAGCACTTATGGTTTAGGAGATATGATCTGGACAAAAATGTAAGGGTAAAAATAACAAAGGGCAATAACTCAAAAAAAGGGAGTGGCAGAGTAACGGTTCTTAAACATGACACTTGTCCTCAATAAGATCTATAAGTGTACCAAGCTTGAAGATGCTAGTACTTATAGTTTAGGAGATATGGTCAGGACAAGAATGTAAGGGTAAAAACAACAAAGGGCAATAACTCAAAAAGTGAGCATGGCAGAGTTATGGATCTTGAACATGACACTTGTCCTTAATGAGATCTATAAGTGTACAAAGTTTGAAGTTGCTAGCACACATAGTTTAGGAGATATGTTCCGGACAATAACGTAAGGGTAAAAACAACAAAGGGCAATAACTCAAAAAGTGGGCGTGGCAGAGTAACGGTTCTTGAACATGACACTTCTCCTCAATGAGATCTATAAGTGTACCAAGTTTGAAGTTGCTAGCACATATGGTTTAGAAGATATAGCCCGGACAAGAATGTAAGGGTAAAAACAACAAAGGGCAATAACTCAAAAAGTGGGCATGGCAGAGTAATGGTTCTTGAACATGACACTTCTCCTCAATGAGATCTATAAGTGTACAAAGTTTGAAGTTGCTAGCACACATAGTTTAGGAGATATGTTCCGGACAAGAATGTAAGGGTAAAAACAACAAAGGGCAATAACTCAAAAAGTGGGCGTGGCAGAGTAACGGTTCTTGAACATGACACTTCTCCTCAATGAGATCTATAAGTGTACCAAGTTTGAAGTTGCTAGCACATATGGTTTAGAAGATATAGCCCGGACAAAAGCGTGACGGACAGACGGACAGACGGACGGACAGATGGAATCGAGCAAACCTATAGTCCCCCAACCGGTAACCGGTGGGGGACTAATAAAGGTTTTGTTTCGTCTACAAGAGAATTAAGTTCTATGAGCTGATTATTCTATATCAAATGAAAAAGCTGTAGGAATTCTGATTTAGACAATCAGTAGAATTTTTAACAATTGTTAAATTTACAACAAAGCACTACCCCTACATGCTTGAAAAATGGCAAGAATGATCAGCACATGGACCATAATTAGAATAGCTAAAATCATAACTGTTGGGTCTCCTTGGGTCTCTGCCCCTGGTCCCAAAACAATCATGACTATATCTATTTCGATAAACGTATATGAGCTGATGACTCATGCCAAATTTGGAGCCTGTAAGGTACCTAGTTCATTATCATCAGAAGGTTTAAAATTTCAAAATTGACCCAAAATACTACCCTCTCCCCCAGTGCTCTTCACATGTTAGCCAAACATTCATAGTTATAGCTATGTAAAATAGGGTCTATGAGCTGATCATCCGTGTCAAATATAAAGGTTGTAGGGATTCTGGTTAAGAAGAAGAAGAAGGTTATGGATTCAATTGTTTGTAACTAAGTACTACACCTTCCCCCCGGTGGCTCCGCACCTGGTGACCCAACAGTTATGATTTTAGCTATTCTAATTATGGTCCATATGCTGATCATTCTTGTCATTTTTCAAGCATGTAGGGCACTTGGTTTATCATCAGAAGAAGGTTAAAGATTTAAGAATTGCTCTGAAAAGCTACCCTCTGGCCCCCTGGTGCTCCACACCTGGTGGCCAAACATTCATGATTTAAGCTATTTCATAAAGGGTCTATGAGCTGATCATTCATGTCAAATATAAAGGCTGTAGGGATTCTGGTTCATCAGAAGAAGACAGTTAAAGATTTCAAAATTTTCAACAAAGCACTACCCCTCCCCCAAGATGCTCTGCACCTGGTGGCCCAACAGTCATGATTTTAAGTATTTTGATTGAGGTTTATAAGCTGATCATCCATGCCAATTTTCAAGTCTGTAGGGCTCCTGGTTCCGAAGAAGAAGAAGGATAAAGATTACAAAATTTACCCAAAGTACTACCCCCTCCCCCCTGGTGCTCCTCACCTGGTAGCCCAACAGATATGATTTTAGCTTTTTTAATTCAGGTCTATGAACTGATCATCAATGCCAAATTTTAAGTCTGTAGGACTCCTGGTTGAGAAGGAGAAGAATTTTTAAGATTTTCTTAAAATTTCACCTCTGGTTGCCATAGCAACCAGGGTTTTTCATGGATTTCAATTCTTTTAGCTATTTTGGAAGGGTACCACGTAAGCAACATTTGAGTAAACTTTGGTGTTATTTGGCCTAGTAGTTTAGATGGAGATGTCGTTTAAAGAAATTGTTGACGGATGCCGGACGACGACTGCCGGCCGGACGTTGGACGAAAGGTGATCACAATAGCTCACATAAAAAGGGGCATAAATATTACAACAAATTTAAAGTACTGCCTAATAGTGTCTATGCTCGTAGTTGATAAAAGTTTAAGTTGAAAAGAAACATAGTTTGCAAAACAGTGGTCTTGATATCCCCCTTGATAGTATAGGTTTCTATTTAGATTGTGAATATATGTGACAAGTTTCAAGTAATGTTTTAAGTTTTTGCACAATATCAACAACAATGACAACATTGAAAACAACAAGAGCACCGCCTACGGGTGCCTACGCTCGGCTGTTGAGTGCTTGATGGTGGGAAAAAATCCAAGTCAAAAAAGGGGCATAATTTGCACAAAATGCATCTAGAGTTATCCCCCTTGATAGTATATGTTGCTCTTTTGATGGTGAACATGTGTGCCAAGTTTCAAATGAATGCCTTCAGTAGAACCAGAGACATAACAAAAGGTCAAAGTTTTCGCACAACGACGACAACGACGCCGACACGGAGGCTATAGCAATACCTTGGCTTTCTCCGAAAACAGCCAAGCTAAAAATGACAAAGACACCAAAGCTGCTAGAGTTTTCTCCTAAAACAGCCAAGCTAAAATAAATTTCAGGTTATTTCCCCAAGTTTACTCTTTTGATAGATGATATATTTTACAGAAATATTACTATAAGTCACAGTTTCAAGCAACAAGACTGCCGAATATTATTGCAATATTCTCAATAATCCTATGATGTTAAAACTCAAAAGAATCGTCTCATTGACATAGGATTCATTTTCAATAATTTTAAGGCCAACTTTACCTTTTTTTTAGTCCCCCACCGGTTACCGGTTGGGGGACTATAGGTTTGCTCGATTCCGTCTGTCCGTCCGTCCGTCTGTCCGTCACGCTTTTGTCCGGGCTATATCTTCTAAACCATATGTGCTAGCAACTTCAAACTTGGTATACTTATAGATCTCATCGAGGAGAAGTGTCATGTTCAAGAACCGTTACTCTGCCACGCCCACTTTTTGAGTTATTGCCCTTTGTTGTTTTTACCCTTACATTCTTGTCCAGGCTATATCTTACAAACCATATGTGCTAGCAACTTCAACAATGGTACACTTATAGATCTCATTGAGGATAGGTGTCATGTTCAAGAACCGTTACTCTGCCACGCCCACTTTTTGAGTTATTGCCTTTTGTTGTTTTTACCCTTACATTCTTGTCCGGAACATATCTCCTAAACTATGTGTGCTAGCAACTTCAAACTTTGTACACTTATAGATCTCATTGAGGAGAAGTGTCATGTTTTAGAACTGTTACTCTGCCACGCCCACTTTTTGAGTTATTGCCCTTTGTTGTTTTTACCCTTACATTCTTGTCCGGAACATTTCTCCTAAACTATGTGTGCTAGCAACTTCAAACTTGGTACACTTATAGATCTCATTGAGGAGAAGTGTCATGTTCAAGAACCGTTACTCTGCCATGCCCACTTTTTGAGTTATTGCCCTTTGTTGTTTTTACCCTTACATTCTTGTCCGGAACATTTCTCCTAAAGTATGTGTGCTAGCAACTTCAAACTTTGTACACTTATAGACCTCATTAAGTAGAAGTGTCATGTTCAAGATCCATAACTGTGCCACACCCACTTTTTGAGTTATTGCCCGTTGTTTTTTTTAGCCTTACATTCTTGTCTGGATCATATCTCTTAAACTATAAGTGCTAGCAACTTCAAGCTTGGTACACTTATAGATCTTATTGAGGACAAGTGTCACATTCAAGAACTGTTATTCTGCCACGCCCTTTTTTTGAGTTATTGCCCTTTGTTGTTTTTACCCTTACATTTTTGTTCGGATCATATCTCCTAAACCATAAATGCTAGCAACTTCAAACTTTGTACACTGATACATCTTATCGAGGACAAGTGTCATGTACAAGAACTGTTACTCTGCCATGTCCACTTTTTGAGTTATTGCCCTTTGTTGTTTTTAGTCTTACATTCTTGTCCGGATCATATCTCCTCAACTATAAGTGCTAGCAATTTTAAACTTTGTACATGTATAATGTACCTAATGTGCTAGCAACCTCAAATTTTGTATACAGTTATAGATCTAGTTAGTTGGAGATATATTATAAGAAAGGATTTTTTATTATCCGTTGGGGGACTCCTGTATTGCATCGCAATACGACATGCACTTGTTTTTAATATTTTGATTTAAAGAAGGGGTTTTTGAAAACGGTTGCTTAATGCAGATGGTCGCCTAATAGACGTAGTCGCTTGAGCAAAATTGACTGTAAACCTGTTTTGCGCGCATGTGCAAGCCCAAAGCGGGGTATAATTTGAAAGGGGTATGCAAAATCTTGTCAGCGGGAACATAAGAGCTAATTTCTAATTGTGGCCTGGCTGAAAAACAACAAAATCAGGACCCATTCGGGCTACAAATAAGTTGGCCCTCTGTCTTGTGTAAAAAAATTCTTGATCATGAGCTACATTCAGAATTCTCTTTATGGTTTGGATGCTAAAATTTTGTCATGAGTTGTTTATAATTTCATTTGCAGACCCTATCTATAACAAATTGAATACGAGAAAAGCCCTTACCTTAGGATCCAACATTGCTATAAGAAACACAATGCCAAAAGCTGTTAATGAAAGAACTGTATTGCACAGACTGAAAAAAAAAGAAGAAAGCAAGTCACAAGATATGCTACCACATAATTCCCAGTCAAATATCACCAAACATTGACAATATTGAGAAGTCAGTGCAACTCTTTTGTAAGTGTCTATAAATATATAGGGAACTAACAATACACTGAAACGAACTTCTAAACGGCCACTTGGTTTTTGCTGAAAAAGAAATATTTTCTTTGGTATCTTAAATAGGAAGTAGTTGAATTATATCACAAAAATCAATTGGGGAGAATCTTCAATAAACACCGACTTGAAAAAATTTGGGAAAAGCGGTGAATTTGACGAGAATTCAGGGGTACCCTTGATTTCAAAATTAACATTGGTGGGTGGGGTAATTTTAGCATTTTATCCTTGTGTGGGAAACAAAAGGACCTGAATGTTATTTTCTTCAGTGATTTAGTATCTGCGAATAATAGCCATCAAACTTTGTCATTTATAGGATAAATCGCCGAGGATTTCTTAGACTGTAAATTTGAAATTCTTCGAAAATATGCACTTTTTGTGACTTTCGTGATGGAGGGTTCTTGTCTTTGATCATTTGCTACAGACAACAAGGATAACAAGAGGACCATGATGGTCCTATATCGCTCACCTTCGTCTCTTTGACTTCTCCCTTAGCAAAATTAAATACTTGAAAGATCATTAAATGATCATTAAATTTTTCAAAGAAAAACATAACTCTATTTCTATGATCGCTGCATAAATTTCTATCCTTTTCTCAACAAGTTTCATGTGATCTGGCCAACATTCTGACCAAGTTTCATAAAGATTGGGCCATATTTGTGGCCTCTAGAGTGTAAACAAAAAAAATTGTCATTAAGGCCCCTTTTCCCATGATATGGCACGTATCCTTCCCATTTTCAATAGGGTTCATCCTTGTGACCTAGCCATTATTCTGATCATGTTTCTTGAAAATTGAATTGTATTTGTGGCTTCTAGAGCGTAAACAAGAAAATTGTCATTAAGGCCCCTTTTCCCATAATATGGCACATATCCGTCCCATTTTCAATACGGTTCATCTTTGTGACCTGCCCAACATTCTGACCAAGTTTCATGAAGATTGGGCCATATTTGTGGTCTCTAGAGTGTAAACAAAAAAAAATGTCATTAAGGCCCCTTTTCCCGTGATATGGCACGTATCCTTCCCATTTTCAATAGGGGTCATCTTTGTGACCTGGCCAACATTCTGACCAAGTTTCATGAAGATTGGGCCATATTTGTGGCCTCTAGAGTGTAAACAAAAAAATTGTCATTTAGGCCCCTTTTCCCGTGATATGGCACAGATCCTTCCCATATTCGATAGGGATCATCCTTGTGGCTTGGCCAACCTTCTGACCAAATTTCATAATGTTTGGGCCATATTTGTGGCCTCTAGAGTGTAAACAAGAAAATTGTCATTAAGGCCCCTTTTCCCATGATATGGCATGGATCCTTCCCATTTTCGATAGGGTTAATCCTTGTGACCTGGCCAACATTCTGACCAAGTTTCATGAAGATAGGGCCATATTTGTGGCCTCTAGAGTGTAAACAAAAAATTGACATTAAGGCCCCTTTTCCTGTGATATGGCAAGGATCCTTCCCATTTTCAATAGGGATCATCCTTGTGGCATGGCCAACCTTCTGACCAAGTTTCATAAAGATTGGGCTTTATTTGTGGCCTCTAGAGTGTAAACAAGAAAATTGTCATTATGGCCCCTTTTCCCGTGATATGGCATGAATCCTTCCCATTTTCAATAGGGTTAATCCTTGTGACCTGGCCAACATTCTGACCAAGTCTTATGAATATTGGTCCGTATTTGTATCCTCTAGAGTGTAAACACTAAGATTTTTGACGCCGGACGACGGACGACGCACAACGGACATTCAATGATCACAAAAGCTCACCTTGAGCACGATGTGCTCAGGTGAGCTAAAAATTTGAATCCATTTTTCTTTTAGAATATGCCAATTTGAGCAGCCTTTCATATGAAAATATGAGATACTTCATTAAATTACTATAGATATGTTAAAATGTGGCAAATGCAAAGTGACCATTAAAAAGTTTGTTTCAGTGTAGTGTTGTTCTAACCCCTTGAATTAAAAAACTGTTAGAAAACTGTAGTAATACCTACATACCTTAATTATAAAGAAGATATGAATAGGGTGATTTTTGCAATCTCAAACGTCCTTTTTTCTCCGAAGTTTTGTTGTCATGCAACTAAAAGCAAATCTCAATTCAATGCCTTCCTTGCTCTTAATCAGAGGTAGGACATATATTGAGATCAGATGCAAAGCTACTATCTCTGAAATCCTCCTGAGTCAAATAATTATGCCATGAATCCAATCAGATAAATGTTTTAAAATCCTGACAGTTTTCAAGGTCGAATGTCAACACCGAGATAAGCTTCGTCACAATTTTATAGATTACATCATCAGTCATGTAGATACTACGTCATTATTATGGTCGCTATTTGATTTTAAAAACATATGAGAATCAAGTGAAATATTTTTTATCAGAAATAGACACTGAAATTCAAAAGAAACAAGAGCACCGCCTACGGGTGCCTACGCTTGGCTGTTGAGTGCTGGATGGTGGGAAAAAATCTAAGTCGAAAAAGTGGCTTAATTTGTTCAAAATGCAACTAGAGTTATCCCCCTTGATAGTATAGGTTGCTCTTTTGATGGTGAACATGTGTGCTAAGTTTCAAGTAAATGCTTTCAGTAGAACCAGAGATATCACAAAATGTCAAAGTTTTTGCATGACGACGACAACAACGACGACATGGAGGCTATGGCAATACCACGGGTTTTCTCCGAAAACAGCCGAGCTAAAAAAATGTTAGAGAAAACTGTCCTAGTAGCTGCAAAAAGAAGATCCGGCAGACCATATGACCAAGTGACATGATAAAGCTGTCATTTGATCAAGTGACCTGATATCAACAAGTTTATCATACCCCCATTTATCAGGCAATATTTATAGCTAGTGACAGGATAAAAACATATAGGCAGTTACAATTGGTTTTCATTGAGCCATCAAACTGTGCTAAGTTATTTTGAAAATTTTCATTTAAGCCTGTGCGTGACATTTTCAAAAATTTCACACATGCACAAAGCAAAGCTTCTGGTCAGCCTATGCAGCCACACAGTCTGGCCAGAGTCTATACTATGCACTATATAGATAGGTAAGGTCTTAATGACTCCTAAGGTGATCAGCATTAAATTTTATTGCATTGTGTCATTGTCTACACTGCTCAAAGTTTGTACCTCAGGCATGTGTGAAATTGTTCAAATTTCACGCACAGGCTCATCTTAGAAAATATGCTCCAGACAAGAATAGGATACTTACATGCTCACATGCACACACTCCCACACAAACATGAGTAACTCTGTATGCCCACTACCATTTCATGGTGCTTAATACCATTGATTGAATGATTGATTGAATGGAGCTTTACGCCACTTTCAATATTTTTTCAGTTATATCTCACCAGTACAACCATCACATCCTTTGCTAGCCTTCAGCTGCCATCTCACATGGGTCTATGATTATCGACCCATTTGGTGAGAGAAAAATAGTTGGAAAGAATGCGTGCCGCCATCAAGCTTAATACCAAGGGTGATATAAAATACATACCATGCAGTAGAACAACAACTACATTTTTTATGGGCTTTTATTTTCTCTCTATACACTGACATAGTATCCTTGGTCCATACAGATTTGACCCAACCATTTACTGAAAAACATAAGTTAAGCCTTATCACTATGAATACAAAACTATTCAGAATAGCTTTTCGCACCACAATCAGAACAAGAGGACCATGATGGTCCTATATCGCTCACCTTTGTATTTTTGTCTCATTTAATAAATCAAATTTTCCAGCAAAGTCATAATTGTACTTTTATGATTTGAGGCATCAATTACTGTATACCTTTTCCCATGATACAACACGGATCCTTCCCAATTTCAATAGGGTTCATCCTTGTGACCTGACAAATATTCTGACCAAGCTTCATAGAGATTGAACCATATTTGTGGCCACTAGAGCGTTAACAAGAAAATTATCATTTAGGACCCTTTTCCGGTGATATGGCACGGATCCTTCCCAATTTCAATAAGGTTCATCCTTGTGACCTGCCAAACATTCTGACCAAGTTTCATGAAGATTAGACTATATTTGTGGCCTCTAGAGTGTAAACACTTAAATTGTTGACGACTTACGACGGACGAAAGAAGACGGTTATTCAATGTTCACAAAAGCTCACCTTGAGCACGATGTGCTCAGGTGAGCTAATAAAATCTTGAGATATTTTCTTGACAGATTATCCTGATAGGTAATCTTGAATCTAGAGAACAGTTTTACAAGAAGCAAAGTAAAACTTAGTGAAATATATTAGGAATGAAACTTTTGGTTTTAAGAAATCAAAGCAACCAAAATACATATACCTCAAATTTGTTTTATTTAATTTCCATTCTTTTTCAAAATCAATCCTTTTGTCATGGTAATTATATTTATAGAACAGAACAGAACTTTATTTCAACTTAAGCATACATAGCTCATCATTGATATAAATATACAAATTAACAAAACACTTTGAAATGGCAGTATATAACAAATACAAGGAAAAACATTTTTACAACAAGAGCTGTCGGAGGACAGCGAAGCTCGACTATTCCTAGTGCTGGATAGTAACAGCAAATCAATATCGACAATGGAAATTCGATAAAATGAAAGTCAAGAGAAAAGAATCTTTGTCTAGAGGCTGATATTATAGTCACAGAAGCATGTGCAGAGTTTCAAAGCAATAGCTTTAATAGAAACAGAGATTTTAAACACTTGCACATAAAAACTTAACCGAAGCATTACGCCGACGCCCGGGTGACCGGAATAGCCCCCCTATTCTTCAAATAGTCGAGCTAATAAAACTATTATATTATTATATCTGTGAGACTGTTACATATTTTCGTAAATCAAGTTTAAGATCTAATTAAACTTATATGTTTTTATGTTAATTGTATATGTTGCATCCTCAAAAATGACTTGTAAATCCAATACCATCATTTGTCCAAATGGCTATACTTTTGATTACTTATGAAATATTGTATATGTACAACCAGTATAGTTCATGTTAATGCAATAAACATTTCTTTTGCTAGTTTTTGGACAAGCTTTCGCTATGCACCAAATTTTGGACATCTTTTGTAAATAAACCCTAAAATACTTACATGTATGATGTAAAACAGCACCAATTGTTAGATATGATACAGTAATGCTAACAACAATGAACAATTCCACCAGGAAGGCTACGCTTCTAAAACTTAGATATTTATTGTATATAGACACTACCAATACTTACATGTATGATGTAAAACAGCACCAATTGTAAGATATGATACAGTAATGCTAACAACAATAAATAATTCAACTAGGAAGGCCACCAATCTAAAACTGGGATATTTCTCATTTATCATCTGGAATGAAATACATGAAGCAATTATATTTATGTAATTTATGAAAACAAGGTGACAAATTGTCACAAGATATGCATGTTACACTGCTGGGTGTCCAAGTATTAAAAACAACAAAGTACAATAACTAAAACAATATGACAGACAGAGTTACCGTTCTTGTGCACTGCACACCATAAACAATTTGATTTGATTTGAAATGGGGTTTTACGTCGCATTCAACAATCTCTCAGTTATATCGCGACGACTGGAGCACCTAACGATGGATTCCTGGTATTTCTCACACCAGTACTACCACCACATCACTTTCCTAGCCTCCAGTTGCTATTCCACATAGGTTTACGATTATCTACCCATTGGTGGAAGACAAATGTCGGAAAGGATGAGTGCCGCGGCCGGGGATCGAACCCGTGCGAATATAGACCCCTGGATTAGAAGTCCGGCGCGCTACCAACTACCAGCTATTGCCGCGGCTCACACCATAAACAAAGGAGAAACATAAATACGAAGTTTCTAGTCAATAGGACATAAGGTGACAGAGTTATGATCCACACAAAGACATGGCCACTGCCCTGCCTGCAGCATTGGGAACATCACTCGGCCATTTCTGTAAACTACAACATACCTTGGATGTATGTAAGGCGGATGGGTATGTAACAAAATCGTGCATTTTGTTAGGCGGAAACAGTGTAAGAAAAATTAGCACTGTAGATTTATATCTTTTACAGTAAATAACGGCTGAAAATCTTAATCTTTGAGAATGACGAATCATTCTCAAAAATTAAGATTTTTTCAGCCGTTATCTAAGAATCTAACGATATTTTTATTCGTATTTTATTTGTTGGTTTCATGTCAGTGACTTAAACGAGTAGCGTTGGTGACGTCGAATGTTTTCACTCACAGTTTCTAGGGCTAACGCCATTTTAACTGACGTCATCCAGTTTTTCCAAGGTTTTCCCGTATTTTTTACAAATAGTCCGTCTATATACATCCGATTTTGATTGTAAGATTGGCCGAGTGGTGTACAGAATGTGCCTACAGATGCCACAGGCCATCACATAATACATACCATTTAAGGTTATTCACTTATACATGTATTTGGCTCTCTGCTTTGTTCTCACATTACTTTATTTCTGTTTTGTTTCTTTGCATGTGGTTTTACGCTGTTTTCTTTCGGTAATATCAAGGCAGATGGATACATTATATTCCCACATCAGAACTACCATTGCATCCTTTTCTAGCCTCCAGCTGCTATCCTACATAGGTCTACAATTATCAATCCAATGGTGGAAGACATTTAATTGGAAAGTATGAATGCCACTGTCGGGAATAAAACCAAGGACTTTTTGGATGATGGTCTGATGCGCTACCAACTGCACTATGACGGTGGCAACTTTTATTATATCTTAACCCTTATCCTCCTTCTAACTTTGAACTACAGCAAAGATTAAGATCAACCTGCATAGATGTGCAGTCTTATCCTAGCCTACACTGCCTGCTTTCTTCTTCACGATTGTGGAAATAACTTTGAGCCAGACTGGTTGGAAAGTTCCAAAATTTGGCAATTTGTTACAGATTCAGCAGGATAAGGGTTTATATCTGAAGAAGTCTGTCATTTCAGAGGGCAGATCATATCAAATATGGGTCGTCTTGTTTTCACCTTTCAATAATTGAATTCTAGTTTTATTCACTAAGATTCTTGCATTCTGATTGGCTAAAAAATTGGTTTTATTTTTCATTCATACAGGTTTAGGTTTTTAGTTTCATACCTCCATGAAATCAACAAATACTATCTTCATCACTTAACTGAGAGTTGCCTGGTAAAAGAAATAAATCTGTACAGTACAGTAGCCTTGTCCTGGATGCACAATACGAATCTAGGAATTTCACTCTCATGCTATTCAAATGAGGTGATATTATTGGTTATGGTGTCATTTATTAATTCAATATAAAAGTTCTGACTCACTGTGACTAAAGGTATAGTTGAAATTTCACCATTCTCAGCAGCACTGAAAATACATGCAGATAGAAATCATGTATAAAAACAAAGATGATAAAGTTCTAGTTTGCAAGGTCGCACAGAGATTTTACTCTTCAGTTAAACTTATTACATTATGGAATATAATTAATTTTTTCAGTGTAAGATCTATATTTCTTTCACTGAGAGAAAATATACTTTTTGCTACTCTTTAAATAGAGATTTATCAAAGTTACACAGAAAACAAACAATTTTTCTATTCTTTTTTTACAAAGGTGTTTGAGTGCCTGATTCGCTTCATAGGCCCATCTCCTTTGACTATGATTAAAAGAGACTTAAAAGTATTTTTTCTTGAATAATAGAAGGACTTTTCAAGCACAATAAAGCCCAATAGTCATTAAATACTTACAGGATGTTGAATGAGTGGTCATTGAATACCAATTTTATTAAACCAGTCATCTATAAACAGATAAAAGCGATTCAGCTGTGAGTTTTAGATGAGGAGTTTAATAAATTCGGTATTTTATGAGCACAAATTTGATATTTATTTCATATGACTTGATTTTTTTTAGATAGATCGAGGAAATTCCAGAAATTTACAGTTTCAAGTTTATCCTCAAATCATATAACGCTGCTTATAAATGAAGCCAGTAATTTGGGATATTGTAAGTGACATTATATACACCTACCCTTGTAATGAGACATCGTGTTCACACACTGTTCTGTTTCCTTTGTCACATGGATATGCTTGAAGCTGAGGTACAATGTCTAACACAGCCCAACACCTGAAATATACAATGTCATTTTGTCATAACTATAGTCTGTTTTACTTCTATATGGACCAACCTTTGCATCAATTACATAAAATTGTGTTTCAATGAAGCATTTTATTTTTTAAAATCTTAATTTCAGCTTAACCATTCCAAAAAATATTTTTTGAAAATAAAATGATTTAAAAAAAGAAAAATGATTTTGTCTATCTGGTTAATGATAATATTTTCACATTTTCCGCTCTTAAACATGAGGGGTGATGAAGTCTGTTTAGTTGTAAGAAATTGTAAACATACTGTAAAAAACATTTGACAGATGAAATGTCCATTATTCCTTATTTGAACATGCTAATTAGCATATCAATGGTCATGTCATCTTAATCAAAAATATCACATGATTTTCACCATTATTACTTGCCTTC
The DNA here is from genome assembly GCA_948146395.1 of Fragum whitleyi. Taxonomy (NCBI): domain Eukaryota; kingdom Metazoa; phylum Mollusca; class Bivalvia; order Cardiida; family Cardiidae; genus Fragum; species Fragum whitleyi. The sequence goes on along the minus strand of OX411557.1, from coordinate 37,556,105 downwards.
TTATCAAGTTTTCCTCATGAATTCCCTACGACTTTGTTAGATAAAGCTTTTTGATTGGTTTTACCCTGTGAATATGGGGTTCATCTCAGAATAGATAAAAACAATTATCAAATTATCTAATAGAAGACATGGGTAGTTGCACCAGCCTTCTGACTGAAATATGTTTGATAGTGGTATCTATCCCATGCAAATTTTAAGCATATTGATTACAGTATAGATTGTCAAATCAAGACCAATTTATATAATTCAAGATCTGTTAATCAAGTTCATTTTATCTGACTACATTATTCCAGATAAAAGTTTGTTTTGGTTGAATGGGGTTTTACACTGCTTTTACCATTATTTGGTTTTACACTGCTTTTAACATTATTTCAGTCATATCGCGGCAGCTGGAGCCCCTAACAATGGATTCCTGATATTTTTCTAACCAGTACAACCACCACATTCTTTCCTCGCCTCCAGCTGCTATCCCACATTCGTCCACAATTATCAACCAATTGGTAGTAGACAAATAGTCAGAAAGGATAAGTGCCGCTGTAGGGGATCGAACCTGTGACATCTATCCAGATAACGGAAAAAAATTATGCATTATTCATGAACCATGTCTTATGTTGTAGGTATTCAATGCAGTTATTCAACCTTTCCCTTTTTTGAAAATTTTAGACTGGTCCTAATTCAAAAAGTTTGCCAATGGAAATAAAAATTGGGCGCAATTTAAAATGAAACCATCCTATGTGGTAGATACATTGTAGGTACATGTATATTTGATTTTATTTGTTGAATAATTTCTATCTTCTGTATTTCTGCTAGTAAACACTCCCAGGAGCTATACATAACATGGTCAGAGAGCCTATCTTTAGTATGTTATTTCTGATTTAAAAAAATCATGAAAATTGATGTCTTTAGGGCCTATTTCCTTTAATTTGAGGCAAATTTCCTCTAAACAAGAAATTCATCTCAAATAAGAAAAGAAGTCTCAAAAAGTTCCTAAAATTTAGGCATTTGAAGTGGATTTTCTTAGTAAAGAATGTAGGGGTGTTACTATTAGGGAGGGCACTATTATTAAAGGAAATACAGTAACTTTCTTCCATGTAGGTAGAAATTGCTCAAATTTCTTCCTTTTCCACAATATTTTTCTATTACCTGTAAGTTGAAAAATCAGGGAACTGTATGGATTTGAATTAAACTAATTGAACACAATTCCTATATAAAGACACCAAAAGGTCAATTCATTTGGGAAAAGGAGAAATAGCTCATTACAATTTACTGTTTGTTTTTTTCCTTTTCCCACAATGCTTACTCATTGATATGTGGCCTGTCTAACAAAATTTGACCATCTAGGAAGTGTGTGAAGTATCAACCTGGTAAAACTGCTTGATCTCCAAAGACTGACCAGTGTGAAATCTTTTCTTACATAAAAAAAATTCAGAATTTTGAACGTTTCTCCTATTTCCCTGTTTAATTATTTCCCAAATTCGCGTCCTGGTTGACCCATGCTAGATTAAATACTTGTTTAAAACAATCATTTTACGGAGCTCCAAGATGGTCCCTTTCACATGATGGTTACATGTAAGACGATAATTAGAAAAGGATTGGTCTAATAATCATAGTGTTCAAAACATTGTATCATTATAAATGATAGCCAAGGTTCTTATTCTTATGTTCTTATATTTTCAAATTTTGATTATAAACAAGGATTAGTTTTCGGGTTAAGTTTTTTCAAAGTTTGACCTTGACAGATGACCTTGACCTTGTCACATGACCTTGACTTTGGTACCAGCGGATGTGGATCATCGAGATCTATCATCATGCCAAATATTAGCTTTGTATCTTGAATAGGCTTGAAGATATTGGCAAGGTTAAGTTTTCGGACAGACGGACAGACGGACAGACAGACAGACAGACAGACATGAGTAAAACAATATGCCCCTGATCTCTCGATACAGGGGCATAAAAATAAGATTGTCTCAAATAAGTACATTTGTCTCTTATAAAACCTTATTTAAATTTTGTTACAAACAAATTCATATTTTTTTAGATATAGCAACTGTTCTGGCTTAGGTCTCCCAACAACCATGGAGTATAAAGCAAGAAATTTAGACTAAGATCAGACTGCACATATGATCTTAGTCTATATTACTGGCCAAACCGTCTTACATGTTTTGAACATCAGGAGAAATGTTAAACCCAAGCTTATCCTTTTGATGGGCTTCTGATATGGACTTCATTCAATACACAACAATAGTTGTTTGACCCATGTTTGAGTAACTACTCAAGTTAATTGAGTGAGTAAGCCAAACAGTTAATCCAATAATCATTGTCCTAATCTCATCAAATCACACAATTTGTCAAACGCTCAAACCAGGAAAAAAGAAAAATTCTGTGGTTTCTAAATTTACCATATTTCTCCAAAGAAGCTAAACATAACATGGTAATGGAGATTTTATTTAGTATGCATTTTCTGATTTAAAAAAATCATTAAAATTGATGTCTTTTTATGCCTTTTTCCCCCTTTAATTTAGGTGAATTTCCTCTAAACAATCATATAAATGATTGTTCAGAAGAAATTTATCTCAAATTAAAGAAGTGTAAATTTTTTTCTAAAATTCAGGCATTTGAAGTTGGTTTTCTTAGTAAAAAATATAGGGGTGCTACTATTAGGGAGGGCGATATTATTAGAGGAAATATGGTACCCTTCTTTTTTTACCATTCTCATTTCTTCTTTTTCCATGTTTTTTAACTACATATAATTTTTGGTATGTTAAAATCTTTCTAGCTTTAAGTCCTGCCCCTCATTTTTGCTTTTTTAATGAATTTATCCAAAAAAAAAAATAATAATAAAATATATGCCACAAATTTCTAATCTTCAAATAAAAAGCTTTCAAAAGCACCCAGAATTTAATAATTGTGAAACTATGATTCTTTTTAGTTAATGAAATTTTGCCTGAACTCTCATTTTCATGATAATTTTGATAGAAAATTATCACCATATTCCATACCGTTCCTTGATATAGTAACCAGTATTTCAATTCATTTTGAAAACAGGACAACATTGCAACAATTCAGGTGACCATTATTATTCCAGATTTGAAATACAGTATAGGTTAAGGTTAGCTTGCACACAAATATCCAGACTTTAGCTTTTAGAGCTTTTGTAGTGATTATTATACACATTTGTTATTTGATCATTAGAATCTATGAATAACACCTCTTTGTTCTGACTTATCCTCTAAAATTCAAGAAGATCGCTTTTCAAAACAAAGAATATGGAGCCCTTGGGATAGAAAATAAAGAAAAAATCAATGCATTGCTGGCCCAGCTCTTGACCTCTGTTGAAACTCACAACTCTGATATTTACCCCTTGTTACGCTGTTTGAAAAACTTAGCTGAAAATTGCAGTAAAATCAAAGTACTGACAACACTGGAAACCCAAGAGTACAGGGCAATCTTCCCTCCAATGTTTTGATATTGTATACTATACAAACTATACTCTGCCTTAAAAGGGGGCAAACAGGTGGTGTAGACCAAGATCAGACTGCACATATGTTCAGGCTGATCTTTGTCTATACAACCTTTAAAAATTAAACAGAAATATTCCAGGTTCAGCATGACAAGGGTCAAAAGGGATCTATCTGCAAAAAATATGGTTAAGGACATGAAAGAAACAGCAAAATATAAGAGAGCAACCTAAACACTGTAACTACATCTTATTACAATGTTTAATGGTAGATATTTCAAACAAAATGCCAGAAAAATATTCAACAGTCATCTCATAAATGAGTGTTTTTATTTGTCTATCGTTTTTTGGATTGACAGTTGTAATTTGTTTTTCAAACCCTCATTTTTTCAAGATATATATTTGATCAATTCTCCAGGAAAACCTGCCCAAATGACAAAAGATAGGATCAGATAGGATAAGATATATTTTAAGTCATCAAAACAAGGTAACAAAACAAATGAGCTACAGAAGCTTTTGAACCGAATTGCTTCAAGCAAATTTCTACCATTTTCTCAATGTTTTCTTCAATACTTTACGATCTATTTTTCAATTTCAATGCACATTGAATTAACATTTGCAAATTCTTTGAAATTGGATTAGTCTAAAATGACTTGTTTCGTATAATTTGGGTTACACAACTGAAATTACAAATTGATGTAAATTGGGCAGGTTTTCTTTTTGCACAGATCATATTTCACTGGTATCACAAAATCAAGTGAATGTACAGAAAAGGGTTCAATAAAATGATCTTGCATTTTGAGAGAAAGTGTGCAGAAAATAAAGACTAATTAGGGGATTAGGGATCAGGCATACATTGTATCTGTCCAATCAAATGTGTAGGGGATATCCCAATCAACCAATGAAATCACTGAACCACTGCCATATAAAACAGTTAACTGAGAAAATTCATGTGTTGGTCATCCTATTTGGTCATTGCTCACTTAGCAATCAGATAAATCAGGAGTCATAAAATATACAGTGATATTCTATTGTGAGATAAGTTACATCAATTGGACAAGATTTATCATAGTGCTTTTCTAAAGACATTGGAAATATGTCTCAACGTTCATTGGTTGTCATCGATGATGAAGATTCTGGACCATTAACAATAAAACTTGGTGAATCGGGTCGGATTTCTTTGTCAGACATTACAGCAGCTACAATCGGAAATTTAGAAACCTGGGACAATGCCAATAGTGTCCTCGATCCAAATCCAGACTTGACAGAAATTCATTCTGAAACATCAGTTTTACGACCATGGGAAGATAACTTCCAGAGTGATAAAGTCAGTTCAACAGTGATCTCCCTTGAGAAAGAACCAAATATGTCTCACGACAAGAATAACTCTGTTCGATCTTTTGAAAGTGATAACCACTTTGTGGCATCTAACTCAAATACTTCAAGTGACCATTTAAAAAGACAACTGGAGGACTTTTATAACATTGCAGACGAGCCTAAATGGAAGAGACCAAGGCAAAACGTGAGTACTAACATTAATACCACATACAACTCACAAACTTCTAGTTTACCAAACAAAGCATGGCAACAGAACTCTGGTGTGTTTCTTCAAATCATAAATCGAAGCATTCCTAACTCTGCACAGTCTGCTTTAATGAAAGAGAACAAGGCATCAGAAAACTATGCATATCCATCTTTATCAGGTTTATGTGATTTCAAAGTATCTGGAGAAATTAGTGCTACACCTACTTCAAAGAGCAGTCAGGAGTCAAAGATGAATTTCAAAACCTTTCAAAGCACAGACTTTTCATACGAAAAAGAATCATCTTTGGGATCCATATCAAACTTTTACAGGGACCATTTTAAGGTCAAGGATACTCCGAATTCTTATCAAATGCCCCCAAGTATTGACTTCTTAAAAAGTGAACCTGTCACTCCTATTTCAAAACAAGTACCGGTAAACAATTTTCCAACTAGAAATTTGTACAACAGCCCAATGGACTTTGTAAAATATGAACCAATTACTCCAATTTCTAAGCAGCCAATGACACAACCTAGCAGCCATACGTTTGACAGCCCTGGTGTGGAAACTCGTTTTAACGAATCTTTGTCAAATCTGATTGGATCTCCACCGCCAGACAGCCCCTTATCGAAAAACCCTTTTTTTAGTGACCTTCAGGCCCTTCTGTCTACAGAATGCAAATCTGATCTCGTACCAAAATCATTATTCTCAATGCATGAAACAACACCAAAAATAGTGGAACAAGAAAACATTTTTGTCAGAGAAAGAAAACTTCATGACAGATTTAATGATCTTCAAGCCAGTCATCCAGATGAAGTCAGAAACCTCTCGAGTTTCTTCCGTTATCAAACAGCTATGATTGAGACGGAACGTTTTCGCACACTTCATGAAAGTCAGTATCCGAAAGATTACAAGGCATCGGTGAATCAATATTACGACAACAAAATACATCGAGTGATAGATCGTGTTGAACAGAGTGTGATATTACTGGAAAATGCAAATAAGGAAAATGCCCTAAAGAGAATGTCTAACAAGCCCCGCCCACAATTGAAGAAAGAGGCGGTGCAACTGATGGAGAACTGGTACATTTCAAATAAGGAACACCCCTATCCAACGAATACTACTATTGAACTTCTTGCCCAGAGCGGTAATATTTCTGTCGATCAAGTGAAAAAGTGGTTTGCGAATAAACGGAACAGAAGTCAAAATACAAGGACATTGACAGAGATCGCTATGAAGAAAAGAAAACTTGGTCAGCTAGCAAGTCAAAGTTGATTCTAATCAATGATGGGATTCACCAATGTATGATCAAAATGTCGTAAATACAGCTTCATTCAAGCTGTATTTACGACATTTTGATCACTCAACAACTAATAGCGGTAAATTCTTTCCAACATAATCAAGACCTTTGTAAGCCCAAAAGCATTACATTTATCAATAAGAAAAACAATTTCATAAAAGAAGAAAATGCTTGGAAAAAGCAACTTCTCCTTTTCCAACAAAACCATCTACCCTACATATAATTTGTTATAAATTTCTAAAACTTTGTGTTCAACAGTTTGAAATTAGGACGAGTGTAAAATTTTGATGTTGGGTAATAGGTGAATTATTGCAACTGTTTGTGATCAAACAATCTTAACTACAGCTTTCCTAAGCAGTAGTTGAGATATTCTATTCATCAAGCAAAGGCATACTCCATTCAACTCTTAAGACCTCAATAAATACCTTAAAGAAGTAAAAGAAATTCCCATGTAATTTTGATTGCGATTCATAGCATGCAAAATGTTATGACGCCATTCAAAATTTTACAAAATTATTCCAGAATTGAATACATGGAGCTTAATCTGACATTTTTCCTAAAGCATGTACTAATTGGAGACCAGTCCTGCGTTTAGGAAAACAAAACCATGTAAACTGTTTGCATATTATACCCTGCTTTGCATGCAATGCATGTGCAAAGCTGGGTATAATTAGCAAACAGTTTGCATGATTTTGTTTTTCTGAACACAGGGGGGAATGAAAACTCTAGTATCAAATCATTGCCAAGTAGTCAATTTACAAAAAAAAAATATCAGGTATTAACAATAATAACAACTCTTATTTTAATTAATTGCCAATATTGCCAATACATGGTCAATTATATTGTCAATCTATTGGATTGTCAATATTATTGACCATGTATTGGCAATATTGAATACTGATTCAATATTTTGTCAATAACAGTTTGTGCATGGGAATCATATAACAATTTCAGTATGATTTTGCACTATTGTGCCTAGAAATTTTGCTCTTTGTATTAACTCTTTTTGTAAATACCATTTACATATATTCACTAATCCCAAACAGTGCTATGTTTATAACTAATAAATCTTTATTTTCTTAGGTCTTGTTCTTTATTAACCTCTAATTCCTTCTTAGTGGCTGTCAATAAATCTTGAATCTTTCATTGGCCCACACATTAGATTTGAGTATTGGTAAATTTTCCAGAAAGCAGAATTGATGAGGATTTATCTAAGTTGAAAGAACTTGTATCCCAATTGATGTAAAATAAGTTGCTTTAATCCAACCATTCAATGTAAGTGTAGCATCAAATTTGACTCTACAAAGATAATACACATGTAGTTTGTTTGGAAAAGGTGCACAGGCACCTTAAACCTCAACCCTTGTCATGCAAAATAAAAACCTCAGCAAAATTGAATTAAAATGAAAGTGCTTAAAGCACTATCTGCACTTATTGTGACTGAGTCAGTATTTATCTTGAAAAAAAATTTAAGCTTAATCAGGTGACATACACTAAGATCAGCCTGCACAAAAATGCAGGCTAATCTATGTCTAAACCTCCTGCCAAAGTAGAAATATTCTATGCTCAGCAATATAAGAGCACTGGTATGTTCAATTTTTATTTCTCAATGATTAAATTTTTGTTTTGTCAACAAAAATTCAAGCCTTCTGATTGGCAATTTTTTTTTATATCTCTATCAACAAAATTTTTACGCCCCCACATGAACAAGATAATAGGAATATCACAGTACCATTTGATTTTCATGAAGCTTCCAAAGAATTTTCCTGATAATTAGACCATGCAAATATCGTATCGGATCAACATTGCATGATCATGCTGCATCACCGAAAAAGAGGCCTTCAGTTAAAACTGCAGTTGCAGCATATTTTGTGACAATGGCAATCTTGTTTATAATACCCCTGCCTTGAAAAGATAGGCACATATCATTTAACCATGTCCATTTTCCCATCTGTCTGGAAGGCTTGTTGACCAGGTCGAATTAGTTGGGAATGTGATGGTTTTTAGCTAGACTTCTATGGAATAAAATGTCAAGGTACATGTATTGTTATCACCCTAGCATTGTTGGCGTGACAAACTTTAACCCTTTCGGAATATTGCTCTGACTTTTCCGTAAACTGGAGAATACCTAGGATGAAAGTGTAGTAATTTTCTGTCATTTTTTACGTCATTCCACTTCTGGTACTACTTCCTTTTATAGGCTTAAAGAAAAACACATTTTGTTAATTCTTTGCCAATCAACTGTGGTGATCTTTTTGGCATATTACAATTCGAATAAAAGGAAGTTAAACACAGTGTTTTGTTATCAAAATATAATATGCCCACTTTTATTCTTTTGTTGATTTTGTTTTTTGAACCTTCATCTTTGCAGGATGGTTGATAATTGTCACATCATGCAAACCTATGTTTGGAATGACACATTTTAATGGCTGTGCCCTTATTATTCCCAAGGTCTATTCCGTAGAATTGCCGAGAGTTCCCGATTGAGTTGAACCTTGATCATACCTTTGTTTTAACTGAAGTTATTGACTTGAACTAAATGTTAAAATATTTATTCAACAACGACAACACCAATGCTATAGCAAAACCAAGGGTTTTCTCTGAAAACAGCCGAGCTAAAAATGACCAAAATTTACTACACTTACATCCAAGGTACTTTCAAGTGTACATATAAGTCCGAGCGATGTTCCGAGTAATTCCTGGGGGCGTTATTACTCAAGGAACATTTTGTGAGAATTCTGTCCATTTTTATGCCCCCTTATCGAAAGATATGAGGCATATTGTTTTACCGTTGTCTGTCTGTTTGTCTGTTTGTCTTTCTGCAAAACTTATCCAAAAGCTTGACAGACACAACGCCATGACAATAGCCCCAGTGGCCTTCAGCTAGTGGAGCTAAAAACTTAACCTTGCCAATATCTTCAAGCCTATTCAAGATGCAATGCTCATATTTTGCATGATGATAGATCTCTATGAAACACATCTGCTGATACCAAAATAAAAGTCATATGACAAGGTCAAGGTCATCTGTCAAGGTCAAATAACTCAAAACTTAACCAAAAAACTTAACATTGCCAATATCTTCAAGCATATTCAAGAAACAAAGCTCATATTTGCATTATGATAGATCTCAATGATGCGCATCTGCGGATACTTAAGTCAAGATCATGTGACAAGGTTATTTCAACACTTTTCTGTAGTCCAATGGTTTTACACCCCTGTGTTTTTATACTTGAGAAAATATTGCGGAAAAAGGAGAATATTTCTCTCTTTTCCACAATTATTTTACCAGACTGAATGGATTGACTTCTTGCATGTTATCTTTAACCTCTTCAGTTTTGGACCAGTCTAAATTCGTCAATCTCAAAAATTAAGATTTTTCAGCCTTTATTTACTGTAAAATATATAAATCTACAGTGCAAGTTTTTCTTACACTGTTTCCCCTATCAAAATGCACGATTTTGTTACATACCCATCCCCCTTACATACATCCAAGGTCTGTTTCAGTTTACGGAAATAGTGGAGTGATGTTCCGAATGAGTCTGCCTTTAGGATATCTAAATGCTTGCAAACTATTGTGAATTATTCCCAGCTTTGCATGTACAAATATGTGCAAAGCAGGGCAGTATCTAAAATAATTTGCAAGCGTTTTGTAATCCTGTACGCTGGGCTGGATAGCCATGAAGGATTATCTTACTCCAAGCATATTCTTGGAACAGCATTTTCATTGTAGTAAGAATCTATAATGCTCTAGCAATTATAAACTTTACCATCATCATGCTGCAATATTCTTACTAATGGCAGGAGGTATGGAAATAGATCAGCCTGCACATATATTAAGTCTGATCTGATTCTATACTATCTGATCTTTCAATTCAAAAACGAAAAATCTGAAAATTCAATTTACAAAGGAACTGCTGGCCCAAAATAATAGCATTGAGTGCTTTAAGTATGTTGATTTAATGCAACTTGCCAAATTTTTATTCAATTGGACAAGGGTTAGGGGATTATTGTTTTACCAATGATTGACTGTCTATTACTCGAAGCAATGAAAGGGATCTTAATGTAGGAACAATGCAGAATTAACTGACAATCCTAAAATACGATTAGGGTTATTGATCAAGATAGCATGCTGATACATGTTTCTGGCATAGTAATTGCAATAAGTCGACTATTCTAAACACATTTTCACGAACAATTTTAGTAAAGGCTAATTCATGGAACATTCATCCGAAGATTCAATGAAATCAGTCTAAATGATTGGGAGGAGAAATTTTTAAGTTTCATTGAAATTGGTCAAATTATTGATTTTAACGTGAAAATAAGCCCTGCCTTGCCGTGCCCATAAATCTGGGATCAATCAGAATTTTTTCTAACAATCTAGGTAAAGGGTCACCCATGAAACATCAAGAAACATCAATGCCAAGTTTCATTAAAATCATCCCAATGGTTTGGAGGAGAAGATTTTAAAATTACAAGAGATGTTTGTAAAACATTTATACGCCCCCAAAAAGCAGGTCATAGCCTATTCTTTTGTCAATCAACAAAGGGAAATAACTCACAAAATATGGTGAAAATAAGCCCTGCACTGCCCATATTTAGGGGTCAATCATAATTTCTTGAACAACTTTGAATGAGGGTCACCCTAGGAACATTTCTACCAAGTGTGTTTAAAATTGATCCATTGGTTTGAGAGGAGATTTTTAAAAGAAAGTTTACATATGCATGCACAGATGCATAACAGACACAAAGTCATGTAAATATCTCGATGGCCTTTGGCCAGTGGAGCTAATAACTGTTGAGTTTCAAGTCAATCAAAGCTAGGCAAAGAAATCGAGACCTACCTGTAGGATGCCATGGGTGATCACATATTCCACCCCGTCTTTTGACGGGCCTCAGTAAGTTTTTGGCAGGCTGTATAAACTTTAAAATAACAGTTTGTTTTATGTCTCATCTGTTTAATGAGTTACTTTATGTCTACTTACCAGCCTATATTTAACACTGTACAGGTAGCCAGCCCCAAAACTATAGATAGACGGAAATTATTGATCTGAAATGTAGAATGAAATGTCAAAACAAGAGCACCACACACCATTGCCTACACTTGGCTGTTTGGTGCTGGATAAAAGACATATGAAATAAGAAGAATTACATAGGACTTTATTTGCAATAGATACACAGATAGCTCTGCCCATTTATGATGTCATATGTCATCTTTAGCAGGAAGGTTGATGATTTTAACGTCATATAACCCACACACTAAATGAAATGATGAATTTACTGCTAAGATCAGCCATGAGTGCTTCTGTGTGGGATCGAACCCTGGACCTCTAGATTGACTGTCTGAAGCACTACAAACTGCACTTTGACGGCGGCCCAATATAAAAGAATGGAATGAAGAGGCAAAATGGTCCATACCTGGCTCTTTATAGGGTTTATTTTACTGTACAAAAATGGCATAACATTCACAACACCTCCTGAAAAACAATCAAGACAGAGGATAAGTTCTCCTTATGTGGGTCATTTCACATGTTATTCAGTCGATCTTGCACAAGCAACCATGTCTATTAAGCAACCATTTTTATAAAGCAACAATTTTAAAAATTCCCTTCTTTAAAAATCAAAATATCCTAAGAAATAGGTATGGTTGGTCTAAAATATATTGAAAATTAAGCTTATGTTGTTAAAACTCAGCAGAATCATCTCAATGAGACGATTCTATCGAGTTATAACAACATAGAATCTTGGGAAATACACAATAATTTGCATATTCAATCAAAAGGTATGTTTCCTATTTGTAAACATAACATGTATAAAGCGGCCATTCTCTTAAACGACCACTTTTTGGAGGTCCCTGTAGTGGTTGCTTAAAACAAGTTTGACAGTATATGGCATTGTCTGTCACTTGTGATAAATTATTGGTAAATAGCCTGAGCTTAAGCTTAAATTAATGGATTGGTAAAAACTATTGTGAGTGCCTATTTATTATTATATATTTTGCACCAGCACATTAAGACTATTGAAAAGAAAAGCAGATTAAATCTTTCAAAACAGTGAGTTTACCATTTTGATAATTTCACAAGTACAACAAATTAATTAATGTTTAACAAGAGCCATGTTGGACATGGCCATCTCCTGCTGTGAAAGCTTCATAGTAAACTGAAGCCTAATAGATAAAGGATTCTTTTGTACTTTAAGAGCCCCAACAAACTCTAAGTCTTTAAAATAACAAAAGGCAAAAAATGGAAAAATTATGCAAACAAGAGTTACAGTTTCAAGTTGATAGCTTTTATACTTCAGGAGATATGCTCCGGACAAAATCTAAGTATTGAACATAACAAAGGGCAGTAACTCCAAAATAATGCAAGCAAGAGTTGTTCTTCTTGTGCACTGCACTTCTCCTCCATGAGATCTATCCACCCATAAAGTTTCAAGTTAATACTATTAATAGCTTTTATACTTTAGGAGATATGCTCTGGACAAAATCTAGGTATTGAAAATAACAAAGGGCAGTAAATCCAAAATAATGCAAGCAAGAGTTGTTCTTCTTGTGCACTGCACTTCTCCTCCATGAGATCTATCCACCCATAAAGTTTCAAGTTTATAACAATGACACTTTAGGAGATATGCTCAGGACAAAATCTAAGTATTAAAAATAACAAAGGGCAATAACTCCGGAATTAGACAAGAAAGAGTTGTAGTTCTTGTCCACTGCACTTCTCCTCCATGAGATCTTTCCACCCATAAAGTTTCAAGTTTAAAGCTTTCATGCTTCAGGAGATATGCTCCGAACAAAATCTAAGTATAAAAATTAACAAAAGGCAATAACTCAAAATTATGCTATTAACCCATAAAGTTTCAAGTTGATAGCTTTTATACATTAAGAGATATGCTCCGGGCAAAATCTAAGTATTTAAACAAACAAAGGGCAATAACTCCATAATTGTGCAAGCAAGAGTTGTTATTCTTGTGCACTGCACTTCTCCTTCATGAAATGTGTCCACCCATATAGTTTCAAGTTGATAGCTTTTATACTTTAGGAGATATGCTCTCGACAAGTTTAGTTATGGAACCTCTGAATGACAGAATGACGGAATAATAGACGGAGACCATTACTATATCCCTTTGCCAAAAACGGCGGAGGATAATAATCTTTTTATAAATACACGTAACCCACTAGAAAGCATTTAAACAAGAGAACAGCCAATAGGCTGCATGTGCTGGATTATGCAAACACTCTTAGTCAAACAAGAGGGCCATAATGACCCTTAATCCCTCACCTGAATTAACAATCTAAAAAAAAATCAAGGTATTTCTAGGATTTGACCCAGTTTTTGACCCCACTTGACCCAATTTGGAACTTGTCTGAGATTTCATCAAGATAATCAATCTGACCAATTTTCAGGTTGATTGGGCTAAAAATATGGCCTCTAGAGTGTCCACAAGGTAAATGTTGACTAGGCACGACGCAGACGGATAACTCACGACGGACATCAATAACCCCAAAAGCTCACATGGAGTACTTCGTACTCAGGTGAGCTAAAAAGGGACAAAACACTTATAACAAGAGTCATGTCCGACATGGCCATCCCCCACCATCAAAGCTTGATAGTAATCAAAGGGAAATAACTCGAAAATCCTGCAAGCAAGAGTTGTAGTTCTTGCACACTGCACTTCCCCTACATGAGATCTATCCATCTATATATACTTAGCAAAAAAGAAACATTACATGACTTAATAAGAGCCTTAGTGTCACTATGAAACCATTTGGAATGAAAATGTTACTATAACATGAAACTTGAAAGTAATTTCCGTCAGTTTATGGAAGGTTCAGCACCGGGTGTCTATAAAATGAGAGTTTTATTGGTGGTCAAGGGACAAAGGAGTCGATTTCAAAAATTACAGAAATGAAAGAATGTGTATCTTTGATCAAGTTTTCCTGCTTAAAGTCGTTCCAATATCATGAGTGACCGACGTCTGAACTAAACACCCATAATTGTCTTGCAGTTATCCATTCTCTGATGATACGAATGAGAAAATATGCGATGGTAACAATGCCTCTACATGACATCACAAGGGGCCTTTCTTACCTCGAGCGACACCTGTAATGCTTGCGAACCGATTCTTTTGTTTGTTAATATGGGTATAAACAATGCTTTCAATAGATTTTAATGTAAAATTCAATGGCTGGTGCACCTATCCATAGTTTCTTGTCTTGTCTCACTGCTAGGCTAGAACAATTCATCTGAGCCACCAATCGCCCTTCTATCTTAGGCGTATCACTGGCCAAAGCTGTGGGAGACAAATGACACTAATCGCAATGACATTTGTCAAACATTGAATGAAATATGGTCTAACCGTAGATCAAACCAACTACTCCATCATTGAAAAAACCACACAGGTTACCGACTGTCCTAACCTGGCTTGGCAGTCCTTAACCAAGATGTTAAAATGTGAAGTGCCTGTCCCGAGTAGCCAAACTTAAGAGTGGCGTTATAAACAGACATTCAAGCTCTATGTATACCTGTAGTCTGATTTCTGCTTTTTTTTATTGCTGTGGCATACTCGTTTCAATAAAAATGTGCAAACATTTTTGTTTTTTCGTGCCAATGCTACAGAACGAGTGTAACTGTGTAACAAAAATCGCTTAAAATGAACTTTGGGTAGCTCAACACTAGTATGTCACCAAAACCGGAAGTGACAGACGCACAAGGCTGGGCTCACTTCAATAGCACAAAATCCTGTGTCTATGTAGTTTCTGTCGTCAGCTTGACTAGCAAATGTCAATAAAGAAAGTGTATAGTCATTGTAATTCATTCAAAACAGACCAAGAAGTATGTAAAGTTTACTGTTTTTGCTAAGTATAGTTTCAAATTATAGCTTTTATACTTTACCAGATATGCTCCAGACAAGTTAAGTGAAGAAATGTCGGAATGATGGAAGGACAGAATGATGGATGGAGACCATTTCTATATCCCCTTTGCCGAATGGCAGGGGATAAAACTGGTTTCAGAGTTATCCCCCTTGATAATCTGTGATGGTGAAAAACAAAAATGCTCATTTGCATGAATATATCTTCAGAGATATGATCAAGGTTAAAGTTTATTAGGTCAACGCCTTTATCACACCTTTCCAACAACAATTAAATGCAAACAATTTGTTTGTTTCAATGGGGTTTTATGCTGCTTTCAAGAAATTTTCAGTTAAATTGTGGTGTTTGGAGCACCTAACAATGGATTCCTGGATTTTCCAACACCAGTACTACTATTAGGTCCTTTTCTAGCCTTCAGCTGCAACCCCACAAATGTCTACGAATATTGGCCTATTGGTGGGAGAAAAATAGTGTAATGAGTGCTGCCATCGGGAATCAAACCGGGGATTTCGAGATTGACAGTCTGATGCTCAACCAACTGCGCTATGACGGTGGCTTTTTCAATGCAAACAAGGCTAAGGTGATCACTATACCCTAGGTTTTATTCAAAACAGCTGAGCTAAGGATGTGCAATCTTATGAAGCCTTAGAAACATTTTGCTTAAGGTAGTGGAACTGTAATACTTCTGCAATGTTTCCAGAGTAATGAACTTTAACAGTGTAAACCGGGGTTTCCATATGAATTATATTAGGAAACCTCAGTCAACACTGTGAAAGATCATTAGTTCCGAAATGTTGCCGATCTATTACCGTTCCACTACCTTAAAAGATATTTTTTTCCAAAATTACCAAGAGCAACAGTTCCCATCAAGAATGGAGCACCAAAATATTGGAAGTCATTTTGAATCTCTCTGTGTATAGAAGCACCAACATAAAATGTCACAACAACCTGAAAGACAGAGGAAAACTATGGATAGAGGTACATGCAGAAAATAAGGTAAATAAACCTGCATTTTTCCTAACACAACTATGCAATTAAGTACAGTAAAACATGTGTTCAGCTACCACTTATGGGACCACCAAAAAGCAGTGATTGTAGAGATTGGTAACTGTATATGTTTTGTTTAATTGTAAATTAGAGACATAATTCTGATTGAATGTGTATGTAATTGAGCATTTCTCTAGGACCCTATGTTGTTAAAACATAACAGTTGTCTCTTAACACAATTCTATTGAGTTTAAACAACATAGGATTCAACAAGAGGGCCATAGTGGCCCTTAATCTCTCACCTGAATGAACTGTCTAAAATTTTCAAAAGAAGTATGAGAAATAGAATGATGAATGACTAAGCTATAAAAAGCTGTTGCTTCTATACAACTTGAGAAAACTTTTTTTACAATTTTAAGGTTGACTAAAAAGGATTTTTATAATTGATTTCTTGACCTAATTTTTGACCCCAGATGACCCAATTTCAATCTCATCCGAGATTTCATCTAGACAATCATTCTGACCAAATTTCAGGTTGATTGGCCAAAAAATGTGGCCTCTAGAGTGCAAATAAGGTTTTTCTGAGATTTGACCCTGTGACCTAGTTTTTGATCCCAGATGACCCAATTTCAAACTTGTCCAAGATTTCATCAAGACAATCATTCTGACCAAATTTCATGTTGATCGAGCAAAAAATGTGGCTTCTAGAGTGCATACAAGGTTTTTCTTAGATTTGATCCTGTGACCTTGTTTTTGACCCCAGTTGACCCAATTTCAAATTCGTCCGAGATTTCATCAAGACAATCATTCTGATCAAAATTCAGGTTGATCAGGCAAAAAATGTGGCTTCTACAGTGCATACAAGGTTTTTCTTAGATTTTACCCTGTGACCTAATTTTTGACCCTGGTTGCCCCAATTTCAAACTTGTCCGAGATTTCATCAAGAAAATCATTCTGACCAAAATTAAGGTTGATCGTGCAAAAAATGTGGCCTCTAGAGTGCATACAAGGTTTTTCTTATATTTGACCCTATGACCTAGTTTTGGACCCCAGATGACCCAATTTTGAACTTGTCCATGATTTCATCAAGACAATCATTCAAACCAAAATTCAGCTTGATTGGCCAAAGAATGTGGCCTCTAGAGTGCATACAAGATTTTTCTAAGATTTGACCCTGTGACCTAGTTTTTGACCCCAGTTGACCCAATTTTGAACTCATCCTAGATTTCATCAAGACAATCATTCTGACCAAAATTAAGGTTGATCGGGCAAAAAATGTGGGCTCTAGAGTACAAACAAGGTTTTTCTTAGATTTGACCCTGTGACCTAGTTTTTGACCCCAGTTGACCCAATTTTGAACTCATCCAAGATTTCATCAAGACAATCATTCTGACAAAAATTCAGGTTGATCGGGCAAAAAATGTGGGCTCTAGAGTGCATACAAGGCAAATGTTGACGACGGACATTGCACGACGGATGACGGACATCCACCTAACCACAATAGCTCACCTTGAGCACTTGGTGCTCAGGTGAGCTAAAACAATACTTTTTAGACCAATATGCTCTACTTTTAAGGGTACATTGTATATGGATTTCCAGAAGTGGATTTTGAAAATGGTCACTTATCAAAAATGATGGTAGCTTAATAGACGTGGTTGCTAGAGCAAGATTGACTGTAGTAAAACTATTAAATATAGATTATGGTTCATCCTTAAACACTGCAATACTAATCAAAGATTTATCAAAGTTCAGTCACAAGGCTTTAGAATCAAACTGATTTATTTACAACCCCATCTTACTACTTTCATTTATTTTAATCAAAATTTTAAATAAATTCTTTAACATGCTCTTGTCTAAAACTTTTCTGTCAAGTATTGTGAATCAAATGTTTTTTTAACTTCTGATTATCTTTGCTTCTTATAGCAAATGGTGAGATATTTCAGCAAGGGTGCAATTTCTATTTTAATGTCATACTAAACATAAGTGGTCTTCTTAATTTCATGACTTCAATCAATCGCTTATATTATTGAAAATAAAACCCTTACTAAAAAAACATGATGCATTGTAATAGATTATACATGTATATACTCAGGGCTCATGTTTGACCCTTGAACCAGGGTTTTGACCCTCAAGTTCTGAAAATATCCTATTTTGACTCTTAGAAGTTACCCCCAAGGGGGTCATTTTGACCCCCTTGAGAGAAAGTTCTCAGGGTCTAAACTAATTTTTATCACTCAATGATGTATCTTGTACTACATTTTGAATTCTACTTCTAAAATGTTCCCCGTAAATTTTTATGAGAAAAGCCAATTCACACTGAAATCTGTAAAATTCTACTCACAGTTTAATTTTCTGTTGTTTTGACCAATTTAAAATGAAATTTGACTCCCACAATTTCAAAGTTTAGCAGTCAATGACTCATTTCAATTTCAAAACACTAGCACAAGCCCCAAGGTGCATTTTTTAGATTAAGATTCTTTAGAATAAAATTAAGATTTTCAAGATGGAGCATCTTGAAAATTAATAATTATAAGTGGCTAAAGAAGAATCTAAAGATATCTTAACCCTTTGCTGTTTAATCCCTGCTTTTTACGTGCCTGTCATTTTATGTTACAGAAAACATTGTGAAAAATGAAGAAATTGCTTCTGGCAAGCAATTTCTTCCTTTTGCACACTATTTTCTACCCTATTGAATGGTTATTTTTCAAATTAAATGCACTTTAAATTTTCGTCTGCAAAACCTTTGAATTTGGACAGGTCCAAAATCATGTAAAACAGGAAAAGGTTAATGAGGAAATGAAGATGGTTTTGCAATTGGCTTCAACAATTAGCCTTGACAAAGTCAAACTTTTTCATTCACAATATGGACTATCATTTCTGATGATGTCTAAATAATCTTATTAACCCTTTCCCGTTTTACAAAATTTTGGACCTGTCCAAATTCAAAGGTTTTGCAGACGAAAATTTAAAGTGGATTTAAATTGAAAAATAACCATTCAGTAGGGTAGAAAATAGTGAGGAAAAAGAAGAAATTGCGTGTTGTAAGCAATTTCTTCTTTTTTCACAATGTTTTCTCAATTATAAAATCACAGGCACGTAAAAAGCAGGGATTAAACAGCAAAGGGTTAAGCGGATTTTTTATCTTGCTATAAAACATGCATCTCTGTATACTTACTGTTCCAAGTAAAAGACTACCCTTGAAGAATGTAAGCACTGAAACTACTGGCTGGATTAACGGTAAGGCAAACACAATTGTAAATGTAAGCGTCCACACAAATATTGGTATGATATATCTGTAACTGAAATATTAATGGCTGGATTAATGGTAAGGCAAACACAATAGTAAATGTAAGAGTTCACACAATTATGGGTATGATATATCTGTAACTGAAATATTAATGGCTGGATTGATGGTAAGGCAAATACAATTGTAAATGTAAGCGTCCACACAAATATGGGTATGATATATCTGTAACTGAAATATTAATGGCTGGATTAATGGTAAGGCAAACACAATAGTAAATGTAAGAGTTCACACAAATATGGTTATGATATATCTGTAACTGAAATATTAATGGCTGGATTGATGGTAAGGCAAATACAATTGTAAATGTAAGCGTCCACACAAATATGGGTATGATATATCTGTAACTGAAATATTAATGGCTGGATTAATGGTAAGGCAAATACGATTGTAAATGTAAGGGTCCACACAAATATGGGTATGATATATCTGTAACTAAAATATTAATGGCTGGATTAATGGTAAGGCAAATACAATTGTAAATGTAAGGGTCCACACAAATATTGGTATGATATATCTGTAACTAAGATATTAATGACTGGATTAATGGTATGCATAATATAATGGTAAATGTAAGCATCCACAAAAATATTCATATTTTATATATGTTACTGAAATTTATATTATATTAAATTTATTCCATTACAGACGCACACCTGCCAGTAATACCTGAAAGGGGAGTTAGGCAGTATATTCTCCATAAAGAAACTGTAGTTAACAGATTTTGGTAGAAAACCGACGATATAGATTTAGATAGATTGACCTTCAGAGGTTAAGAAAAAGTGTTTTTCTTTTCATAACATGCATTTTATGATATTAATTTCACTAAACTATAATTCTTAACTTATATTCATTATACTAAGATTGAGGTCAGATCAAACATCTTTAAATCTTCCTTTGTGCAAAATTTGCACTTTCACATTTGAAAATTGACCTTT
The DNA here is from genome assembly GCA_948146395.1 of Fragum whitleyi. Lineage (NCBI taxonomy): Eukaryota > Metazoa > Mollusca > Bivalvia > Cardiida > Cardiidae > Fragum > Fragum whitleyi. The sequence continues at coordinate 37,535,728 of OX411557.1, read as the reverse complement.
AAGATGTAATTGACATTGTGATATGACCTTGGTATCAATATAATCAAATCGATGAGCATTCTGATTTTTAATAGGCTTTGAGTAATTGCTGATGATACATAAATTTTTTGGTTAAGTTTACCGACAAACTGATTTAGACTGTTACAAATTGGACTTATATCCCACTACAAGTGCTTGTCAGTAATGAAATGCCATTATTCATCAAAGGGCCATTTCTCTGTCAAAGGTCAATCGACCATAACCAAAATAGCACTTGCATATCCGTGAAGTTTGAATGAAATCCTTCCATTAGTTGCAGAGAAAATTAGCGGACACAAAACAGCTATAGACAGAATGTCCAACTGACAGACAGACAAGCTGACTCCCCATCTTAGTTTTGGCAATTATAATCACAGAATGATAGACAGACAAAAGTTACACAATGCCCCAAATCTAATTGTGTGGGAACATAAAAGGAAGACATTTTAGGCTAATCAAAGACCAAAATATAGGCCTGTGCCTGAAATTTCCAACAATTTCACATTAATTAACCCTTTGCTATTTAATCCCTGCTTTTCACATGCCTGTGATTTTATGATTGAGAAAACATTGTGAAAGAAGAAGAAATTGCTTCTGACAAGCAATTTCTTCTTTTTCTACACTATTTTCTACCCTACTGTATGGTTATTTTTCAAATTAAATCAACTTTAAATTTTCGTCTGCAAAACCTTTGAATTTGGACAGGTCCAAAATTTTGTAAAACAGGAAAGGGTTAACTGAATGATAAGATACTGATCAGCCTGTGCATCTGCTGGCCACAGTTTTCACCAACTCTCAACTGATAGCTACTTCTCCAAAAGTTCTTTTCACAATCAGAGAATATTTCTAATACGATCAGTAGATGCCAAGAATACTCAATGTCTGTCCATCACCCACAAAATTGTTGGAAATATCATGTACAGCATCAAATCATTTCTTGACCAAGGAAGTAACTCCCATTATGCCCATTACGCAAGTACGTAATAGAAATAAATCCTCTTGCAAAAAATATAGATGAATGATCATAACATCGAAACTACAGCTTATTCCAGCTGTAGTTACAATGTTTGATTATTCACCAAAGCTAAAATCATAGAAAAGGGGAGCAGACAGAGGACATTCATCTTTTGTCACAGTGCACATTTAGCCTTTATCCTATATACTCTATGTTGGTAGCCTTCTGAGTGTGTATTAATTTCAAAATCCTAGGTACGCCTTTGTAGACTGTTGATACATAAATTTGTTACAATACTTTGATGAAAGGACAAAACTTACTGCATTCCACTAATAGCACCATAAGCCTCACTTCCTGCTAGGGCATAACTTATCAATAAGGCCATACTGAAATAGTAATTTCAACATCTAATAAAACACTGATTTGTCTGAAACAGCATTTTATTTAGAAGTTTGACCTAGATAATTGACCTTGATCTTAAAACAATGACTCAGCACTAGACAGTTGTAACTGCCTATATGTTTATAGGCAGTTACAACTGTCTAGCGCTGAGCCATCGAAAAGATGTTCCTGACCTTTAAAGATGCAGATTGATGAGATTAATATGTTTTTGTAAAACATTGTGAGCAAAGAAGAAATTCCATGTAACAATTTCTCATTTTCACACAATTATCTCTATCTCTATCTCTATCATGTATATTTTTTGCCATTCTTTTGAAGTTTGATCAGCGTGATTAATAAAAATCAATCAAAAATTAGGAGGCAGAAATCTCTCAAACTTAAAACTAGTTCTCACAGATTTAATGGGCTACATGTGTCTATAAAGAGCATACTGCTAGCTTAAATTCTATAATGTGAATATGCCGTTAAGTCTGACTGTAGCCTCAATTTTGGACGGACAATGCAGTAAGACTAAAATATACTTAGTCAAATTGGCTAAATTTCTCACCAAAACAAATCTTTCATGTGTAAAAGTTAAGTTGACATTATGTGCTTAACATCCCTCAAATTTCCGAAGCTATAGCTGATGTTTTAAAACATTGACGCCATAGAAAGTCGACAATACAGAAATGCCATTATTCAATCATCCTCCCTTAGCGGTCCTATCACTGTTCTTTTTTTATATTTGAGCGGCTTTCTTTGAATTGCTTTGGTATTCATTCAAAATGATGAAAAGTGGAAATATCAGACTGATTTTAGCCTGTAAATGGGAACTATGGATGTAAAAAGCATAAAACCTTATTGTCCTTGATCTATGAAATGTTGCTTATTTTCTAAATTTGTTTTCTTTCTTAAAATTTTCTTTCTACAAAGCTCCATTGGCTTTTTCTAAAATAGCTTCTTCTCAACAAGAGCTGTCGGAGGACAGCAAAGCTTGACTATTACATGTGCTGGATAGTAACAGCAAATCAATACCAACATTGGAAAATTCCATTAAATGAAAGTCAAGAGAAAAGAACCTTTGTCTAGAGGCTGATATTATGGTTACAGAAGCATGTGCAAAGTTTCAAAGCAATATCTTTGGTAGGAACAGCGATTTTAAACACTTGCACAAAAAAACCTAACCAAAGCATTACGCAGACGCGAACGCAGACACCCCAGTGACCAGAATAGCCCCCTATTCTACGAATAGTCAAGCTAAAAAGATTAGTAGAATGTTCACGTCTCTTGGTACAAAAAATTGTGATTTTCTTCATGATTGACCAGTTCTGTTGCAAAGAGGAATAACTCCAACAGCACTTTGTCCCAGTTCCAGAAAAGGTTTTATGGCCAAGTTTAATTGCGCCCTTGACCCTTGACCTTCATTATCCCTCAAACTATAGGGCACATCCTTGGGACATGGGCAACAATTGAGTAAAGTTTTCAATGACTTAAGGTCACTTTGTTATTAGTTCAAGTCTAAGTCCACAAACAGAAAATGTCTAAGGATAGACTGATGATGGACAGAAGCATGGATCATAGACAGACAGAGATAGTAAAATCACTCTGTTTTGTAGGTGGAGGTAAAATTATACTTACAATTGTAAAACCAAGACAATATCAAAGAACTGCCGCACCCCACAGCCTAGGAAAAGATTTCCAAGTAGATGCAGGTTAGGAGCCTGAACACTTATATCTTTTGGTATGATCACATGACCTGCTAGTACTGGACCTGTAAAGGAAGAAAGGAATCAACACTTTTCTACAGATTATTTTTATTATAGGCTACTGATAGAAAATAGTTATTGTATTTATTCATTTTTTTTATCTTTTATCTTTGTGAATGATGACTAAGTACTTGTAAATATTCAGCATTTTTGGCCATTTTTTCACTGTCTTAACATATATTGATGGCTCATTGCAAACCAGTTGTAACTGCCTATTGTTTATAGGCAGTTACAACTGTTTTGCACTTAGTATATGCTCTAATATAGACCAATCCCTTTCTAATGGAAATGTGATGGTTCTAATAGAACCCCAGTAATTAAATCTTCAATCATGAAGTTAAACCTCTTTTAAGGTTATTGACCTAAAATAGTTCCTCAACATTTTGGAACTCATGATCTTTCACAATGTTGACCAAATGAAATCATTAGGAAAACTCCATAACACTTTGAAAGTTCAATATACCTTGTTTTTCTTTACCCGAATAAGACCTCTGTGGAAAAATGCTTAAATAACAATTAACAACAACTTTTATCAAAATATATATCTTGCATTCAACACCGTTTGTTATTCATTCCTATGAAACCACACGCAAAGCCCAGTAAGAGCAATCAGAGTTTGATTCATCTAAATAGCAGGGGTCAGATTTAGGTCAATAGAACCACATTATACTCCCAAAACGATGCGGAACTATTGCAGGGCTTGAAAATTCTTGAAATTTCTACTTGTCCTACAATATAGAAAAATATAGTAATACATTATTTTTATAAGTGAAATTTTGCAAAATCCACTCATCCTGCTTATATAGACAAAGAAGGAAAAAGTCATGGAGGACGAGGGGACGCTTAGAATTTTCAAGCCCTATATTGGTCCACTACCATAGACAATTAGAATCAGGTCTGAATTTATCTAAAGTCATAAAATACCTCCTGACTCCACCTCTATGTCGTCATAATCATCATCCATTAAAAACTCTGATTCTTCATTCAGAGGGTGAAGATCACTCTGTAAAGGTTACAAAAAATAAATGAACTACAGTCAAACCTGAGTTAGCGGCCACCTGTATTTAGCAAGCAACCTGTATTAAGTAAGCAGCCACCGAGTTCCCAAATGAACCAACAGCACTGAAATTGACCTGTATTAAGCAAGCACCAGTCCTAAGCAAGTGCTTTTTGAATGTCCCTTGCTGAAGACAGGTTTGACTGTACATGTATCTCTCCAAATCAATGGCTCAGTGCAAAACAGTTGTAACTGCCTATAAACAAAAATGCAGTTACAACTGTTTTGCACCAAGCCATTGAAATGCAAAAAGCATTAACTCTGATTAGACTACACAAACAGTGCCAGTGTCAAGAATTGATATCCTTCATAAACATTTTATCTTACTACTTGCAGGGGTGTGAAATTCCCATGCCCGACTTGTCTGACATGGGTTTTCCTACCTGCGGAAAAGTACTTTTTTCTATGCCACTTGTCCATGGACAAGTAAATACTAGGACAAATATCAGAATGGTACTACATGTATATAGATCTAAGAGATTGCAGAATTCCAAGAAACAGAATCGAAAGGGATTAATCTAAGCTGTAAGAACTTGTTTCCCAATCAATGTAAAATAAATACATTTAAACCAAAATCAATCTTTCATCCAATGAGATTGCAACTATCTAGATGGACAAGACTAAAATAAAATCATAATTCCTTTGCATCCTACCTTGTGAGATTTAACCTGTATTGCATGAGCCCTCTGTAACAAATCTGTGAACAAATAGACCAACAATCCCTGAAAAGGCAGGGGAGCACAAAATAAATCAGAGCTACAGTAAGACCTGGATTACAATTACAATTGAACCTGTGTGTGACATTTCCAACAATTTGAAGTTTGTGAGTTTGTGAGGTGCAAGTATAAAGCAGCATAGACAGCCGCATACTGTAAATATAAAGTTACCTGATGGTCTACAGATACTTTGATACCTTATCTGTCTACTAAATACAAAGTTAAGACTCTGGTCAGACTGTGCAGATGCACAGGCGGGTCAGAGTCATTTCTTTGCTCATATTTGAAATTGTTGGAAATCTCACACACAGGCTCAATTAAAAGAAAAAAGGCCAAATCATTGACAATTATTTTTATTTTTTCAATTTCTCACTTAACAACATGAGGATTCAGTCTATACTGATTTTTTTTCCAAAAGACCATTCTTTCACACTATCTTCTTCCCACTGTCATACCCTTTTGGATTCTTTTTATTGTTAGGCCACTTAGGCGTTGATTGGTAATTACAAATAACAGTCTGTCCCATAGGTGTGATTGGATATAAGTTGATTTGGAAGATATTTTGATTGTTTAACATGATTCATTTCTTTACTAAAAGAACATTATTTTGTGACTTGCCCAGATAATTTATTCTTGTATGTAATAAAAGATATGTTACGATACCAATCTATTTATTGAATACAATACAATACAATACAAATTCTTTTGCTATTAAAAGTGTCCAACATTAGCAGAAAATTTTACAACCAATCAACTTTAACTTTGATAAGAATGCAACAATATTTTCAAGTGTTTTACTCTTTACACTAACATTATATGCAAATCAATACAGCAAGCATAACTAAATAAACTGAATTTCAGAAAAAAGGATTAGAGTAGTAGTGATGGGCAGACGAGACAGTTGGTTTAGGCTTCTGATTGTGATAATCTACTAAGAAATTTCATAATCGAATAATCAGTTCCTAACACATAAATGAAAGCCATTTGATATAGTTTTCAGAGCTGATGGCTCTGCATGAAGCAGGTGTAACTGCCTTTATGTTTATAGGCAGTTACAACTGTTTCTTGCTTAGTTATGAAATTGGTAGAAAAATCTGTAGAAAGAATCTTCAGGTCATGAGTTTAAAGTAAACTTTCACTTTCTATTCTTCAAAGGGAGTGCTGTATTAATTATTGAAGAAAATGGTGGTACAATTGATCATTAGTTGATTTACTCTTCCAACTAAAAACCGATCATTGATTGTGATTTGAAACCGATTGCCCAACACTATAGAGTATATACCTGCACAAATGCCCCTAAAATGAATGATATTAGAAAAGGGTACAGTCCTGCATTGGTTAGAGTCACAGGCAATCCTGAAAAAGAAAACTGAGAAAATGAATTTTTTTCTTTCAATAAAAACACTTTGTATTTCAATATTTCGGCAAAAATGCCTGTTTCAAAAAAAATGATACAAATCTTCTTCATAATAATATAAATTGATACAGCCATTTGGAAATAAAATGGCTGTATCGATCTATATTATTCTGTAGTAGTGTCAAGATTTGTTTCATTTTTCATAAAAAAAACAATTTTTGTCGAAATATTATACAGAGTGTTTTTATTAAATATTTATTCTATTCCCTTCGAAATAATTTTGTGATATTACATTTTCTTCTAATTTAATGATAATTCAAGTGGTATCAAGCTACATAAAAAGAACTTCAAATCCTTCTTCAATGCTTTATGGTGGATTATCCAGAAATAACGGTAGATGATAATTTGATATTACTCCCATCTTAACCAGCGAAATTATCAAAAACTTATGGCCTGCTTTCTTTTATTCATCCTACCTGACGTTAATGGTTATCTAAGCTGAGTCTCATAAGTGATGTCATCATAAATGTTGGCTAGCTATCACAAACAATATTACACACTTTATGAAAATTTGTCCTAAAATCAGTGTCCCAAATTGTAGATTAATTCTTGATGGTGAGTGTCCAAAATAAAACACACAAAATAAACTATTTCAAGAAATAACAAGAAATGTTTGTAAAGTATTTATGCCCCCCCCATAAAAGCAGGTCAGTGGCCTATTCTTTGTCAATCAAAAAAAGGCAATAACTCCCAAAATAAAATAAGTAGAGTTATGGTTCTTATGCACTACACTTCTCCTCAAAGAGATCTTAAAACTGTGAAGTTTCATGATTCTAGCTTTCAGATATGCTCCGGACAAAAAACGGTTTACAGATGGACTGACCGACCAACAAGTGCAAGGCAATATAGCCCCCCTTCGGTATCTGAATTCTTGGAGTGTCCAAATACATAGATGAATTAAAACAAATGATAGACATTACCTAAAATTCCTGTTCCTAGGATGGTGGCAATGGTAACAAAGTCTGTAATGCAAAATATATTGTAATTTAAAACATAACTTGTGTCACAAGAGTAAATCAACCCTGCTAAATAATTTTGATATTATATAGAGGATAATCGTTTGTTTCAGTGTAAGATCGATTTATATTTCATTGAGTGAACAACGAAAGCTATATTTTCACGAGTGGCAGAGCCACGAGTGAAAATATAGCTTTTATTGTTCACGAAATGAAATATTAATCGATGTTACACGAAAAACAAACGATTATTCTATTTCTTTAATGCAAAAAAGAGACAAAATGTAAAATTTCTAGGACATATTTACGTAAAGCGCGTCATTTTGCGCGTGATTGCTATGCAACGTTCATTGTGACGTCACTTATTTCGCCCCGCATATATGACGTTAGATAGGATGAAATGCACAAAAGCAGGGTATAAGATTTTGATAATTTCACTGCTTTTGCGGTGAGTTTATCAAGTGATAATCTACCGTTATTTCTCGATAAACCACCGAAAAGCATTAAAGAAATGGGTTTAATTACACTAGTGTAATAATTATGTGATGAGCTCAGACAAAATGATAATTTGATTTCCTATTTAATCCTTAATGTGAAAATGATGTTTTGATACATATGATGAAGACATTAAATATTTTAAACTTATAGGCCCAATTGCATAAAAAAAAGTTCAGAGGTAAACTTGGGATTAGCATGATTAAATACAAATGGTTAAACTTGAGGTTAAACTAAACTTTTATTATGCAATCATGCTATTATCTTTAACAAATAGAAATGTCCTTTTTCTTTTTTTAAAGGCTATTTTCCATGATTAAAACACTGTTGCTAGTCTTTCCCAACAGTCTTGGGTGCGAGGCATGTGATGGTCTTTAGTCTTCAAAACTTGTATTCGCAAAGCATGGTTTTATTGTGCCTAGTAAACTAAATGTGAGTGAAAGTACATTGGCCAAACATCTTAACCATCTGAAACTTAATTGACAGTCATGGGATCATTGAGCATACGAATTTTGATATTGAGATGGGGGTGGAAATGACAAGAACTTCAAGAAGGGTAAAAAAGTGCATGGTTTTATTGCGCCTAGTATACATGGTTTATTGCGCCTGGTTATGTTACACTGCCTATCCAATTAACTCAATCAACTCATTTGCCTTAATTTCCCCAATAAAACCCGACCGAAAGGCATAAGTTTACACCACTTCTAATCAATCTTTATTTGATCACACAGAACTCTATACCAGAGACACAGATAAGAAGGGGTATTTTCGGTCTAAAATCTTTATTTCTCATTTAAACCCTATAATATAGGTACTCATTGAGACGATTCCAATGACTACCCACAATTTAGGATTTGTGCAAGTATTTTTGAAATAATTTGATTTGAAATTGAAAATACTGCCTCTATCTGTAGCTCTGCTACACTATGTATTCACCACCCTTTCATGATTGCAGCCCAACCTCTTTTCTGATGTTTACTCAATAACTCTAACCTGAACTTGATCATTATTCCATCCCTTCCATACATTTAGGATATCTGCATGATCAATACTTAATCTTTCCCCACCATTATTCCTCCCATTTCTGCTCAATCATCCCGACTTAAACATAAGTTTTACACAATCATTTCCCAACCAACTCATTCTCTACTTGACCGCTTCAAGATATTTTTGCCATGTCTTCCACATGGCAAACCAGAACATTCAATGTAGTTGTGTATCAGTTCAAGTTGTTTGGGATGAGGACGGAAATGACTATTTTAAAGTACAGGTCAAGAATAATTATGTACAAGTAAGGTTAAGAAATCGCACTTGACCTGTACACAATAAATTCACAACCGGCTTCATCTTGCACAAAATCACTTCCTGACCACTTCTAAATCCTATCAGCCATATGTCAAAAATATTTGAGTAAGATTCCTAAGCATGCCAACCACACTCGATCATCCTGACCTCCCTTATCACTCATGTAGACCATGCTGGATCAGCATGCATACTCCAGCTAAAATAGTTTTTGCTCTATCACAGGGTTCCAAAAACCCTCAAATGGTTTTTTTTCAATCCCAATTTGAATCTTGTACCCTCAATTTTTGCAAGAAGCCTTCTTTGTTTCATGTAAAGGGGGTACAAGTATGCAGTAAAATGACTGTTTTCACCCCCAAATTTAAGTCAGTGGGAACCCTGCAGTATCATAAACACGACTTCTAATCAATCTTTATTTGATCACACAGAGTTGGAAAATAGCATGAACTAGATGTGCACCAGAGCCTATTATTGACAAAACAGATTTTGATTTGTGTCATCTACAATTTGGCAGTCTCATGAGATAATTAAGTGCAAGAACTTGGATATTGATAAGGGGTTGAAATGACAAGGACTTCAAGAAGGGTAGAATTGACATTCAGATAAGACATGATCAGTGATGATGCAGCATTGACATCTGATTGAAACGGGTTGATTTTGGTTGTAGCCTTTAAGCCTTGTCATGCTGAATAAATTTTGGTAAAAAAATTCATCGAAATCAAAGGGCAAAAACCACTGAAAGTACAAATTTAGGTCAATTCTTATTTGAAAAACTAAATCTTTTGACAATTCTGGTTTGAAAGTGAGAAACAGGTGGTGTAGACTAGCATCAGACTGCCCATAATTGCAGGCTGATGTTGGTCTTTAGCTCCTGTCAATGCAGCTTAAGCAACTAAAAATTATCAAAAGTACTCACAACATTGCAGATACACCAGCTTCATTGACTTTTGTCCTTTTGAAGTATCTCTAGCCATGTTTTTTATTGAATTTTTGACAATTTGTTTACCAATTTCCTGTTACATGGAGGCTGCCATCTTTGATATTCATACGCTTTCCGTATTTTGACAAGCACTTCATATTTGAATAAACACCAATTAAAATAAGCTCAACAATTAGTAAAGATATCCATGCTTTTATTTTGTGTTATTAAATTCCAAAAAAAGGCGAATCTGGAATTTTTGATACTTCTATATCGAACTATTTCTCTTGTGACTGTATTAGCCGGTCGTATGTTGTTCGGTCGTTTTATCTGTGTAAAGCCTGTAAGAATATTTTTTTCTAAAATCTTGATTAGTGAGTATATGTCATGCATTTATAAGATATTTTTATGATGAAAAGAACACATTTAAATCGATAAATGCAATATATTCTGTTCATTGTTTCTGAAATCTTTAGTTTTGATGGCATAAAAATGTGTGCTGGACACCCTCCTACTCTTTTCCTCTTCACCCCAGTTGCAGAAGGCATAAACATTGGTTGCTCACCTTACTTTTAGCTTGTCTGTTATTCGGTCATACTAAACTATGCCCCACTGGAAAGTATACCCCACCAAGCCATGGTACAAAATGACGCCCCAAGCATATCTCTTGCTTGCTTCTGCTTATCTGTGCTTGTCTGCTATGCTTTTTAGTTGCTTTTTTTTAGTTGCTTTCGTTATGCTTCTTGTTTACATGTTTGTAATGTCTCCTTAATGTTTATGTTTGACTGGATTTTTCTTTTATCTGCTTTACAGAGTATGTGATATGTAAATTTAAATAATTTTAATTTTACACTACATGTGCTATGTGATATCTTGTCTTAAGCCACTGTTTCTTCATAGAAATCTTTAAATTAATTTAAAACTCTATCCTTTTTATGCAACATTACTATATCATGAAGCCTCTAATAGTCTCTGATTAGCAGTCTTGATACTTTAAAATTTTAATTTCTGAAATACTGTCATACTACTAATTTATTATTAGCTGTTTTACCAATTCTTATTTGCTTTCTATGTTCTTTGCAAATGTTTTAATGTCATGTGCTATTTATATATGTATGTATGGTCGGTTCAAAAGCTCATGTGAGCTTATGTTATATTGTTATACTGTCTTGCCGACTTGAAATAAAATTTACTTACTTACTTACTTATGAGTTTGAGCAATGTATCTAGGGGTCATTTTATGTTTTTTATATTGGAAATCACATTTTTAATCATGAGTCCAAGTTTTATTTGTCTATCTTAAAAAGTAAGCGAGATAACAAATTGCTTATTGTCCATTGAAACTGTAGGGTGTGGGGTTGAACTGAACTAGCTTAGTCATAAAATTTTTTTCACTAATATCTCGCTTATTTTTTAAGTAAGACAAATAAAACTTGGACTCATGATTAAAAATGTGTTTACCTATATAAAAAAAACCATAAAATGATCCCTAGACACATTGCTCTAATCCCTTGGGGTGTTATTTTGTACTGTAGGGCTTGGTGGGGCATACTTTCCAGTTGGGCATAGTTTAGTATGACCCCTGTTATTGGAGATAACTTGGGGTATCGTGATCACCTTTGTGTTGTTTGTGATGGCGTTGGTGTTGCAAATTTTAACCTTGTTCCTATCTCCTTTTGTTATTGAAGATATCTTCATGAAACTTGGCCTGTGTATTCACCATCAAAAGAGCTATCCAGACTATCAATTCTAAATGATCTCATGAGACTGTCAATTTTTGACATAGTTTTTTTGCATTAGCCAGCACCTGCATCCAAGTGTTGTACCTGTGGGCAGTGCTCTTGTTCCTTTTTGAACCATCCTATGTTCCAAATAATGAAGGACAAGAGATTTTGATTTTGTAATACAGGGTACTACTGTATTTTCTCTAATAATAGTGCCCTCCCTAATAGTAGCACCCCTACATCTTTTACTAAGAAAACCCAATTCAAATGCCTAAATTTTAGGAACAATATGAGACTTCTTCTTTAATTCGAATTTCCTCTAAACAATCATTGATTATACGCCCGAAAGGGTCATATAATGGTCTTGGTCGTCTGTCCATCTGTTTGTCCATTAGCAATTTTTTGTGTTCGCAACTCCTCCTAAACTATAAATGGGAATGAGTTGAAACTTGGCACAATTACTCCCTATAATGTGTAGTTGTACATAAGACCTTTGAAATTCAAATCCCTCTAGTCATTACTGAGAAATCTTGAATTATCTGCCCTTGAATTGAACAAAAATCACTGTTTTGGGCGTATATGCACAGCTCTGGGAAGCTCTTGTATGATTGTTTAGTAAAAATTCACCGAAAATTAAAGGGAAGAGGGCATAAAATACATCAATTTTAATGATATTTATAAATCAGACAGAAATTGCATACTAAATTAAAGCTCCCTGACCATGTTATGTATAGCTCACAGGAGCGTATATTAGGAGAAATGCGGTACTTCTTTTTGCACTTTCTTCGGGTTGATTGTTGTAACATTTGCCTCTTATCATCCACATACCAGAAAGAGGGGTACAATAAATTGCATCTTTTTGAGCTTTGGGTACACAATAAATAAGAATAGCATTTGTTATTTTCTTGGATGTATGCAACTAACAATATTATTTTTTGTGTTGAGAGAGCTATTTCATGGAGGCATGAAGCTAAAAATGTATTCACCTTCATGTATTCGTTCAACATATTCATAATGTATGTTTTTCCGTTTCATACCTCTATGGAATCAACAAGATTATTAGTCTCTTCATCTCCTACATAAGTGATTGAAAACTCTTAGTCTGTGATAGTAAACTTCTAAAAATCGTTTTCCCAAAACCCAATTTTAGAAAGTATTTTTACCGTGTTGTGTCATTATCATTACACATAAATTTAGTTTAAGTGTATTGCAACACATCTGAAACTACGCATTTCTTAGTTATCTGCAATATTTTCTTTATTTTTTTTGTAGGGGCGTCAAAAAGTAGAATTATATGGGTAGGGGTTGACCTTTCTTAGACTGGTTTTCTTTGTTGGAAATTGGACAAAGCTTTGTATTTGATGATAGTTTTTTTTGTTGTTGTTTCTTTTCATTATATAGATCAAAACTACAATATGGCTGCTGTGACAGAAGTTTCAAGCAACAAGTCATTTGGTGGATTCCAGAAAGTTTACAGCCATGAAAGGTATTGTACTGAAGCAGGGTTTTAAGGGACACAGGTTTAGCGAGTCTGAAACCCCTAAATGAGCAGCTAGGACTCTCAAAACTATCTGATATGTGTCTCTAGGACCCTCTGGGGACCAACTTCAGAAAAGAATTGAATACTGTTTTTGAAAAGCCTATGTCGGACAGGTCAGGCATGGGAATTCCATGACCCTGGTCCTGGTTTAAACCATGCTGAAGCATGAAGTATACAGAATCACAAAAGAAACTTCATACAAGAACTATTTCATTTATACAGATATCTTTTCGTAAAAATGCTTATCTTTAAAGTTTCAATGATCAGTCAATTTCAAAATTGATGGAAAACACCAATGAAAGCAAAAGATTATATAACGGTGATATGTTTGTCTATATCAAGCTCTTAGCATTATACTCTAGAGGTTACTAGGAAAACCAAGCATACTCATATCTAAGCATTGGTAGGCGTCATCGTCTCTGAATGGGTGCGTTGTGAAAAGACAAGATTTTGAGAAGGTTCTGTTGCTTTGTTGGAGACCTATTCCAAAGATATTTTCAGGCTACCAAATTTTCTGGGAATTTCGTTTCTTCCCTTCCTTACTTGACAATATGACTTTTTTGTGTCCTTTAAGGGTTCTAATGCTATGAAGAATATTTAATATCTGTTACAAAAAGAGTAGTTAATTTCATAGCAAGAATTCTTAAATGTATTTTTCTCTGAATTAGGAAAATCAGACACCTTCCAATGAAAATTGACATGAATACTGATCTTGCTCATTTAACACCAGTATCCACTCACAAAAATAGGGAATATAATATTTTTGCAAATTTTGAATGACAAATTCTTCCCATCTAATGCAGAGATTACCAAGACTTTGCACAGCTCATTTAAACAACTTAGCAAAACATTTTACCAAAGGGTTAATTTTTTTCAAATACATGTTCATTTGAATTTTATGTCGCCAAAGAACATCAAATATCTCTTAATTACACTATATTCTACAAGTCTAAAACAACATCAAATATCTCAAAAATTACACTATTTTCTACAAGTCTAAATATAAATAATGCAACATTTCTTTTCTGGTTCAGTATACATGTAGATATGTCTATAATATGGGACCTGTCACGCGAAAAGGGACCATCCGGGAATTCTGTAAAATGAATTTTTGAAAAAGAGATTTGATCCACCATATGTTAACCATAAGTTGCATTTCAAAAATTCTTTCAATGGAAGGTAGATTGATCAATTTAGATTTAAAAAAAAAGAGCGCGGTACAAAGAGTTTCGACCCTAGTCAGTCTGCGCAGTCCACACAGTTTGACTAGGGTCGACACTTTATGCACTACCCAGATGGTCCCTTTTTGCATGACGGGTCACATATAAAAAACCGCCAGATTTTAAGTCACTTGACGTCTGGACTCATAAGGTATCAAAAAGTTAGACCCTACATGAACAATGTCTTTTCTTTTAACTTAGGTGTAGTTATGATTCTGCAGACATACATCCTCCAAATTTTACTTTGAGCAAGAAATTGTGACCACTTTGGGGTTCCTGAATTTAGATGTCTTCGTATATATGCCCATTTAAAGATTGGACATATTATGGGATCACCTGTTGCATCTGGCCGTTGGGTGTTATCCACTTCTTTGTCCAGAGCATATCTCTATCACCATATGTCCGTTTGACTTTTAATTTGGCAGATATGTAATTATCATAATTATGGAGTGCAGTGGAAAAGAACAATAACTCTACCTAGCTTAATTTTTTGAGTTATTACTCTACAAAGATTTTCTTATGTGGACATCCAGCAGTGTAAAAGGCATATCTTGTTACAAATCTAACACTTTGTATAATTAATAGGTCTGTATTTGAAATAGCTAATTCAATCTTTTAACCCTTTTTACGTGCCTGTGATTTAATGATTGAGAAAACATTGTGAAAAAAGAAGAAATTGCTTCAGACAAGCAATTTCTTCTTTTCCACACTATTTTCTACCCTACTGAATGGTTATTTTTCAAATTAAATCCACTTTTAATTTTCGTCTGCAAAACCTTTGAATTTGGACATGTCCAACATTAAATCCACTTTTAATTTTCGTCTGCAAAACCTTTGAATTTGGACAGGTCCAAAATTTTGTAAAACAGGAAAGGATTAAAATAGATGAATTTTGAACAAATTTGTTCAACAAGAATATGCTGTTATCTTGGTTATCATTCTATATTTCTTTTTACTTTCAGCAAGGAGTTAAAATGCACCATGAAATTTGGTATCTATCTACCACCTAAAGCAGAAAGTGAGAAATGTCCCGTTCTCTTTTACCTCTCAGGTAGGTAAATAACACCTTCCACCCAAAGCCGAAAGTGGGAAATGCCATGTTCTGTTTCACCTCTCTGATGGGTCAATAGTAGATAATATTCATAGCTACAGATAGATGGGGTATTTTGGATTTGAATGAAACTCTGTGTTTTAGGTACTCATTGGAATTGTCTTGAAGAGATGATGTTATTGTAGTATTTGAATAACACCTGGACAATATCTATGTTGTGAATGCTCATTAGAAATTATCTCTTCAAGATGATTCAAATGAGTACCCACAACAAAAATTTTTAATGAAAATATATTTTTTTTGCCCGTTAAATTTGCTGTTTTTGGAGATTATGATAACTTTGGTGTCATTCACTATGGTGTTGGAGTTTGCTTTGGCATTGGTATCAAGAGGGATAACTCTGGAATCATTTTTGTAAGAGTTACGTCAATTTTCTACTTCCATTGTTTGCATTATCCACCAGCTGCAGCCAAGTGTTGCACCTGTAGAGCTCTTGTGTTTCATCAATCTGTACCCCTGATAATTACTTGTTTTTGTGTGATTTGCTTGTCTTCTATTGAGTGAACAATATAGAGTGAACAACAAAAAACTTTATTTCCTCAAATGGCTTTAAGCTTTCATTGAGTAAACAACTTTAGCTATCAGGACATTGTATTTATATATTCAATAACAGAGAGCCATGGGATATTGCACAAGCAGCCTTTATTTAACTTAAAAATTATTCAAAGTGGTGTTAAGCATGATAAGCTGATCATCCATATATGAAATCAATAAATTTTGAGATTTTTATCAAGAAACATTTTGGGAGAAGGAGAAACAGAAGTTTAAAACTGAGTAAAGATGCTCAAATCTATACAATAAGTGCAAAAATATTTTAGCTTCCTATAAATATTTAGGCACTTTCAGTAGTTTTGTTATGACCCCTCGAATTATGCTGATAAGGATGTAATTTTTACCAGTTTGTATTTGTACAAGTTATCTCATGGCCAGAGATTAACCCTTTCCTGTTTTACAAAATTTTGGACCTGTCCAAATTCAAAAGTTTTGCAGTCGAAAATGTAAAGTGGATTTAATTTGAAAAATAACCATTCTGTTTGGTAGAAAATTTTGTAGAAAAAGAAGAAATTGTTTGTCACAAACAATTTCTTCTTTTTCAACAATGTTTTCTCAATTACAAAATCTTAGGGACGTAAAAACCAGGGATTGGACAGGAAAGGGTTAACCTTGACTTGGTTTGCTCTAGGGACACTATTTTACACACTGTCAAACATTGAAGATGACCAAATATTGAATTGAATTAAAGATACCGGTATCCATCACTATCAGAACAAAATGTTTATCTATTATAAAGATTTAAAGAAGTTTTATATATCAGTTCAAAGTGTGTTACAATTGAAATGCATGTGAACAAATCTAGATAATCTTAATAGAATTAAACAATATTAAAAGATATTTCTTTAGCCCAACCGAGCACATCATGTAATGTTTATTAAGCCCTAGCATGGATAATATCGGGGAAATATTGTTCTACCTGTGTCTGTCTGTCCATCTGTCTGTCTGCAAAAAGTTAATCTTAAAACTTAACCTGCAACTTAAAATTTTCCTGTAACTTTAACATTATCCAAATGTCAATGCTTATATTTGGTATAAAGAGAGATCAACACTAACACCAGTCCTCAGACTCGAGACCTGTGGATTTTAGGGAGGGCTGGTAGATGTAACCATGCTGCAGGTCCTTTAGACCTGTACTAATTGGCAGTATTTGGTATTTCAATTCTGTCCAGTTTTGAAATATAATTGCCTTTCCAATACTTATACTTGCATTTCCAAATGGAAAACATTGTAGAAAAAAAGGAAATTGCTCGTCAGAAGCAATTTCTTCTTTTCCAACAATGTTTTCTTTGTAATTTATCTCTCAAATTGCTACAATTCAAACATGTTTTCATGTAGGACCTGTTATTATCAGGGAGGACCTGTGGTATTTAGGGCTAACAGGTCCTTCGCAGCTAGTGGCAAAAAGTAGTTAGTGTCCAACCCTTCTATAAAAGTTCCTCTCAACAAAACATATTCAATGTCAAGGTCATCCATCAAGGTCAAAGTAATTTATCAAGGCCAAACTTATTAAAAAATGCTGTTTCAGGGGCATTTGTCTTTTGAAAATACATTTTGTTTTCAAAATGTACCGGTACCAATCTTTCAGCGTTTTCGCAAACCTCTCTTTATATGTTCCTGGCTTAATCACAATGTAAAGACAGAAAGTGGTAACAACATGTTGATATTTTTCAGGTTTGACCTGCACAGAGCAGAATTTCATCTCCAAAGCTGGTGCCCAAAGAGTAGCCTCAGAGAAAGGCATTGTTGTAATAGCGCCGGATACCAGTCCTAGTAAGTGTTATTTGAGCCTGTGTATTTTATTAGATTGGCTACTTTGGAATAAAACTTAATATATGTATTTCCATCAACTTGGTGGCATTGATGTTGGTATTGACATTGGCCTGACAAAGCTTTACCTTGATCTTTACTTTAGATCAAGGAGGATAATTCTAGGACCATGTTTGTAAGAATTATATATCTTCTTTGACTTAGAAATTCTCACTATTTCGCACCTGCAGCACTTGTGTCCAAAAGAGTAATTTATGAACCAAATAATAAATCCATTTCTGAAATGGAAGAAAAAAAATGAGAAAAGATTGAGGTCAATTGTCTCTAATTATGTTGTTTACGGTTTGAATGAATGGAAACATAAAGCCAACATTAGATCTCATCTCATCATCTGTTCAATAGATGCCTCATTGAAATTCCTAATGTCATGAATAAATGAAAGCAGGAATAAATCTTTTGGTAGTATCATAGCTTTGGGGATGACATTTAGAAGTGATAATCCATTGAAATGTTTTGACAATTATTTGAAAGTTTCAAAGAAGAAAGGTATTTTTAAAATATGATTGACTAGCCAATATATAAAAAAAAAGATTAATACAGTTGATATTGCTCAAGCGACCACGTCTATTAAGCGACCAATTTTATTAAGCGACCACCAGAAAAATCCCTTCATTGTAAGCAAAATCTCTGAAAAAGAGGACTTTTTAACAAAAAATTGGTTATTGTTGAATCTCATGTTGTTGGAATCGTCTTATCGTCTATTGTCTTATCATCTCAATAAGACGATTCTAATGGCTCGAACATCATAAGATTCATTACGACTTGACCGACAATCTATAAATGATACCAAAATGAACTGTCACATTTATCAAAGTATTTTGTAATAAGCGACCATTCCCATAAACGACCGCTTTTTGTTGGTCCCTTAAGTGGTCGCTTAACACAAGTTTTACTGTAGTAATCATATTTCTATAAGACTTAAAAGTAAAAAAAACATTGATAGAATTGTGTTGAAATCGCTTTTGAAAAATATTTGTTTTGGCAGAGCTAGGTTATCTCAATTGGTAAATGTAACACTATAGCATGTGATCCTGAAGTCATAAATTTGATACCTGGCTTCAATAACTTCTATTTGACAAACAATTTGTGTGAGACAAGTTGTTTTCTCCCACCAAAGGGCAAATAACCCATTAATTGGGATGAGTAGCTAGTGAAATAGATTATTTATGTTACTTAGAGAAATGACATGAGGGAAAGGTACATGGAAACACAACTGCGTCAATATAACTGAAATTATTGTTGAAAGTGCCATTAACCCTTCTCTTTCTGCTCCTGAAATACTATCTCAATACACAAAGCTTTGGCAGTCATCATAGACTAAGATCAGTCTGCAGAGACGTGTAGTCTGATCTTACTCTTCACTGCCTGCTCTCTGCTTAATAGCTTTAAGAAAAAGTTGAGCCAGATTAAGCCACCGTCATAGCACAGTGGTAGCATGTCGGATTGTCAATTTACAGATAGTGGGTTTGATTGTACTCATTCTTTTGTGACTATTTGTCTCCAACCAATGTTTTGATAACCCTAGACTAATGTGGGATAGCAGCTGGAGGCTAGGAATGGGTGTAGTGGTAGTATTGGTGTGAGAAATGCCGGGAATCCATTTTTAGGTGCTCCAGCTGCTGAAATATAACTGAGAGATTGTTGAAAGGGGTGTAAAACACCATATAGATAAAAAAAAATGAGCCAGAGAGGTTGATACATCCCAAACTTAAGCAACTTGTTATGCTCCTCTTCGAAGGAGCTAACATATTTTGTTACCCTTTGTTGATTGACAAAGAATAGGCTATTGACCTGCTTTTATTGGGGGGCTTTTTTTTTCAAACATCTCTTGGTTTTAACCCTTTCCTGTTTTGCAAAATTTTGGACCTGTCCAAATTCAAAGTTTTTGCAGACGAAAAATAAAAGTGGGTTTAATTTGAAAAATAACCATTAAGTAGGGTAGAAAATAGTGTGGAAAAAAAAAGAAATTGCTTGTCAAAAATTTCTTTTTTTCACAATGTTTTCTCAATCATAAAATCACAGGCACGTAAAAAGCAGGGATTAAACAGGAAAGGGTTATACAAAATTTAAACTCTGCAGGATTGGGGTGAAACCCCATACAAAACAAAACAATCATTTGGTTGCCTATTAAGACATTAAACATAAACATTTTTGCTTTTCAGGGGGCGTAAATATTGAAGGTGAAGATGAATCGTATGATTTTGGGTCTGGTGCTGGGTTTTATGTTGACGCAACAGAGGATAAATGGAAGACAAACTATAGAATGTATTCTTACATAACTGGTGAAGTAAGTGGGTATTATAGTATGGTAGTGGACCCATAATAGTACTGTAACATTTCAGAATTTATTTATCCTTCAAAATGTTGACGAAGATTTCCTAATAAAATCATTAGGAAACCGTGGTTAAAACTGTTAAAGTTCATTACTTCCATAACTTTGCAGAATTATTATAGGTTCACTACCTTAAGGTAGGAACTGCATAATCTATAATTTTTGGATCTGCCAATTTTGACTTTCCCCAGACGAAATCGTGACACTTGGGAATCACCCAATATTACCTTTTTAGGCGTCATTTTGTCCCTTTTTATTAGGTCATTTGTTTCCGCTGGTTATTTTCCATTACAAGTATTTTGGAAGGTTTTGACGTGTTTCAAGAAATCCAGATGTCGGGACGATTTCAAAGATCTGAAATTACATTACCACTAAAGGAAATTGAGCCTGTGCGTAACATTTCCAACTATTTCAAATGTGTGCAAAGCAAAGTTTCTGTCCAGCCTGTGCAGCCGCACAGTCTGACCAGAATCTTCACTTTGCGCTCTATAGATGGATGGGGTCTTAATTCATCCTTATGCGATCAGCATATATCATTATTGCATTGTTTCATTGTCAACCCTTCTTAATGTTTGTACCTCGCGCAGATGTGAACTTGTTGGAAATGTCATGCACAGGCTCATTTGTTTATAAAACTGAATAGACCTCCTACCGGAAAAACAATAAATAGAGACTATATAGAAACTCTTGAAATCAAACATCTTATTAACCCTTTGCTGTTTAATCCCTGCTTTTTACGTGCCTGTGATTTCATGATTGAGAAAACATTGTGAAAAAAGAAGAAATTGCTTCTGACAAGCAATTTTTTCTTTTTCCACACTATTTTCTACCCTACTGAATGGTTATTTTTCAAATTAAATCCACTTTAGATTTTAGTCTACAAAACATTTGAATTTGGACAGGGCCAAAATTTTGTATAACAGGAAAGGATTAATAGAGATTGGATTAGCATAGTTTATTCAGGTCCTTTTAAAGACACTTTTCCTTCCATCTAGTAAATGCTATTAAAATACAAGTCAAATAACACTGATAAGTGATTTATGTTTTGCTGTATATCAGCCTATAGATATTGTAGAGCATTAAGTATCAGTTATTCTATAGATTTTTTGCCAAAATTTATGTCATGATTTAGATTATAATAGATGGAATATCATATATATGTTAATGTAATATGGAATTTTTGGAAAAATTGTCACCTGAAACAGTTAAAAACTAAGTGAAACACCAATTTGATTAAACCATAGATGCAAAAGATAACTTCTAAAATTGATATCATATGACTACATTATGAGCCTATGTGTGAGATTTCAAAACAATTACACATTTGCTCAAAGTAAAGTTTTTTCAAGCCTGTCTTCTGCAAGTCTTACCAGCCTTTGCTATGTGTACAATGTAGTTAGAGTCTTAACTCCTCTTTAGATGGGACGCCATCATAGCGCAGTTGCAGCATGTCAGACTGTCAATCTAGAGGTCCTGGGCTCGATCCCCGACAGCGGCACTCATTCCTTCTGACTTTTTGTCTCTCACCAATCGGTTGATAAACGTAGACCTATAGATGTGAGATAGCGGCTTAAGGCTAGGAAAGGATGTAATGGTAGTACTGGTGTGAGAAATACCAGGAATCCATTGTTAGGTGCTCCAGCTGCTGCGATATACCTGAAAAATTGTTGAAAGTATCAAAAACTCAATTCAATCAATCAATTAAATCCTCTTCAGATGATCACTGAAAAGGCTTCTTTCATTTTGTGGTTGTTAGAACTGCCCATATTTGTGTCTTGCTTGCATGTAAAATTACTGGAAGTGTCACATGCAGGCTTGTTTTGAAAAGATTTGTGATTCTCTATTTTTCAGCTTCCAGAGGTCATCAAAAGCAACTTTAATGTGATAGCAGATAAAATGTCCATAACTGGTCACAGGTAAAGTTATCCTTTATTGTGTAATAATGTAATTTTAGTTGTGTCGATAAAAATTTTTGTGTTCTGATGGACTGAAAAATTGGATTTATTCTTCCATGAAAAAATCTTTGAGTACGCAGCTGTTTCGGTAGCTTGGGCACAAATGAGTTCCATAAGAAATTTGTCTTATTATTGAGAAATCTTTACATCTTTGCTTCATGATATAAAATGATAGGATATGAAGTGAGTACTTTTATACCCCCAAAAGCTATGTTTGGTGGGTATATAGGAGTGAGCTTTTCAGTTGGTTGTTCCTTCTGTAGATTTTGTGTGTCTGCTCTATTTCTCAGCAACTAATGGGCAGATTTCATTAAAACTTTACACATGAGATCAGTATCAAGCAGAGATGTGCAAGTGATATTTTGGTTATGATCCATCCCAATGTCAGAATGTCCATACTTCCTGATCTTGTGAACGTAAGTCCTCCTTCATTTATTGACCGATTTCAATGAAACTTTCACAAAATGTTCCTAGTCACCTGACCTTCTGCAAATTATCACAGTTTCGATGAAATATACCTGTGTCATGGAAAAAAGAGCCTTCATGTAAAATACTCTTGTGAACACAACTCCTCCATTTATAGACTGATTTGGATGAAACTTTCACAAAATGTTCCTAGTCACATGACCTTGTGTACTAAGTCTAACTTTTGTGAAATTATATCAGGTCATGGAAAAAGGGGCTTTGTGTCAATTTTCTTGTGAACGCAACTACTCCTTCAATTTTGAACCAACTTGGATGAAATCTTCACAAAATATTTCTGGTCACCTGACCTTGTGCATGTTGTCAGGGATTGGAGAAATTCTGCCATGTCAGAGAAAAGAGGCCTTCATGTCAAATTTTTTGAATGTCTGTTTGTCTAAATCTTCAGAATGTTCCTAAGTCACCTGATATTGCTTATATAGTCAGGATTTAGTGATATTCTCTTATGTCACAGAAAAATAGGGGGCGTTATACAAAATTTCTTGTTAAAGCTATTCCTTCTTTAACTTTGGATGGATTTCTATGAAACTTTCACCTACTGTTCATTATCATTTGGCCACATGCATATTGTCCTGATTTAGTAAAATATGCTATGTCATGGAAAAAGTGGCCTCACATTTCATTCATAACAGTATAGAAAGCTTTTATTTTAATGATAATCTTTTTGATGGCGTATCTTGTGTCAACTGCACTCTTGATTGTGTTTGTCTTCCACCAAATGATTGATAATAGTAGACCTATGTGGGAAAGCAGCTGTGGGCTAGCAAAGTTTGGAATTGCAGTACTTATGAGAGAAATACCAGATATCCATTGTGAGGTTCCAGCTGCCACAATATAACTGAAATATTGTTAGTTAAAAGTGGTGTAAAACCAAATTCAAATCAAAAATTGATTTGTGCCAAAATTTTCTATCATTATTAACTCTTGTCATGCTGAACCCGGAATATTCCTGCTTTGGCAGGAGCTATAGACAAACATTAGCCTGCACACATGTGCAGTCTAATGTTAGCCTTCACCACATGTTTCTCACTTTCAAACCAGGATTATTAAGAGATTTTGTTTTTCAAATAAAAATGACCTTCAGTTGGGCCTTCGGTGCTTTTTGCCCTTTGATTTTGATCAGAATTTTTAGCCGAAATTTATTTAGCATGACAAGGGTTAAAGATACTTTCTTGAAACTTTGCATGTATATTTACTTTCGTAAGTGTAATCAAAACTATCAAGGGAGACACATCACTGTAACTAATTTTTCTCATTTCAGTATGGGTGGTCATGGTGCCCTAATCTGTGCCATAAAAAATCCAGGAAAATACAAGTCTGTTAGTGCCTTCGCCCCAATCTCTAACCCCATTAAGGCCCCCTGGGGACAAAAAGCCTTTAGGGGTTATTTGGGGTCAGATGAATCAAAGTGGAAGGTAAGTGATGATGCTGTTTACAGGAACTAACAGACCACTACTGTCTAACAAAAAATCAAATTGGCCAATCTAAACACTAATTTTTAATGAGATGACTGTTGACTTCCGTAAATTATCCGCCATTTTGTTTGGAATGTTCCACAGTTAGGTGACCTATCATTGATTTCTTATTGGTTTCATTTCATGACCTTTTTATCGGAGACAAAAGACATTTTAATTTCTGGGCCAATGTGTCTAAGCTGAGGTCAAGGGAGATAGTGGTCCAGTAATTGTCACATCAAATGGAACAAAAACTAATATGCTTACCTCTTAAATTGATTACTTGCTATTTGATACGATAATTATTTAAAAACTTTATTTCTCTTTGTAAACCTATGTTGTGGGTACTCATTTGAATTGTCTCATAGTTAAGATTAAAATGAGAACCCATAAAATGCAAGTACATATCTATTATCGAAATACTTTAATCTTAAAGTAGTGGACCTGTAATAGTTCTGCAATGTTTTGGAAGTTATGAACTTAAACAGTCTTGACCGAGGTTTCCTAATGAAAATCATAAGGAAACCTTTGTTAACACTGTTAAAATTCATTACTTCTGAGACGTTGCTGAACCAATACAGACCTGCTACCTTAAATCAATCATTCTCCCTCTATCAGGGGTTGAAAAATCTTAAAAACCCAGCTAGTCCTGTAGGACTAGTAACCATAAATTTCAACTCGCCCTTAAACCAAATGAGCTCGCCCTTCAAAATTAATAAAATGTAGGTTAGTCTTATAACAAGAACACAAATCATTTGAATTGGTTGAAATTTTCATGATCCCGGTATAAATTTAACTCATTGTGACAGTACTTGAATGAAACAGAACTTTCCACCCAGTGTGTGGAAAGGTATGTTCATATGACATGGTTTGCTATTTTGTATTCAATATTAAAGAGATGGGTAATCTTTGTGGTCTCAACATGTACAGGAGAATATCTTAATGAGCAACATAGATAAGGAATTTGGGATATTAGCAACCTGGACCACAAAACCATTTCTTCTTTAGCCTATGAAAAATCCGATGGTTAATCGGCACTCTTATCATTGAATCTCCCGAATAATAGAAACAAATTTTTTGAACCAGTACCATATTTTATTGAATATTAGAAACAATCGGGAGATTAAATGCTGACAAAAAATTATTAAGATACAAATAAACAAGTTTTGACCTGGAATAACTTCTTTGCTATAGATATATTTTTCTTTCGTTGTCCGAGTGTTAGCTGCGCTTTTAAACAACCAATGTCATCCCGCTCGGCTTTTTGAAATTATAATTGGTGATCGTTGAAATGCGACCCGCTCCCCTTTTTTGTGTGTGTGTTTATATTTTGTTTTTTGTTGTTTTATAATTTTTTACTAAAAGAAAATCTCTAAAACCATCTCTAACATCTTTCTCAAAGAATTTGAAGGCTTTTGAAAGGGTGCAGATATGATTGAATGCAGCAAGTGTACATTACCGAAATTAGATTAATGAATCCTGCTGTTTCGAAACAATTTACTTACTTCAAATAAAAAATATAATCCTTATCAAAATATCCGAGTGGTAAAGATGTGAGAATATCATAAGATTTATTTTGAAACCAATCTTTAATATGACGTCACTGTATAAATTTCTCGGAGAATGGCCCGACTTCAAAAGGACCGCCGAACACCTGTACTGGGCAAGTCATCTGTGTTTTCACAGAAACACAATTTTCCCTCATGTTTACACGATAGTCTCATTAAATAGTCGCATAAATAGTGGATATAAAATATAACGGATAGTCTTTAGAAGGGTAACTGAATTTATTTTGGTTCATCCAGTTTACGACTCTCATCGTCGAAACATTTATTTTTTTTAAAGACAATCAGCAATTTAAAAGCCGTTGGAAATTGGGAAATATTAACTGCGACTACGATGCTACATTGCAATGGTCATTTGTTTAAAGATCAGCTTTTCCTTGCATGATTGAAAGCCTAGATTTGTACTCCCCCCGTCGGACTAGCTCGCCCAAAATTCTTCTTGCCCTCCGGCAATTTCTACTTGCAAATGCGAGCGGGCAAGTGGAATTTTCAACCCCTGTCTATATTAAGCTTGTCTATTCTTGTATAGGAGTATGATGCCACAGAACTAATCAAGAACTACATAGGGCCGGCATTAAACATACTTGTGGACCAGGGAAAATCAGATGAGTTTTATACCAAAGGACAACTTTTGCCCGATAATCTTCAGGCAGCATGCGCTCTTAACAGTATTCCTATAGAAATGAGACTGCAAGAAGTAAGAATTTTTTAGCTTGGCTGTTTTCTGAGAGAACCCTAGGTATTGCTATAGCCTTGATGTCTTTGAAGTTGTGCTAGAGATGAGCTATTGTTATTGGCCAATGTCCATCGTCAGTCATGCATGGTCCATTGTGTGTCGTCCATCTTGTGTCCGCAATTTATTAAAACAAATTCTCCCCCTAAGCCAGTGCATTAATTTTGAAGAAACTTGTCAGGGATGTTCCTTGGGTCAAGCTGTACTAAAGTGGTTCGAATAAATGAAATCCACCCTCAACACTCCCTTTACCCTTAAAAAAGGGTGAAAATAGGAAAATCTTCAAAAATCTTCTTCTCTGAAACAAGAAGGCAGACAGTTTTCATACTTGGTATCTTGCATCATCTAGTGGACCTCTACCAATTTTGTTCATATCAAGGCCCTTGGGTCATATTTTGGCTCCACCTAGGCACATCCCTCTTTACATAGAATCAAAGAAGGAAAGTCTGTAAAATTCTTCTTCTCTTATACCAAAAGGCAGACATCTTTCCATATTAAGTTTGTAATTTTATATGGTGGACTTCTACCAAGTTTGTTCATATCAAGACCCAGGGTTCATATTTGGGCACTGAATAAACACACCCTATTTTACATAGACACAAAGGGGGATTCTTAAAAACTTGGTCTCTGAAACCAGAAGGTAAGGACTCTTCATAATGGTCTCATTTAATTGTGTTTCATGAAGATTGTTTATTGCATGTCCATGTCATAATGTTCTCATTTAATTGTGTTTCATGAAGATTGTTTATTGCATGTCCATGTATTCATGTAAGGTCTGTGCCCAAGCATTTCCTTTTTACTCTTTGCTGAAAGCATTCAATGGTTTTGATCTTATATAGAAATTATCTTCTTGTTGACATATGCCTATTTAATTGATGTGATGTCTCACGGGCAAAGAGACTCAGGTGAGTGATCTAGGACCATCGTGGTCCTCTTGTTATACTCAGATCTTCATTCACTGTCCAGCAATCAACAGCGGAGGGTAGGCTCTTGTAGCCAGTGCTCTTGTTTTCAGTTCATCTTATTTTCAGAAGGTACCTTTTCCAAGACAGTCAGGTTTTTTATGCCCTAAAAGGCCTGTTTAGAAAAGCACAGTGTGAAACGGAGAAGTTACATATATAACAAGCAATGTCTTAGTTTTTAGAGTGTTTCTAACCTGATAAAAAATAGAATTTCAGCAACTTGAAATTATCAACTACAGTTTTCGTCAATTTAAATTGTCTTGTAATGGTCTCATCCAAGTATTCTTAAGAAAATACAGCTGACAGTGACAAGGTGTGTAGGTTTATCCTAGGAATACAAATTCAAATCTAAGGCCATTGTTGGAAAAGTCTGCAACACATTTTTCTTAAGTTTTGAGTTTGATCCAAGGTTTTGCAAAATTATTGTGTCTAGCATCATTTTGATTGGTCAGTGGTAAATGTTTGTAAATGCCTATGAACGCATAGAAGGTTAAGTGCAAGACTGCACTGAGTGTCTATACAATGGATAGCAATTAGAACAGTTTTGCACTGAACACTCGATATATTCAGTTGGAACTGTTTTGCACTAGCCTAATTCCCATTTGAGTGTTTGGTCCAAGACTGTACTAAGTGCTTATACACTGTATATACACTTAGTACAGTCTTTCACTGATTTGTCCTTCCAGTGGGAAAATGATGTGAGTGCACTTAAGTTGGATGGCCAGCTGAAGGCTTGGATAAAATATTGTGTTCGCACTGATGTTAGTTTCATCTAATATTCATTTTCATCCGCAACCTCTTGTAATTCGAACCAGTCTAAAATTTCAAAAATAGGAAATGGTCTAATCTGATTGTCCGTTTCAGGATTGTGACCACAGTTATTATTTTGTCACTACATTTATGATTAAACATTTACTACTACACTTTTCCTGTACTATCACTTTCTTTACTCCCATGTGATTTCATTTATAGAAATATTGGGGGAAAAGGAGAAATTGCTTGTGACAAGCAATTTCTTCATTTCCCACAATATTTTTTATCATTTAGGCTGTATTCATTTCAAATTTCACCTATTTTTATGCCCCCGATAGGGAGGCATAATAAATTTGACTTGTCCGTCCGTCCGTCTGTCCGTCCGTCTGTCCGTCCGTCTGTCCGTCTGTCCGTCCGTCTGTCCGTCCGTCATTCCGTCCAAAAACTTTAACATTGGCCATAACTTCCTTATTACTATCAAAGCGGTGTCGGGGGCATTGTCATCTTACAGTGACAGCTCTTGTTGTTTTGTTATTTGCAAACTTTTTGAATTTGGACCAGCCTTAAATTCCAAAAAGGGGAAATGATCAGACTTTTTTTTTAACTCTTTCAGGGTTATGACCACAGTTATTATTTCATCGCAACATTTATGGAGGATCATATCAACCACCATGCCAAGTTTTTGTGCCAATGACTGACCAGACCAAGTCCTGTTCTAAATAAACTTTAATCCTTTCCTCTTTTGTTCATGATTTATTCCAGTGTAGATCACATAGAGGATAATCGTTTGTTTCAGAGTAAGATCAATTTATATTTCATTGAGTGAACATCTAAAGCTATATTTTCATGAGTGGCAGAGCCACGAGTGAAAATATAGATTTTGTTGTTCACGAAATGAAATATTTATCGATCTTACTCGAAAAACAAACGATTATTCTATTTCTTTAATGCAAAAATGAGACAAAATGTGAAATTCCTAGGACATATTTTCGTAAAGCGCGTCATTTTGCGCGTGATTGCTATGCAATGTTCATTGTGACGTCACTTATTTGCCCCGCATAGATGACGTCAGATAAGATGAAATGCACAAAAGCAGGGTATAAGATTTTGATAATTTCACTGCTTTTGCGGTGAGTTTATCAAGTGATAATCTAGCATTATTTCTCGATAAACCACCGAAAAGCATTAAAGAAAACAATGTAATTATCATCATTTGTTGATTTATTGTTCTTTCATTACAAGAAGAAAGATATTCAAATGTGCCACAGAGATTGTATTTTCATGTATGTGTTCAAATGGTCATCTTTATACCCTCCATGTATACTGGATATACTGGAATCGCCAAGAACATCTGTATGTCCATCTGTTTGTTTTGCCAGACACCAATACTGCTTTGAAATTTTTACATTGGTGTGGAAAATATCACGTTATGTGGTTTTTGATTAGGCTAAACAAAATCTTGATACATGTATAATGGTATTGTACAATTTCATTTGTAAATGAGAAGTATTCAAAAGTTATTGGATTAAATTATGATCAACAAAAAGTTTGCATGTTACTGTTGTTATATTTTCAATCAGACCACCTGTCAATCTGTTATTTTCTTTTCCTAACTAACTCAAGAAGAAAGTGACCTAGAATCATGATTCTTTATACAATTGTTGCCCAAGATGCCAAGAAGGTGCCCTATTGTTTTTTTTCTCACAAAGGTAAAGGTCACAATTGAGCATTGGATGAAAACCATTTATAGTGGAAGCGTATTGACCTGAACCTAATCTTTTGCCTTTTAAGTAAATTAAATATCATTCGTTTCCCTTTGACAAAACACCACTTACCATCGGAATTCAATTGTAAAGTTAGGGTGCAGGTGTTTGTTCTGTTAACCCATAATCGCCCATGCTTTTCACTGTAACAGCGGTATTTGGGCAACTTCATGAATGAGTGAATCAATTCATAAATTGAGTTTCCTATTTAATAATCTTTAGATGCGAGCGAGCAAAATACAAATTTTCAAATTTCTTTAAATGCAATTTGTGTTTTTGAATCAAAATCAAATGAAATCCCCTGTCACAGTCTCACACAAGCAGGAAAAATTGCTCCCGAAAATGAATCGTCAGCTTTATACAAGTATACAACTAAGTCCACACATACTTGTAATTTGTGCAGTATAACAGAATGTCCATGCTTGATCGTCACATGCTGAAGTATTTTCGGAATTGTATCATGGGCCTAATAGTTTATTCTGCATAAAGGCCAGGCTCAAGTTAATATGCGCTCGCTATACTATACTGGGAAAATTGGCAGGTGGCGGTATTTGTCTACTTTGTGACGGATCTAGTTTCAAGAAGAACTACATTGTTTACCTGTGTCATGTCAATACAATTGTTGTGGATGACTTACATGTTTTAACTAGAGCTCTTTCAAGCTGTAGCTTTAACATTTAAGTTTCCCAATAATGATTTAATTTTAAATGGGCCTGTGTGTGACTTTTCCAAGTATTTCAAATGTGCGCCAAGCAAAGAATCTGGCCAGCCTGTGCATCTGCACAGTCTGTCCAGTATCTTTACTTTAGGCTTTATGGGTAGATAAGGTCTCAAAGTATCTTTAGACAGGCAGACAATCTTTTAATCGCAATATGTGACTGTCTAAATTGCTCATAATTTGCATCTCAAACAAATGTCAAATTGTTGGAAATGTCACATACTGGCTCAATCATTTGTCCTTGACTTGTGTTGTTTGATATATTAAAAGAATTACTTGGGGACGAAAAAAATAATCGTAAGTAAAAATCACAAATCGTTAATGGTGTTTTCATTCATTGTCAGATTCTGCCTTGCAATATCGCATTGGAATTGTCTTTAAAAGACGATTCCAATGTGATGCTACATGACAGAATTCCTTAATTAGTTACTACTTTAGAAGCAATTTTTAGCTCACCTGAGCACGAAGTGCTCAAGGTGAGCTATTGGGATCGTAGAATGTCCGTCTTGCGTCGTCAGTCGTCCACAATTTCTTTAAACATCTTCTCCTCCTAAATCAGTGGGCCAATCTTGATGAAACTTGGCAGGGATGTTCCTTGGGTCAAGCTCTCCCAAGTTGTTCAAATTAATGAAATCCACCCTTAACGTTCCCTTTACCCTTAACAAAAAGGGTGAAAATATGAAAATCTTTAAAAATCTTCTTCTCTGAAACCAAAAGGCAGACAGCTTTCATATTTGGTATGTAGCATCATCTAGTGGATCTCTACCAAGTTTGTTCATATCAAGACCCTGGGGTCATAATTCGGCTTTGCCCGGGCCCAACCCTTTTTACATAGAATCAAAGAGCGAAAATCTTTAAAAATCTTCTTCTCTGTAACCAGTTGGCAGACAGCTTAAATATTTGGTGTGTTGTATCACCTAGTGGGCCTCTACCAAGTTTGTTCATAACAAGACCCTTGGGTCATATTTGGGCTTTGTACGGGTGCATCCCTTTATCTCTTATGAGCACGAAGGGTAAAAAAATGAAAATCTTCAATAAATCTTCTTCTCTGAAACCAGAAGGCAGACAGCTTTCATATTTGGTATGTAGCATCATCTAGTGGACCTCTACCAAGTTTGTTCATATCAAGACCCTTGGGTCATGTTTAGGCTTTGCCCGGGTCCGACCCTTTTTACATAGAATCAAAGAGCGAAAATCTTTAAAAATCTTCTTCTCTGAAACCAGATGGCCGACAGCTTTAATATTTATGTGTGTAGCATCACCTAGTGGGCCTCTACCAAGTTTGTTCATAACAAGATCCTTGGGTCATATTTGGGCTTTGCACGGGTGCATCCCTTTATCTCTTATGAGCATGAAGGGTAAAAAAATGAAAATCTTCAAAAATCTTCTTCTATGAAACCAGAAGGCAGACAGCTTTCATATTTGGTATGTAGTATCATCTAGTGGACCTCTATCAAGTTTGTTCATATCAAGACCCTAGGATTATATTTGGGCTCCATCGGGGCGCAACCCTTTTTACATAGAATCAAAGAGCGAAAACTTTTATAATCTTCTTTAAGCGAAACCAGAGGGCACACTGCTTTCATTTTTGGTACGTAGCATCATCTTGTGGGCCCCTACCAAGTTTGTTCATATCAAGACCCCTGGGTCATATTGGGGCTCCACCCTGGTGCATCCCTTTCAGCTCATCTGAGCACTATGGGTGAAAATGGGAGAACCTTCAAAAATCTTCTTCTCTGAAACCAGAAGGCAGACTGCTTTCATATTTAGAATGTAGCATCATCTTATGGACCTCTTCCAAGTTTGTTCATATCAAGACCCTGGGGTCACTTTTGGGGTCCACCCGGGTGCATCCCTTTATACATAGAATCAAAGAGCAAAAAGGCATATCTGTCTTGCTCTTTGCTGAAAATGTTCCATGGTATTGATCTTAGGCAATTATCTTCTTTTTGACATCTGCCTATCTATCTAATGTGATGTCCCAGGGGTCACAGAGACTCAGGTGAGCGATCTAGGACCATCTTGGTCCTCTTGTTATGTTTGACTTACGCAAAAAAGGACCGTAAGATGGTTCGTAAAACAGGCCCCAGGACCATCACCATGCCTAGTTAGCTCTGTCAGTAACAAAATGAGGTGACCTATTACAGATGTTTTTGCCATGATCTAATTTTCGTGAATTTTCGCCACCCTCACTAAGTGGTGAAAATTGAATTCACCAAAATAGCCCTAATATTTTGAAGATTTGCCATCCATATTTCCTATACCATATTCATGTATATGTCCGTCTACATGAGGTGCCGATTACAACATGTGACAAATTTGACACATTTTTGTCAGTTTGACATTGGATTAACATTGCACATGTTAATTGGTGTTCTAGAGAGTGGGCCAAGAATTAGTTGATGCTGTTACTTTTTTTAAAATTCCTGTGTGAATTCTTAAAAATGACCGACTTGTAGATAGAATTTTATTCTTACATGTCTTGTTTTCATTACATATAGTAGGTGGGGAAAATAAGACAAGCCAAAATAAAATCACTACATTTTGGGTAAAAGTGGCAAAAATAAAACAACGCTAAAATATCCCAAAGTATGGTAGGACTTTGAGCCCTACCAGGGGTGTGGAAATATTAATTTTCTCTACTTGTCCACAGAGAAAAGTTATAGACGATTCCTCACTTGTCCTGGACCAAAATGCACTTGTCCACATAAAAATGGAATGGTAAGTATTGAAAAACATTGCATTTAATGAAGTAAATGCTGTAACTCGGCATTTTCTTCATTAAAGACAATGTTTTCCACCCTTTGATTCAAACATTAGTATAACTTTTGCCCTAGATCTTTCAAGTTCTGTTGCAAGATTTGTTCTGGTTTTTACTTGTCCATGGACAAGAAGCCAAGAAAAATGTACTTGCCCACAATAGGTAAAGCTCGTGTCGGACAAGTCGGGCATTGGAATTCCACACCCCTGCGTACTGTGCCAAGTTTCATTCAACATTTGACAATTCATTGTGACATATATAACTTGTCTCCCACTAATGGATGAATATGAATTGGTACATCTAAGAGGAATTGTTATCATACGGCTGATATGAAATCTAGTTATTGTACTGGTGTGAGAAACAACTGGAGGTTATGGGTAGGTTCACCATCCCCAGTTAAAGTGGTGTTAAATCCAGTGCAATCATTTGTCTGTCATTCTACAAATTATGGCAAAGTGGATTCGCTGCATGGCTATTTTCCATCTTTCTCTCCATCCATCTGTCAATCGAAAAGATAAACTGTGTGGTATCTAAACTAATTGTATAGTAGTGATTAGTACTTGATTTTGGGTTCAGGAATAATTTATTCTCACTTATCTCCCCTTGTCTTCTATATTGAACAGCCATCAGAGATATCCTTGTCGTACACAAGGTAAGTGTAGTGTAAGATCACTTTCTAAGGTATCATTTAACACAAATTATCATGGTATTTCTGTCACATGAGCATTCAAAAATTGATTCAAATGTCACTAAGTACAGTGTTATTGTGAAGAATGTAAAAAGAATCTGTTACTCAGTTTTATTTGAGAAAAGTTGATATTAACCTCATCTAGTATAGAAAATTGATTAAGCTTGCCAAGGCTCGCTTAATTTCATTTCTATTTTAGACTTAGTTAAGATCAGGATGTCTCAAATAAATTCTCATCATAGATGACCTTTTCCTTTGCAGCCCAAAAATTTAGGTTCCTATTATCTTATAATTTGGTAAAATTTTGTGGGAAAAAGAGAAAATGTTGTTTAAACCAATTTCTCACTTTTTGTAGTTTGGCGAGAACTTGTCACTATGACAAGTCAGTGTATTTGAAAGTGCTTGAGTCCATCTGTCTGTCTGTTTCTCATTTTGAGCATTTCGGATTGATTTCAAAATTATTTCACAAAATTTGTCCCCTTTTGAAGGATATTTCTGTATCTAAAATGTCAATGTTCGCCTCAAAGTGTAAAAGTGCCACTTAAACTAGTTATGGATTTAGTTTAATGGTCAAGATTGAATTTCAGAGTCAAATATTTGAGGGCTTTACAGGTTGGTGACTCAGCGCAAAACAGTTGTAACTCCCTATATATTTATTTACAACTATTTGGTGCTGAGCCATCGAAGTGTTGTCAATGAACAACCATTCTTGTCTGAAATATTGTCAACTTTATTTCCTACTATGTTTTCAAATTGCACCAAATTTTCATGGTCCTCTGCAAACTCTTTAAATGAAATGAAACTTTACTACAATGTTCCTTTGGTGACATTTATGAAAATTTTGAATGGCCCATAGATATTGGCGTGGCAGGGCGGGGCTTATTTTGAGTCTCCTAAGAAATGAATGGGTGGGCAGGGTCTATTTTCACTTTAGATTCTTGGAATAACATCTCTTCTTCTACAATTAGGTAAATGTGAATGAAGCTTTGCCTGAAAAGTACTTTGATGAGATCTACTGGACAAATAAAGTTCAGGTGAGCGATTAAGGGCCATTCTTCCCCTCTTGATGATAAAAGTCATTCTTACATCTGTAGGGGTCAGGGCAACACTATTTTAAGTGACTATAAATATAAAGGCATAATAAGACTTGCCCTATCCCCTCTTTCTGCTACTTTGTTCCCACCAATGGTTGAATTACATGCCGGAGTGGGATGGGTAGTTTGTAGCTCATGATTTTTAGTGGTACTGGCGTGAGAAGCAACATGAAGCAATTAGAAGGTGCACCAGCCACAATATAACTACACTTCTTTTGAAAGGAATCTTATACCCACATAATTTAAAATTTTATGGAAAGTTTCAAGTGAATCATCAAAATGCAATATATTGAGAGACCAGGGGCCCGTTTTACTAAATTTATTTCTAAAAAAATAATCGCAAGTCAAAATCACAAATCATACCTGGTGTTTTCATTAATTGTTAGATTCTGCCTTGCAATACCTCATTGGAATCTTCTTTAGAAGATGATTCCAATGAGATGATGCATGCCAGAACTCCATGATAAGTAACTACTGAAGAAGCAACTTGAATTATTGACTTTTGCAAAAAATGATTGTAGGATGTTTAGTAAAACAGACGCCATTAGAATAGTTTTTTTTAAATTGACAGGAGTGAAACCCTCTAGATAAGATACGATATTTGCAATTCTACCGTGCACCGCTTGGGGAATACCCGGAAGTAGACGTGTTCGACCAATCGAGTCAAACCACGATTAAATACACGAAATAGAAAGTTTCTGGACGATCGAACTGTCAAATGTAATGTGTGCCCTTGATTGCATGACGCCGAGAAAGAAAACATGACACCTTTAGAAGCGAATAAGTTGTTACAGATTCTCAAATCTTTGACAGTGATCGTGCTGTCATTGGAATTTTACATGCATGGTATTTCATTTATTTTTCTGAACTCTCAAACTCAAAGTTAATATAATAATAGGTTGAACCTATAGACGGGAAAAGTAATTTGAACAAAGAACCATTATTGATTTACTAATTTACTCAACTTAAGCTACCGAATTCAACAATAAAGCTCGTATTAATGATTTATCAAAGTCAATATTATGTGTCTGTCTGTGCCGATCGCTCTTTCTGTTTTTCGATTGAATGGGGTTTAAGGCCGCTTTTTGTCATTTTCAAGTCATATATGCGAACAAAAAAAAGAAAATAGAATCCTTTGTCGACCCTTCAAGTTCTACTCCGAAGAATTTTTCACTGGAAAAAATAAGTTCAGTTAAATTGTGAAATAAACTTCCCCATGTGCTGTACAAAACATGCACATGATAACTAATTTTCAGAAGACAAAACTAGGCTATTTATCAATCGATGGCCGCTCGTTTTTTTTTCTGATTTATTTCTATATTGATTTCCACAGTCACAGTCATTTAGATGAGTGCTAACATCGGAAGAAATTAACGTAATATGAGTGAAAGATACTCAGTATAATTCTTATTTGTTTTCTTCGTAAAAATGTAAGGGGGGTGCTTTGAATATGGGCACGCGTATTATAGAAACCGTTGCGTCAGGTCTAAATCCTAAAGGATGCGATTCCGACAAAATGTTGGCCGGAATAGCTTTAGCTAAAATAACTGTATTCACATTTTTTAAAAATCAAACTGCGAATTTTGTTTTAGATTTCATCTTTTTCAAGTCTTAACCGAGAATATTGCTGTAGATTTCATCTTTTTCAAGTCTTATCCCGCTTTTTACCCCGACGTTAAAACGCAACAAAAACGACGTTGTTTTAGCGGGAAAAAGTAGCGTCTTATTTCCCCAAGTGCAGTATGACGTCATTTACGAAGGGTTAAAAAAAAAACGTCATCCAGACGAGATTCTAAGCAAAAATGTGCAACTTTTTACCTGAATGTATGATTCTTATCCTAATTTTATGTTCACTACAATCTAAATTTTGATAATGATCGACAGGAATAAAATCGAAGAAAAAAGTAGATGAATAATAAAACAAAATGGCGAAATCTCGCGAGATCATCATCCTCCATGTAGGCCGCCATTACGACACAAAATTAAACTTTGATGGTATATGTATTTCATTTTGATTTTGATTATTTAAATGTTTCACACGCGTTATCTAGAAGCGGGAAAAGCCGCAAAGCGCCCTTCGGGCGCTTTGCGTTACTTTTCCCGTAAAATGATTTTAAACTGAAACATATTGATCCGAGATTTTTTATTTGGTACTCCATCAAGTTTGAGAAAGTAGACTCTTTGTCTCTTTGTAGACTCTGTAGTATTTGACATTGGTTAGAATCATTGCCAATAGCTCAGTTGAAGGGGTCGTTGGTTCGTGTCCCGTGTCAGGCACACTTTTTGGCCCTGATTTGCTTCTTCTTCTTCCGGTTACAGTGCTGGGCCCTAATAAGAGCATTTTCGCACAGTTGAAAATATATACATGAGGGAGGGTCCAACGTTGGCGCTGTGTTGGCACGCGTCATTCACGGGGTCTGATTATCGATTTTTTATTGACAGCTGGATTCATTCACATTTACCTATACGCTTCAAACACGGTAGGCGGGTCTAGTATCTGACCTCATTACACAGGGCTCTCGGAAACGACAGTAGTGTCGTCTGAGACGACAACTTTTCTTAGTGGACGACAAAAAATCCTATCAAAGGATTCCACCGCACGACAAGTTTTTCTAAGGCACGCGTCCCGACTAATAAGCTATCGGGTGTGTATAACATGTATTTGATTGTTTACGTAAGTTAACTGTCGCGTGAAAAATCGATAATAGCCATATCTGAAGTCCGATAGACGGGTGCGGTAGGCGTGGCGTTAATTGACGCCAACAGCCAATCGTAATCGGTTATTCGTAGACCTTGTAGGCGGAGCTTGATTATCAATGAATGGAATCTAGACTCTGTCCGGCAATGTGTTTTCGCGAAACATGTGAACCATTAATATATTGATTGAAGCAGTTGATTCACTAATTATATACCGGTAATTGAATTCGAGCAGGGACCCAATTAAAAGAAGGCAATAGTAAGACAACATAATCGCCCCGATTTATTCGTAACAAGTAAATGATTAGTCCGTGTCCTTGGAACTGACCCGAATCTTTTTTACCTTTTGTAAAATCGGTAGTTAGAGTAAAAACAATTATTAAATTAAAGAAATGTTCCGGAAAAATACGGCATGAATTATCACTAGCGGTGAATCTCTGGAACGCCGTGCATGTGCTTAATTCCGTCGGATAACGTATTTCAAAAATGGAAAGCTCCGGATCAGCCCACTGATCAGACATGTGTTGAAGTCAAAAAAAAAAAGAAAAGAAAAAAAAAATGAACACAAATTAAGAGACAGGTGTTTCGGAAAGTTTAATTATTTCAATAAAAAAAAAGAAAATAAGAAAAAGAGATAACCAATGCAGTTCAAACATACAATCTTTTGTAATGAATATCAATTCTGAACTTTTTCTCTCAATTGACAACATCTGCAAAGAGAATCATGGCATAGACTATCGGTATATGTTGAGATTTTTTAAAGTCTAAATAAATATAATAACATTTTTTGACTTCTTTTTAACTTCTGTCAAAAAGAAGATATAACTGTTTCAAATACTTGCTTTTGTACTAGTCAATGGTTTAAACTGAACCGGGAAAAGTTTTGTCATCTACTGAGCTCATCTCCAAAAATGAAAAAGAAAATGTAAAAAGCATTGGGATAAAAGAAGAAAATTTTTTTAGGAAAAGAGTTGGGTGCAAAATGTCGAAAATTTTGTCTATTAGTACTGGCCCAGACACCCGAAATGTGGCCCCAATTTTCACCAGGTTGGCCCCAACTTTTTTCATTTGGCGAAAGTGATGGCCCCAACTTTTTGAGAGCCAGAGTGAACCCTGAGGGTCCCAAGATAAAAGCAGGTTAAAAACATCCTGTTTGGTGCTTATATACAATCTGCGAGCCCAGCCTTGAAAAGTGGGAGCAGTGAAGACTTCTGCTGGTAGTCTGTTCCACATGGAGACGGTTGTTGGAAAGAAGGATTCCTTCAGGACTAGCCTGTTACAAAATGGCACAATGTATCGCATGTTGTGGCCTCTATGTGATACTCCTTGTGGATGAAGGTAGGGCTCACTGGGGATGGCTACGAGCTGGTTGGCGATCTTATAGAGCAATGTGACCTTTGCCTGCTGTCGACGTTCCCTCAGACTGGACCAGCCAAGTGTGTTGATCATAGCAGTGACGCTGCTTTTTGGGTTGTAATCCCCAGATACAAATCTGGCAGCTCTGCGTTGCACTGCTTCAACCTTTGTGATGTTGGCTTGAGTGTGTGGGTCCCATACTGTGGCCGCATATTCCACCTGAGGTCGAACGAAGGTTTTGTAGCATGTCTCTTTGGTGGACTTTGGGCATGTTGAGAGGTTCCTCCTAAGGAAGGCGGTGGTGTTGTTGGCCTTCTTAGTAATCATATCAATATGGGAATTCCATGACAGGTTGTTACTGATGAGGGTTCCCAAGTATTTGGACTTCTTGGCCAGTTGAAGCTTCTTTCCATGAATGAAGTATCCGAGTTGCTTTTGTTGCGCTTGTTGGTAATACGAAGTACCTCGCACTTGTCTGGATTAAACTCCATCATCCATTCCCTCTCCCATTCCTGTAACTGATCCAGATCGTCTTGTAAAGTTTGGCATCTTCCAGTGTTTTGATGGTCATGTAAAGTAGCGAGTCATCAGCAAATAAACGAGGCGTTGACTTTACACATTCTGGAAGGTTGTTTATATATACTAGGAATAGCAGAGGACCAAGAACTGTACCCTGAGGGACACCTGATGTGACTGGTGCTGGCTTGGAGCTGCTGCCTTCAACTGTAACTTGTTGGGTCCTGTTCGATAGAAAGTCAGAAATCCAGTCCAGGAGTATACCCCTGACACCGTAGTGATGTAACTTCAGCCTGAGTCGTTTGTGGGGGACCTTATCAAAGGCCTTCGAAAAGTCCAAGAGGATAGCGTCAATCTGCTCTGACTTGTCTAGGCTTGCAGCAAGGTCTTGGACTGTAAGGAGAAGTTGGGTTTCACAGGACCTGGATTTGCGAAAGCCATGTTGGTAATTACTGATGATGTTGTTTTTGTCGAAAAAAGTCATTAGATTACTGTGGATGATGTGCTCCATTAATTTACATGCGACTGATGTGCTTCATGACATCATAGCTGATTATTGATTCTACATTTGGCCACACTTTCATTTTATTGAGTGCAGATGCATAGAAACTAGGTTGTTGTGCTAATTGGAACTGAAAATACAGTTACGAGCCCACTCGGCCTATCAAGTTACTTGGCCCGGTCAACTTGACCCCAATATATAGCCTTTAGTAACATACAGTCAAATATCTACATGTCAAACTTCAGGGGACTTACAAAAAATCTTCGACATATAGAAGGTTCGACGAAGAGATAAGCAGCAATCTTCGGTAAGAAGATATATGCAGCAAGGTACGACCATAAGTGATGGCAAAAT
Organism: Fragum whitleyi; assembly: GCA_948146395.1. Classification (NCBI taxonomy): domain Eukaryota; kingdom Metazoa; phylum Mollusca; class Bivalvia; order Cardiida; family Cardiidae; genus Fragum; species Fragum whitleyi. The sequence continues at coordinate 37,495,083 of OX411557.1, read as the reverse complement.
AACGGACGCATTTGATTTGCATGATGAATTAACCGAATATGAAATATAACACTTTTTTTATTTATATTTTTTTTGTTATTTATTTACAAACATTATATAAAAATGCTTTTAAATCACAATCCTGTGGATTGATCGGAGGTGTGTTCCTTAGAGCAAGATGATAATCCCACAAAATAAGTTTATAAGAGGTCATATAAGGAACTATTTTCGATTAATTCAAGTTAGTGGAAATATTTGACGTCGTCAAGACTACTAGTTAATGCCAATCAAGCTTCGTTTCATTGCTCAAATTTCCTAAGTCGCGACACAAAAATCTTTCTCTTACGAACGCTAAATATCTTACAAATCTTAATAAGAATCTAAAGAATCTAGCCCTAACTATCACATCAAAGGTCCTTCGCCAAAACAAGTCCGGCGTCGTATTGGTATATGACAACTCCTTAGTTATTTTGAAGATGCATTTCCCCGACCTGTTTTATTCTAAAACAATAGATAACCAAAACTTTGATAGTGTCACTCTGTTACAAAGAATCAAACACAATCAGGTCAATAATCGATATCCAATAATGAGATCGCTTAGCCTTGTGTGATTTACTGTAGTTGTCAGGTCGAAGGTGTGAATAACAAACTTTTGTTAAGTTTGGGGTTCGTCGTATAGATGTGTGAATACGCACAAACAATGGTGATTGAACTTTGAAATTGGTTCGAAGTACGGAAAAATTTCAAGCAATAGATAACGACGTATGGGGGTTTAAATACGTAGGAATAAAGAGTAAATAAATCGGGACTTGGAAAAAAGTTTGACGTAGAGATAACTTCGTGTTATGGACATTCAACGTAAAGATCTTTGACTGTAGATTATTTTTCATGAAATATGTACAAGTTTTGTAGTAGCGATGCTATTATACCTTGATGGGTTGATCTTTATTATTATAAATATTTACATTTTGTCTTTTTAATATTTTGTTAAAAAATTTTTTGTTTATGTATGAATTTGAGAATGGTCCTTAAATTTCAATATAACTTTTTTTAATTTTCTGATGCATATATGTAAATTTCCTTAAAACTGAATGGAGTTTGAATTTTTTTTATTTGTAATAAAATACTGAATAAATGATCGAAAGTAAGAAGGCTTTGGCATAAACTTAAATTGGGCCGAGTTGCCGATGGGCCGAGTTGGAAATGGGCTGAGTTGACCAGTCACCTAAAATACCATCTAGGAGGGGCTAATGTGCCATAATTGCTTTCATCTCGTACAAGAAGCATGGTTTGGTATTGTAGCTGAAGCTGAGTTGATAGTGCTAATAGTGCTAAGACTTCTATGAGGGCGAAATTTGGTAGACTCAAGGCAAGGTCTCTTGGTACTTTAACTTGGAAGAAGGTGGTACAAGTAATCCAAGGCTTGACTCCAATCTCTGGTGCACTTTTCAACCTTGGCTGACTTATGTGATATTACAATTAAATGATGAACACTGGGTGTGGCATGGATAAGGCAGCAGTTAAAAGGGTGAAAAGGGTGAGGAATGTAGACGTTGAACTTGGGTAGATTTTATAACCATAATTTACAAAGGGTCCAACTTGGGAACGTTGAAGTCCCATATTGTGCTTACTTTACGAACAAGTGACCGTCTTTAGTGAATGAATTGCAAATACCATACATAACATGAAATGATTGCAACAATTTTTGGGATTTATTTACATTATTATTTTATTCAAAGATAAGAAATTTGAATTGATTGAACATAATTAGGTAGATTACTTTCACAACCAATCCTGAATTAAACTCAGAGTTGTTCAATTCCCCTGCCCGACTTGTCCAGCACAGGTTTTTCCACCTGCTGACAAGAATTTTTTTCTATGTCACTTGTCTGTGAACAAGTAAATACCAGTACCAGGGCAATTATCAGAATTATATTAAACAGATCTAAAAGATTGATTATAATAATGTTAAATGTCAAAGGGTAAGAAACATTGTTCAGCATTTTCTTCTTTGGAATCAATGTTTTCTCAAGATCGATCAATGTCTTTTTTGATGACATGTTATTTTTGATCCGGGGCAAGAAGAAAATCATCTTTTACTTGTCCAGGGATAAGTGTAGAAATTCCGTATTTCCACATCCCTGAAATTTGTTTTTCAGTGACACAGGCAGGTAGTGATGAGGCCAGTAAGCATCTTGATATGGGTAAACAGATGTTGGCTGCTGGAAACCTGATGGAAGCCCTGTCACAGTTTGATCTCGCTGTTGGTAGGTCATTTTTTTTATAACCCTTTCCTGTTTTACAAAATTTTGGACCTGTCCAAATTCAAAGGTTTTGCAGACGAAAATTTTAAGTTGATTTAATTTGAAAAATAACCATTCAGTAGGGTAGAAAATAGTGTGGAAAAAGAAGAAATTGCTTGTCAGAAGCAATTTCTTCTTTTTTTCACAATGTTTTCTCAATCATAAAATCACAGACACGTAAAAAGCAGGGATTAAACAGCAAAGGATTAAAAAAGAATCATCCATTGTCAGAGTTACAGATAGAGGTGTATTTTGGATTTTTAGTAAATTATTCCAATATAGCACAATTTCAAAACCTATGTTGTGTACACTCATTGGATAAGTCTTGGTGAGACGATCCAAATGAGTACCCACAACATAGTGTTTCATTGAGAAATAACGATTTTGTACAGGCTTTACACCCTCTTATCTGCACCTCTGATTGTGATCGAATAGTGAAGTTCAAAGTTTACTTTTCAAAAAGTTTAAAAGCTAGCACTAAAGTCTTTAAATACAGAAGTTTCTACGTCGGACCTTTTGACTTCCTAAATTAAAGTAAAGAATTCCCTACTCAAAAGTGTTTTTGAAACATCTGGTATCGTTCAACAAAAACAGTCTGATTTATTATTTATGCTCCTACAAGTTCAATGCACATATTGGAGACTGAGGGCAAGACTGTATTAAGGGTATATAAACTTGGTACAGTCTTGCTCTGAGCCATACAAAGGCAAAATTAAACAAACATCATGCACATGCTTATTTGATTTTATAAAAGGTACCAATAAGTATTTCAAAGTCTTGTCTCTACTGGCTACCTTACAATGGCTTAGCAGGAAATAGTTGTATAGCGCAGTTAAAGGAGGACACTGTCTAAAATGACGCTTCATTTATATTTCAGAACAAGATTCAAAGAATTATTTAACCTACTTTAGACGAGCTACAGTATATCTAGCCATGGGGAAATCCAAGTCAGCCATCCCAGATTTAGATAAAAGTATTAAACTCCGTCCAGGTTTCTCAGCTGTGAGTATTGTATAAGGTTATTGGATATACCCCTTAGGAGAAGATTGAATTTGTGTTTGCAGGGTTCGACACTAAGGGGAGTCCAGGAGTCTGAGACTCCTTGTTTACCAGTTTGGACTCCTTCCATTTGCAAGTAAGGAGTCCAATGGACTCCAAGAGTCATATTAGAAAGTTTTGAAACAGCAATTGCAGAACAGTGTCCTTTCTAACAATTATCAAAAACTGTAGATCTTTTCACTACAAAAGTTGTTGAAGAAAACATTTGCTTGCATCCTGTAGTGTTTTGAGAAACACACTCTTCCGTGGAAGAACATTAAGAAAAGAAGAAATTGCTGTAAACAAGCAATTTCTTCTTTTCCACAATATTCTCCCATTATGAAAATTTGGACACCTTACTTTGAGTTTGGACTACTTTATTTCATGTATTAGGAGTCCAATTGACTCCTTAATTTCAGAAGTTAGTGTCAACCCCTGGTAAGGAGACAAAAATGCAGTATTCTCATCTATATCTGTGTCCCTTTGTGTACAAAAACCTGTCAGCTTTGCATTTCAAACTCCTTCAATTTTCATCCACTGTTGTTCTGAACTTTCACCAATAGGTTAATCACACAAATTTCTTTCTAAAGTAGAAAAATCATATATTATAAGATATATATATATATATATATATATATAAAAAAATGCGTAATTAATCAAAATGCGTTATAAAATGGTTAAATTTATAATGTGTATCTATTTTCAGGCCTTAATACAAAGAGGAAATATTCATCTAAAACAAGGGAACCTGAAGGCTGCCCAGAAAGATTTTAGTGAAGTGGTGAGTGGGGTACATTTTTTGTTTACAATTTAGTACTGTAAATATATATGTGTATAATTTTTGTATGGGTTTATTTTGAAATTCTAAATAAGACAGAGTTTTGGCAAGTTGACGAGTTTTGGTAAGTTGAAGTTCATAGTTCTTATTGTTATACTTAAATGTAAGTAACATTTTATAAGTAAGCAGTTTAAAAGAAAAATCCTGTATTTTGGGGGCCTTTGCATGACATTTCCTGCAGTTTTATAATTTTGCATTGTAAAGACTGATCAGTCAGGCAAATTTGATTTTGCAGAGTTAATGCTTTTCTGACATTTATTAAAAAAGTATTTGTTCCCTTTCAAGATTGTTTTTAAGGGCTCCTGTTTGACCCTTAAACTAGGGTTTTGACCCCTAATAATCTGAAAATATTCTATTTTCAAGCTCAAAAATTTCTATGAAGGGGGTCTTTTTGATCACTTTAATTTTTCATGGATGCAATCCATAATAAAATAATTCAATTTTTGCCTGCAATCTTTTATAAGGAAATCAGTGTTTAATGAAGCAACATAAACAATAAAGTGTCAATAGACATTTTATTGTTTATGTTGATTCAATGAAAAAGATTACAATAAAATGTAAAAGACTTAATTGAACTGTTAAATGAATCGTATTTGCTCAATTTTACCGCCTTCCAAAACATGTTTTGACCCCATACTTATAGGGTCAATGAGTACTATAACCCCTCAATTTGTCAAACTATCACATGCCCTAGTTGTTATGACCCCCCCCCCCCCCCCATCGAAGAAGAGGGGGTTTATTGCATTGCACTTGTCATTCATTTGTAGATCATTTTTGTCACAGCATACCTCGAATAGTATGCAAGCTAAATGAAACTTCACAGATGGATAGATCTTATTTAGGTTAAGTGTAGTGCACAAGAACTGTAACTCTCTTCATTATTGCCATTTGTTAATTGACAAAGAAAATGTCATAGACTGGCTCTTAATGTGGGTATAAAATGTTTTTACAAACATCTTTTGTTCTAGTTATATAATTTTGTAAAACTGTATCTTCAGTATAACAACGACAACTCTAACCAAGAGGCTATGGAGCTACTAACAAGCATACAGCCATTAGAAGAGGAAATTGAAAATGCCAAATATTTGTATGAAAATCAGGACTATCATGGTGCTATACATCATCTAAACAGACCAATTGAGGTAGGGTGCATTAGATAGCAAATTAAACTGTTATAATTAGTTCATTTTGAGCTTTTTATAACACATATAATCACAAAACAACTTTAAAGTGTCAAAAAATTGATATGAAAAAATAGACTGACATGATGCTTTATATTATCTTAAGGTAGTGGACCCATAATAGTTTCGCTTAAGAACGTTTTGGTAGAAATGAAATTTAACAGTGTTGACCATGGATTCCTAATGATTTCAATTGGGAAACCTCCAATAACATAGTGAAAGATTGCACATTCCATGTTGCAGAACTATTACTGGTCTACTACCTTAAATGACCCATAGGAATATCAAGTGTGAAGATGTCATATCAGCTTTAAATACTCAATGGACAAGTTTAAAGTAAAAGTATCATTGGTGCATTTTATATTTTGGATCACATTATCAATTTAAGGCTGGTGAATAGGCAAAATAAATCTGATATATATCATGCTGCAAAAACTTAAAGTATAGTAACCCTTCTTGTTTGGCAAAACTATCTATTAGGAATAACCAGATTCATTTGCTGTTCATTCAGATATCTCTCCTACTTGTAAGTGCATCATTTTGATAGAGTGGTATTTGACATTATGTTTGTTTGTCTTAAGATCACAAATTAAAAGAAATAACTACTCTGTAGAAAAATTTGATTCAACAATGAGAATTTGCAGGGGTCCAGATAAGAGAGAATAAAAGCCAGTCTAAAATCTTTATTTCACAATGAAACCCTATATTGTGGGTACTCATTTCTATTATCTCGATGAGACCTTTCAAATGAGTACCAACAACATAGAGTTAAATTGAGGACTAATGAGTTATCAAAATTTGAAAACCAAAATACCCCCTCTAAGTCTCTATTTGTTCTCTGAAAGTGTATACTGGTATATTCACATTTAATTTGAAAGGTTTGTTTTGATAATGAGGTCAAATTCTTCTTTCAGTTATGTCCCTGGAATCCCGAGTTAAAAGAAATCCGTGCTGAATGTTATATCGCTATAGGAGAATTGTCCAAAGCCACCATTGATTTAAGAGCCACCACTAAATTAAGAAATGATAATACGGAGGGTTTCTTCAAATTGTGTAATTTGTTTTACGAAATGGGAGACGCTGAAGAGGCCTTATTGTGAGTTTTTGATTTGGTTTGATCACTTGTAAATTGTTTTCAATGGCATGAAATGAATGAATGCTGGATTCAATTGATTAAAACACAAAACAGTCACTGGGCCATCTTAGTAATACCTATGGTTCAGTTGAAAGAATTCCAAGTGATCTACCTCTTAGAAATCTCTAAAGTTCACCGGAAAGCATTATTAAAGTTTATGTATCAATGCTGCTCATTGATGTAAAACGTAATTAAAGCCTTGTACTTAATTCAAGCACAGACAATTCAATGAAAGTTGACTTAAAATTCAGACATCATGAAGGGTAGAAGAACTTATTTCCCATTTTATTATAGTTAGAGATATGTTGAACTGATCTCGGAAAATGAAAATTTCTATTATTAGGTGGTAATTTCTGAAAATACTTCGCAAGTTTGCTTTTTTTATTGCAGAGTTATCTAATTCAACCAACTTCTGCTTTTAAAAATTATAGATTTGTCGAGTTTGAAAGATATTGCATACAACAATTTAAAAAAAGTAGTGCAATTTGAAACAAAATTATTCTATAAAAGAGAAAAACTTGTTGTAACAAGAAATTTCTTCCTTTTAAACAGCTTTTTTTATGTGTACAGAGTCACAGGTATTTAAAATCTTTTGACTGTGTAGGAAAAGTCACTGTAATTGCAATATTCTTCTTTTTCAGGCAAGTGAAAGAGTGTTTAAGACTAGATCCAGACCATAAAAAGTGTTTTCCGTTTTATAAAAAAGTGAAAAAACTAGTGAAACAATTAAATGCGGCCCAAGAGGCATCAAACTCAGAACAATGGGATGAGTGTGTAAATAAAGGAAAACAGATTCTGAAAACAGAGTCGGAGATTTTCACGTTTGAATTAAAAGGAAAGTCACATATCTGCCATTGTTTAGCCATGGTAAGTAACATTCTTTAAAGATTTAAATAAATACCCATTTTCTTATATTGAAACCTTCTTTATGGGAGTGGTAGGGCTTTAGTCAGAGGCTAATTAGTTAGTGTTCAATCTGCTACAATATATTAAACCTGTCACAACTTAAGTATCTCATCAATATATGCTATAAAAAGTGATATATAATGAAATTACATGAAATCTAATGCCAAATTTGATTAAAATACAAATCTTTTATTTGTAAATACTGATTCAATATGAAACATATATGCTAGAAGCAAAACATCCATATTGGTTTAAAAACTTGTAAGTACAACTGTAATCAAGCTGTAGTTACAATGTTTTGGAATTATTCCATCAACAAATTTGATAAATACAAAAACACATTAATTGGTTTCATCTGATACTTTATAGTTGTCATTGAATATGTGCATAAATTTAGACAACTGAGAATGACCCAAGTCCCTAGGGCATTCAAGTAATTAAAATGATAATTGTTTTTATAATTTGCGATAAACTGGTCATTTCAGCTTTTATCAATAAATGATGAAAAGTTAGAGGTATATATCTTATTCTATCCTTTCCTCATATAAATTTGACCCATCATGATAAAAAGGCATATTTGGCGTAATGGGATTTATGGTTAATAACTTGGTGAAATTGACATTCATATCAATTAAAACCATTCCAAAATCACTGACTTACAGCTCCATGTTGTTAACTGCAATCTTTTGATGGTTCATATGAGATCAAATTTTGGGAATAACACTATAGTAGATAAGAAGAAAATTACACAATCATGAAATTTGACCTACCCTTTCCTTGCTGTTCAAAATATTCAATCTTCTTACCCTACTGTATAGACAGAGATCAGCCTGCACAGAATCTGCTCTGCCTACTCTGTACCAAATATTGTGGGTAAAACTTGAGACAGACTACTTGGTCTAAAAGTTTGAAAAAAAACAACACTTAACCCTAATCATGCTGAATGCACAAATATCCCCCCTTTGGAAGGAGGTATGTGCTTTGCGTATTTATACAGTCTGATTAGGTTTTTTGTTTCATACCTCCATAAAATCAGCAAATTTTCTCTTAAATGCAAACTGACCATGTTCAATATATTTCACACTTCCCCATTTTCTTTAACAGGTCATACATCTATACAAGCACAGTGATTAATCTACCTCATATTCCTTTTGTATGACTCAAATCAAGAAGAGAGAAAGTTGAGGGATCAGTGCAATACTATTGTACGTGCTTATGAATATATAAGCACCTACAATAGTATAACACTGAACTCTCAAAGTTATTTTCATCCTTACTTCATAGAGTAGTGTCAAATTTGGCAACAATTTCTAAAGAAAAAAATCACTGGAAAATAAGGCAAAGGGAAACCAACTGTCTGGCTTGTTGGCTGAGTGGTAGGTTCGAGACCTACCAGAGGCGGGTAGTGTATTCGGGCAGGACACTTTACAGACAGGGCCCTAGTCCACCCAGCTGTAAAATGGGTAGCAGTGGTTAGAACCCATTGCCTCTCTCTCTATGTGTAGGATGAGAACTGGAATGAGTTAGGACCACCATGGAAACGAGAGTCATTTGACCCTTTATCGTGTTATCGTAGAGTTAAAAAAACCCAACAAATAAAAACCATGCACATACCATTGAAGAAGAGATAGAGAGAATGATTTCCCTCCTTTAGTGTACTTATCCAATATATTTTTCCCTTTCCCTGCACTCCCCACCATATTTTGGGAATTATTAAATACAATCACAAGATTACTTCAGCTTAATAAAAAAAGATGAACAGAGAAAGATATTGCTATAGTGTTTGTGATACCTCTGTATATCTGTTTAAAGCAGCATAAAACCCCACTGAAACAGACAAATCTGTTTATTACAGGGTGGCCATGCCAAAGAGGCCCTCCGAGCATGTAATGAAGTGTTAGATTTAGATCCAGAAAATGTAGATGCCATGTGTGATAGAGCTGAGGCTAGAATAGCTAATGAACAATATGATGAAGGTATGTACTGTAATGTAGGGACCATAATGGGTGTCCCTAGATTGTATAATTAACCATTGTCATGCTGAATAAAAAAAAACTTGGCAAAATTATATACTAAAAGCTTAAAGCTCTGTATTTCCTGATCATGAGTCAGCATTTGATTTTGAAAATATAATTTCTGAAACTTTTCTGGTTAAAAAAGGAAAATTAGGTTGTATGGACTAATATCAGACTGCACATATGTGCAGGCTGATGTTTGTCCATACATCCTGCCAAAGCAAGAATTTTTTGGAATCTGCATGACAATAGTTAAAGGTCAAACGCCAACCCTATATATAGATGCTTTGTGAGAAAGACCTAAGGCTTAAATAGCTAATCAACAATATGACGAAACATATATGTTTAGCATGAAAAAGCAATTAACATGTATACTGTAACTATCAAAGAGGATAAACCTTAATGTATTTTTGTTCAAATTATGCCCTGTCATATATTGTATCATTCCATTATCCAGCACGCGACAGCCAAGTGTAGGCAACCTCCTGCAGTGCTCTTATTTAGCATTCAACTATAATGGGCACAAAAATTCCTTGCTCTTTAATGTAAATGTGTATTTTCTGTTTTATTTAAATGTAAATTAAGTAAAAAAAATATTTGAAAGAGAAATCACTTTGTTTACAAAAGTTATTTCTTGTCTGTTTTCAGCTGTAAAAGATTTCCAGCAGGCCATAAATATAGATCAGGATAGTCAACGAGCCCGACAGGGAATAGAAAGGGCTCAAAAATTGCTCAAAAACTCTCAAAAGAGAGACTATTATAAAATTTTAGGGGTTAAAAGGTAAGGGTACTGGTATTTAGTAAATCAATTTAAAAAAAAAACTTTTTTATTGTTAAAAGCAGGCTCTCCATAGTAATCATAATCATTTTTATATAATATGGCAGGAAAATGCAATTTTAGCTTTGCTGTTAAAGACAAAAATGCAATGTAATCATAATCACTTTGCCTTCAGAAAATTGTGGAAGATGCCATTTACATGAATATTTCCCCCTTTGATGAAGAGGGTAGGTATATTGCTTTGCACTTGTAGATCGGTCCGTCTGTTGGTCCTTACGTAGACCATTTTTGCCAAGAGCATATCTCAAAAAGTCACTGAATACCAATGGTTGAGTGTAGGTCCATTTCAGAAATGCTAAAGGATACAACACATTTGATTGTCATTTTCTAATCAAAAACCAAAGAAAAGAAGTTTAAAACATACCATGTTATGCCATAGTGTATATTCATTGAGAATTGTATTGATTTCTAGGAAACCAATATTGAACATTAGTATTGATCATTAATTGATTGTGCTTTTTGACTAAACACCAATAATTGATTATGATTTGAAACCAAATGCCCAACACTTTGTCCAAGGACAAGTAGAGAAAATCCATATTTCCAAACCCCTGGTAATTATTTCATGTTGGTTTTCTCATCTCTCTGAGTATTGTCTTAGTTCCTAAATTGTATTTTTCAGAAATGCCAAAAAGAAACAGATTATTAAAGCCTATAGAAAATTAGCTATCCAGTGGCATCCTGATAAATTTGAGGATGAAGAAGATAAAAAACACGCAGAAAAAATGTTTATGGATATTGCGGCAGCTAAAGAAGTCCTTACAGATCCAGGTACATGCAGTTGATCTTGTTTGATCTTGTTTGAGTAATGTCTCTATAAAGCTTATACTTTCATTCACATTTTTACTTAAAAAAACACACAAAAAACACATTTTTGAAACCAGTGAGGACATCAGAATGGAAGTTAAAGAAGTTATAACAGATCCAGGTTGGTAGAAATTATTTGTTGACAAAAAGTACTAGTTTTGATGAATAATAAGATGAAAAGGTGCTATGGATGTTGAAATATGATCTACAGTCTTGTTATAATTCAAGCTCTTTATACGCCCATTGAAAGACGGGACATACTATCATTATGGGATCATCCATGGCCCCTTGTGTTTGGGTGGGGTTTATTTTTTTGTCCGGAGCATAACTCCGTCCCCTTATTTCAGATTGACTTGAAACTTAGCATTTTTGTTACAGAGAACTGTAACTCTACCTAGATTTATTTTTGAGTTATTTTCCTTTGATGTTTTTCATACTTGGGTATCCAACTTCTTGTGACAATTTGCCAACATGTTGTTACATTAAGGTGACCAATAAAAATAGATTAGATTGTACAGTAGTTTGCTTTTGTCAAGGTACACGGAAAAAAATATGTTAATGTATACTTTCTGTAAAAATGTTTACTTTCAAGGTCTATTTCAACATGTTAACAGCGCCTGTGCTAGTGTTTGAAATTGAGGAGTCATTTTCTCCTTAACAATGATATTCTGGGGGTCAAAACTCATTCTTAAAGGGTCAAAACAACAAAGGCAAATTGTGCATAGAAACTTAAAGGTTTTAGTGTGAATTTTTGTTGAAATAATATAAAGGGAAAAATTAATCCATAGAATTCTAAATAGTATTAAGATACGTCGTTGACAATTTGAGTGATAAAAACCAGTTTAAACCCTTAGAAATTGCTCTCAAGGGGGTCAAAATGACCCCCTTGAGAGTAAGTTTTAAGGGTCAAAATGGGATGTTTGCAGATTTTTAGGGTAAACCCTGGTTTAATGGCCAAACACGCGCCCTGGTTTCCTCAGATATGTCAAGTGAATTCAGTGAACCAATGGAAATAACTTACTGTTAAATGGTTTCATTCTATTTTCAGAAAAAAGACAGAAATTTGATAACGGAGAAGATCCATTAGACCCAGAACAGCAGCAAAACCAAGGAGGAAATCCGTTCCATGGATTCAATCCATTTGGTCACGGAGGGGGTCAGGGATTTAACTTCAAATTCCACTTCAATTGAAATCTGTACAAACTATGAACTGTGATGAATAAAACTGTGCTTGAGCTGTTGATGCATTGTCTGTTCTGCATTCAGGATGTTTGCAAATTATATCTGGCTTTGCATTTAAGTGCTCAATCAAGTGGGTATAATTTGCAAGCATTGTAATGCATTGAAAATGACAGAAATTTAGACTGGTCTTAATTGAAAGAGCTGTTGTTTAAAGCTAATTTGATGAATATGCTGCAAAATATCATATTTCTCTGATTAGAGCCCCATCCTATTTTTAGCTCCCCTTATAAAATTTAGTAAGAAAAACCTATTTCAAGTGATAGAAATTACCTAATTGGTTGAATTTTGTGTGTCTTTTTCTTTGATTTTGGGTCAGTTTCCTTTTACACGTTTAGAGGAAATTAACCATAAAGGACAAAAAGCAAGAAGACACCAAATAAAAGTTTTGCTTCACAAGATTTGTTATCTATACATACTTTGTATTGCTCCTGGGAGTATTTATTTGGATAAATAGTCAAAAATAATCAATTCCAAATTCCCTATCACTCTCCCTTCTTATTCTGGAATTTAGGGATGAGATACATAAGATATGGGGGCTAAACTTGTAATTGTATTAAGTATTTAACAAACTATGAGAATTCCATACATTGATTGAAGAGTTTTGATGTAAAAAGAAATGACTTCAATTACCTAGACCAGTCAGATGAAGGATTAAAACTTGAGGGATAAGATCAATTCTAATTTCTAGTAAAGTTTTCTCTTACACAGAGCAAGATTGTTGAGAATAAGGATGACCTGGCATTGTGTTCATAACTTTATTTTTATATGGAATGTAGATTAGTGATGATAGTGCTAAAAGCTATCAAGCATTGTATTTAAAAGCTGATATTTTATGAAAGTCAGGGACAAATTGTTTCAGTGTTTGAAAACATATTTCTTACTCTAAGAAATTTATCTAGAAATATCTTGAAAGAAAACCATCTTTTTTGGGGGAGGAACTTTTGAAAATGAAGAAATTGCTTGAAATAAGAAATTTCCTCTTTTCCACAATGTTCTCTCCATAATGAAGATTCGTTTATACTAATTTATTTTAGTTCGATTGCGACGAAAGCTTAAGCTTATAGAATCGCTCTCAAACACTCAATCCTGATGTTTTCACGTCGCTGAGAGAGAGGCAGTGGTTTAAATCCACTGCTACCCTTTTTTACAGCTGGGTGAACTGGGGCTGGCTATTAAGTGTTTTGCCCATAAACACACCCCGGCGACGGTTGGGCTCGAACCACGGACCTCCAGGTCAAGGGTCGAGTGCATTTACCACTAGGCCAACGAGGCAGTCTAATGAAGATTTAGAATCCTTTCTTTGAGATTGGACTACCATAATTTCATAACTTGGGAATCCAATGGTCTCCTTACTCACAAAGATAAGTGTTAATCCCTGTGGATGGAATTGACTAAAACAGTTCCTTGCATTTTGAGTACTTAAATATGAAAAATTAATCCTTATCAAATTTTCAGTGTTATTGGGTTGAAATCTGTATTGCCTTCTAGGAAAGAGCCAAAGTATACTTGGCTGTTGATTCATTTAAGATAACCACCATTTTATTTTGTTTTGTGTGTATTTTGAACATGAAATATAATTATACCCCCACCTACGAAGTAGAGGGGGATATATTGGTTTCACCATGTCTGTCTGTCTGTCCATCTGTCCTTCCATCCGTAGACCTTTTTCATTTCCGGACTCTAACTCAAGAACCAAGTGACCTACAATCATGAAACTTTATGCAAATGTTCCTTATGGCCCAAGGAAGTGCCCTATTGTTTTTGGGTCACATAGGTCAAAGGTCAAGGACCAAGCGACCTAGAATCATGAAACTACTTGCAAATGCTGCATATGACCTCAATATTTGTTACAAACACATCCTGCACTAATAGCACTTGTATTATGACAAAGTGCTTGTGGGGGGTATAAGTCCTCTCTGCAACAGTTCTAGTTTATTTAAAAAAAGGGACAAATGGTTAAAACATTTGAATAGTTTGATCTGCAAAAATACTTCAAGGGATAAATGCAAAACTATTTGAAGTGCCTTAACCCTATTCATGACATATCCTGCTGATCACAAAGGGTTGAAAGAAGCTAAAACTACTGAAAAACACTGAAATTACCTTCACAGATGTGTACACTCTGCCTGAGTTTCACTGAATTTACATGGGGAAAACTTGCACAAGAGTGGCTGAAATGTCTCAAAATTAATACATTTGTAATTTGTTTTACACAAAATTAATAAAGAACTTTTGCAATATTGATTAATCTTTCATTTTGTGAACAACAAAAGATACATTTTCACTTGTAAAAAAACAAGAATCCATTGTTAAGTGCTGCAGCCACTGCAATATCACAGAAAGATTGTTAAAAGCGGTTTTAAACCTCATTCCAACAAACTTATTTACTATAAGTTGCAAATTTCCTTGTTTTCCACTATGTATTCCTAAACTTGTCTTAAAAAATGGGATTATGTTGGAATGGGTAAGACAAATAATTATGTTCTACAATTTTTAACCTTAAATCTACCGTTCACAACATATTATATGTTTTCATAAATCTAGGCAAATGATATAGACTAAGATCAGAGTGCACAAACATGCAGTCTTATCTCAGTCTAGACTGTCTGCTATTCACTGTGGAAAAATCTAGAAATTAGCAAATATGTTGTAAAAAATTGTCTATGAAAATAAAGACACTTCCAATAGTTTTGTAGTATTTATTCCCCTCACCAGACTGTCTGTTTTTCAAAGTAGATTAAGCTTTTATCAATGACTCAGCACAAAACAGGTTTAAGTGTCTATATCTTTATAGGCAGTTAATACTGTTTGGCACTAAGCCATCAATTTATGGTGTAAATGTTGTTGTATGAAGACTTGAATTTGAAATTATGAAATTATGAAAAAATGATAAAAGTTAATGAAAATGATTTGAATTTGTGTTTTTTAACTCTGCGTTTTTAGCTCACCTGAGCACAAAGTGCTCAAAGCTAGCTATTGTGATCGTAGAATGTCTGTCGTCAGTTGTGCGGCGTCCGTCGTCCACAATTTCCTACAACATCTCCTCCTAAACCAGTGGGCCAATCTTGATGAATCTTGGCAGGGATGTTCCTTGAGTCAAGCTCTACCAAAGTTGTTCGAATAAATGAAATCCACCCCTAACTTTCCCTTTATCCTTAACAAAAAGGGTGAAAATATGAAAATCTTTAAAAATCTTCTTCTCTGAAACCAGAAGGCAGACAGCTTTCATATTTGGTATGTAGCATCATCTAGTGGACCCCTACCAAGTTTGTTCATATCAAGACCCTAGGATCATATTTGGGCTCCACCCAGGCGCAACCCTTTTTACATAGAATCAAATAGCGAAAATCTTTTAAAATCTTCTCTAATCGAAACCAGAGGGCACACTGCTTTTATTTTTGGTATGTAGCATCATCTAGTGGGCCCCTACCAAGTTTGTTCATATCAAGACCCTTGGTCATATTTTGGCTCCACTCAGGCCCATCCCTTTCAGTTCATCTGAGCACGATGGGTGAAAATAGGATAACCTTCAAAAATCATCTTCTCTGAAACCAGAAGGCAGACAGCTTTCATATTTAGAATATAGCATCATCTTAAGGACCTCTTCCAAGTTTGTTCATATCAAGACCCTGGGGTCACATTTAGGGTCCACCCGGGTGCATCCCTTTTTACATGGAATCAAAGAGCAAAATGGCATATATATCTGTCTTGCTCTTTGCTGAAAACATTCCATGGTATTGATCTTGGGCAATTATCTTCTTTTTATACGCCCGAAGGGTCGTATTATGTTATGGCCTCCGTCGTCCGTCCGTCTGTCTGTCAGTCTGTCTATCCGTCCGTCTGTCCGTCAGTTAGCAATTTTTTGTGTGCGTGACTCCTCCTAAACTATCAATGGGAAAAAGCTGAAACTACACACAATTACTCCCTATGATGTCTAGTTGTGCATAAGACCTTTGAAATTCAAATCGCTCCAGTCATTCCTGAGAAATCTTGAATTATCTGCCCTTTAATATAACGAAATTCACTGTATTTGTGTGCAACTCCTCCTAAACTATCAATGGGAATAAGCTGAACTACACACAATTACTCCCTATGATGTCTAGTTGTGTATAAGACCTTTGAAATTCAAATCGCTCCAGTCATTCCTGAGAAATCTTGAATTATCTGCCCTTTAATATAACCCAAATCACCGTTTTTTGTGTGTGCAACTCCTCCTAAACTATCAATGGGAATAAGCTGAAACTATACACAATTACTCCCTATGATGTCTAGTTGTGCATAAGATCTTTGACATACAAATTGCTCCTGTCATTCTTGAGAAATCTTGAATTATCTGCCCTTGAATTTAACGAAAATCACTATTTTTTGTGTGCGCAACTCCTCCTAAACTATCAATGGGAATGAGCTGAAACTAGACACATTTACTACTTTGAAGTCTAGTTGTGCATAAGACCTTTGAAATTCAAATCGCTCCAGTCAATCCTGAGAAATCTTGAATTATCTGCCCTTGAATTAAACGAAATTCACTGTATTTGTGTGCAACTCCTCCTAAACTATCAATTGAAATGAGCTGAAACTAGACACAATTACTCTCTATGATGTCTAGTTTTGCATAGGACTTTTCAATTCAAAATGCTCCAGAAATTCTAGAGTTATCTTGGATTATCTGCCCTTGAGTTGATGAAAGATAAAATTTCTTGTCGGCTCATTTTCTTCTTCATAATGGATGGGAATGAAAGGAAACTTGCCATAATGACTCTGTAGGTTGTCTTTTTGTGCTTAGGACTAAATATATTTTCATATTTAAATGTTTTGGCACCAGTTGCCTGTCTGTCTGTTTGCAATATTTTTAGCTATCATTCAAGCTCGCATTACTGACAAGCAAAGGTTACTGACAAGCTCCTTCGGGCGTATATGCGCCGCTCTGCGAAGCTCTTGTTGACATCTGTCTATCTAATTAATGTGATGTCCCAGGGGTCAAAGAGACTCAGGTGAGCGATCTAGGACCATCTTGGTCCTCTTATTAGGGAAAACCTGGGGCCTGTTTTGCTAAACATCTTACGATCATTTTTGCCTAAGTCAAAAATTAAAGTTGATTCTACAGTGGTAACTAAATATGGAATTCTGCTATGCATCATCTCATTGGAATCGTCTTTTTAAGACGATTCCTATGAGATTTTGCATGACAGAATCTATCAATGAATAAAAACACCAGGTACAATTTGTGATTTTGACTTACAATTAATTTTGTTGTAAGGATTTTAGTAAAACGGGCCAAAGTGTATTGTCATCACCTTGGTGTTGAACCTTTGTCATGTCTCAGTAGTTTATGAAGATATCACTATGAAACTTAGCATGTGTGTTCACTATCACAACAGCTTTCTAGACAATCAAGAGGTAGATCTATAACTCTGAAAGTATTTTTGGAAGATTTATGCCCCTATTTTGACTTGAATTTTTGGCATTATCCATATCCTGCAGCTGAGTGTTGCACCTGTCATGTTGTAAGAGTTATGCAACAGTTATGTAAGAGTAAGTGCTCCAGGCAAGCTTTTGTGGTTAGTTGGATGTCCGTCGTGTGTTGTCAACATTTACCTTATATGCACTCTAAAGGTCACATTTTTTGCCCAATCAACCTGAAATTTGGTCAGGATGATTGTCTTGAAAAATCTCAGACAACTTTGAAATAAGGGTCAGTTTCGGTCAAAAACTAGACCACAGGGTCAAATCTTAGAAAAGTCTTGTATGCCCTCTAGAGGTCACATCTTTGCCTTATTGACCTGAAATTTGGTCAGAATGATTGTCTTGATTAAATCTTGCATGAGTTTGATATTGGGTCAACTGGGGCCAGGGGGTCTAATCTTAGAAAACCTTGTATGCACTCTAGAGGCCACATTGTTTGCCCAATCTATCTGATAATTGGTCAGAATGATTGTCTTCATTAAATCTTGTACATCTTCGAAATTGGGTCAAGTGCTGTCAAAACCTAGGTCACAGGGTCAAATCTTAGAAAAACCTTGTATGCATCCTGGAAGTCACTTTTTTTGCACAATAAACTTAAAAATTGGTCAGAATGATTATCTTGATAAAATCTCAGATGAATTTGAAATTGGGTCAAGTTGGGTCATAAACTGTCATAGGGTCAATTTTCAGGAAAAAACTTCTATACACTCTTTAGGTCACATTTTTTGTCCAATCAACTTGAAACTTGGTCAAATTAATTGTCTTGATAAAATCTTAGACGAGTTCAAAATTTGGTCAAGTGCGGTCAAAAACTAGGTCAGGGGTCAAATCCTAGAAAAATCTTGCGCACTCTTGAAGTTCGACTGTTTGCCTAAAAACCTGAAAATTTGCCAAAAAGGCTTTTCAAAATCTTCTTTAAATGAGTTTTCGACAGTTCGCTCAGGTGAGGGGTTAAGGGCCACTATGGCCCTCTTGTTTTACTTGGATTTTTTGCACTATCCTGCCAATGCAGCTGAGCATTGGCACCTGTTGGTGATGCTTTAGTTTCACTTGAATCCTTTCCTGTGCTGTCCTTGAATTTTACCTGCCTGTGAATTTGTACTTGAGAAAATATTAAAGAGAAAGCAAATTCTTCTTTTCCTCAATGTTTTCTATAACATAATTGGTTTCTTTTAGAATTGTATTTATTTTAGCTGCTGTTTTAGCATTGTTGTTTTTTAGCGTGACAAATGTGAACCTCATATCTCTTAGTCATGTTTAACTTCCAGGACTATCAACTCATCTGTCAAAAGGCCAGCAAGCCTGGTGTTGTGTCTGTTGTGTGTTTATCAAGCCTGTATCGCTTTGCATTAACATATTGGGATGTCAATCCTTGTTTAGTGAGTTTGAACCCTGATTAGGCAAACTTCCATCCAACATTTGCTAGTCATTTTGACATGAGTCTTTTGTCTCCCAATTGATAAATATTAAGTAGTATATTTAAGTGGAATGAGAAGCTGGTGGCTCTGATGCAATGATGTGGCTGTATTTTGTGTAAGAAATGACAGGAAACCATGGGTAGGTGCGCATCTGCCTCGATATAGCTGCAGTAATGTTGAAAGTGGAGTTAAACCCCATAAGTAAATCAATCAACTGTTGTGAGTTTATCCTTAAACTATTTTTTTAAATATTCCCTCCCAAACCAATGGGCCAATTTTAAACAAATTTAGCTGAAATGTTCCTTGACACTTTGTTTAAACTATTCAAGAAATTTTGATTAGCCTATAATTGTGGGCATAGCAAAGCAGGGCTTCTTTTTACTTTGACGTCTTAAAAAATCTTGTTTTCCAAAAGCATCAGGCTTAATTCAATTTAAACTTGGTCCCTAAATGTTGTGTGGTAGGACTGGTCAAATTTCACTGAAAGTTTAAAAAAAAAAAAACAATTACAACCACATTAGGGCCTGATATGCTCTACTGACTATCAAGTTTTTCCTCTGCCTAATCTGATATTTCAGACATTCTATTGCCTTGAAAGAATGTTTAAGGTTCATGTAAAGTGTTTGAGACCCAATTTTAAGGGCACTTCAGTAGCCGAGAAAAAGCAGTATGTCCAGGTATATGATATATCAAAATGAAGGTATTCATGAGCACAAGCAATTAAGCAACATAAGACAGCCGTAGCTATAGCGGTATGGCCAAAACATTGTTGAAAAGGGTCATTTTGTACAGAACAAGTAACTGCATGACGGTTGGATAAAATTGCCCAATATTTTAACTTATGTTGCTCAACTGCTTGTGCTTTTAAATAGCTCCATTTTGGTATATAATATACCTGGATATACAGCTTTTTCTTCGCAAATGAAGTGCCCTAAAAATTGGGTCTCAAACACTTTACATGAACCTTAAGTTTCAATATAATTTGATAATATGTGTTGACTTGATTGCACAAATAAAAGATTTTGAGAGAAATTCAAAAAGCCCCCCTTCCGGTAATGCCTGAAACATCCTCCTCATTTTCAAAAGAAAGCTTTCTATTTACCCTACACTCATACTGTGAAAGTTTCTCGAGAATCTGATGATGTTTGAGGGCTATATCATGTAAATGAGTTTTCATTATTGAATTTGCATAAGGTCCCTTTTCCTATGGATCTCTACCCTTTTCATTAACCATTATGAACTCAAAAACACCCTGTCAAAGTTTCATGATAATACAAAATTACTTGAGGACTAAATAGCATAAACAAGATTGCACTTAGTGATATTCCTAAGTCTAATTCCATAAGACCCCTTTTCTGAGTTATCCAACAGATCTAGGCCATTCTGAATAGCATTGATACTTATGACCCTACAATCATTCTGTGAAAAATTCAAGAGAATCCAATTATATTTGTGGACTTTATGGCATAAGCAAGATTGCATCAAGTGAAATACCTAAGTAAAATTGCATAAGGCCTCTTTTCCTGTGTTACCTGATGGCTCATCCCCATTTTCAAAAACAATGATCTTTATGACCCTTATGAAAGTTGATCCTTTAATGTATGTGAAATTTATCGCGTAATCAAGAAAAAATAGATAGACAGAAGGACAGGAGGGAATCTTTCCATAGCTGTAGCTCTTCTAACCTTTGGTTAGTAGAGCAAAAAAATTACTTCTTGAAGAAAGTCTTCCTTTATTAAGAACTCTTTTATGCCATTCAAAAGGGTGATCAAATGAATTGATTTCAGAACCCTTATCTATTACAATTTACAAAATCTTTTTCAAATCTGAAGATCGAAAAGTCATCAGACCAATAAAGGGACTCCTACCTCTTGTTTATTGTCTGATGCAATTTCTTCATTTTCAACATAACTTTTGCAAGGCTTTAACTTTAAAAGCAATGAAATAATTGGTTGACTGACTTAATTTTGATTTTCTACAAACAAATCACCCAATTTGTTGGATATGTCAACCAGACTTGTTTAAGTTTCCCACAATGATTAAGTAGAAAGCAGGCAGTGTAGGCTAAGATCAGACTGCACATCTGTGCAGACTGATCTTAGACTGTACTGTCTGCTTAAACTTTGTATACATGAGGAAAATGTTATGGGTAAAATAAGAAACGTGAAATCATTTAAAAGTTTGCTCAAGTTAGGATAACAGACATCCCCTTGACTCAAGCTTACAATTGGATAATAAAATGTTGTTTTGAAGACATTCTCACCGAGAACGCAAAAAAAAAGCACACACTCAAAATTAAATTAAGAAAAAAACTAGAAAGCCATATTTTCCATCCAATGACATTAATTTTTCGCTGCATGATAAAGGTTCACTCAAGGATCATTCCAGTGAAATTTGGTTGATATCCATCAATTACATTCTGAGAAATTGATTTTCAAAGTTTCCACTATATAACATATAGAGAAATGACCTCCTACCATAAAATACATATTTTTCATCCGATCACAATAATTTTTGGTATACTGATTAAGGTTTACTAAAGGATCATTCCAGTGAAATTTGGTTGATATCCATCCATCACATTCTGAGAAAATGATTTTCAAAGTTACCACTTTATAACATATAGAGAAATGACCTCCGCCCATACAATACATATTTTTCATCTGATCACAATAATTTTTGGTAGACTGATAAAGGGTCACCCAAGGATCATTCATGTAAAATTCAATTCGTATCCATCTATTAGAATCTGAGAAAACTCACTTTTTACCATATTTGGAAATTAGCCACGCCCATTAAATCCATGTTTTCATTGGATCAAAATTTCTAGAACAACTTTGAAAGAGGGTCACCTAAGGATCATTCCTGTGAAGTTTGGTTGAAATTCATCCAGGAGTTTCTGAGGAGAAGATCTTTAAAGAAAAAGTTTACGACCATACGCACGCACGGTCGGACGGATGACCGCACGACAGACACAACGCCATGACAATAGCCCCAGTGGCTTTCAGCCAGTGGAGCTAATAACTTGATTCTTGTGTATACATCTATAAGGCTTTTTTTATTAATTGAAATATTGAGACAATTATAATATATAAATATAATTACATGTATATAAATAGCATTTGATTATTACAGATATTCTAAAATTGATGTCTATGGTTGAAATTGGGCAGAAATACATTATCATGGAAAATTCACACATATAAATTTAATTAATTTATTATAATAAATAATGAGACATGAAAGAATACATATTGATGTATTGGAAGACCTTCATACTTATTGGTACCAAATATCCTCACTCCCTTGATGCAATAAATAATGAGACATGCTAGAATATTTAATACTTAAAATTCACTTATTTGATTTGAACAAATAAACCTCACTCCTTTGCAAAGAAACCTGTGGGCCAGTTGATTACTTTAAATTGCAAAGCTCCCTAGATTGAACACTGAAATAGAAGCACTATTCTCACAGAGCCATTCCCCCCCATTATACTGCAAAGAATACACTCGCATTTTCATTGGCTATTGCTTGCCGAACAAACATTGATATCTACAGCTGCTCTGGTATAGCTTCTAATATTTCCTTAATGGACGTCGCCAGGAACATAGATTAAATATGAAACTGTAATGGCAGCGATGATTCTCTCACTTCATTGATAACAAAGTTGGATTATATACCGAATGCTACAGTAGAAAGCTCGTGTCAATCAAAAACATACATGTTCAGGCTGATATAAAAAGCTGATAAATTCCTTTCAATTTAATTTAAAATCAATCCATTTAAAGTGCTTTTTTTTCAGAATTAGCCAAGAATTGCTTTTTCATTGCAACATCTCGGAATGTACTGGCAAGATGTCACAAGTACCTATGTCACTATATATTTACTTTTCACTTGGGGCGCATTTGTGATATAAGTAGTTTCAAAGAATTTGGTGAATATGACAGCCTTAAATAGACAAAAGACAGATATTTAGTTGAAAACTTTGGAGTATAAAAAATGTGTAATACTTGTGGGGGTAAATGACGAATTATTCCTAGCTGAAAAAAATGCTGTCAACCCCTGCCTGCGGCTCCGGTGACAGCATTTTTTCAAGCCAGGAATCAAAAGTGATATATCCCTGCAAGAAACAATATAACTAATATTGTCTTCTATAACTAGCAGCCATCAGAGATATCCTTGTCTTACATGTATCTAGGATCAAATTCTAAATGAAGTTATCACAAAGTCCCATACCCACATCAAAGTGGTGTATTCATCATCTGGGTTTTAATGTTTGTAACTGGCAATATGCGAGAAAAGAAACTGTTACTTGGTTTTGTTTGGCTAGCTGATCTTAAGCCTTGTCATGCTGAACTCGGAATATTCCTGCTTTAGCAGGAGGTAAAGACAAAGATCAGCCTGCACATATGTGCAGCCTGATCTTGGTCTACACCACCTGTTTGTTTTAAGCTACATTCTTTGTAAGGACGTAATAATTTTCAAGAGAAGCATTGGCATACATTGTCAGCTTTCAGAGCCTTCAGTACTTTGATTTGCTTGTAATATTTCAAAGATTTTTATTCAGCATGACAAGGGTTAAGCTCCTAAAGAATAGAAAAGTTACTACCCTATTCCTTCCCCCCACTTTTCCCCCTCTCTCTCTCACCCCCCCCCCCCTTTTTGGCATATCTGGAAGTTCGTTGTCTGTTGCAGGTTCAGTGACGAGTTAAGGTAATTTAGTTTCTGGATACCACTGTCTTGATCGTCTGACCGCCCTCTCCCATTCATGGAACACTTTCTTGTATGATGACCAGTTTTGTCGTGGTTCAAAGATTTTATCTGTGAGTCGAATTTCTTGCAATTCTGATATGTCTTTCCAAACCCCTGAAATAAATATTAACAAGGCAAAATAGAGAGTCATTTTCAAAACTCAATGAACAAAATTTGCTTTATTATTTTTTGTTTCCAATTTAAAATAAGGCCAAACAACATATAACTAATTGTTCAAATTTGAATCACTTGAGAAGAAAATCGTAAGGTAATAATAGCTACATGCAGAATATGAAAGGGCATATTCATTTGAAGAAGACATTTTATGATTTTCTTAATTATCTCCATTCAAGGTAAAGGATCCATGTACCATTGAGTTTCTTAAAAAAAGTACATTATTTCCATGGATACCATATACATATATGTAAAACTAGAAAAGGTAGGCCTTATCCATCTGATAAGGTAACTAAATCAATTCAGGAAGAAAAAGGTTTCAGTCCAACTCACCCACAGCCAATCCTGCTAAGAAAGCTGTTCCAAGACTCGTCATGTTTTCTGCCTGTTTTGATCTGTTTATTGTTTGATTTGTGAGATCTGCCATGAGTTGTACAATAAATTCATTGTTTCCTACACCCCCATCTACCCTGTATTGGTAAACACATGTAGAAATATATTATAACAGTTTTTTAACTGATGCCATTGACCATAACAGATGACCTTGGCCCTGATTAAAACAAATACATACTGATATGATCTAATTACATACCAAATAAAATTATATCTAGAATAATCTCAAATGAATTACATTTTTTGGGTTAAGTTTTGCCAAACTATTAAACCTTGTTGAATAACCTTAACCTTGTAAATTGACTAAGTTTGGTATCGGTGGATGTGTATCGGTGAGATCTATCATCATGCTTAATATAAGCATTGCATCTGGAATAGACTCAGAAAAACTAAAATGGCAATATTGCAGACAGATGTACAACAGTAAAATAATTTGCCCCTGAACCTTGGAAATATTGATTGAAAGAAGCTCTTCCATCACCATCAGAACTTTGAATTAGATGCAATCCTGTCAAAATATTTTTATCATTTTAATGGTTAACACGCTACAGATATATTACATTTATATGACTTATGTTGTGGGAGTGAAATGACCCTGTTGAATATTTTTTAGATTAAATTGGTGTTAGTACACTAGCCAAATAACTATGCAATTGAGCTAAGAACGGATATCAACGTTATATTTTCGTGTGAAAGTGATGTCTTAATGGATTTACTGACGTCATTTCACAAATGGCGTTATGTGTTTTGCGGAATAACTTAACTTAATGAATATCAAAATTTCCTCTTTAAACTAAAACATTAAAGTCATTTTATAGACAGAATATCAAATTTGTGCTCATTAAATACCAAATTTATTTAACTTGTCATCTAAAACAGATAAAAACTCGGCACAGCCTCATTATAATTTGTTTATAGACGACTCGTTTCATAAATTCGGTATTCAATGACATCTCAGTCAATATCCTCTACATATAAAGAAACTATGGATGACACTGTGATTAGAAGAAACACTTAAAAACATTCGAAAACATAACATGTCATTCTGCTACTTCTTGTAATTTGGACCAATCTTAAACCTTAATCTGCTGAAGGTAATTTTTTGCTTTAAACAAATAGCTTTTTTTTTTGACATTAAAACAAATCTTACTCAATTTTTCCTCAATGTTTAAGTAGAAAGAAGACAGTATGAGCAACGATCAAACTGCACAACAAAGCCATGAGAAGCATAAGAAGGGCTAACTCTCCCTACTGATTTCGAATTTAATTCCACACTTATTGCCAATTTTTGGTACATTTTCCCCTAAAATGGCTCAAGTTCTTCCCACAAAAATTGATTAAGCAGACCGTGTAGGCCAAGATCAGACTGCACATCAGTGCAGTCTGATCTTGGCCTATACAGTCTGCGGCTTTTTTATTCAGCAGGGCAATGTCCTGCCTAGCATGAGATGAATTAAATTTCTTTCGGTAAAGTTCATTTCTTACCCTTTTTTACATTTGTTACATTTCATTTTCTTTACAGTGGCACTCATTCTTTCTGACTTTTAGTCTCCCACCAATGGGTCAATATTTATAGACCTATGTCAGAAAATAGCTGGAACCTAGGAAAGGATGGGAAGGTGGTACTATAGTGAGAAATACCAGAAATCCATTGTTAGATGCTCCAGCTTCAGCAATGAAACTGAAATATTGTTTAAAGTGTCATAAAACCCATTCAAACAAACAAAACAAACAAGCATTTCTTACCTGACATAGGATAGGGGAATCTTGGTTTCCTGAAGGAATGTTTCAAATAATAGTTTGTATCTAAAGCATATAGACTCCAGAATAGCTCTGACAACATGGGCTTTAGTCGTGGATGGTTGCATACCCAGTATCAGGGAACACGCCTTGTCATCACAAATTGGGGCCTGAAATATCAAATAAAGTTTTGATTTTTGTTTAAATCAGGTTATACATTGCTTGAACAATGAATTCTTAGAATTTCTTTCATCAATACGACCATTTCATCCTTTCCTAGCCTCAAAATGCTAACCCACTTAGGTTTACAATTATCCACCCAATTGTGAGAGACAAATGTAAGAAGGAATATATGTTGCACTGCAGAGCTTTTTTTCTAGAAATTGGGAACAGCCCTTAGCCTGTTCATTTTGGGAAATTTTAGCGGGAAATTTTTCTGCCAAAAGTTGGAAAAAAAGAGCCTTTTTGAATTGAAACCGTGCAGTCCATAAAGTTTTGAGCAACCCAAAAACATAATCTTAGACAATATATGGACAAAACACTAAATCAATATTGGCCAATCCAATTAAATGTCAATCAATATTTCTGACAATATCACTGATAATTGAGCCTGTGTGTGTGACATTTCCAACAATTTCAAATGTGTGCAGCCGCACAGTCTGATCAGAGTCTTCACTAGGCACTCAATAGATGGCTATGGATCTAAAGTTGCTGTCCACATCCCAAGATTAATTTCAATGCGCTGTATGATTGTCTGGGCTACTCAACATATGTCCATCATGAACCAGACCAATTGAAATGTCCCAATAATTGTTTTTTTTTTTAAAAAAAAAAGTTTGAAAAAAGCACAATAAGATCTTCATGACAAATCTGAGTTTTGTACCTTAAATGGTTTTGAAGTTACATGTTATGCTTTGATTTGCAGATTAAGTTTTGGCCATACAGACAGACTGACAGATGGGCATGGTAAAGTTATGCCCCCCCCCCAATCTTACTGACCCAAGAGGTATAAAAACTCTCAAAATGTTTTATATCTCAGCACAATATAGGGGAGACCGGGGCTAGTCCGGCTCTGGGGCATAATTGGCAGATGTCTTTATCTGGACACTCAAAAAATATAGAGAATTGGGAACAAACATTGTAAGCTACTCGTGAAAATTCTATAAACTACTAAAAGTATTGCTCGATTCGGATGATAATGAAAAATTTGGAAACAAATTTGCGTTTTCTTGCTCTGAAAGGAATTTTTCGAGAGTTAATGTTGTTTTGTTTTTTATCAATATGCGGAATCGTAAAAAACTTATTTTGATAACTATACAAATGTTGGATAATATGCTTTTAACTCAGGCAATGAAAATAAATTTACTGGTTACCTTAAAGAAGATACGACTTATTATTTTATGAAAATATGTGTGGGGCTAGTTCAGCCTTTGGAGCGGGGCAGGTTCAGCCCAAAAAGAAGTTTAACCAGGGGCAAGTTCGGCTTTCCATTTTTTGTGCAGCGTATTGTATCTCGATATTTATTTATGTTTTCTATTCATAATAAATCTATTTGTATGTTCGAGAGTATATTCTATCAACAGGAGTTCAAAAAAGTTGAAAATCTAATACATTACTTCCCTCGACTATGACAAACTAGGTTAGAATGGATCTTTTATCATTTTTGAACAAAACATGCGCATATGTGTTTATTTTATTTGCGTACAGCTTTTGCAGTATTCATTCCAGTAATTATATATCTTAAAACATTTGTTCACTCAAAGTATATCCACATTCTTCATTGTTAGAAAAGATAACATGAGGAAAATATATTAAAAGTGTGCACTAAGGTGTTGTTGGGTGTTCGATGCTGATTAGCTAAATATATTGTTGATGCGAATGAATAAATAAGGTAAAAATACAGAGTAAGGATTTATAAAAGAAATTATTATAGCAAGGATACTTATAAACAAATACAATTTGGAAAAAAAGATTTTGAATCTACTTAATAAAGAACTTGAAGAAATGACAGATTATATGTTTAAGTCAATTATCTAAGGTTTTGTAGACCAGAAATATCATTGGTAAGGTAAAAATCTAATCTTGTCATAAGAGGACAAACTTGCCCCTGTGGATGGCCGGACTTGCGCTGGCAAGGGGCAGGTCTGGCCATTTAGACCTGACCTCTTTGACTAATGAATACAGACAATAGGAGAGCGATATGAGGCGTTGTTTGCCTTGATTATAAGAGCTATACTTTGCTTTACTTAAATGTATAAATTTTGGTTAAATATCTTAAAAAGTTTTTCTGAAAATCAAAATATAAAAAAAAGTAGCCGGACTAGCCCCCGTCTCCCCTACCATAAAATATTTCAAATGAGCAAAGGGCACACCAGTTTGACAATTTTCTTTAATTACATGTACTTATTGCAAAAGGAAACAAACAAAAGAAAAGTTAGATATGCGCTAGTAGCCAAGTTGAACAATTATCTTGCTTCAGAATGCAATAAAACAACACACCTGTAACCCTCCAAAAGCTGACACATAGTACACTCCATCTGTGTCTATAAATAGATCAAAAGTTACACTAAAGTGTTACGTCTATGCTTTCAAATAATTGAATCAAATCAACGGTAAGGTTGATAGATCATGGTAGATATTTTAATGTGTGTGGATTTTCTATGTAATATTTGTCATTTCATTTTATTTTCAGTATTATTTTTTACTTGAATATCAGAAGGTCTATAAGTGGAAAAAATCATTCTGTGTTTCAATTGTAAAGATCAGTCAGAATAACATGCAGCAAAATCTGACTAAAAAATCATTAAAACTGATAACTGATCATATAGTTCAATGTTGTAAATTCAAAGATAAGGTGAAAATATTTTGTTTTCATAGACTTAAATCTAAAAGTAAATTACCTTCCACAGATTCTGCAATAGTCGCAGTTTCTCGAACATCTTCAAAAAATCCTGAAATGTGAATCATGGGAAATTTTTTTGGCAAGTCTGTGATAGGAAACTTAAACTTGTTGATGACTGAAAATTAAAAAAGGTAAAAAAAGGGGAAACATTCTAAAACTTATTCCATTTCATGCTATAAACCCCGCTCCAAAGGCTGAACATTTTTCTGAACTATATCAATCTTTTTTAATTAGCAAGTGTAATTATAACTTGATTATCACTTGACCAATTAAAAAATATTGCCATCATTTCTCTAAATTCAATATTATCAAACAAACTCAATATTTTACTATAATTTCTCTTATACTCTTTCCTGATATATGTAAAAAGGTAAGATTGTAAAACAATAAGTTAATAAATTTGTATACTGAATTGGGGAATTACAATTATACACTAGATCTGTCGAAAAGCAGACTAATCCTCCTCCCCCCCCACACACACAAACACCGGCACTTTGTCCCAGTTCAATCAGCAAATTTTGGTGGCAACAATTATATACAGTTTCATGTTTCTAAGTCACTTTGTTCTTCAGTTAGAGTCCGTAAAGAAGAAAGGTCTTTGGAAAAATGAACAGACAGACAGACTTTGTGAAACAAATATATATCCCTTTACTTTGTAGACGGGGGTAAAATAATATAAATACCCATAGACTGTGCCCAATCTATGACAGATCCAGAGTCGGCACAAATTCCCTCTGCTACATATACTATAGGTTCATCACCAATCTTCCAACCTATCAAAGGGTATAAACCTGAAAAAACAGAGAATAAAATGCTTCTCAATGGAACAGTGCAAAACAGTAAACTACGGTCAATCTTGCCTGAGCAACCACGTCTATTAAGTGACCATTTTTATTAAGTGACCACTTTCAAAATCCCCTTCTTTAAATGGAAATGGCAGAAAAAATAGATATTACTAGTATTAAAAATATTGTAAATGAATCCTATGCTGTTAAAACTCATCAGAATCGTCTCAATTTCGCAATTTTATACATATTCTATTTCTTCATTGTAATAAAAAACATGTATAAAGCAACTGTTTTTTTAAGGACCACTTTTTGGTGGTCCCATTCCTGGTCGCTTAAAACAAGGTTTACTGTATTTTGATTTAATGGCAATTATGACTGTTTTTTTTTTTGGTGCCATCATTTATGATTGTTTGGAGTTCATGGCCTTTTCAACAATATTTCAGTTTTATTGCAGTAGTTAGTGCACATAACCATGCCTTCCTATTTTTTCTCACTCCAGTTCAATCACTAGCACAGGTGGTAAACAAGGGAACATGCCCTAAAAGAGTCAACAATATTTTGATGCCTCGAGACATCTGAGATAGCTGCATAGAGTGAAAATCTGGCAACACAGGTAGGTGTCAAATGCTTTTTTCTTTAATTAATTCATTTACAGTGTTTTTCAGGAAAATCCGGCGATGGTGTTATATGAAGAAATGGTTAAAGTTTATTTTGCACTAGAATTAACGGTGTTAGTAAACAGGGTTTGAATAGGATCGTTTCAAAACCGTTTAAAATAGAAAGTGAAAACTGCTCCTCAGAGATTGTAACACACATATTTACCTACTGTACTCCCAAAATATAGCCATTTATCATACCAATACAACATGTCTATGAATTAACAAGTCCAGAAAATTAATAAATGTCAACAATTTTGATTTTTTGAAGCCGTAAATGTTCAATTCTTGTGAAACTTGGGCAAGTGCAGGTTGCCTCACCAAAGAGGCACTTATGCGGAAAGGAGGAAGTTGCTTAGAGCAGTTCGCTATAACTAGCTAGGGCCAACTCATTTTTGACTGAGCCAACAAGGCTACGCAGTTATCACCTTTCCAATGTTACAAAGCACTGCTTTTCATTATTTTTTGCAGTCAATCAAAACATGACACAACCATTTAAATTTTCATTTCAACCCATAAAATGTTTTCCTGAGATTTGACCACTTCTTTTTTTTATCCAACTTATACCAATTTCCAACTGGAACAAGATTTCATGAACTTCAATTCTATTGGCCAAAAAGTGGAGCAGCTAGAGTGCACACATGGTTTTCTAAGATTTGAACCCTTGACCCCATTTTTGACCCCATTTGACCTTCAATTTCAATTTTGACCTAGATTTCATTGGGATAAACATTATGACTTAGTTTCAAGAAATTTGAGCCAAATGTGGGCTCTAGACCACACAAGGTTTTTTTCCCTAAAATTTGACCCCACTTGAATAAATTTCAAACTTGACAGAGATCTGATGTAGACAAACATTCTGACCAAGTTTCAAGATATTTGGGCCAAAAATATGGCCTCTAGAATGCACACAAGGTTTTTCTAACCTTTGTCCCCTTGACCCCATTTTTGACCCCACTTGACCCAATGTCGAACTTGACAGATGTGAAAGAGACAAACATTCTGACCACGTTTCAAGCTGTTTGGCCCCCAAAAAATGTGGCCTTTAGACCACACAAGTTTTTTTTCCCCTAAAATTTTACCACTTGACCCGATTTTTGATCCAACAAGACCCAATTTCAAACTTGACCAAGATTTGATGGAGACAAACATTCTGTCCAAGTTTCAAGACAATTTGGCAAAAAATGTAGCTAGGGTGCATACAACGTTTTCCTAAAATTTAATCCCTTGACCCAAATTATGAGCCAATTTGACCCAATTTCAACCTTGACAGAGATTTGATGGAGACAAACATTCATATCAAGACAAACTGGCAAAAAATGTGGTCCCTAGAGTGCACACAAGGTTTGTCTAAAATTTGACTCCTTGTCCCAATTTCGAACTTGACTGACACTTGATGGAGACAAGCAATATGACTAAGTTTCAAGACATTTGGGAAAAAAATGTTGCCTCTAGAGTGCACACAAGGTTTTTCTAAAATTTGACCCCTTGACCCCATTTTTGACCCCATTTCGAACTTGACTGACTCTTGATGAAGACAAACATTCTGACCAAGTCCAAGACGTTTGGACAAAAAATGTGGCCTCTAGAGTGCACACAAGGTAGAAGTTGACTAAGGACGCCGGACACTGGACACCGGACAGCAGCCGATCACAATAGCTCACCTTGAGCACTTTGTGATCTGGTGAGCTAAAAATGTATCAGTTGTGTTATAAGACATTTCACAATTAGGCCACTTTTCTATGGTATAGCATAGTTCACATAATCAGAAAAATATGCACATTGCCAAATGATAATGAACAGGATGTGAAAGTTTCTTGGAAATCCATCCAAAGTTAAAGGAGGAATAGCTTTAACAAGAAATTTTATATAACGCTCTGAACATGTAGACGTACAGACATTCAAACAATTTGACATGAAGGCTTTTCTCTCTTACATAGCAGAATTTTATAAACTTGCACAAAGTCGGGAAACAAGGAATATTTGTGATAGCTTCATCCACATTGGTCCACAATTGAAGAAGTTGTGTTCACAGGAGATTTGACATAAAGGCCTCTATTTCTATTGAGAGGCTGAATTTTTATAAAATTCAGACTTCATGCACAAGGTCAGGTGACAAGGAAGATTTTGTGAAAGTTAGTGAAGGCCCCTTTATTCCATTACATGGCTGAATTTCACCAAAGGACAATAATTTGCACCAGGTCAGATGACAATGAACAATTTGTGAAATTTTCATCCAAATCGTTCCTTAAATGAAGAATTAGGTGTGTTCACAACAAGCTTGACATTAAGGCCTTTTTTGCATGACACATCTGAATTTCACTAGAAGGTGATAATATGCTAAAGGTCAAGTGACTAGCAAATGGTCCATAAATGGAGGAGAAGTTATGTTTTCACAAGATTTGGACATACGGCAGACATACAGAAATTCTGACATCATGATGGACAGATGGATGGATGGATAATCAGATGGAGAAGATGAAACCAATATATAACCACCTTTTGACTGCCTTAAAAAAAAGGTATGAGTCCTGCAGAGGTCAGCTGGAGGTTTCATCTCAAACATTCTATTGCAAGAAGGTAGATAGATCATTCTAGATTCAGAAAATAAGTAGAAAATGAAAAGTTTTGACCCTAGCCAGTCTGCTCAGTCTGACTAGGGTCAACACTTTGCGCTTTACCTAGATGGTCTTTTTTCACATAAATAGAGGATAATCAGTTGTTTCAGTGTAAGATCGATTTTTATTCATTGAGTGAACAACAAAAGCTATATTTTTCACAAGTGGTGGAGCCACGAGTGAAATATTTTTCACGAGTGGTGGAGCCACGAGTGAAAATATAGCTTTTGTTGTTCATGAAATGAAATATCAATCAGTATTACTTAAAAAACAAACCATTATTCTATTTCTATATTGCAAAAATGAGACAAAATGTGATATTCATAGGACATATTTTCGTTAAGCATGTCATTTTGCGTGTTATCGCTATGCAACGTTCATTATGGTGTCACTTATTTCGCCCCGCATAGATGACGTCAAATAGAATGAAATGCACCAAAGCAGGGTATAAGTTTTTGATAATTTCACTGCTTTTGCGGTGTGATTATCAATTAATAATTTACCATTAGTTCTCGATAAACCACCGAAAAGCACTAAAGAAAGTTATTTATATACCTGCTATGGAAGCATGTGGACTAGATCCCGTGTTGAGAGACATAAACATTCCCGTACCCAGCGTACATTTGATATCACCCTTCTCAAAACAACATTCACCAAACATAGATGCTGACTGGTCTGCTGCCTGCAAACATACCAACAATTTCTTTGCATCATACTTACGCAAAATTGCTTTAATCATTGAGCCGCTCTAGAAAGCTTAGTCCAGCTCTGTGTTCAGGAAATCTTGGCATTTGCAAGTGCTTCCATCTTGAAACTCACATGAAATAACTTAACCAATTAATTCAGGGTGCAATTTGTAGAACAGTTGCAGTATTCATAATGCTGCGCAGATTTTCAATATCTGTAAAATTGATATACAGTAATACTGCCTAAAACAAATTAAAACATAAATTAACAGTTTGGTAAACTGGGATGGAGACCATAAGCAACTATTTAAAATATGCATAAATTGAAACAATTAAGATATGTTCAAAGATTTTTGAAGGAAATCTTTTCACTTTTTATTTCGTTAAAAGTTTTATATATACTGAGCAACTTTGAAAAAGGCAACAAAGTAAATATGAAATTTGAGTACAGAAAAGTTGATTTGTTTTAACTAAATTTAGCTAAAACCATGCAAAGAAGATACACTGTTGAATCGACTTAATCTTAATTTGATTTGACGCTTTGGTTAGTTTCGGCATAGCATTTAACTGTCCACTCTTTTTTTGTCATTGTACTTTTCATGGTTCATTGATTACACAAATCAGAAGTATGGAAGGTAATTGACGATAGACATTTCAAAAACCGTTAAAGGAAATGAAATCACCTCACTTACTTTGAAAAGACATTCCTCTGAATTGAGTAGGTCAAAGTGGAAATTATTCCTTAGAATTGTAACGTTGATAACATCAATTAGACTAAAAATTATTGATTTATTCCGTCAAAATTTAAGCATCTGCATGGTAGGACGTTGCCAAAAGGGAGTTTCAGAAGACTTTACATATTAAAATGACATTATTGTCATGCCGTAAACACACTAAAAAATTGCATCTCAACTCTAAACGAGTTGTCTGGTAAGGGGTAAAAAGCGTGAACAGGCTTTGTTTGCCAAAACTGCATTCACATGAACAACGTTTGTGGTTCTACAAAAGGAATGAAAAAGCATGTAAGTGACGTCATTTCTGGTCACCAAACGTGCTTATTCGCAGTATTCATGATTTGTTTGCCCTCTTGATACATTCAACTTAACTCTGAAATTTGTTTGGCTTTTGTTCAATTTCAGAAGAAAGTATCGTCCAAACAGTAGGGCTATGGAGAAATTTCAACTTTCGTGGGTATGTTTTAAATTGTCTTCGTATTTGGAATACAAGAGAATGTTTCAAAATGACATTGATGTTGGATTAAAAGTATCTTGTTAAGGTAACAAAATAAGTATATCATAATGCACGCCTGTTCACTTATATGTGCATTTAAGCGATGTTTTTAAGTATTGCGTTTTTAAAGTCCCTCAGTATATATAGAATTTTGAATGAATGGTCATGAAATACCTAATGAGGCTTCAACAAGTTTTTATCTATTAATTTTTTATCTATATTTCTATCTAAATGTCACCATCACATCAATTATGACTTTGTTTTCATTGCAACAAAATAGTGTTGTTATACGCTCTAAGCTTATTTGCATAGTTATTTCACTAGTGTAATGACACCCTTATAATATCAAAAATATTCAACAGGGTTATTTCACTACAGGGATGTAGACCATATTATAAAAGGTCTTAACTCACCAAACATGTGATAGGAATGGCAGTCCCAAATACAGCTTCATCTGTGTGTCCAAATAAACCACTGTGGAAAAAGATACCTTTGAATTATTCTTTATACATACACTTTACACTTCAAATATACACATATATCACATTTCTCTCAGAGAAGAACAGAAAGTCGTTTTGATTAACCCTTATTACACCAATTAAATTTTTTACTCAGAAAAAGGTCACAATCATACAACAAGAGGGCAAATATTCTAATGATTTTTCATAAATATTTTACAAAAAAACTGTTGCCTCTAGTGTGTAATCAGAAAAATTGAGATTCGGCCTTACCAAGGCCAATTTTCCTGTACGTGTTTCAAAAGTAATGTCCCAATTTAAAAAAGCGTTATCTTTGTGACCAGACAAGCATTTCGATCATGTGACATGGACAGTCAAGCTAGAAGTTGCACTTCTTCTGAATCCTCATCATGCTGAATATAATTAACCTTGGCATAAAATCTGAAGTGTTTATTCTAAGATTACAAAAATGTGGGGGATTTCAATGCAAAATCTAGATCATTGAGAAATGTTTGGTATTCCTCGCTCTTTGTTTTATAGGGAAAAAAATACCCAATCAATTTTGAAAATATGGTTTTTTTTTTAAAAAAGTAGGGGAATCCCCCAACCCCCCTGCCTAGAATAAACACTGAATCTATTAAATTCAAAATGCTGTACGCACTGGATGCATCTATTGTGAGTCAATATACACAGTCAATGTTGCTCAAGCAACCACGTCTATCATGGGAATATTTTTTTTAAGTGAGTTTTTTAAGTTGAGTTATAACAACATATGACTATTGAAAAATTTGTAGAAACACATATTCAACCAAAATAATTGTTCTTATTTGTAAAACCAAACATGCACTAAGCGATCATTCTCTTTTTATCTTTCTGGTTGTCCTGTAGTGGTTGCTTAATATATATTTTACTGTACTTTGAAAACACCATTTTTAAATTTTTAAGAGTTAAAAAATAGAAATCAGATGGGATAGACAAAGATAGGATAGCCCATATGTCCAGGCTTATCTTTGTGTTTACCAACTACCAAAGCAGTAAGAAACAACATGTAGATTGACAATGGTTAAAATTCTAAATTTTACCTTGTAGATTTAATCTCAGGAAATATAGACATTGGAATGTTGACTAGGCCACATACAAGTGTACTCCATTCTACCTGTACAAAATAAAAAATTTAGTTTGAAACAAACGAGCATATGTAACCCATCACGCAAAAGGGATAATCTGGGTTATGTGTCAAGTGTCGACTCTAGTCAGACTGTGCAGATTGCGCAGACTGACTAGGGTCAAAACTTTTCACAATTGTCTTATTTTCTGAATCTAGAATGATCATTCTACATTCCCGTAAAAGAATCTTTGAAATGCGATTTCAAGCTTATCTCTGCAGGAACCAATTACTTTTTCAAGAACTTGCTTTCCAGAGTTCCAAGATGGTCCCTTGTCATGTGACGGGCCAAACAAATATAGCATGTTATTTATCCCTGTATGATATAGCCCCTAAACCTTTTTTTCTTCATTTTTAAACAAAAATTGGCGAATGCAAATGTTCAGTAGATTAGTCTAAAATGACTCCGAATTATCCTTTGCAACTCCTTTCCTTCTGCAGTTGAGTATCCGATGGAAATTCATACGTTCAATATGTAATGGTAAATTGTTTCAATGATGGCTCAATGCAAATAGTTGTAACTCCCTATATGTTTATGGAAAGTTACGACTGTTTCACACTGCGCCATCATCATACTGATTGATTCAAAGGGGACTATCTTTTAATTTCCCATCAAAACCCAAGCTAAAGAAAACAAGAATTAGGCATTTTCTCAGAAGAGTATAATTACAAAGCTATTTTCACAGATCAGCTCTCTAATATATTTTCAATACATGAATGTTTACTGTAATCTGTTTAAATACTTACTAAAAAAGGGTCAAACAGCCCTGTACTACTAGCACTTGAATAATCAGTAGCGTGTACTGTACCCCCTGTTAGTTTCCATAACAACCAGGTATCAATACAACCAAACATTACAAGACCATCATTCGCTCTAGGACGTAACTGAAAAAATAATATATTGTTTGTAACAACTGTATCTAAAGCACATAATGGTTGCTCAATTAAGACATTTTGACAAAAGCGTCAAGAAATTTTTAACAAGTTTGACCTCCATAGAATATCTTGATCTAATCACATAACCATGACATAAGCTGACATATATTTATCAGGGAAATCCTTTTGAATTTGGTTGAAGAAATTAAGAATTGTTTGCTAAGTTTCCATTGTAAATACGTAACATACCTTAAGTAGGATAAAAAAAATATTACATTTAACCTTAAACAAATGACCTTCAATAGTCAAAAAAACTACATACAAAATATGAACTTTCTATCACGAAAAGAGCACAAAAATACCCACAAAACTGCACATTTCCCACAGGTTTGACCTTGACAGATGACCTTGAATTTGTCAGATGACTGATATTAGTTACAGCAAATGAACAGATGTATGTCACTCAAAGCTATCACCATGCAAAATACATAGGGGAAACTAGGATTTTGATATTCATAAGCACTCAGAAGGCAACCACCAAAGAATATATAGGACAAACGCAATACGTGGACTGGGACAAAAGATGAATGCCCTCTGCCTACAGCCTAGCCATTTATAATTTGAGCCGGTTGATGAATAATCAAAACATCGTAACTACAGCCTAAAAAAGTTGCTGTTCTGATGTTTTGGTCATTCGTCATTCATCAATGATATTTTTTGAAAGAGGATTTATTTGTATTATTCACTTGAGTAATGAGCATAATGGTAGTAATGCCCTTGAAATATGATGTTTGCACATGACCAAAATGTAGTTTTTTTTAATCAAGCTGAAATTTACTGCAATTTTGTTGCCCACTTTCACTAAGCATTGCTATTTTGTATAGGGTGACAGAAATTAGAAAAAAACAAGATGTGTTTGTGAAACACTAATGCCCTCGTAACAGCATTTTTTTCAAAGTTTGACCTTGACAGATGACCTTGACCTTGTCGCATGACATTGACGTTGGTACCAGCAGATGCAGATCATTGAGATCTATCATCATGCCAAATATGAGCCTTGTATCTTGAATGGGCTTGAAGATATTGGCAATGTTAAGTTTTTTGGTTAACTTTTTGAGATGACCTTGACCTTGTCACATGACCTTGACTTTGGTACCAGCAGATGCGAATCATTGAGATCTATCATCATGCCAAATATGAGCCTTGTATCTTGAATAGGCTTGAAGATATTGGCAGTGTTAAGTTTTTTGGTTAACTTTTGCAGACAGACAGACAGACGGACGGACAGACAGACAGAAGGACAGACGGACAACAGTAAAACAATATGCCCCCGATCTTTCGATACGGGGGCATAAAAAACTCTCATAAGCCTTGCTCCTAAACTAAATACACATCTAAATGAACAAAATATTAATGCATTTAAACACATTCATATATGACAAATCATGTATAAAGGGACCACTTGGGAACTAAATGAAACAGATCAGGGCCAAAGATTATAAATCTTTTTCATTCTCAATTGGAAATTTTATCATATTTCAACATGAGATTAAAGCTGCAATTCTGTTGTAGTATTGTTATAAATGTATGAGCATTAAAGATAATATTAATTTGAATTTAATTTACATTAAATTTTAGATTTAAGAAAATTCTCAGTTGAGCAGAAAATTGTTTTTATAACCTCAGGCCCTGATCCACAAGAGGTCAACCAGAGAGAGTATATTGAAAATGAATGAATAGTAAGGTAAAACTATGATTCTAGATTCATAAAATATGATTTAAGACAAAAAAAGCATTAATCCTGCTCAGTCTGTGTAGTCTGACCAGGATCCAAACTATTTGTTTTACCCAATCCTGCATTCAGAATAACAAAATGGGGTAAACAGTTTTCCAATTATACCCCACTTTGCACATGCACTTGCGTGCAAAGTGGGGTATAATTGAAAACTGTTTGCACAGATTTGTCATCTTGAATGCAGGGCAGTTGTTCCCTTTTCACAAAATGGGTCATAAAAACATTTAACTTACACTTGGTATGTTGTCTAGTAACCATAATAATCTCAGGGTTACCTGGAAAATGAAGTTTCAGGGATTAATGCAAGACTTTTGTTTTGTGCCTATATCTCTATAAACACTTTCAGTGCTCCAAATCAGGTTATTTTGGTGTGGATTTATTTTTGCAATAATGAGGTATTAGCTCTTTCAAATATTAGCTAAAAGAGTTATAATTTTTCATTTTTCCTATGGCATAGTGATTAAATTAAATGTGTTTTCAATCGCTGATGTTAGTAAAGAATATTTGCTCATAAAACATCTTTTACAGTAATTAAGTACACTGAATCATCTCAATCATCAAAACAAAGTAAAGTGACATCGATGACTCAATGCAAAACAATTGATACTGACCAAAATATATAGCAGTGGTTCTGAAATAAGCTACCCGAGTTGTCTCAGTGGTCAATTAAGCTGCATGGACAAGAAGGTTTTCATTGTTTAGTTGTCTGTGGACAAGTGAGAAATATCAAGAAAAAAACTAATATTTTCTTACAGTAAGAGTTAGCTGTTTTCTAAAAAAAAAAACACCATAATTCTTATGTCAACCATAAGTGAAACTATTATATGGATGCTTCTTATAGCAATACCAAAGTCTCTTCAATGTCAGAAAAATTAAGACTATTTATTTTGAAAAAAAAAATCTTTATGACAAAGAACATACAAGAAGGTTTTTGATACAGACAAGCCAGAATGTAATTGTCACATGTCCATGGACAAATTGACTTTCAAAATATTCCAGATCCCATTATAGGCAGTAAGGCAGTGGCCTTAGAAAAGTGGAGCTAACAACTCTGCTATTTCATGATTATTTAATTTTGACAGTGACTCTTGTGTTACATAAGTTTCATATCTGAACAACACCTATTCCCTGTATATTTTATGAAGATATTTGTAGCAGTCACTGTCTCACTTTTAAGTGCATCTAAAGTTTTCTGCACTTTGGTTTTATTGCAACGAAACAAAAGTTTTCTATATTCAGCTGCATAAGAGCTCAGAAAATATGAGAATTTTCTGTATGGATATTGAACATTCATTCTTTACATACAGTTAAAAACAATCGTGTTATTGACATTCATCTCGTCCAAAACCATTGCAAATCACTCACTCAGCACTCCATTCATTCATTCCAAACACTCTCTCAAACCATTCAAAAATGCTCCAAACTCACTGAAAAAGATATAATTAACAATGTCATTCAAGTTCAATATAGCTAAAAAAAATTGCAGTTTCACTGACATGATTCAAATTGTAAGCATCTGATTTGTTCTTGAAGAAATAGGAAGCTTTTTATAGAACTTGTGTGCATACTTCATTAAAGGGAGGTAACAAATATCACTAATTTTGTTCATCCTCAACAAAATTTGTAATACCTACCATTAAATTCACTCAAAACTCGCTCCACTCTATCATTCAATTTCATTCCCAAATCATTTCAAAATCATTCGTCTTGTCAACTTCGTGTTGTTGTCAACTGTACCTGTTTAGTCATAAATTTTAAAACACTTCCTGATAGAAACCTTTTCTTCCTTGTAAAGGCATGTAAAAACTTTGACCCACCATTCATAAGCTGAAACAATAAATGTGAATAGTTAGTCTACAGTAAGAATCACAAATACAAATTTCATCAATACACCATAATACAGGGGTGTGGAAATACAGAGTCTCTCTATGTGTCCATTGACAAGTAAAGTGTGATTTTCTACTTGTCCAGGATTAAAATGAACTTGTCTGCAAAAAGTAGAATAGAAAGATTTTGAGAAAACCTTGTTTTTAAAGAAGAAAATGCTGAAACCCAGCATTTTCTTCATTACAAACAGTGTATTATACTCTTTGATACAAACAATAAGCTTATCAATCTCTTTTACTTGCCCACGAACATATACATATGTATGTAAAGTTTCTTTTTTAGCTAAGTCTAAAATGGTAGCCACAATTCATGAAAATATGGAAATTTTCAAATTTAACAAATTAGCTCTAGGTTTTTTTTCAAAGCAGACATTGTGTTTAATGATTAGCCCCATGCTTGAATTTAACGAAATAACCACGAGTCAATATAAGGAGTAAATAAACAAACCTACCCTTAGTGAATAAGAATTGTTCCATGACTGAACGGCATCACTGGCTCTCATGTCTAGGAGATAAAGTTATGGTAAGGATTGATTGATTGATTGAATGGGGTTTTGCACCGCTTTTAACATTAATCCAGTCATATCGCAGCGGCTGGGTAACAAAGCAATGAATTCCTGATATTTTTCACACCAGAACTACCATTACATCCTTTCCTAACCTTAAGCTGCTATTTCACATAGGTCTATGATTATTAACTCATTAGTGGAAGACAAATAGTCGGAAAGAATGAGTGCCGCCGTCGGGAACCGAACCCAGGACCTTTTGAATAATACTCCAACGCGCTAACAACAGCGCTATGACAGCGGCCAGTTATGGTAAGGAGTAAATAAACAAACCTACCCTTAGTGAATAAGAATTATTCCATGACTGAACTGCATCACTGGCTCTCATATCTTGCCAGGAGATAAAGTTATGGTAAGGTTCACCAGTCTCCCTAAAACAAGATGTGAAACCCTGTGTGTTACATTTCCAACAATTTGACACCTGCATGAGGTGCAAACATTTAGCAGCCCAGACATTTTGATTTACATGGTGTAATAAGAAGATTGCCTCACTGTCTACAGATAATTTGAGACCTTATTTATCTATAAATTGCATAGTGAAGACTTTGAATAGACTGTGTGGATGCACAGGCTGGCCAGAGTCTTTGCTTGGCTCACATTTTAAACTGTTGGAAATGTCACACAAAGGCTCATGTATCCTTCAAAACCAATGCTCCTAGTACCTCCATAATTTTGAGGTCTAACACTGCTTTCAAATGTATTTCAGCTACCCATTCCATTTAGCGAACTTTCTTTCACACATTGACTCATGTCAATTTTTTTTTGTCAAATATAAAATTGAATGTAGGCCATGCTGGGGTTCAAACTCAAAACTTAAGGATTTACAACCCTTCAAGCTACCAACTGAGCTTTCTGGGCCAAATCTCTAAGTTGGACAAGTAAACTTTGAGTGTAACAAAAATTTGAATATTCATGAATTTACCTATCCCATGTCAAACACGTATTTCTCTGAGTAGAAATTCCCAGACACGTAACATCCCTCATCCTTATTCCTGCAGCTGAAATGACAAGTAACCCATTACCAGCCTTGTGTTCAGGATGATAAAATGGTGCTAACTGTTTGCCAATAATACCCCACTTTGCACGCCGTTCACGTGCAAAGCAGGGTATAATTGGCAAACATTTTGCATTAATTTGTCATCCTGAACACATGGTAGAATAACAGAATTCTAATCTGGTTCAAATTGAAAGATAGTGCATTGATTTCAAGCAAATAGAATTATCATGACAGCTTTAAACTTGTTCTTTAGACGAGCTACTAAGCTTAATAATTAACTCCCAAACTAATTTGAATTAA
The DNA here is from genome assembly GCA_948146395.1 of Fragum whitleyi. NCBI lineage: Eukaryota > Metazoa > Mollusca > Bivalvia > Cardiida > Cardiidae > Fragum > Fragum whitleyi. The sequence goes on along the minus strand of OX411557.1, from coordinate 37,451,935 downwards.
AGAATTTCAGCCTACAAGAAATAAAGACTTGTCTGGCTCTTAGATCAACTCATAATCTGAAGCCAGACTAAGGGGTCGCAATCAGAGGCAGGTTGTGTCTTTGGGTGGGAAACTTTACAGAAAGAGCCCAATCCAACCAGCTGTGAAAGTTGGAAGCAGTGGTTAGAATCCATAGCCGTTCTCTCTCTGTGCATGATAAGATCTGGAATGAGTTAGGACCACAATGGAAATAAGAGTCTTTCAACCCTTTATTCTGTTATCCTCAAGTAAAAGAAAAAAGAAGAGCACTGCCTACAGGTGCAATGCATGGCGGCAGGTGCTGGATAATGTCAAAAAAGGGATACTACTCTTACAAAAATGCATCCAGATCTAGAGTTATCAACCTGGTTAGTCTGGATAGCTCTTGTGATGGTGAATACATATGCCAAGTGTCATAAAGATATCTTCAAAAACGAAAGAGATATAACCAATGTTAAAGTTTATCATAATAACCCAAACAATAATGCAAACACAAATGACCCCAAGATGATCACAATACCTTAGGTTTTCTCAGAAAAACAGCAGAGCTAAAAACATGAGACTACAGTACCTTTGACAGACTCAGCTATGCAGTCCACTGCTTGTTGATAGATAACATGGGGATCCATTTCTACCCAGCCTGGTTGAGGGTGCATCATTATGATCTGGGAAAAAATGCCAGAGGTACAGTTAAAAGGGGAGGGGTAAAGCCAGTCTAAAATCTTTATTTCTCAATGAAATCCCGTATTAATGGTTTTATTGAATGAATGGAGTTTTACGTCCCTTTCAACATTTTTTCAGTTATATCCGAGTAGCTGGAGCACCTAACAATAGTTTCCTGGTATTTCTCACACTAATACACCCTAAACATCCTTTCCTAGCCTCCAGTTGCTATCTCACATAGGTCTACAATTATCAACCCATTGGTGAAAGACAAAAAGTCGGAAAGAATGAAAGATGCCAAAGGGGATCTAACCTGGGACCTCTAGATTATCAGTCGGATGCACTACCATATGCCCTATGATGGCATCCTATATTGTTGGTACTCAATTGAATCATCTTGTCAAGATGATTGTAATGAGTACCAATAATATAGGATTTGTGAAAGAATTGTTGAAATATTTCAATTTGGAATCCAAAATACCCCCTCTATCTGTAGCTCCGAATGCGTCATCAAAATAGCTTGAATATGTGACCGGTCACATGTTAACAAACAAACCTTGGAACCCCATAATATAATTTATTTGACTAAGAGATTGTTTTCAGTGAATATTAACCGTAGGATGCATTTCAAAAATTCTTAAACTGGAGTGTAGAATAAACATTCTACTTTCAGAAAATCAGCCTAGTCCTGAAAGTTTCGACTCAAGTCAGCCATTGCAGTCAATCCCCAGTCTGACCTGAAGGTTCAGATAAATTTCATTCATGATATTATTTACATGTACATATATGTGACCCTTCATGCGATGCATGTTTACCCTAGTCGGACTGCGCAGATTGCGCGGACTGACTGGGGTCTAATATTTTTGCATCATGCTGATTTTCTGAATCTAGATGTCCAATGTGAAAGAATGTTTGAAATGCAACCTGTGGTTGGGGGGGGCGGGGGGGGGGGGGGGGGGGGGGGGGTAAATAATCCGACCTCTGTCACCTAATTACATGTATTTCATTTTCATAAAGAAGTTAAGTCAAAATATTGTAAAACTATGAAAACCAACCCCTAATGGCCGCATTCAATTGTTTGAACCTCCTTTATTGAAATACTGAATCTGCTGCAGTAAATGTCTAACAAGGGCTAAAAAAGTTCTTCCTCTTTTACCTTTCAAACACCTTTTGGACACATCTAACAGAAAAATATCCATCAAAAGTCTAACTTATCAAATTACTGTGTACTTATAAGAATCTATATGAGACCTTCTTTGAGCTTGTTCCTTTTATTGCCCCATGTTTATTGTAAATATGGCTCCTCAGGCTTGTTGTGCCAATATCAACAGCGATGATAAATGGTTCATGATCAGCGAGTTCATCAGCTTCTTCTCCACTTTCACACATCTTTCAGAGGTTTGGTCTAACAAAATCTGTCAAAAAAACAGTCCCAATATAAGGTGTAAATTTCAGACAGAATTAACACAATTTTTTACAATATTTACATAGGGTTTTATAGGACACAGGTTTTGTGAGTCTGAGACCCCTAAATAAGTAGCTAGGACTCTCAAAACTATCTGATGTGAGTCCCTAGGACCCGCTGGGGACCAACTTCAGAAAAGAACTGATAACTGTTTTTAAACAGTCTTAAATTCTTTTCTGAAGCTGATCCCAAATGTACACATCTTTCTAATACAATGTGTAATAAATCAAGGGAATAATTGAATAATTAAATAAGACATGAGGATAGCTGAAACACAGGGACTCCCAAACCTTTAGCAAGGACCCCTGTGAGTTTGACTAATAAGTCCTTTCGAACCCATTTTGTTCATGGCATACCAACACCTTGTTTAAACAATCTTGCAAATTGTAAAAAAGAAAGAAAGAAAAAAACATTTGTAAGGCAAAGCAGAAACCACAGAAGATCACTTTCAGCCAGAAAGTACCCTAGTAGCTACAATAGTGGATATTGCAGAGTTACAAATAGAGGGTCCTGGTATTTCGATTTTTGATCAAGGTTATTCATTATTTATACCACAAACCCAATGTTGCTAGTAATGATAGGAATCCTCTCGTCAAGACAATTCCACTGAGTACCAGCAACATATGATTTCAATGAGAAACTAAGATTTGATATGGCCTTCACACCTTCTTATTTGTTCCTCTGTATTGTAAAAGACTAATTCAAAAGGGGGTATAATTCTTGTGGAAACATATTCAGAGCTCAATTCCTTGGTAGTAATGATTGCTCTTGTGACATGCCAAGTTAACCCTTGCTGAACTTGGAATATTCCTGCTTTGGCAGGAGCTATAGACCAACATCAGCCTGCACATATGTGCAGCCTGGTGTTAATCTACACCACCTGTTTCTCACTTTCAAACCAGAATTGTCAATAGATTTAGTTTTTCAAATAAAAAATTGACCAACAGTAGGTACTTTCAGTGCTTTTAACCCTTTGATTTTGATGAAATTCTTTAGCCAAATTTTATTCAGCAGAACAAGGGTTTTAAAAAAGAAAATTCTTCTATCATAACCAAGGGTTTGACATGGTTTAAATTCATCAGTCTACACCAAGCTGCACCAAGGATGAGAGGATAATCAGCATACCGAGACTTTTTGTTCTTAAACAGCTTCAGGTAAAAATACTTTTTTAAGTTTAACACATCTTTTCAGATACTGTTAGACTGCTAAAGTGCTTGCCGCAGCTGCTCAAAGTTACCCGCGAGGGTGTGAAGCAGTACAGAAATATAGATAGAAACATTTGAATTAATTCGTAGATAGATGAATTAAAAATCTCATTATTCATCGATGAAAGCTGACATTAAATGCATTTTTATTTCCTATTTTCACTTACCAAGTGAACCGGATTGTTGAACCTTCCTGCTGTTCGTCTACCATTTTGTATATCACATGATCAAATCAGTACATCACGTGATATATATTTTTGGCTCGGTATCACCCCGGTCAGGTTAGAACTTTGACATGAATTCGGGAGGGGAGGGGAAGGGGCAAGTATGGCGTGTAATCGGTTGCAAAATTATATGAAAAAAATAATTGTTCTATAATACGAATATTTATTCCAAAAATAAATAAATTATGGTAAAAAAAATATATATATATTCAATGAATTGAATTGTTTGTTCAATAGTTATTTATATTTATTTAATTATGATAGATATTTATTCTATAGTTATGATTATTTTCTTTTAAGAAAATAAATAATTTATTCAATAATCAAAAATATTTATTCTATAATTGTAAATATTTATTGTATGATGAAAAAAATATTTATTGTATAATTTAAAATATTTATTGTATAATTTGAAATATTTATTGTATAATCTAAAATATTTGTTCAAAGATTGAACATAAATAATTATTTGTATAATTTAAAATAATTTATTCAATACCTCACACAAAATATTTATTCAATAATTGGTCTAGGGGAACTAATTCATTTCCAACCACTCTGGTAGAAAACTTTAGGGAAACTCCGGTCCATATACTCAAATGTTGAAGGCGATCTCTGATTGGTCAATATTATTGAAATTCAAAATTGTTTGAATATTTTTTAGCGATTATAATCGGTTGATGAAATACAATCGAAAAATTAAAGATTTTAAACTTTTTTCCCGGTCCAATAGCCATTTATAAACATGCGTATATTTGTTTGAGGGGCCGGTAAAAACCGCTTCGCGGAAAGGGTCATCTCAAAAATGGCCCAAAAAGTCGTAGAGAAAAGGGATCATGCCATACTAATTTTCAATTCATTTCATGCGCAAATGAACGGGCCTCAATTTAAGACAGGTTTGAACACTCTCGCATTCTCTTGGACTGAGCTATGACCGGAAAGGTTATAATGGCCGATAACGGAAAATGAATTAGTTCCCTTATACCAATTAGCATTCTGGGAAGGAAGTGGCTAGCCATAGACTGGGAACATGATCGACTTTCACGATAGACTGGTAAATCTCCCCAATCTACGTTACTTCCCGGGAGATTTTAACAGGCCCAATTTCGAAGTTGACTGTGTAAATACTTTCAAGGGGTGAAAAACTGACGAGATTTATCTACCCTTCAATTAAATTTAACCGATTTATTGATTTTCGGCGGTACTCCCCTTGGCTGGCCAGCTGTTAAGAACCTGAAATCAGTTTGGCGAAATCGTATAACTTAAAACTGTTCCTAAATGAAAGTCTTTTTGAGGAAATTCATATGACAGTCCTTGAGTCGCGAGAGACAATGTAATGAATTGAACAAGAGGACCATAATGATCCTTTATCGCTCACCTTCATCTTTTTGACTCCCCACTTAGCAAAATTAAATGCTTTAAAATCATTAAATGATCATTATTTTTTATAAGAAAGACATTATTCTGTTCCCATGATCCTTGCATAAGTTTCTAGCCTCTTCTTAACAAGTGGGGTGGGTTGGGGGGAATTCAACCTTTGACAAGATAAACATATTGAAATACTGATAACTCCTAGAGTTGATAAAGAGAATAAAGGCTATATTTCCTGTACTTTTTCATATGACAATACATTTCTCAAAATGGATTATCATTTTGACTATATACCCGGTATACATTCTGACCAAATTTTATGAAAATTGGGCTATATGTGTGGCCTCTAGAGTGAAAACAAGAAAATTGTCATTAAGGCTCCTTTTCACGTAATATGACATGGATCCTTTCCATTTTCAATAGGGTCCATTCTTGTGACCTGACCAATATTTTGACCAACGTCATAAAGATCGGGCCATAATTATTGCTTCTAGAGTGTAAACAAGATTTTTATATAAAGACCCCTTTCCCCGTGATATGACATGGATTCTCCCAATTTTCAATTGGGTTCATTCTTGTGACCTGACCATTATTCTGACCAACGTTCATTAAGTAATTGATTGAATGATCGAATAGAGTTTAACGCCGCTTTCAACATTATTTCAGTTATATCGCGGCGGCTGGAGCACCTAACAATGGATTCCTGGAATTTCTATCGCTAGTACAACCACCGAATTCTTTCCTAGCCTCCAGCCGCTATCTCACATAGGACTACGATTATCAACCCATTGGTGAGAGACAATAGTCGGAAAGAATGTGTACCGCCGTCGGGGATCGAACCCGCGAACTCTAGATTGACAGTCCGACGCGCTACGAACTGCGCTATGTTGGCGGCCCAACCTTCATTAAGATTGGGTCATTAATATGGCTTCTAGAGTGTAAACAAGAAGGCACCATTCCTCGTGATATGGCATAGATCCCTCCCGTTTTCAATAGGGTTCATTCTTGTGACCTGGCCAACATTCTGACCAAGTTTCATAAAGATTGGGCCATATTTGTGGCCTCTTGAGTGTAAACACTTAAATTGTTGATGTCGGACGACAACGCACGACGGACATTACACGCCATAGGCAATGGATAACTTTTTTCTTTGTTTGTTTTCGCCATAAAATTATGGCAAAATGCTTTTGTTACTATGGCGTGTAATCGGTTGCAAAATTATATGAAAAAAATAATTGTTCTATAACACGAATATTTATTCCAAAAATAAATAAATTATGGTAAAAAAATGTATATTTAACAAATTAAATTATTTGTTCTATATTTATGTATATTTATTCAATAATGATAAATATTTATTCTATAATTATGATTTTTTTTTTTTTTTAAAAAATAAATGATTTATTTAATCAAAAATATTTTTTTCTATAATTGTAAATATTTGTTATATAATGAAAAGATATTTATTGTATAATTTAAAATATCTATTGTATAATCTAAAATATTTGTTCAAAAATTGAACGTAAATAATTAATTCTATAACTTAAAATAATTTATTCAATACCTCTCTCAATAATTTATTCAATAATTAGCATTCTGGGAAGGCAGTGGCTAGCCATAGACTGGGAAAGTGATCGACTTACATGATAGACTGGCAAATCTCCCCAATCTACGTTACTCCCCAGATTTTAACAGGCTCTATAACGTAGTTGACTGTGTTAATACTTTCAAATTGTGAAAAAAAAACTGACCAAATTCATCTACCCTTCAATTAAATTTAACCGATTTATTGATTTTCGGCGGTGCTCCGCTTTGGCTGGCCAGCTGTTATGAAAAATCAGTTTGGCGAAATCGTATAACTTAAGACTGTTCCTAATTGAAAGTCTTTTCCGGAAAATTCATATGACTGTCATTGAGTCGCGAGAGGCAATGTGATAAATTGAGCACGAGTCCGATAGCGGACAAGTACCGTGAGGGAAAGTTGAAAAGAACTTTGAAGAGAGAGTTCAAGAGTACGTGATTTACTGTGTGGTGTCAGTGGTTTAGTGGTAGAGCGTGGTTCTTTCTAACCCACACATTCGGCGCGAGCACTGGTGAATTTTCCAGGATGTAGAATCGAGAGGGATTAATCTTAGTTGTAAGAACTTGTTTCCCAATCGATGTAAAATAAATAGGTTTAAACCAAACCATAAATTGAATAAGAGGACCAAAATGGTCCTATATCGCTCACCATCATCTCTTTGACTCCTCACTTAGCAAAATTAAATGCTTTAAAGATCCTTAAATGATCATTAAATTTTCCAAAGAAAGACATTATTCAGTTTCTATGATCCCTGCATAAGTTTCTAGCCTCTTCTAAACAAGTTTTATGGGAGATTCAACATTTGACAAGATAAACATACTCAAACACTGATAACTCCTTGAGTTGATGAAGAGGATAAAGGCACTTTTCCTGTATTTTCTCATAGGACAATACATTTTTCTAAGGGATTATCATTTTGACTAAGTGTACATTCTGGCCAAATTCTATGAAAATAGGGCCATATGTGTGGCCTCTAGAGTGCAAACAAGAAAATTATCATTAAGGCTCCTTTTCACGTGATATGGAATGGATCCTTCCAATTTTCAAAAAGGGTCCATTCTTGTGACCTGACCAATATTCTGACCAACGTCATGAAGATTGTGCCATAATTATGGCTTCCAGAGTGTTAACAAGAAATTTGTCATTAAGGCCCCTTTTCCCGTGGTATGATACGGATCCTCCCCATTTTCAATATGGTTCATTCTTGTGACCTGACCAATATTCTTACTAACGTTCATTAAGAATTGGCCATAAATATGGCTTCTAGAGTGTAAACAAGAAAGTTGTCATTAAGGCCCATTTTCTTGTGGCATGGATCCCTCCCATTTTCAGAAGGGTTCATTCTTGTAACCTGGCCAACATTCTGACTAAGTTTCAGATTTGGCCATATCTGTGGCCTCTAGAGTGAAAACACTTAAATTGTTGATGTCGGACACTGTACGACAGACGACAAACAACGCACGACGGACACTCGTTGATCTCAAAAGCTCTCATTGAGTAAGATGTGCTCAGAAAAAAAATCTGCAAAATCCAAGAGCATACGAATATTTGGCACAGTATGTGGACCCCAAGACTGCAATATGAATTAACGGGTCCGCACAGATAGCCACTTCCTTCCCAGAATGCTAATTATTGATTAAATATTTTTGTGTGAGTATTGAATAAATTATTCTAAATTATAAAAAATTTTATTAATTTTCAATCTTTGAACAAATAATTTAAATTATAGAATAAATATTTTAAATTATAGAATAATTATTTTAAAATATACAATAAATATCTTTTCATTATACAACAAATATTTACAATTATAGAATAAATATTTTTGATTATTGAATAAATAAATATTTCTTTAAAAAAATAATCATAATTATAGAATAGATATATATCATTATTGAATGAATATAAATAATTATAGAACAAATAATTTAATTTATTGAATATATATATATATTTTACCATAATTTATTTATTTTGAGGATAAATATTCGTATTATAGAACAATTATTTTTTCATATAATTTTGCAACCGATTACACGCCATATGTTACAACTTTACAATGCATTCGGGTTTTAAATTCTTCAGACCTTAAAATGCCTTAGGTGACCGAGAACTGGTTTGACCGGGTCTTTATATTGCCATTTATCATAAAAAAAAATAATATGGTTTAAGCATAAAGCTCATTCTATTCTGTTATCACGATTGGATATATGTTGTTACTTGAATGTAATGTTTGCTTTTTGTTTATCCATATAAGGAAGTGGGTTTCTAATACCAAAGAAGGTAAGCAGGAATATTAATTGATTGATTGAATGGAGTTTAACGCCTTCTTCAACATTTTTGCAGTTATATCGCGGCGGCTGGAGCACCCAACAATAGAGTCCTGGTATTTCTCTCACCAATACAACGATCACATCCTTTCATAGCCTCCAGCTGCTATCTCACATAGGTTAACGATTATCAACCTATTGGTGAGAGACAAATAGTCGGAAAGAATGAGTGCCGCCGTCGAGCAGGAATATTAATTGAGCGACAGGTCAATAATATTTCAAAATACTTATACATCCTGCTTTTGTTTACAAATACAAACAAAAACGGCGATTAAGGTCCTAAGGGACTTAAATGTAAAGGCATAAAACGAAGAAGAAGAAGATAAAGAAGAAGAAGTAGTTGATTAGATTTTCATCATTGATTCAATGTAATTAGTCAGTCAAATATTTTTCGATATTACACACCATTTGAAAAACAGTGGACATGAATATCAGCATGTATGTCGATCTAAATTGTTGTGATGTGTTAATGAAAAAATACGACACCAACAATGATCCATTTTTATGCGAGAATCAGAATGTGGGACTGTCGACATCGGCAATCACAAATAATTCAGTTCTGTCGTCTACCGTAACCCCGTGAAATTCCGACTGTCTACAGAGGCAACATTTTTTTTAATGCGTGTCGTCTTTTGGGAGCCGCTGTGTGCTTATTTTGTGGATTATGGCTTCAAATTTGGAAGGAATATCGGCGGGTGATTAGACTTTACCTGTGTACAATTAAAAAGCATTAATTGATAGATAGGCGAAATATGAGAGCACAAAGTCAAATTTCGAAACATTTCATAGGAAACCTCCGAAATAATCAATGATTGTAGCCTGATTTGGGAGGGATATGAGTAAAAATTTATTCTATAGAAGCGCTGAACACTTACACGATAATTTATCTGCTTTAAAATACCAGAGCTTCAGTCGTTTATTTAAACGAATAAATTTATTTGACCTACCGTCTCCTCGGCATAATGATCCGATGCTGTCGTAATTGACTCTCACCTGTCACGGACACAACCGGTTGAACGGTGTGTAAAAGAAAACATAACATATCCATAAAAACAAATTGTAAATTGGTTTCACCAGTAACCCTGAATTTAAAAAGAATTCTTGCACTGTGTGCGTAAAGCGACTGACAGGTTCAAGGGTGGCTTTCGCTTGCATGAATAATTGCTTTACAGTGCCTCTGCGCCCTTCTTACCCACTGTTTGTGGTACATTTAAGGAATTTCTCTCCATTCTTCTGTTATCGCATGAACAAGCTCATATTGTGATTCAGATGTGCGTTTTTGGTCTAAGATCTTTTGTTTGCAATAAGCCTAATGTATACTATTTTGAATCTAAAAGTCTTGAGCAACAGGTCCAGACTGTTCCAACAATATTTCCAATTGCATGGTACTGTTTGGCAACAAATATCCTATGAGTGCGCTCATTTCCATCCATTTAAAAGAAACCAGCCACAATAGCAGTTGCAAAGGGTCTTACAATTAGAATAGAACTTTCCAATCTATAGTACACACCATTTGACGCAACTCTATCGATGATGTCAGTGTCTAAGTGGCAAACGATGTTGATGCTGGACAAAACCTTCAATAATGCAATTAAAAAATTGGCCGATTTATCGAAACCAATTCTCAAGGAAGCACACACTCAGCATGTAAACACTCTTCTCTTAACACATTTAAAATCCATACAAAAGCTGGACTAGTCTATGAAAAGAAAAGCTTTAAGATACCCAACTTTAAATCAACATGATTACTTGCCCAGAGTAGACTTGGAGTTTCATGCGTCTCATCAAAACTGGCTTTACTGCTAATCTGTTATTGAGCATTTGAGAAGTCAATGGCATGTTCTGGGTCGACACTTGCCTTTCAGGTACATGTCTGAAGACTAATAGTTGTCTGAAACATGTTGAAACTTCCAAAGTTACCAATCCAATGATCATTATCAGCAGAAATAGTCCGCTATAGACATAGTTGTTGCCTTTGGCGCACAGAATCAGTCCGGTTGAAGCGATTCCAGGGTCTAGAACTAACCCATTAGCAATACATGTATTTAACATTTCTTAAGGTTGGTTCAGCTGAAACATGTCAAATGCACTTTGAGTTTACTATGCAGAAAAAATGATGCTTCTTTGAGTGTTTTACGAATAGAATGTTTAAAAACACAAATATGCAGAGAGTAAACAAAAGAAGATCACATGGTTTCCACATTAAAGCAAAAAAAAATTAAAGATAGGAAAATCCATATTCACTTTATTTTAGGTGGTTAGATTACAATTATCCTTAGTCCTGGTTGTTGTTGAATAGCATGTTTTTTATGCCTTAAATTGGAAGACGATTTGCCAAAAAACATTCAGATACACAGAAAATTTCACAAATAATTTCCAGCCGAAAAAATGAATTTTGATTTTTTGATCCCTAACCTTTTTTGTTCAGTATATTTAAGAAATCGCAGAATAGGTCGCACGAGGCAATATAATTTCTTCTTTAATGCTTGTCGGTAAATAACGGTAGATTAACATTTGATAAACTGTCCGCCTAACTATGCAGTGAAATTATCAAAAACGTTTACCCTGCTTTCTTTCATTTCACGTTATTCAAACGGAGCCCAATAAGTGACGTCATGATGAAGTTGTCCTAAGATTTTGTTTGCAGATGACGCTGTATTACTATCCGATTCATAATCAGGCCTGCAAGATTCAATTGATCGGTTAAACGAATATTGTATAAAATGGAACTTGTCAATTAACATCGATAAAAGAAAAATAGTTGTTTTTAGAAAAGGCGGACGATTAAGTGAAAGCTACAAATGGTATTTAGATGGCCAACCTATTGAAATTGTTCATACTTATAATTATCTTGGTCTTGTTTTTTCAAGTGGTAGTTCTTTCAAACACGCTACAGACGCATTAGCCGTGCCATTTACTCCCTCTTTAATAAGACTAAAAACATAGAAGTCCCACTTCAAATTATGGTGGATTTATTTGATTCGTTTATTGGCTCTATACTGTCGAACAATTGTGAAATTTGGGGGTTTGATAAAGTCGAAAATGTCGAACGCGTGCACAGAAAATTCTGCAAATGGATATTAAGTGTAAAAAACATCAACGAACTATCTCGCGCTATACTCAGAATTAGGGAGGTTTCCGCTCATCATTTCTAGAAAAACCCGCATTATCAAATACTGGCTTCAGCTTCACACTAAGGCAAAGAATTGCATTTTAATCACAATCATTTCCGATCAAATTCGAGGTATTGAGACCAACCCCAGAGTAAACAATTGGGCTAATAAAGTTAAAAACGCCCTCGAAACAGCTGGGTTCGCCGAAGTATGGTTATAACCAGAATCTATCAACATAAAAAGATTCATCCCAGTATTTAGAAATAGACTTCGTGACATTTTTATTAGCCATTGGCTATATGATTTACAACACTATAGTTCATTATCTTTGTTCTCACAAATCAGTCCAAATTTTTGTAAAGCTGAGTACCTGGATGTGTTAGGGAAAATGTCAGTACGAAATATGATAGCTAAAGTACGTCTCTCGTCCCACAACCTCAACATTGAAAGTGACAGACATAGAAACATAGATAGAGATTAGAGAAACTGTACAATATGCGACAAAAATGACATTGAAGACGAATATCATTTTACATCAATTTGTCCATATTTTCAAGATGTTCGAACTAAGTTTATTCCAAGATTTTACTCTAAACAGCCTAGTATGTACACATTTATCGATTTATTGAATACAACAAACAAGAAAACCCTCTTTAGGTTATCAAAATATTATTCTGTTGCATTTGAGAAGAGAAACAAATATTTTATGCATTCAAACTAAATTTAATATAAAGATATTATAGTGTTTATTATATACTCTCACGTTCTTGTTTACCACGAACATTATTTTATGTATATCACTACCATTTACATAGCATGTTGATTTAAATGTTTGTATTTTGACTAATGAGCTTGTAATAGCTTTATGTCTAATAAAGAATATGTATCTGTATCTGTATCTGTAATTTATAATGACTACATATTGACGGTAATTATTAAAGTACATGTATATAGCTCAAAGTAAGCACGTTTCTTAAAATAGGCATATGCGTGAATTGACATTTAATTCGTTATTATCGCGGTATTTCCGTTTACTTCAACTCTGCATTCAGATTGCTAAATATATAATACGTACTTAGTGTTTTGTATGGAAAAAAATATCTAACGAGGTTGGGAGAATTGATCATTGTCGAGGCTCTGCCGAGACAATTACCAATTCTCACAACCGAGTTAGATATTTTTTCATACAATACACTTAGTACGTATTATATTTATCTTATAACCTCTTTTTGTCTTGTTTTCGACGATGTTTCTTACTTAAATGCTAGTTTCTAAAAATAACTGTATGATATTATTGTTCTAAAAATAACTATGTGATATCATAAAAAATATCATACGGGTTGTTATCATACGGATACTTGTATAGTTATAAGATAAAACAACATACATTGATGATGATTCTAGCGTACATATCAAATCAGTTTTATAATTATTTCCTTTCATCTGGTGACCAGAACGTTTTCTGTAAATGGCGCAAGCGCGATCCACTATGGCGAACAACAGGTTCCGGTCTGTAAAGCTGTGTTGCAGAGTCGTTTATCTGTTTCATTTGACATTTTATATCGCTCAAAGCATCTTGTCGACTGAACAACTCTTGCTGTTCTCTCAAATTTTGCTGTAAAAGAGCTTTGATCGTTAATTCTTCTTGTTGTAGAACGGCGATCGATTTACGGGTAGATGTGCTTTCGATGTCAAATATTCTCTGAAGGTTCCTTAAACTGTTCGGTATTTGCGTCACATGTGTAACCAACTTTTCGTTTTCAGCACCGTCAGCTCTTTGATATTTGTTTTCGACCGAAGATTTATCATCTTGCCTAAAGCCTTTACCTTCTCTTTGGCCGGTCGGAATCAGGTCGGGAATGACGTATTTGACGGAATCCATATTTCCTTTCAAACCGTCATTTTGTTTCTGATTCTGACCATCGTTTGTCATGGAAACTGACGTAGTATATCTGCTAATGACGTCACGCACGTTAATGACGTTTACGTGTCTTTCAATGTTATTTGGCTGCTCTATTTGCGCATTTAGTATGTCATCTGCCAACCAACCATGAAAGGTCTCACGTAATACGTCGAGAAATTCCTTGAGGGCCGCCACACCTCTTGTTTTAAGGCTCGTAAGCAATAGTGATATCTGCCGATGGGTATTCTGATGATTTCCCTGAAAAAATGTCAACTTATATTTAAGTGATTTGGGAAAGTAAATGCTAGATATGTTATATGGAGTGTTTTTATTTCTTTGCCGGCAATTAAAGAAAATTATGACACTACATAAAGCCCTGTGAACGACTTCTAAACTTTTCTATTACCAGATTTTTTTATAAAACTAAAGAGATACGAAAACTTACAAAATTCAAAAATCGATGATTAACAGTCGATTAATCGCCAATCCCTCCCCTTGACCTCTGCCAAGAAACACCCCTTAAATATGTAAACGTTATTTATCAGAAATATATATATATATATGTAATACATACTTAGTGTTTGGTATGAGAAAAAATATCTAACGAGGTTGGGAGAATTGATCATTGTCGAGGCTCTGCCGAGACAATTATCAATTCTCACAACCGAGTTTGATATTTTTTTCATACAATACATTAAGTATGTATTGTATTAACTTATAACCTCTATTTGTCTTGTTTCTGTCGATGTTTCTAACTGAAATGCAAGTTTCTATAAGTAATCGCATTATATCATTGTTCTAAAAATAACTACGTGATATCATAAAAAAATATACGGGATGTTATCACACGGATATTTGTATAGTTATACGATAAATATTAAACAAAAAATAAATAGACAGATGATGATTTGAACGTCGTAATTAAAGCTGATCTTTCGACGTTGAAGACGCTCATGTACAAAAATATTATGAATTAAACGGCGGAATGAGCTCAACATTTATCTCATCGTAAATGAGTGTTCGGATCGGCCAATAGATTTTTTGATTGACATCAGCGATCTGTTTATTGTGCAATATTTCACTTCAATCTCCTTCAACAACAACAAACAAACAAACAAACAACGACAACAAAAATATTCCTTTCAAATCCTGGGGGTTATGGTCATTGTATATTAATTTGATAAACTGAGACTCTCAATCAAGATGTATTTTGAAAGGGCGTAGCTCCCATTAAGCACATTACGCAAATACGTAATGGAAATAAATGCTGTTGATGAATGATCATTTCATCGAAACTACAACTTATTTAAGCTGTAGTAACGATGATTTGATTATTCACCAACGCTCAAATCATAGAAAGAAAGAAGATGGAGGGCTTCATCTTTTGTCACAGTCCTCATATATAGCCTTTTCCTATATTTTCTTTAGTTCTCGTCTTTTAGTGCGTATAAATTTCAAAGTCCTATATACGCCTACGTTTTGTGTTGGCAAACATCCTATCCATCATTTGTCTCCGACCAAAAGGTGGACAATTGGTAAACCTTAGTGGGGAGGTCATCTTGACCCCCAAGAAAGATATTATTGAAGCAGTTTTAGAGAAGTCTATGGACAGGTGCTCCAGCCACAGCGATTTTGTAAAATGAGACGTAAAAACCACTTCGGTCGCGTTTTTTGTTCTTAAATTATATAGCGTCTTTGTCGCGCCCTATCTGAATTTCATTTATTGAAATAAAATCACATTTTATGCATTAAAGGAGAAAAAAAAAACAGCGACAGAAAGTAATTACAATTTAAACAAATCAAACCGAGTGCAAAACCCCAAATCACTACATGAAATGATAGAAATTGTGTTTATAAGCATACGTTTACTCACAAGGATTTGCTTGGCAATAAAGTCTCCAATGACATTTTTCTCTCTTAGTTTGTGGACTACAGTGTTTGATAGAATAAGATGACGTCTTAGGAAATCTTCTTTCTCTTCTACTATCGCTTTAACAGCATCAATTTCCATAGTTTGTAGTCTGAGAAGAAGCATGATATTGAGTTATACATGTATTAAAATTAAGTCTTGTATTTTCATGTCATGATTTGAAAGAAAGAAAGAAAATTTAAACATAAGATAGACAGAGAAAAATGAATAAATATATAAATGAATAATAAGTGAATTATTTGTTGAATGAGTCATTAATAGAATTAATAAATGAATGAATGAATGAATGAATGAATGAATGAATGAATGAATGAATGAATGAATGAATGAATGAATGAATGAATGAATGAATGAATGAATGAATGAATGAATGAATGAATGAATGAATAGGAATAATGCAAATACAGATAAATGTTGTTTCCTTTTTTTTCAAATATCGATGAGATTTGAAATAAATGTAATGCGATAGAAAATATTGTGAAAAAATGCGAAATCGAATATCTTCTTTTCTAAGACAAAACCACACACATGTATACGTGAACGTCATAGATTGTAAATGTTTAATTGCTTATTTGAACTGGGTTTTACACCAATATTTGACAATTTTTCAGTCAACTGGAAACTAGCGCACCTAACAATGTATTCCTGGTATTTTTCACACTGATACTACAATTTCATCTTTTCCTAGCCCCAAGCTGCTATTTTACATAGGTTTACGATTATTAAACAACTGGCGGGAGACGAATAGTCAGAAAGGATCAGTGCCACCGTCGGGGATCGAACCCAGGATCTTAAGATTTTCCCCATTTTTTTTTTATTAATTCTGTCCAATATTTGCATTTAAGAAATTGAATATTCGTTTGTTTTTCGAGCAAGATCGATTAATTTCATTTCGTGAACAACAAAAGCTATACATATATTTTCACCCGTGTCTCCGCTACTCGTGAAAATAAAGTTTTTGTTATTAACTTAATGAAAATACATGTATTTATAGCGATCTTACTCTGAAACAGACAATTAATTTGTTGTTTTTTTCTTGTTTACGCCTTCATATTTATCAATCAATTTCTGTAGCGTGGTTTTCCGTCTACAGGAATAAAGAACAATGGAGAAAAAATAAAATAGCGTAGGATTAAGCAAAAACTATAATAAAATAAGCGTTTAATAAGCTGAGCAAGTAAAAAAATACTTTACCTTTTTTTATTTCAACTATTCAGAAACCAACACGACCGAGTTTATGTCGTTCGCCACTATGAATGCATTCGAAATTTGGTTACTGCTCTTTGATTCGAGTATAAATATATTGAAACAGAACATTCAAACCAAGTTTCGATGAATGGTTAGTGTAGATTTCTTCATTTCCTGAGTAAATAAATTGCTTCTAACTATTTGTTTACCAAAAGGACTGCGCAATGGCAAACCGAAGAAATGCGAAAGACCGTGAAGTTGGGGGAGTTTTACCCTTTTTCAATTAGTTCGGTTTCTACCTATACTGCTTGTTTACTTTTCTGTATACATATATCTAGATGTATAGAAAAGCAATTCCGGGGGAGTGATCAAAGATCAATTTTGTCTCTACAGGTATAGATCTTGGTTCTTTCATTGGCCCACACTTTCAGCGCGAGTACTGGTGAATGTTCAAGGAATCAGTATCGAGAGGGATTAATTAAAGTTGAAATAACTTGTTACCCAATTGATGTAAAATAATTAGGATAAAACCAATAAACGAAATTGTCCATTTAGCACTCATTTAAACTTGTGCTTCTATATTCGAGGCGACATAAACGCATCAAGAGAAAAAACGGATCAATACACCCTTTATATCACATTTATGTATTTCTGTGCCAAGATCTTTATATTGATGAAAGGTTCAGGATTGATTGTGACAAGTGTTTTTTTTTCCATTGATAAAAGCTTCAAGATCATAGACGTAAGAATCATTTTTCAACGCTAAAATGTGTTTATACTAAGAGTTTTCTATTATTTGGCTATAACTTTTTAAAAAGATATTGCCAAGGCTTTCACAATTTATATTCACAGAAAACTACTTCCATATGAGAACAGCAAGATCGATTGAAAAGGTCAAGGAAACTAACGGGGTCATCGCTAAATAAATCAAAGATAAATTGAGGAAAAAAGAAGAGTCAATACATAATCGCAAAATCGAAGTGATATCGTCTGTATTATTTTTACAACTTAAGACAATTTTCCTGGCAAGAATTATTGTGGGTATCATTGATACGAAGACCCTGACATGATATGGAGTTCCGATCATCAGATGAGCTTAAATCAGAAATGCTAAAAAGGACAAAGGATGACAACACGTGCGAACTGTTTGCCAATTATATCCCGCTTTGCACGTGAGTGCATGTGCAAAGTAGGGTATATAATTGGAAACAGCTACCACCGTTTAGTCATCCCAGTCAAACCGGTTAGGTCTGTTTTCAAATAAGATGGTAGGTATGGTGTCTCATCAAACCATAATATTGTGAAATATTTTCTGCAATTTATTTCAAATTATAGCTTTTTTTAAATTCAATGATCTATAATAAATTCCTATATATTTATCATTCTGTGAATAGAATTTGATGTATTGCTAAACAACCTTACAGGTATATAAACTATTAATGTCCATTTATGTTGTGAAAACACACCATACCTTATAAAGATCTACACGTTTACAAAATTAGAATGACATATATGACATATGTGTTTATAAAATAAGTCAAAATAAATTTCTTGCATAACTACGTTTTGGGCCCGAGTTTTATACTAGCGGTTTTAGTAGTACCCGGGTAGTACTTTAGTCTGTACTTTGTTCAAATATGAACCAATTTTATCCAACAGTCATGCAGTTGCTTGTTCTGTACAAAATGACCCTTTTCCACAACGTTTTGGCTATACCGCTATAGCTATGAGAGTCTTGTGTTGCTTAACTGCTTATGCTCATGAATAGTTTCATTTTGATACATAATCTACCTGGACATACTGCTTTTTCTTTGCAAATGAAAAGCCTTAAAATTTGGTCTCAAACACTTTACATGGACCTTAAGCGATCATTTTCTACGAGTATAGATACACAGTTTCAAGTGATTGATCAAAAGTCATATTGTCTTCACACTTGATATACTTGATATACACAAATGGTTCATCGACAAACTTGACCATTGATCAATTATAACGCTTACATCTATACGTTTTCGACCCACCTCATATCTGAATAAATCGCCTGGATCTACGTGTAAGAACTGTGAATTTCACAGCGTTCAGGTTGCAATAACGCTTGCAAACGTTTAGAGATTGAAACCCAATTTCCAAATTATTATTAATCAAAATTATATATTATATTATAATATATATATTATATTATATTATATTATATTATATTATATTATTTTATATTATTATCAAATTATTATTAATCAAATTCCAATTTCGGCAAAGTGATGCCGACTCCCGACCGCGGCACCTATCCTATCCTACTACTTGTCTTACACCAATTGGTTGATAATTGTAGACCTATGTGAGATAGCAGCTGGAGGTTAGAAAGGATTAAATGGTAGTACTGGTGAGAGAAATTCCAGGAATCCATTGTTAGATGCTCCAGTCTCCGCGATATAGCTGAAAAAATGTTGAATACGGCGTTAAACTCCATTCAATTAATCAATCTACCAATTGGTTGATTATCGTAAACCTATACCGAGTTCCATTAGAAAGTGTGCACTCTCACTTCTTACATTTCTCTTAATTTTTACAAAGATGGGGGGAAATTATGGAGTAAATTTGATGCCATACTTTAGTCAAGACCTTTTGAAATTAAAAGTCAAACCAGATTTGGATAAAGTATGGCATGCGGCATACGCGCAGGTAGAACTTAAATTGTTGAGATACGACGTCCTTACAACTTTTTCTTTGGTAAAAGGTATGCGTTTATGTTATATAATAGGGTTTGAGAAGCCATTACAATCCATTTCCAAACAAAAGTTTTAATTTTAATGCAGACCTTACGTGTACGTCAACGTTAGACATTACTATGTTGTAAGGCCAGTAACTTGTCGTTGAATGGTGCTATGACATTCTATGAAATCTTGGTTTGATTATTAAAGGCCTTACAAAATGATGACCTCGATTTCTTTTGGAACATAAATGCTCAGTCAATTTTTATGACGTTCTGAATAGGACAACGTTTGATTTTGTTCATCGACGTTTATTGGTAGTCAAACCACGCTGTAGCATCGTGCACAATTGTATTGAAGACATGACTTTACGCTTAAGAAAGCCGCAAAGATTCAAATAAATGCATTTTAGACCAATTATTCGTATAACGCATGATGCACATGCAAAATCAAATGTCTCAAATTAACAGAAAAATTGTGCTCATCGCGCGATTTTTGTTTTCAAATATCGTTTGCACATACTCTTGGGGATTGTCACACGACGGTTCATGATGATAGATTGTGTAACTTCAGAGATATTCAAAATTCAAGAGTGCACACTTTCTTTTGGAACTAAGTATATGCAGGATAGCAGCTGGAGGCTAGGAAAGGATGTAATGGTAGAACTGGTGTGAGATACACAAGAAATCCATTGTTAGGTGCTCCCGCCTCCGCGAGTTAACTGAAAGATTGTTGAAAGCGAGGTAAATACCCATTCAAACAAACAAAGCAAATTGGCGCTATACGTTTTGCGAATTTCTCTTTTAGACCGTAGGGCAGTTTTATTTGGGTACGAGTAACAATACAAGAATAAATACCGACTTAGTATGGATTTATTTTTTTTATTGATTCATTTTCAAATTTACACATAGTGTTCAATATTTACAATTTACTAACAAAAATGATTATCCAAACAAACGATGTTTTATCACAATATGATATTTGATAAGGCACAAAGGCAATGTTTTATATAGAGCCTACAAATTGTAGTAGGTGATCAAGGGTCGTCTGATTGCTGCGAACCAGTCCCGCGCTCAGGATCATAAAACGGTGCAAACAGATTTCCAATTTAATTCTGCTTTGCACGTGCACTTGCGTACAAAGCGAGGTAAAATTGGCAAACTGTTTGCACCGTTTTGTCATCCTGAAAGCAGGACAGGTATGAATAACTACAAGAGAAGAAATACCGACTTTGTATCACAATATAATATTTGATAAGAGACTAATGCAATATTTTTATATAGACCCGCAAAGTGCAGTGGATGATCAGAGGTCATTTTTGTCTTTAAGCGTCACACACGATAGCAATATACTTGACAATAATATAGAATAAAAGAATACATTTTCGATATTGCCAAAACAATATTGCCAATACAAAGTCAATAATATTGTCATTCCTGCAGATGGACAATATTATTGACAGTGTATTGGTGATATTGAGAAATGATTGATATATCGATTTACTCATTATTGTCAATATAATTGACCGTGTGTGAGCCTGTTTTCGTTGTAAAAGACGGAACGCCCGAAAAGCCGACTCTTATATAACTCAAACCTAGTTTTTTTATGCCATTTATGATGAGAAAATTTCAATTTCCAGCCCTAAATATTTTGTGCAATTTCAAAAGCGCTTTACATCATATTTTCCTGGTCATTTTTTTTTAACAAGAAAATGAATACGCTTTTGGAAGAAAATAACTCATTTTACTTTTTGGGACTGTACAATAATTTGATCCTGCTTACCGATTTCTCAATCTACAGGAAAGAAACGCCATTTACGGATCTATAGGTCGAGATCAGAGGCCCGCCCCCGCCCCGGATGTAATTTACACCAAAATATGGTAAACGAATTGGAAATTCTAGCAAAGTATCATTTGGGCGGGCAAACCGAAATAGTTCTCTTTTAATAGAGTCATTTAACTGCTTTCCTGAAATAAATCTATATATTTACATTGAACAAGTGTTTAAATTTTGCGAAAAGGGACCGTCAAAATCTTAACCCATTACGAGACGACAAAATTTTCGACTGGTCTAACTTCAAAGAATTACAGACGACAATTCTAAGAACACAAACTTGCCATTTCGGAGGACAAAACACTTTGGCAAAGAAGGAATTGCTTCTTACAAGTAAATCCTTCATTGTCATAAATGTTTTCCAAAGCCTTTTTTGCTTTCTCTAGGGGTGCCATTAAGCTTGATTGTGGTTGAATGAGTTAAAACAGATACTTACGAATTTGTAAGCAATCTATAGTAAAGAAAAAAATGACCGTTCTAGAAGCATAATGTAACTTTTTCAAAAATAAAAAGATCCCTTGATGCCTGAATGGTTAATAAAGCGATTGAATTTTTACTGAAAAGCCAGTCTTAAAGCTCCAGCCCTACTGTCAGGATGCAAAATTTTGCAAACTGTTTACAAGACATCCCCCCTTTGCACAGGCACTTGCATGCAAAGCGGGGTAAAATTTTCAAACAGTTCTCAACGTTTTGTCAGTATGATCGCAGGACACGTAACAAATATGTGTTGACCAAGCAACAAAGCAATTTCAATTGGCAAATTTTAAAGTTTTCCTTAAAATAATTTCTTCCAAACTATATCATTTTAGTTCATGATCATGATTTTAAATCCGCGCAGTCTGATCATACATATATAAAACACACCACGCTTCTAAGCAGGTCCCTTTTCGCAAGGCCGATATACATATAAAGAAATAAATAGCACTAATTAACAAATGAAATGATAACAATGAACATCCTAAATGAATTGGTTTGAATTTGTACACCACCTGCGTGAAATCTTGATATTGTCATTTGGCGACCAAACAGTGGTGTAGATAGATAGATACGGATTCTGGTCGACCATCAGCGATATGTATGTAACAGCCTGCTAATTTAAGAGGTAACTAACAATTTGTAATAGAAAATGAAAGTAGTTGTCGAATGAAAACTGAGTATTTTCATACAATTAAATAACCAACGAACAAAATTACGATTCGTAGTAATTGCAGTTTGATATGAATAAATGAGAAGCAAAATCACGTTCGAGGATTGAAACTACACGGATACAGATTAGAATTGACTTGGACATAAAGATTAAGGCCTCTTTTATTATATATCTTACGATCATTTTTTGCGTAAATAAAATTTAACTTGCTTCATCCGAAGTACACGTAATTTAACATGGAATTCTGCCATGCATCATCTCCTTGGAACCGTCTTCGAAAGACGATTCCAAGGAGATATTGCACGGCCGAATCTAACAATGAATGAAAACACCAGGTACGATTTGTGATTTTGACTTAAGATTAATTTCAATTTTTTTCGTAAGAAGTTTAGTAAAACGGGCCCTAGAGTTTTTTTTATATTGAACACAAAACAAGATTGAAAAGGGCATTGTAATCAGACAAGAAGGAAAATATTCTTTTACGGCAAACTTTCATTTCCTTTTAAGCTGAAGATATTGAATTACGAGTATGTGGACAACGGAATCGAATTGTTTAAAACGTTCTGAATGTTATATACACGTGTAATGAAACATGTTTGAATTGTGACATACCAAAATATATAAACAAATTGTACTGGCAGAATAAAAAGTCGTATATTTGACACAAAGTAGTTGATGCAATTCTAAAGAGATTCAGTGAAATTCAACACCATCATGCCGCTTATACTTCGCAGAATGGGCATGCATTTTTTTTTATTAAGTTATAAAAGTATATTCCCACATGGAAAATATGAAATATTATAAGGCTTCACTAAAGGCACTCGAACGTAAAGTGTCATTTGAAGGCAGATCGTCGTATGCAGAACATTTATCGTTGTATTAGCATACATCTTCATAAACCCCACCTTTTTAATAAGAAGGAGTGGCTTGCAAGGCACATCCTAGCGTGGTCCTGTTCCGGGCATATATTTCGATGTATGTACAGTGTACATGTAACATACATGTACATTTATATTGTTCACGATATTTTCACCTGTAGTCCTGTAAAGGCACTACTGAATTTTGTTGATGCATGTTCCTTTTTTGCGGCACAAAGGGATAACCCGATATTGTTTGTAAATTGGACATTGCAGACGATGGTCCAATTGAGTATTGGTGGCATTAACTTTGCCAATATAGGCTACACAAACGTCTTGCTTTTTAGAGGTTTATCCCTGCATCACAATATTCGGCTATAGAAAAAAATGCACGTTTTTCAAGAGAAAGGCACTGTAACGTTCACATCAGTGGGCTTTCAAAATCATTTTTTGCCATTCTGCTGCAATTCGTTCGTCTCTGTGCATCGCCATGTTGGAGATAGTCGTATCACTCCTCAATTGTGTATCAATCCGCGGACAAATGTTATAGTCAAGTGGCATAACAATACACTTTCAGGCATCCAAAAGCTACCGCTCTTCAAATAAATTAACAACTTTATATTAAATTAACAATTGTAGACGAACAACAACAAGATGTGCCACCATGTCACCGACACTTGTGCATCCGAACGACCCGCGAACACGTTTTACACTTGACGTAACAACACCAGTAATATTTGCATTCACAACGTTCGTGAATTTCTACATCCATCGAGTCATAGCCACGCCCACAACACATAATGTCACACCCACCCGGTCCATTACTCGCTGGGTCACAGGTTCTGAAAAATAGAAATAGTGAATTCTTTAAATAAATGTCTTGAAGTCGAAGGAAAGAAATTTCCCCAAAAGGTCTTCAGGCAGTAATATCTGGACGACCATGATTTTTAAGCGACTTTTTTTGTAGTATTCAGTATCAAAACAATTGACCATAATATCTTTTGATCGGTTTGGTTGACCAAAAATTCAATAGAAAGCTGTTTGAACAGAATTCTACATGAATCATTATGTATAATAATGATATTATATTTTTATACTAGCTTTCGGTGGCACAGCCACCTTCATCAGGTGAACACAATGAGTTGAATCGTTCTGTACGACGTCAAGGTAACGTTGACGTCATCAAAATACTACAATGACCCAGAATGACGTACGTGCGTTGAATCCGCCACAAGGACCCAATACATATAATAAATTATTTAGACTCTTTAAAGGAATTTTGTAGTTCCCGCGTGCATTGGGTCCTTGTGGCGGGTTCAATCTGGATCATTGTAGTATTTTGATGACGCCAACTTTATCTAGACGACGTGCATAACGATACAATTTAAAGGCGGCTGTGCCGCCGAAAGCTATTGTAAAAATATAAAATTATCATTAAAAATATTTATCTCAATAAGATAACGTTTCATTCGTTCGTATCATAATGTTGTTGAAACTCATTAAATCTTCCCAACATCATAGGATTCAGCGACAATTAACACGACAGGAAATCACGTGACACCAATTTGTCGACATTCTCAAAAAATTTTTCAATACTTGACCGATTTGATAAAGGTGTAAAGCAGAGATAGCGGAAAATGCCATACATTTGTTGGATGAGGTAGATCTTTGGAAAATTTGATGATAAAAAAGATATTGACGATCAAGAAAATTCTACTTTGTCGTAAATAACTTTTTAATCGACAGATTTTTAAAAGATCTGTCATGTCCAACAAACTCCTGACATTTGTCCACCTTCTCTGTTCCAAACCAAATCCAAATCGGTCATAGATTGACAGAGTTATTGACGATATTCCGAACTTTTTGTGTCGCCGAAGTTTAATAATTCATTTTTTTGCAAAACGAATCATTTGTATTTCACTGTTTCTCTAAGCGGACACATATATGTCGCGTGTCTTTACATCCGACAATTTAGTATTGCCGAATTTCAAATTTTACTACCTGTGACAAGTTGAGATTTTGTGCATATCGACGGTTCTGCGCAAAACAGTTTTAACTCCCTATGTTAATAGGAAGTTACAACTGTTTCGTGCTAAGCCAGCGAAATGTAGCCATACGGGGGCGTAATGCATTTCTTTCCGACACAAACATCTCTTACCGAGTTAATGAATGCAATTCTGAACAAGTGTCAGTACTTAAGAAACATTTTGTCTGTGGAATGATGTTTTTATGCCGATTTGATGTGTCTTGTAAAATTACCGAGCATTTAATTGCAATTAATTGCACATTCGCTGGAATTAGTCTTTGGCACTTAGCAGACATGCAAACGTTTACTGCTAATTCATTTGCATGCACCGCACAGGTATTAAAGCTATTAACCCTTTCCTGTATAATCCCTGTTTTTAACGTGCCCGTGATTTTATGATTGAGAAAACATTGTGGAATAAGAAGAAATTGCTTGTGACAAGCAATTTCTTCTTTTCCAACACTATTTTCGTACCTACTGAATAGTTATTTTTCAAATTAAATCCACTTTAAATTTTGATCTACAAAACCATTGAATTTGGACAGGTCTAAAATTTCATAAAACAGGAAAGGGTTAAATACTTATTCCTGAAGTACAGATATGAAGGGGTAATGCCATTCTAAAATCCTTATTTTACAATGAAATCCTATGTTGTGGGTACTCAATTGAATCGTCTCGACAAGACGATTTCAATGAATACCAACAATATAGGGTTTATGAAAGTATTGTTGAAATATTATAATTTGTTATCCAAAAATACCTCCTCTATCACGAACTGTCACTTATAATTTCAATTTCACCAAAATCGTTGTAAAGAAGTCATAATTAATATATGTATTAAGAATTACTTGAGTTAATTTCATTTTACAAATTTTAGTATATTTGGTGATGTTGTTGTAATTCCCTATTCTCGTTTTAAAAAATAATCAAAATCTTAAAGTGAGACTTTGCTCAAACTTTGGATTGAGATTGAAGCTGAAGGCTACTTTTCCTGAAATACATATTTTAAGTGGAAATAGAATGAGTAAGACGTAACTTGCGACATTTTACTTTATAGTTGAAGTTCAGCTTTGGCATCTATTGAAATTTTAAAATTGAGATATTTATCAGTTGAGTGCGATTAAAGTTTCGTAATCTCAGGCCCAGCCCAGCATTCAGGATGAAAACGTTAGCGAGGCGCTTTCGAAATGATACCTCGCTTTGCACATAAGAGCATGTGCAAAGCGGGGTATCATCTTAAAGCGCTCGCGAAACGTTTCTACATCCTGAACACAGGCCTGGTGTACGGTTTAGGCGATTTGATTTCGCATTGCAAACCACAACTCTTCAATCATAAATGACAAACAGAAATTCTCCTTACCTCCCTTTGGTACCCGGTGAACCCATCTTTTTATCAAAGGAACAGTAATCCGGGGACTTTTTAATATAAACAAGTTCATCTCCTGGAATAGTGTCACGCTTTTTAAGAATTGATACAAAAGTATGCTTCTTTTTCTTTCTTTTTCTCTTCACTTCTATAGCCATTCCGTATTTATCCTTTAACGTTTCGGCAATTTTGTTAAAGTCCGCTAGGGCGCGCCAACATGTTTTGATTGAACAGGAACCGGAAACGCCGTGACACTTGCACGCGGTTGTCAAACTGGAAACAACAACCTGAAACAGACATAAATTTTGCTATTTTGGTCCATGGAAAGAAATGCTATTATGATTAGTGCTTAAACTACAGGCATCGCAGAATAAAACAGTATATTCCCAGGTACAAGTACATATTTTTAGTTTAAAAGAAAATTTTCATCTAATTAAAAAGTTGCTCCGAATGGTTTGTACTTGATAAGTTTCACTGCCAACTCTCGTATCAAAATAATCTTAATTATATACCGTCTTTCGTATTGACACTTATTCATTTGACATGTGCAGAAAATGAGTTTTTGAGCATCAAAAACAAGATTTCCTAATACTTTCTAAACTACCCATTTGATTTTAAAATCATATTCGTTTGACTGTTCAAGATATGAAAATCGTTTGTGAAACGTTCAAGAAATGGTACCCTGCTTTCGACCCGTGTAAAGCGGGGTGCCATTTTTTAACGCCCTCGAAGCCTTCTATCCTCCTAAACAAAGGCCGGGCTGATTATATCAAACAACCATTGACACCACTTTTTAAAATCATTTTTGCATGAGCAGGCTACAATAACATAATACAGACACCTGAATGAAGTACCTTTATCATGATGGTGTCGGTAGAGTTGTAGAAACAAGAGCCGCAATTTATCCTAACGATTACATGGGTTATTCTGGTGAAATGGCGATACCGTAAAGTGGCCCGATTACACAAAAATGCATATTTTAGATTAGTAACGACATTTTCCAGAGCATTACGAGTGTTGTTATTTCTTTTAACTAGGGACATGTATTTGTTATCTTTTTTAAAATCCCTGGAAGCAGAGGTACAGATAAGAGGAAGTAAAGCCAGGCTAAAAATCTTTCTTTCTCGACGAGGCTCTATGTTGTTGGTACTTGTTGGCAAGACGATTGCAATGAGTACCAACAACTTAGTTTTTGTCTTACTTTAAAGGAAATACTTTGATCTAAAATCCAAAATACCCCCCACTAAATGTAGTTCTATCCTTGTCCACCTTCCCCATGACGATCTTTATAGATTTATGACAAATTTTCGATGACCATCACCGGACTTTTATTACGTCTATCGGATGTCCTTGTTGCCGTCATAGCGCTGCTGTGGGGAAAACAATAGCCTCCCAGTATTAATCATGGGGTCAAAGCGGCAGCACACATTCTTCGGAAAATTGTCTCCCACCAATATGTGCATGGATAATCGTAAACCTGATAGCAGCTTTATGCTAGGAAAGGATGTAATGGTATTAATTGTGCGGGAAATAACAGGAACCCATTGTTAGGTGCATCATTCGTCGAGATATTTCTTCAAACTATTCATAGCCTATAAAGCCCCATATGAACAAATACACGTATGTTGTTAATAACTCACCTGATTGCCTGCTTCGCTATTATGTCTATTCATCATTATTTTCTTTCTTTTATCATTTTTCTCTCTATCTGGGTTTACGAAAGTTTCACTGAAGGCCAGTCCATACTGCACGTCATCCCCGCACCCTCCCCACTTGTAATCTCCCTGAGGCATCTGGTTGGGCAAGGTCCCGCACGAGCACTTGGTCGTGATGCCAACACTGCATGCACGTGCAATCGAATGCATTAATGACGCTGAAGCGATGGCGTAGAGAAAGGCTTGCTCCCTTGTACCTGTAAAATATGAAGAAAATAAATAATTGGTTTTTCTTGTGTGTATTTCCGTTTATTTATCGTCGCTACCGTAGCACATGCCTATATGAGCGACTCCCCCAGAAGACGGTTAGTTGTTACGGGGGATAGTGCAAGGATACATGACGAAACTACTGCTAAGATCCGCCATGGTTCTTTAACGTGCACGGTGTAAAGCACCGTCTCACGGGGCCTCGTTTTAACGTCTCATCCGAAAGACACTTAGTTTTTATTAGTGTACCAGCCCGGGAATCCGAAAGACAATTAGTTTTTTGTTAGTGTACCAGCCCGGGAGTCGAATCCACGCGGTCGAACTTCAATGGTTTTGAAGTCCGGTGCTCTACCAACTGAGCTAATTGGGCTGGTAAAATTATATATATATATATGCAAGGATACATGACGAAACTACTGCTGAGATCCGCCATGGTTCTTTAACGTGCTCGATGTAAAGCACCGTCTCACGGGGCCTCGGTTTAACGTCTCATCCGAAAGACAATTAGTTTTTATTAGTGTACCAGCCCGGGAATCGAACCCACGCCGCCGAACACCATTGGTTTTGAAGTCCGGTGCTCTACCAACTGAGCTAATCGGGCTGGTAAAATGTGTGTATTTGTGTATTTGTAGGATTTAGGTCCCTCCGTGCTCTGGGCATTTTAGAGGGTGGTTTGTTTGAAACATTATATTTCATCTGAAAAAGATATACATGTTGATGGGAGTCAGCGCAAATATATTGTAAGTGCCTATTTATTCATAGGCACTTACGATAGTTTTGCCCTGACCTCTCGATTTTAAATGAAGGATAGGGAAAAATAGTAATGTCAGAATATAAGAATCAATATGTCGTAAAAAAGGACGATAATTGGTTAAAGGGAGGTAATTGAAAGGAAATAAAAGTCCAAACTTCTCTTTTTATATGGGTGGTCTGGATCATTAAGACTCGCTCGCCATAAAACATGTGCTATTTTATTTCTGTTGTACCTATCCTCAAATATAGATATGGACAGAGCAATAAACATATTTATGCGGTTTTTCATCGTTATTTTTCATATTTCTTCGGAAAGGTGAAGCCGGGGTCTTAGCGGGCCGCAAACGAAGTCTTCCACCAACCATGATATAATTTCGTCTTATCATTTATACGTTCTTTTTATTGTGTATTGTAAATTCTGGATGGTTGGACACTTTGTTTTAAACTAAAACATTTTCTTTAATGGTGGTTTATCGAGAAATAACGGTAGACTATCACTTGATATATTCACCGCAAAAGCAGTGAAATTATCAAAAACTTATGCCCTGCTTTTGTGCATTTCATCCTATCTGACGTCATCTATGTGGGGCGAAATAACTGACGTCACAATGAACGTTGCATAGCAATCACGTGCAAAATGACGTGCTTTACGAAAATATTCCTAGATATTTCTCATTTTTGCAATAAAGAAAAAGAATAATCGTTTGTTTTTCGAGTAAGATTGATTAATATTTCATTTCGTGAACAACAAGAGCTATATTTTCGAGAAAATATAGCTTTTGTTGTTCACTCAATGAAATATAAATCGATCTTACACTGAAAAAAAGTTATCCTCTATATAATGCATAAAAAGGGTTGCTTGATGTCATCAATATGAAGTGGATGATGTTTGACGAATTTTTGAAATAATACAGTAGTAGCAAAAATAAAAACACATACACCGTAGAAAAACTTTTAGCAATTAATTGAATGTGCTAGAAAAACAAAAGAATTAATTTCTAAATTTTGGCATAGGTGGTTTCTATGTATTGCAAAAAAACCCCGAGCATTCGGGCATTTATTACCGAGCCGAGACAAGAGTCTGCGGATGGATACCTTTAACAATCGTATCGGTACCTAAATGAAAGTCGTAAATACATCCGCGGTCGTAAAGTAGTCCAATATTTCTTTCAAAAAGTCAGCGAAGCAGTGCTGAAAAATATCTCTCGGAACACAAGTTAATCTTTTTTAACACTAAAAGACGGGAGAAACTTTCAGTTTACGTTGATTTACGACATCGCTGCTAGATGTTTTTGCTGAAGGAATTCGGAAGCGGCGGCCATATTGGCTTTAAGAAATCGAGGTGTGGCGAATAGCTCGTATGGTTTTGCGCTACGCGTTTTATTGACCGCGAACGGGAATGTATTTTTTATGCAAATATAGTGTATGTTTTTATGTTTGCAGCATAAATTGCCTGTTGATGAAAATAGCTTCCATTGGAAGGCATATCGTCTTTTTTAAATTTCTATCAACTCCGCGAAGTCTTTCAGACAAGTCACAGCTATTACAGTTAGATGTAAAAGTTATCATCTTGCTATGGTAGTCGACCAGTATAGTTATGCAACGTTTCGGAAGACGTGAACTTTCAAAGGATTAACCGAGGTTTCCTAATGATTTCATTAGGAAACCCCGGTTAACTTTGTGAAAGACCACGAGTCCGAAATGTCGCGGAATTGGTATTGGTCGACTACCTTGAATATCCAAATGTTCTGACGAGGAGCGTGGCATCGAACATTTTCCTTTCAGATTTTATGGTCTGAATTTTCAATGTATAAAAGCCATTAACCATTTTTGCTTTAGACACATCTTCCTAAGAGAGAGGGTTAACAGTGCTTACGCTTCGATTTAAAGGCAATTAAATTCTGAGTGCTTATATTGAGACGTGATTTTGTTTTACCATGAATAATTTCAAGATATTTTCCCAGTGATGCAAGGAAATATAACCCAGTCAGACATCAGAGAAAATAATGGGAATTCCTCTTTAATCCTCAGAAAACTGTGCCCGCCCCCAGCAAAAACATGGCAAATTGGGAGATTAAAAACTAATTACAAAACCTATGAAAAGTACAGACTCGTTAGTTTCGAATTATGCGATCATGTTTGATTTTTAATGATGTTATTTATTGCTTAAGATGAAAATACAAGTCTTATTTAATTAATTAAAAAAGAAAAAAGAAGTACGTGTATTTTGACAAAAGCTCATGGTGTAAAAATATAAGAATTTTTCACAAGAATGGCATTTATTGCCTTCTCATGATTGGCCATGGGAAATTATTATAATCGTCAATTCAGTTTTACGGTCAGAATTTTTGAAATGCGACTTCTGGTTGACCTATGGTGGATCATATTTCTTTTTCAATAATTCATTTTACAGAATTCCCGGATGGCCCCTTTTCGTGTGACGGGTCACATTATTATTTAAAGATACAACACCACATTAACGTATCCCTATTTTCCCACTCACCTCTTTTTAAATCTTTGGTTAATTTTGGCGCTCTTTTTATCGACGAACAATTCCATCGACGATCGTAAAACTGTTTTTGACAAGCATCAATGCCTTTAAATGACGCAATCGAGACGGTGCTCATGAGATCCAAGTGTTGTTGACAAATTTTGATCTGTGATGACGTCAGACCTGACGATTTCGAACAGTCCTTGTCGTCGTTCCATACTTTTTGTTTGTTCTTGAACAGGGCTCTGAAACAATAAAAAAGACATCAATTTATATGTAGTGATTTTATATGAAATGACCGTTTACTCCGACGTCAACTGCGACTTAATTATTTAGAGGATATTGAATGGGTGGTCATTGAATACCGAATTTATTAAACGAGTCATCTATAAACAGATCAAACCGAGGCTGCACCGAGATGACGAGTTTAATAAATTCGGTATTTTATGAGCACAAATTTGGTATTCTATTTATAATATGACCCGAAATTTTGCGAAAAATCGTCAAAATCCTTGAAATTCAACATATCAATTTTTCACGAAACTTATAACGCTGTTTAGAATTGACGTCACAATACATATATTATGACGTCATTTTCGCGGTTACAAAATAGCATTGCCATTCGCTTTAAGCTCATTTGCATAGTTATTCCACTAGTGTAATAACACCCGTGTAATATCAAAAATATTCAACGAGGTTATTTCACTCCAGCGACGTAGGTCATATTATAAATAAAGGATATTGAATGAGTGGTCTTGAAATACTACATTTTATAATATGACCTAAGTCGCGGGAGTGAAATAACCTCGTTGAATATTTTCAACGAGTTTCAAAGATGAATTATTTCCAAGATGAAAGACGCCACGTAGATCGAACGCATGCAATCAGATAGCCATCTGAACTGGGATAAGATAGACTCATTTTGAAAACAAATCCTCTGGATAATTGTTACAGGGGTTTGTTCTTTGTAAACGATGGTGTTTTTACATTCAATTACAAATCTCTATTGGCGAAATTCGCAAATCGGCAAAGCTACATGCCTTTGGCAATACAAATGTTAAACATTAATATGACAGAAACATTGATATTTACAAATAAACAACCATTCTGATAAAAAGAACTGGTGAATAAATGGACCTCTCAACTCTACCAAAGAAACTTATATAATCTAATTGAATATAAAGTTTATCTTTTTTCTGGACTCTAACATAGCATTGGAACGAAAGTTTTGAATTTCTCAAGAAAGGTTCATCGAGTAAAAGGTAACAGTTGTTTGTCGATAAAAACAAAAATATGACGGAAAAATAGTTAGCGCCTGTTTTCTTGATAAATTATTGCATATTCCGATGATAAATTATATTCTATTTCTCAATTATCAAGCCCCCTGTTCAGTTTTCGATTTCTTTTTCCATTCAAATCTGATCGGTAAGGCTTAAATGTGCATTTCGCGTTTGTATATAAAAATGCAAAGAGAATATTTATCATTTCAGAAAAACAATATCGAATCATAATGTTTCAATACGGCAATGATTCGCTTTGAAAATAGCCATTTAAAACAGGTGTAATATGGTAGAAAACATTTTCAAAATTAATTAAATTCCGACAATTTGGCTTCAAACAGTGGCTGGATAATCGTAAACCTATGTGGGCTAGCCGCTGGAGGCTAGGAAAGAATGTAATGATAGTCATGGTTCGAGAATGTTAGGTGTATCAGTCATCCCGATATGATTGAAAAAATGTTAAAAGTGGCGTTAAACTTCATTCAAAAAATCAAATAAACAATATAAATTTAATAGCTTAACAATAGTTTAAGAGTATTTGAAAATATTCAAACATGTAGTATTTCGATAGATAGGCTTGCTTAGTCGGGATTTTGATGAGCAATTCAGGTGTAAGGAGTATATATAATACGCTCTTAGTGTTTTGTATGGAAAAAATATCTAACGAATTTGGGAGAATTGATAATTGTCCAGGCTCTGCCGAGACAATTATCAACTACCAAAACCGAGTTTGAATTTTTTTCATACAATACACTACGTACGCATTATACTATGTATATATCTTATAACCCCTATTTGCCTTGTTTTCGTCGATGTTTCCAATAGAAATGCAAGTTTCTAAAAATAACCGCATTATGTCATTGTTCTAAAAATATCCATGTGATATCATAAAAAATATCATATGGGATATTATCACACGGATATTTGTAAAGTTATGAATTTAAATACAGGCGTATTTGCATATATTATAGATCAAAATAATTGGTACATTTGGAAAATATGTAAAGTGCTACATTTTCATATACATGTAGTGTGAACAACAGTCGTATGGACGAGTCAGACGAAGAGGTACGCTATTTGTTTCTTTTGCAGTTGGTTTTTATGTCTATGAAAACAATCGGTAGAAGAACATACATCCTTACAAATATTTCGTTGATCGACTATTTTCGTTGATAATAGGCAACTATCTTTATTGAAATTAAAAGCCATAAAGTACCGCGCATGCGTAACATGGCGTGATTTCGGTCGGTTCCGAACAGATTCGCACCAATACGGGTAAACGAAACTTGTGAAGCAAAGTCTCTAAAAAAGAAAGAAAAATGAAATTCTGAGAAATCCCAAACCCTATTGGAGACAATAAAAAGAAGATAGGCGCATAGCTGGTTTCTAGTTAGGCGCAATATAAACGTCTTCGGAACCAATAAAACGCCAAAAACCTTTAGAGGTAAGACCTCGTTATCAGGCGAGAAAACTTGGCTTATCAGCCACTCTCGAACAAATTGGTGTCAGATAGCGGGTCTCCCGGCCACTTTGTTTTAGAGATTATATAATTCGGAGGAACCGTTGTTAAAAGATTACTTATTTGCGTGATCCTTTTTTGTGGAATCCGTATTTCGATAAGATTTTTGATTAAGGACAATCGCTACTTTTGTAATAACATTCAGAATATCAAAATGATAATCTACCGTTATTTCTAAAAAAAAAAAATAAAAAAAAAATAGATAAATAAAAAAAAACTTCTAAAATAAATATAAAAAATAAAACACCGAAAATCATTAAAGAAAAATATATGACCCGCCACGCGAAAAGGGATCATCTGGGAAATCTGTAAAATATATATTTGAATTAAGAAAGGTCCAGCATTTGGTAACCAGAGGTCGCAATTTAAAAAATCTTTCAGAGGAAGGTAAATGGATCATTCTAGATTCAGAAAATAATCAAAGTACGAAAAGTTTCGATCCTAGTCAGTCTGCGCAATCCGCACAGTCTGACTGGGGTCGACACTTTACGCACTACCCAGATGGTCCCTTTTCGCGTGACGGGGGCACATATGTAATTCACTGAGTAGACTGTATTTTAATGTTCTTAACACTCTTTAGAACAATTTTGATATTAATCAATTCAAGTTAAGCGAGTTATTGGAAAGTAAATAAGATATAACCCCCCACCCACCCCCCCCCCCCCACACCCACCCACCCCCCCACCCCCCCGCCATCACACACACACACAAAAAGGAAACCACACACTCTGAAGAAGAAAGAGTCAAAAACCTTTCAAAGTTAAAATAGTTTTGTAATCGCCGTTTTCATTAGGTGACGATTTCAAGTGGCTTGTTGAATGCGTTTGAAGGTTCTTTATTCTCTGTGTACAAATGATAGCTGAAGAGGATTTTGATTCGATTTCGCCCAATTTGAAAACGCGTCCACTGACAAGTAGAACAAAAATGTGAACCGTCACGGGAAAAAGGACCATCTTGAAAGTTCGAATGGTAATGACTTAAGGAAGTGGACCCTTAATAGATCCGCAATGTTTCGAAAGTTACAAAACTTAAACATTGTTAATCGATGTTTCCAAATAATTTCATTGGGAAACCTCGATTAACATGGTAAAAAATCGTGAGTTCCAAATTGTTGAGGAATAATATTACGGGTCGACTACCCTACGATAGATCGCGCGAAAAAACCAGTCAGCAATTGTCGAGAGTTTCATGTTTTTTTTTTTCTCTCTTTTAAGAATTGCGGTTTGAAATAATGTTTAAATTCATTTCATCGAGAAGTATTTATTGTTCAAAATACTAAAATCTTGTGATCCTGTGATACGTCTGACCTCTTTTCAGAAGTTTTTCGCATTTCGCCGATTTCAACTAAAATGGTTGATCTATCTTTCTACGTAACGAATGCGACATTTTGTTGACCTCTACCGGAGCGAACCTCTTTTTCAAAAATCAAATCTTCGTAGGTCTGTTTTTGTCCTAATTTCGCATGACGGGCCTTTCAAATTTGTCTTATTTACTCGTTTAAAGCTACCCGATTTATTTCGATTGTGATACATTAGGGTGGGCGTAACCGAAAGTTAAAAAACTCTTTTTACATATACGTTGTAACTTAATTCTTGACTGATAAGAATTCAATAAAGCGTATATGAATATTCAATGTTTTAGCAAACGGAAAATCGTTTCTGGTGAATATTAAAAAACTGGATGAGAAAAACGAATAAGATGGAGATTTTAATCCTTTCAAATACTATTTACCTAATATCGTTTCAGGATTTCGTAGCACTTGGGTCCGACGTTATAAAACTTTTTTGAGGCTCAACTGAGAATTTTTGAGGCTCAACTGAGAATTTTCTCAAATTTAAAATCTAAATAAATGTATGAAAATAAAGGATAATATTAATAAGTTGTTATTTATAACAACTTATCTATATTATCTTTTATGTTAATACATTAAATTGAGTATTCAAACAGAATTAACGCTTTAATCTCAAATTGGTATTTGAGAAAACTTTGAATTGAGAATGAGAAAAGTTTAATAACCTCGGGCCCTGATTGTGGGCATCATAAGTAGTTTCTTCACTTTTTTTGGTCTAGAGATTGCTGTTCAAATACAATATATGGACAAAATTTCTTGAGTGACTTTAAAAGTATAATGAGAAGGCGCAGAAAAAGACGATTCTAGGCAAGAGACGACGACTACGACGAAGACGAAGAAGAAGACGAAGAAGAAGAAGAAGACGAAGAAGAAGAAGAAGAAGAAGAAGAAGAAGAAGAAGAAGAAGAAGAAGAAGAAGACGAAGAAGAAGAAGACGAAGAAGAAGAAGAAGAAGAAGAAGAAGGAGAAGAAGAAGAAGAAGAAGAATCGTAAAAATAGGGTGATAATCTTAACGATGGAGTGAAGGATGACGTGTTCTCAAAACCTCTTTGAAGTCTTTTCCGATGATATCGCTCGTTTTCATAAACATAATTAAAACGCTTTCTTCACTTGATTTGCCATTTAACAATCCCCTCCCACTTTTTCGACATAAAGAGACTCTAAATCAAAGTATCAGCTCTGCTGAACGTGTATCTTAGTCGATAATAGAATTTGAAACAGGGTAGGAAAAGAAGAAAATGCAATACAGAATACGATATGAGAGCACTGCCAATTATAATGAAAATGATGATAATAATAAATAAGTGATCGCAAATTTATTTTTTTTTAACAAGTTTTTAAACACTACGATTTTAGAAACCCTTTTCTATGTTATTTCTGGATATTTTTACTTCTGAAAGCTCCTAAAATAAAGTTGTTTTAATACCAAAGTAGTTAAGTATTAAAGTAGATTTAGGTATTTTGGTAAGGTTTTTTAAAAATGCAATACTCTGTCATCAGAACTTATGTACATTTATCTATGTAAAGGGTTTAATATAATTTTCAAAAGATTTCAAATTTCAAACGGTGAGTAAAATGATTTTGACACCCCCTTTGAAATTAACATCTTATCACGCGGTGCGTTAAACAGGGTTTAATGTAGGTTTATTAAATGGTGCAATTGCAGTCGTTTGTTTACTTTTCTCGTTGCATTATCCCTTAATTCTTTCAGAATTTTCAGCAAAAAATCAATTTCTTACTCTTTAATAGTAGATATTAGGAAAGTAAATGGCGTTTTAATGAATAAATACGCGAAGAAAAATGAATAAATAAATACACGGTTTAATGATGAACAATACTACAAAATTTTATATACAGTCAATCTTGTTTAAGCGACCACGTCTATTAAGCGACCATTTTTATTAAGCGTCGTTTTTAAATTTCCATATTTTAAATCAAAATATCCTAAAAAGTAGGTATTTTTGGTCTAAAAATCATTGAAAATGAATCCTATGTTGTTATAGCTACATAGGATTATGTAGTAATATGAACATTAAATCAAAAAGTATGTTTCTTATTTGTGATCAAAACGTGTGTTAAGCGACCATTTTCTTAAACGACCGCTTTTTGGTGGTCCATGTAATGGTTGACAAATTCCGTCATAAAACAATTAAGTGTTTTTGATATAAAAATCGGTTCCAATTCATTTCCGAGTCTTTTTAGCACACTTTCAAAGAGGAAATCCCAGTTCAACCAACAAGCAGACGAGTTTTTTTTCCTCGTCTGGTAATGCTATCAGCAGACGAACAAGATATTCATAATTGCTTTTGCTTGCTAGAGTAATGAATGTCTATATTAAATCATATAATACGCCGTGCAAAGCAAAACGCGGCACTGAATAGCTGGAATGGGTTTTCCAGGCAGTGCGAGAACATAATGTTGTTTTGGTACAAAATAATGTCAAGAGAAAACAAGATGTATGGACTCAAAAATGGCATAAAGACAAGATTAGGTGCATTAGATGACAGGTAGGAAGAAGTCTCAATTTTGGACGTTACATACTGCGTTGTATGCGACCAGTCTAAAAATAGCATCGCATTCCGAGGACAGAAGTCTGTACAGTTAACAACATCGTGAAATTGACAATGTAAATGATTGTTGAGGGATTTAGGAATGATATTGAATGAGTGCGATGAGTGAGTTGTCAGTGAATTTAGAGGGGGGATAATCCAAATATCGCTTATTTTGTTCAGGATGAACAAAATTAGCTATCTTCATTACCCCCTTTTAATCAAATATAAATACTCGTTCTATTAATAGCTTCCCATTTCTTCAAGATGCTATCATAAGCTAACAATTTCAATAATGTCAGTGAAATTGCGAGGCTTTTTTCTGCACTATATTTTCTTTAAAATGACATTGTTTACTATATCTTTTTCAGTGAGCTTGGAGCGTTTATGAATGGTTCGAGTGAGTGTTTGGAATAAATGAATGGTTGAATGAATGGAACGCTGAGTAAGCGATTTGGAATGGTTTCGATCGAGATGAAAGTCAATTGCACGATGTTGTTAACCGTACTACTGAGGAACTGAAAGTCAAATCAAATATCGAGCTCAGCTGCGCGTATGAGGCTGCCAACGGTCCTCTTATTTGCGTACGAGTATGTTACGTTCTTATTAATCATGTAGAGAAAATAGAATCAGGAATGACGCCCCATTTGATTTAATAAATTTCTAGCTTGTTTACGTAATAAAACAGACCAGTTACATAACGACAAAAAACGAAGAAAATCGAACCCAGATGCATTCCTCCATGCACGAGGATCACGAGGGATCAGCTTGTTTGTTTCTGCAGGATGTATTGTTTTACGCTTACCATGCAAAAATGAGCCTGTGCGTGACATTTCTAACAATTTTACACGTGACTGCATTGCAAACATTGAGCAGTCAAAACAGCCAGAATAAGCGGTTATAAGCTTGTCTTACTGTCTAAAGATACTTTGAGACCCAATTTATCTGCAAAGCGCATTATGAAGACTCTGGTCAGACTGTGCGGATGCGCAGGCTGACCAGAGTCTTTGCATTGCGTATGTTCAAAATTGTTGGAAATGTCACGCACATGCTAAAATAATTCATACAACGAACTTCAAAACGGTCACTTGGTTTTTGCTGAAAAAAATCTTTTGGTGTCAGAAACGGGTGGATGTCGAATCGCGCTTCATGCATTCTTGGTGAATAGTCAAACTAGAATATCATGTTTGCCGAAATTGGAAATGCCATGCAATATAAATAGTTAGTGAAATTATGAAAGTAGCATTTACCTCGATCAAAACCACTCGAAATCGCTCACTCAGTGCTCCATTCCTTAATTCAAAACACTCACTAAAATCACTCAAAAACACACCGAAATCGTTCGTAAACGCGTCGAAATAGTTCAAATCGATCAACTTTACCATCAAACTGATAAAAAATGTATGACATTATTGGCTGATGTTGACATTTAATCGTCTGATTTTTCTGTGAAGACACACAATCAGATAAGTATGCACTTTTTTATTAAAGGGAGGTAAAAATTCCGCTTATTTCGT
This sequence comes from Fragum whitleyi, assembly GCA_948146395.1. NCBI lineage: Eukaryota > Metazoa > Mollusca > Bivalvia > Cardiida > Cardiidae > Fragum > Fragum whitleyi. The sequence goes on along the minus strand of OX411557.1, from coordinate 37,411,624 downwards.
ACAATTTGGTCGAAATTAGCGATACTGTATTACCTTCCTTGAATTTCACTCAAAACCCACTCATCCAACTCATTCAATTTCACTCAAAAAATATTTCAAACCATTCACATAGTCAATTTCACGGTGTTAGTTACTTTAGAATACTTTGTTGATATTCGTCTAGTTTGGGAGAAAAGACTTGCATTCCATTAATAGGACTTTGAATCGGCCCTTTTCCAGTGTAAATCACCTCTCCGTTTTAAAATGGCTTGTTACTTAATCATTCATATTTTTATTTCCATTATCAGGGGGCACACTGTTTATTACTAAACCGATCATGATTCTATTACCATGCCCAACTAAATCTGTTTTCTGTCAAAATGAACTAATAATTGACCTACTGGTGACCACGACTTTGTTTAACAATTTCAAGATATAACCCAGAACCTGTAAAACTGGGTCATATTTCATGATTTCTAAATTATCTTTGGAAATATGGTTTAATTATCTTTGCATTATGTCTGCTTGAAGAACTACCTAGGTATTGAATTCTTTCCTACACAGAACCTAAAGTTTGCACCGTTTTGTCATCATGAAGGTAGGCTCGGCGAACCCTTAAATTCTGAAACCATGTAATTAACAAGAGGACCGGGTGCAACGCTCGGCTGCATGTGCTTGATACCTCAAAAAAATCTAAGTAAAAAGGGGCAGAACTTTTTCCAAAATCAATGCTTTCAGAGTTATCGCTCTTGATTGTCTGGATAGCGCTTCATGATGATATCGTTAAAAACAACCTGAAATATGACCAAGGTTAAAGTTTCACCAAAGCCTAGGCTTAAAACAAAATCAAGGCTAGCGCAAATGCGACCAAAGATATCACAATACTTCAGTTATTTTTCCGAAAAAAGCCGAGGTAAAAAAAAAGTATATAAAATAAATGCACATTTTCAAGAAGAATACTCCTTAATTCTGAAAAGTCCCCGCGAGTGTGATGAGCATAAGGGCATCAGAAGATATGAGCCCTTATTTGCTACATGTCTTTCAAACAAACCCATCTAGCCTATGTTTTGTCTAAATCTTTCTTTCAAGACATTTGACCAAACAGGTGTTACGTAAAATACCCCAGCTGTTTGGTGTTTCCTTGGAATTCACACATCTTTGATCGTTAATCAGTCAATTCCAATAAATTGTTTCCCATTAAATAAGGTTTATAGGTTTTGGCCTGAGCTATCTGCGTTTTCCTGCCTGTAAATTCCTTGCGGGCTATTTTTTCTTATTCAAGAAAACTATCATTTCATCAAATAACACATGATCTTTTACAACGTTGACCGAGGTTTCCTAATGAAACTCACTAGGAAACCTCGGTAAACAATATTAAAGTTCGTTACTTCCGAAACGTTAACGGGTCCTCTACCTTAAAGTGCGTCCTATGGTACGTGATTACGCCACGTGATTATACTTGGCCTCGCGTAGATAACGTCACATATTTAAATTGAACGCGAAGGGGGTATGATTTTGCTGTGATTTCAAATGGTTTCGCTGTGAAATTACCAAGACAAAATATACCGTTATTTCTCGAACATCCAACAGAATTCATGAAAGAAAGACACATATATTTAAATCAAAATGTTCAGAGTTGTACGCATTCTATTTATAATTTAATTGTAGAAAGGTTGTTCGTTTTTACGATAAGTAATCCGCCACGGGCTTATAAGAATAGCGCTGGAAATGTTTTCATTATTTTTTATCTCGAAAATTTAAATGTTCTTCACTTTAGCTAAATGGCATAATTATCTATTAAAGTGGAATAAACTCAAGTGCCCTGTGTAAGCCTTTTATTAGAGTTAACGGTTGTATAATACTGACACGTCAATCTTTCCTTCGAATGAATATCGAAAATCCTCGAAAATCGAAATGTCGCAGGCTTAAGGTAGTGGATCCCTGATAGTTTCCCAACATTTCGGAACTCATGATCTTTCACAGTGTTCACCGAGGTTTCCTAATGATTTCATTAGGAAACCTCGGTTAATACTGAGAAGGATCATTTGTTCCGAAATACATGTATAGTGGAGTTATTACGGATCCACTACCTTAAACAACCGCGTCCTAGCCTAACGCCATTCAGTACAACCAACAAATAAGAGAATGAGCGTGTAAACTGGTAAGCAACTGCACTAGCTCGGATTCGATTTGAGGGTGGTACTTGCAACAAAAATATATATAAGAATAGGAATACGTGGCATATTTACAAGAGCATTAGTCGTCGCTTTCAGCCAAAGAGATTTTTAATGTACAACTTTCAAAACGCTAATCCGATGTATATGTTGTTTAAAAATAATATAATATTATCAAGCGAAGAAGCATCTACATTGTTTAGTCAGATAAATGAAACGAAACTTTCACAATAGCTATGGCTAAGATTGAATGAATTGATATTATTGAAAGTGTCGTGAAAGACCGTACAATCGTACATGTATTTAGAAAAGTATATTTTTACGTTTATTATAAATTGATACAGCCACTCTTATTTAAAAAAATGGCTGTAGGGCCTATCAATTTATATTTTTATGTAGAAGTGGTAAGATATTTTTTATTTTTCTTGAAAAAAGACAATTTTTGCCGAAGTATTGAAATACTGAGTTTTTTTATTAAATGTTTATTCTATTCCCTTCGGAATAATTTTGTGATATTGTATTTTCACGTTGCCTACCAATATGCTTAGCGTAAAAAAGAGACGAAAGGTAAGAAAAGATTGGTGATGAAAATGCCACTATAACAATGATTGTCAAAAAGAACTCCTAAAAACATCTATGAGAAGTTCAAAATGGACATGGGGTTAAACGGGCAAGCAGTAACTTTCATATCCTATCATTTTGATGAAGTATACTCATGTCTTATGTTTTTGAATGATTCCAATAATAACTTGATTATAAATTATTCCTTTCACCCCTCGACTTATTAATTTTCAAAATGTTAGCTTTGACTGACTCAAATAGAACGAACAATGTGGAAGGTTTATTTTTCGGATATTCATTTTACGAATTAGTCCGGTAGCCCAATTTCGCGTGACAAATCGCATTTAAATCACTGGAAAGGGTAAGACGTCTCAAATAGCGGCCTATTAGCCGACTTGGCTACTTGAAATTGTCAGTGTGGCCGTAAATTTATGAGGGACTTCGGAGATTTTCTCACTACAAAAAGATAAACAAACCTGGGTTTAGGAGTTTTGGATTACATAGCAAGCTCCTTGAGCAAGATTACATAGGCTTAGTGAACGTAATGAAGGTTTGATCAGGTAACCAACAAATCCTTCATAGAAAAACAAAAATCTGCATTCACATAGGTGGTAAGGCAGGAATCAACACTAACACCAGTCCTCAGGTCCAAGACCTGCGGATTTTAGGGAGGACTGGTAGAAGTTACCATGCTGCAGGTCCTTCAGGTCAGGCCTGTAAGGAATAACCTCATTTTGATAAAAAAAGTTATTTTTCCAATATTAAATTTTCTTTTATCCTATGGAAAACATTACCAAAAAAGAAGAAATTGCTGTGTAGCAAGCAATTTCTTCTTTTCAGACAGTTTTCCTTACAATTTACTCCTAAATTGCTAAAAAAATTAGCATAGTTTGCCTAGAGGACCTGTTTTAATCAGGGAGGACCTGTGATATTTAGGGCTAACAGGTCCTTGCGGCTGGTTACAGAAGGTGGTTAGTGTCAAACCCTGTAAGTAGTTCAGATAGATACCGAGGTTTCTTGACAATAAGTCGCACGTGAGTATAAGTCGCACGTGAGTATAAGCCGCACCAGTCTTTTGTTGCGAAATTGTAAACAAAAATTAAACCGAGAATAGTTGTTTCCTTCAAATATCGGGGGCTTAAAGCAAAAGCATAGTATGTGTCTATACACTGTATAGACACATACTATGTTTATGCTCTAAGCACTTGACGTAGAAATACAAAGAAATATTCCAGAAAAGTAGTTCGCAATAATAATTATGATTTTATCATTTTTTGATAAAAAGTAGGAGCGTAAATATTAACCTGATATCTGGAAAATAGTCTCTGAATAGTGAATGTCTTTTATAATTCGAAGCATTTATCCGAACATTTGGCATGCGTATGGATACGTTTCTAATGCAATGAATAATTTCTTACATCGTTGGTCATCGCAAGCAAGAATCAGTTTACATGTTTAGAGTCTAGAGTTTAGCCCTCGCCCGCTTTAGAGTAAGCAACATACATGTATCAAAAGAAAGGAAAGAAATTGTCATACGAAGAAAATATTACATAGTACTTGGTGACATCTTATTACACCTACAAACTTAATTAATGACTCGGCGATGCGACAAATTATGAATAATCTGTTTTTGGTAGAGTATGATTGATCTATTGATGGCATATCGTAAACAATAGAAGTTTCATTGAAGGGGACATGTGTTTTAGAAGAAGAAGAAGAAGAAGAGGAGGAGGAAGAAGAAAGAGAAGAAGAAGAAACAAAAGAAGAAGAAGAAGAAGAAGAAGAAGAAATTTCGTAACAGACCATATCTATCTAAAATTATTTTTAGATAGATTTTTTTTATAAAATTCTGCTAGATAAGAGAAAGCCTACATATCGATTTTTCCTGACTCATTCAAAGAACGGTTTACCATTTAGTTAAACGCCCAAGAAATTAAAATACCTTTGAATTTACCGATAAAATCAAAATCATTCAGAACTATTTTAAACGGTTCGTTTTAGATGCAATTTTAGTAATTTACTATTTTTTCGTACATCTAAAGAAATCATTATAACTGAAACAGGTTAATTTATCGTAAATGAGAAATTATATCATCACGAGGAAGAAAGAAAATTCGTTCTAGATACAGTAAAGAACGTCTTGAAATTTACAAGATGACACTCGGAACATCGCTCGGACTTTTCCGTAAACTGAGAAGTACCTCGGACGTAAGTGTAGTAATTTTGGGGCATTTTTAGGTAATTCGGTTTCTGGTGGTACTTCGGTTATTTAATTCCCTTGAAGAAAAACCACGTATTTGTTCATTCTTTCTGATTGTCTGTGGAGTTTTTGTGAATATCATATTTGCGTTTGTTGTCAAATAATATTGTGCCCATTTTATCCTCCGTTTGATTTTGTTTTTCGCAACGTCATCCTTAGTAATGTCTGTGACGTCACATTAACCCATGCGCGTAGAATCGCCGAAGGTTCCCGATAGACAAGAGATGGTTGTCTCTGAGAAAAATTTGGGATGGAACTGAATGTTTGGGGTGAGAGATTTTTGAAAAAAAAAAATAAAGGAATGTAATATAATATCGCTAATTTCGTTAAAACTGAACAAAACTAGCGATGTTTAATTCCCCCCTTAACCCTTTCCTGTTTTACAGATTTTTGGACCTGTCCAAATTCAAAGGTTTTGCAGACGAAAATTTAAAGTGGATTTAATTTGAAAAATAATCATTCAGTAGGGTAGAAAAAAGTGTGGAAAAAGAAGAAATTGCTTGTCAGAAGCAATTTCTTCTTTTTTCACAATGTTTTCTCAATCAAAAAATCACAGGCACGTAAAAAGCAGGGATTAAACAGCAAAGGGTTAAATGAGCTTTACACACAAGTTCGATAAAGAAGTTTGTAAGTCTAAGCAAAATAATCAGACACTATCGAGTTCAAAATAGTAAGTGAAATCTTGTATGATTATAATGACATGTGGTAGTAGTTCTTATTAGTGACTTTGCAGCGTTTTTGAATTGTACGAGAAGGTGCAAAGCCATTGCTTCTTGTTATTTCTTACATCGCAAAATTACAAGATGGAGAGCAAAGAATTAAAAGTCTTTCGATGTAGAACAGGCAGAAATTTAATGCTAGTCTCTGGAAATCGACTGCACTTTCGAAGAACTGCAGCCCGTTTAATGCATATTCAAAACACACATCAAAGTAAAAACCACTTCTGTACACATTTAATGTAAAACGTCAATTTTTAATGATGATTTCTTTTTCAAACATTCAAGTTAAAATAATCACATTTCCAGTGCACATTTTCACATTTCTGTCGATAAAATCTAACTATTTCGTAAATTAACTAATAGAGCAATAGTTAATGATACAATTTGCTGACTTTCAAGATATATTGATTTCTCGTATTTTTCATCTACGGGCGTGTCAACCGAAAATGGTTTATATTTCGTATGAACAGAAATAATGTTTTAATTTATTAACCCTTTCCTCATTTTTATTTATAATTAGGACTATTACAAATTGAAATAGCGTGAAAGACATCAATGAAAAATGTATGAGATTCAAAAGGGAAGAGGGCTGAAATATTGTGGAAAAAGGAAAAATTGCTTGCTCCTTGGAACAAGCAATTTCGTCTCTTTCCGCAATATTTTGACAAGTATAAAATCACAAGGCATGCAAATATTGCGAGAGATTGAATTAGAATGGGTTAAACTTATTGATATCTACAATACTTCTAATGGAAAAAATCTATTCTACTAACATGTTTAAATTATAGAGACCAATATTGTTCTTAGAATTTACCACCGGCACTAACAAGTTTCATCTTCTAAGTCTTCCAAATAATTGTATTCTTTTTGCGTATAATTCATTAATTCATTGAGTTCATTTTGAAAAAAGTGACACCGTTTTGAGGCAAACTCGTTTCTTACTTGACCTTGGAGCGATATCCCATTAATTAACTATAGAGGACAGAAATTGTATTCGACATATACCAACTTGGCTTTTTTCTAAGGCAACAATTTATACTAAATCATTTTAATTCGATTGCGACGAATGCTTGAGCTTATAAAGTCGCTCTCGGACACTCAGTCCTGATAGTTCCGGGTCCCTGAGAGAGTGGCCGTGGCTTAAAGCGGCTGCTACGGTTAGTTACATAGTAAAATTGATATTCGTCTCAGTCAAAAACCATTTTAAACCGCTCACTAACATAATTGAAAATATAAGCGTCTGATTGGTCCCTGAAGAGATAGGAAACTATAGAACTTGTATGCATATTTTATTAAAGGGAGGAAATAAATATCTCTAATTTTGTTCATTCAACTTGTCAATTTCACGATGTCATTTACTGTAGCTTACCCGATTTTTTAAAGCTGGGTTGACTGGGCCAAGCAATAATGGGTTTTTGCCTATAAACATAACACGATGTCGATGGGGCCTGAACCACGGACATTTAGGCCATGAGTCGATTGCATATACAACAAGACCATCAACGCAGTCTTTGCCAGTTTTCGACACAATTTTAGTGTCAAACATTTGGCAACTTTTTGGTACGTTTGTCTTCAAATACCTCAATGTAGATATGTGTGACAAGGAATGAGGAAGAAAAAATATAAAGTAAAAATAATTATAACATATAAAGAAGGAAGGTAAGCCAAATCTCGAGCTCGCAACCTCAAGAAATGACAACGGATCGCTTTACCGTATTTTGAAATTTCAATTTAGTATGCATTTCTTCGTGAAAGGATCGCATCTTGTCAATAATACCACAAAAGATATGAAAAATAAATTAAAATGTTCGAGTCACGGTGATATATCAAACCGCTCTATTTGATGTCGTAAATTTACTGAAGTTGGTTTTTGATAATGTTCATATGGTTTATTCGCAACCAGTCCACATAATGTAATCATAAAAGCTATTTCGTTTGATTTAGCGAAAAGAGACCATACTTGAATTTTGTAAAGCCAAAGAAAATGGGCAATGTCTGATGCCCGCTTGCAGGCTACTGCTTGGCTCAAACGGTAAAAACAAATTGAATCCGAGTTCAGATAAGCCGGACTTGAACCCGAGATGATCTCGACTTCATGACCATTTGCCATAACGGTTTTGAACCCGGGCTCAGACAAGCCTAGGTTTGAGCTATAGCTTGTATTGTTGTGAATTCTTTTCTCGTTAATGGCTCGTGTCAATGCGAAAATTGTCCGCTAAAACGTATCAGATCGCACGTGTATTGGAAACCAAGTTAATTTGACAATAGGAAATACATGTAGTTACGTTTTTCTACGAAAGGAACAAGAACTTTTACTCTTACATGTAGTTTAAATGTTTTAGTTACCAATACAACGATAATTTGTATTAGTTTCATATCTTTTCGTCGAACAATACGCGTGATTGTTTGAAAATCAGGCTTTTATCATTTGAATTATTACCTTATTTGACAAGAAATTATGAATTATTATTTCCCCGGGTGGAAAAAATTCTAACCAAGCATTATCATAACTCTAAATTGATAACCAAGTTTTAAGACTGCGATTTAATTATTTATGACAGTATATGCAGTTTAAGCAATCTCGTCAGAATATATTCTTATAATTCTTTTCTATTCACTAATAGCAATATTTTACCGACACTTAATTTTGAAATTCAGTATTGAATAATTTCATAATTAAATCAACTTTACATTACCAATACATTATTCAGGAATTATTCATATATAAATATAAAAGTCGGGCTCAACCAAACCACCTAAGGAGTAGGTTTGGCTGAACCCGGGATTTAAACGGTTAAATCGATACCGTTAATCAGGGTGCAAGCCAACTGAGGCTCCATTGAGAAAGAGACTTGTCTTGGCCAAAACCGGGGCTCAGCAAGTGAGTGCTTCCGTTATCCGTTATAATCCCGGGCTTAAACGTAGCCTGCAAGCGGGCATGACAGTCTAGCCGGGCTCATGTTTATGCCCGGAGCACATAAAGCATTTACTGTTGAATAAACTTGTTAACTTGAAATAAGTTCAACACGAAATGTTTCAATTCAAGGAATAAATACAGATTTTCAGGATGTTTCGCAATTAATAAATATCCCATGTTATAAAATTATCTGTTTAAGATGGTCAGATCAGCTTACGTCAATGTCCAAAACTCTTGCATGCGAAGTCAAATAGTTAAGACTATTCTACGTCTTTTTCTTATTTTTATCTTTTTTTTATCACAATTTTCTGCAATTCCAGAAATGTGAGATTCACGGTCAAAAGTTCAGATTTTACGACAACAATATCAACAATGCACATTTAAAGATTAAATCAAAGGGTGTTGCCGGACATCGTTAAACATGCTTAAGAACCAGTTTTTATACATTTGTACTTGATTAGCGATTCAATTGTTTGGTGTTTGGTCAAATTTATGGCCGCTCGGCCCCTAAAGATTTTACTGTTATTTCTCTTTGACCTGGGTCAATTCGTTTGACCAGTGCTTTAATGTTGTTTTTAATATATATAATAAAAATAAAACGACAAATGTTAAGAGCTCTTCATGGACAATAAAACGCAGATAAAGCATTTACGGTGTTGAAAGACTGCATTTGGTGTCCTTGTTGCAAATGGCGAGTTTATTTGCAGTCGATGGGGGGCGCATGCGCACTTATAACATTTCAGATCATTAAAAATATTTTCGACAAAGAAGAATTCAATACGTATAATACATTCATATTCATAATTAACATTTGCTTTTTTTTATATTGAACTATCATTATGCAAACGATTTAATTTCTCTCTTCAAAATCGAAATCGCGCCTATGCCTGTTTGGTCTTATCATTTTTGTGATTTTCAGCGTTTTGAGTGGTTTGAGCGAGTGTTTGGAAAGAATGGATGGAGCGCTGAGTGAGTGATTTAGAATGGGTTTTTTTTATCAGAATGACAGACAATTTCACGGTGTCACCAACTGTGCTTATACTAGTTCAATTGGGCTTATTTGCACTTTTTCTTTTTGTTAGTGGAGATCGAATAAGCTCATCTACATTCTTAATTTGGATCCAATGATTTGTTACATCATTAAGTAAAATTATAATGCTTCATCTTAATCGGAAACTTAAATCAAAACTTTGTTTATAATTCAATATAAAATGCAGAGGTGATTTATTAGTAGACAAATTAAATTTAGTGTGTGAACGATTACTAAATGACACTTAAACATTAATGAGACTACATGGATGTAATATCTATCTAAAGATTGTTTTAGATATTCTAGTTTGAGTGAATGACCAAAGGTCAATTTTTGTCTTTACACGATTTAAACATTATTTCAGTCATATCGCGACAGCTGGAGCACCTAACAATGGATTCCCGGTATTGCTCACAGCAGTACTACCATCACATACTTTCCTAGCCTCCAGCTGCTATTCCACACAGGTCCGCACTCATCGACTCATTGTTGGGAGACAAATAGTCGGAAAGGACGAGTGCCGACGTCGGGGATCGAACCCGGGACCTCCATAATGACGGTCCGATGCGCTACCAACTGCGCAATGACGGCGGCAAGTGTGAAGAATTCTGAAACATTCATTCGTCTACGAGTATCATTGGATAAAAGCTCAAAAATAGAGTATGTTTGTCGAACAAAAAAGAGTTTTGAACAAAATGGCAACAAAACCTATACGCAATAATTCACCCGAATACATTGATATATTGCTACCAGTCTCCCGACAGCTGTTTAACTTCGAAGGCTTAAATACAGCCAGAAAGACTTATCAGCAAGATTGTCTTCCAGAGAAAACCTCATCAAGAAAGTACCTTGGTATCGTGTAGCTTTGTTCGATCATATTTAAGAGTATGATATTATTTGACTCGTATTTAAATCATTCGGAAATATATCTTGGGTATAAACCATATTTAATTAGTATACATCGATTGGCAAACAAGTTCTTACAACTTAGATTAATTTTCTGTCGATTCTTCTTCTCGAGGAATGCTCAACTACTCACGCCCCGTTTGTGGGCCTGTGAAAGAAATAGATCGAAAGCCCCTCCCGCAGGAAACGAACCTGGGATCAATTGATCTCGAAACCCAGGTTCTAACTCGCGAACACAACAATCTATCTGATTTTATTGAAATGTCCATGTGTATTCGAATAAATGACACAATAAAGCCTTACGAAAAAGACGTAACTACATATGTGTGACCCGTCACCATCCGGGAATACTGTAATATGAATTATTGAAAAAAAGAGATTTGATCCAGCATAGGTCAACCAAAAGTCGCATTTCAAAATTTCTTTCATTGGAAGGATAGATTGATTATTCTAGATTCAGAAAATAAGTAAATTGAGAAACGTTTCGAACCTTGTCAGTCTGCGCATACCGCGCAGTCTGACAAGGGTCGGCGCTTTACGCACTACCAAGAAGGTCCCTTTTATCGTAACGGGTCACATATTTGTTTTGCGAGCTTTGTAACGTTGTTAACCAGAAGTTTGAATAATCTGTATAAATGGTGTACATGTCTGATCTTCCAACGACGGTATTATTTATTTTGTATCTACGGCGTTTTCTCCGTCGGTTAAGAAATATTGTCATCTTTTGAAAACCTTGATTTTGAAATACAGATTCTGCATGTTTTTAAGAAAGTCGCAAAATTAATACTCCAAAAGGTAGGCCCTATCACCGTTTCTGATTTGGGTATACGCAAAAACGCGGACATGAATTCTCAAATTCGATTACAAAAGAGCCGAATTTCACAACAATTTCCATTTGGCAGCGTTACAGAGTTTTTGCATTTTATTGAATTTGAACTAATTTTTGTAGACGATGTTTATGGCTTGCCTGCAGCCTATGGTAATTGCTTTTTTATGTAATCAAGCGATGTTGCACAGGTTTTATGGGACCGCAGGTAAAAAGGAAGATCGTGGTTTGAGTCTCTTTTACTTTATTTTTATGTCAATGCGTTTGTGCAATGAATTATTCTGTTATTTAGTTGAGGCCTATCTAGCTATGTTTTTTCCGATTATTTCTATAAAGCTAAATTTTCAACCCCGCCGTCGTCCCATGAATACACTCTTATATATCTATTGAACAGTAAGTATATTCAACGAAAGGGAGGTAATAGAATACCGACGATTTCGTTCAAATTGAACGAAATCATCGATATTCAATTATCCCCCTTTGATATCATTCAAAATCTCGATTTTTACACTCATTAAATGAAACTCCAAAATAAATCCCACTATAAATTTCACTAAATTCCTTACAATTAATCAAAAATACCAACTCAATCATATGAGAAGAAAGAGAATTCTAATGTCAATCAAAAATTCAAGATTAAAATCATCCTTTGATATTGCTGGGATAGAACAAAAGGCTTTAGTTGGTTGGTTTTTTTCATATCAAACTTTATCATACTTCAACGAAAAAATCGCACAGAAAATTTAATGCCTCGTTAAAAAGCATTTTTATTCTCGGGTGAAGAAGTTTGATTCAAATTTTCCACCAGAAAACACGCAAAAAGAAAATAAAACCTGTCATACCGTCTGTTTGAATTTTATTTCGTCTGCTTTGTGAATTTCAAGACGAAATGTTTAGCATCATGGCCCGATTCCAGTGAAATATAAATAAACATGGAAACGCGGGAAAGTTGTCTATTTGTAAGTTTATATCAATAAATTTCTCAAAGATATCCTTTTTCTCTCGCTTCTTTCATTTTGATTTTGAATCATAACAAAAAAAGTCCTAAGAAGGTGAATGTAATGGGACGTCTGATTGGTAATCGCAATCGCGAATTGTATCCAATCAACATATTGTCCGCTTAGTATTTCAACAGATATCGATTTTTAATTGGCGATAATTTTTTCTTACTGGTTCAGTAGTGTAAGCCAATCGAATTAAATGTTACTTAGTATGTACTATTCAAATTATGAATTTATAGCGCCAAGGAATTCTAAATGAAACTTTTGAAAGAAGACATTACAATGGGATAGGAGACAATTATTGCGTTCTGAACTTAGAAACTAAACGTGGATAAAGAACAATCCTTCCCGCCATGCATTTGTATACTATGTTTTGTTTCTTTGCATTGTATGGTAAAGGTTCCAAAACCTGCAATAAATCGCCACATGCTTCGTTTATTTTTTCTTAAACGGCGCATTGAATGCTGCTGTTTTTATGCCGAAATAAAATGGTTCTGTTAAATACCCCTTCAAGTTTTTGTTTGCATTTTTCATGGCCTGTTAATTTCCTATGAGAAAAAGGCGGATTGTAATTTCATGTTTTTGCCGGGAACACACATAGTTTTATGCAGTTTACCGGTTTATTTTCGACAAGGAGGGTGAGCAACCTTGTATTGAGCGCCCGTTGATTTGACGCCCACAAGATGGCCGCTTATGAGAGTGGTCGCTTATTCTTCTATTAATCGACAGATGAGTTAGTATATAAAACAGCAGGATTCGTCTCACTTACCCAATCAAAATAGATCTCAGCACCATATACATGTAAACAAGTTACAGAAAATTTATTGATGATACATTACCGAAAGTGTTTATTCAAAGTAGGTAATTATTTAAGAAAGCTTAGCATAAATTTCACCCAGCTTTCTTGGGACTATGCTATATACACGCGCACTTAAAGAGACAAAAAGAGATGTCTTCTGTAGTCGACCAAATCTGGTAACAACAGGTTGGATCAATCTACAGTTACTAGAATTTGATCGCCCACCGACTATTTAGCTTTTATTTATGATTCCATGCTAACATTAAAAATAAATATGTCTCCCCGAACGAAAGTAGGTTTTCCGACCTTCATTAAGGAACCGGGAATGTTTCGTTTTGATTTAAATGCACGACCTTTTTAAGTTTTTTTTTTGCTTATTATTCATTCCGGTATTTGAAGAATAATCAATCATTTTCTGAATAAAGTTATTATCCAATGAATGAAAATGATTTACGAAATCCATTGATGATTTGTCATCTCTTCCTGTAAACTTAATTGAAGATTATGACTTATCTTTAAAAAGATAGATGAATAAAATGCAAGTCCGTTCATAAACTCGCTAGACTGCCATCGAACTTAAGCTTTTCATTCTTGAATAAAATCTATTGCTTCGAGTTAACGCCATCCCTTTCTCGATGAGGAACTTACTCTGTAACCTATGAAAAGAAGACCCGATTTTAGACAGGTCTAATTTGACAGATGTTGTAGTCCTCGATTCTTTACATGGAAAATGAACGATTCACTTATTTCGCCTTTTTCGTGTCAGTCTTTTCCATAGCTTTTTGGTTGGGAAGCCGTAAACTTTGGTATACTGAGATGGTGCATGTATACGTAAAAGCGACAGCAGAATCGAGTTTCATGTACCTTCAAACTCAGAGGATAAATTTTGATTTCAATTGAGGTTTTACGTCGCTTTCAACAATCTCTCAGTTATATCGCGACGACTGGAGCACCTAACGATGGATTCGTGGTATTTCTCACACCAGTACTACCACCACATCCCTTTCCTAGCCTCCAGTTGCTATTCCACATAGATTTACGATTATCTACCCATTGGTGGAAGACAAATGTCGGAAAGGATAAGTGCCGCGGCCGGGGATCAGAGGATAAAGCATGGTAACGTTTACTATATATATGAAAAAAGAAAATTTATTTGAAGCTTTCTTATAGATATACAAGTGAGGGCGAGTAATCAAAGGTCAATTTTGTCTATACCTGTATAGACAAAATTGACCTTTGATCACTCACTCAAAGGTCGTGTTCCTGACTTCCTACAAAACCAAACGACACGATTATGTCAGTGCCGATTCACGTCTGCTGTAGGCGTGTGCAGACGATTGAATCAGACGACAGGTATTCTAAAACAAAAGATCAAAAACAGCATGACAAATGTATTACTGGGTAAAAATAACAAGCTTGTCAGCTGCAACAATCTGATGTGCGTTCGGGATGACGAGTTGTGTATGGACGCTTTCCTTTTAAAACTCGCTTTTCGCTGTCTGACATCTAGTGTAATGAAGCGCTCGCGAGCGCCCCTTTCTTGATTCATGCCGCCGATGTTCTTTGCTGAGTAACGTTCATTGTATGATTTTATTTCTTGGGGACCTGTGTACAGAAACTTGTTTCTGAATCCGATTTTGCCATGTATGTAAAGCTTCTTATACGAGACAGTGCGTGACATTTCCAACAATTTAACATGTGCACTAACCAAAGCTTCTGGCCAGCCTGTGCATCCGCACAGTCTGACCAGAGTTTTCATTGTGTACTATATAGGTAGATAAGGTCTTAATTCCTCTCCTTGCGGTCAGCATATATTATTATTGCATTGTGTCGTTGCCTACGTTGCTTTAAGTAATTACCTCTCACAATTGTGAAATTTGTTGGAAATGTCACGCACAGGCTCATATTATAACCTATATACCATAAGTCAGATTGCTTGTCCTGAATTTGAAATCGCAAAGCCCTCTTGTCTATAAAAACATGTGAGTCTGTCTGTGATATTTCCAACAATTTCATATAAGCGCACCATTAAAACTTGGATCAGCTTGTGCATTTCACAGTTCGGTTCGAATGAATATTTTTCCCCTGCTTCTACGAGTATTAAAAACTATTTTCGGTACGAAGCCCAAGAATTTCTTTCATGCAATTCGAATTTCTCTATTTTTGAGAATTAGACAAACAAGTAGCGTACTTAGTAAAACATCGACTTTGCAATTATTCGAAGAAGTATTTTTCCCATCTTTCAAATGTCAAAGCTTAATTATTTCGAGGCAATAAGTCTTTACGCGGAATGTGCAGACGGAATGCGGTGTATTTTTAGTGCAGCATTTTCACGGAAATGAATTTCGTCTTCAAAACTTTTGTTTATTGGGTTTTCTCAAATAAGATACGCCGTCAATGCCTAATATACCACGGACCTATTTTCGTTCGGTATTTCAGCTCATTACACTAATGATCTTGAGTAAGGATCTATTAATTAATGATTTTAAGACACAAATTGATGCAACTAATTTTTATTTATTTCGAATAAGGGTTCAACAAAATTGATATTTCATACTTTGAAAAGTTCTTGACATAAATTGGCATTTTTAGCAGGAAAATACGAATTCCTTATCTTTCAATTCACACCAAATACTGTCATATTTATCTGATTTTGTTCTCGTGCATAATATAAATTCAAGGAAAAGATATGGGTAAATCCGTGAAGATAACAAATGATAGTGTTTTATTGAAATTGTGTCAAAAGTCAAATTTATTTTTTTATTGAAAGTGGAAAATATTTTATAAGTAAAAAAAAAGTTCACCATGCTGTTTCCTATACTGTGATGCCAAATTGTAAATTTTCTCTCCATTTTTGTCAATAGCTTCAAGCGCGTATGACTTCTACATTTTTAATCGTATAGTTTTTTACATCAAACCGCAAAAATCCGGCCGTAAACTCAGCCGTACCGTATGATACGTTATTCGGGGACCAGCATGATAAGAAACAGCTTGTATAACAACCCAACTGACAGAAATGAAGATAAAGGATTTTATTTCTTTTCGCTTCCGTGCGGTTCCATCTTTCTCCGGCCATTATTTCATAGAGAAAATATATCATGTCTTATCTTTGATTTTTTTGTTTATAGGTGAAAGTGAATTGTTTTCGTACAAAAGAGATTATCTTTCATACAATTTGCTAATCAAACGTACATAACTAAGAAAGTATGAATGCTCTTGTATTAAGTTAAAACCATCATGAATTGACAATACACATGTATATTGCATTCGTATTTGTTAGTGAGAGGCAGAATGTTTAAATACATCGTCTAGAAAATGCACTGCGAACAGATTCATATTTTGTTCTCTTTTGTCCGCTTTATTTTCATTTAGTGTAGGTATGTAAGGACATTGGCTGTATCAGATAAAACTAAGTGACATTAACGACGTAACATACAATACGGAATAAAAACGTCAACCTCAAACAGCGAATTAATGAAATCTCTAACAAGTTCGGTGGCCATTAAAGTCAATTTTGATAGAATACCAGTGACACTTTGATCCAAATTATCTATCCCGTCAAACCTCGCGCCACACAGGAAGTGACATCAGGTGAAATGTTTTTATGAGCGGTCAGTTTTTCCTTCTTGATGGCTGGCCAAGATAAGATACAATCTTTTTAAATTTTCTTCATTTAAATCGTTTTAACTTTTTGTGATTATAATTCTAGTCAATTTTCAAAAGTTAAAGATATGCCTACTATTGACTGGGGTGAGCTACTTGTGTCAGCCTGAACTTCTCGGTAAGTCTTCGATGAATGGCCAAAACGCATGCACTATAAGCGTGTTTGACTCTCAATTATGAGGTCCCGGGTAAGATTCCCGGCAGCGACGTTTTTTCTCTAACCAATGGTAAACCTAAGTACGAGGAGCAGGTGGAGGCCGAGCATTTCCGAGGCTGAAGTTGGGATTCCATAGTTAGGTGTTCCAGATGCCTAGATATGACTGCAATAATGTTGAAATTTCGCGTTTCACCTCATTCTTCTATATCAAGGTAGTGGGCCCATAAAAGTTCCTCAACATTTCGGAAGTTATGATCTTTCGCAATGTTAACCGAGGTTTCCTAATGTAATCATTAGGAAACCTCGGTTAAAACTGTTAAAGTTTATGACTTCCGAAACGTTGCGGAATTTCTACAGGTCCACTACCTTAACAAATCGTCTTAAGTAACTGTGACGTCAATTTCGAACCAACTGATCGAATGGTGTCTCTCTTAAACATTATTACATAAATTCCTGAATGCCAACTTACAAGCGTTGTTAAAGTTACTACATTAATTTCACACATGTACTCTATACCGGTTCTAAATGTTAATTTCCGCATACGCATTAATTATGGAGAAAGCGCATTACAGTAACCGAACAAAAGTGTCATTCAATTAAAGCTATCCTGCTAACAGCGGATTGTGTGCACCTATAATTTATCACCATTAAATCCCAGGGAACCCAGCGCGACCCCCGACAAATGCTCGAATTTATGACCACCCTCCACAATGCGCAACCCGTCGAAACCTGACATTAAAAGAAAATTAAACCTTTTATTTAGAGTCATGTGACCCAGAATCGAAATTGCACCCTTCGTGGTGAATATGCACATTTTGCAGTTCCGTAATTCATTTTTGTCCTGTGGTACATTTTAACTTACGAAGAAATCATTTACAGTTATTAACATAGTTCAATTGAACTCATCCTGATGAAAACCTTTCTTGGTGGAGCAAAGCGATCCAAATATCATGCCAACACTCACTCAAACCATTAAAAACGCTCCAAATTCGTACAAGAACAATTCGAAATTTTCTCAAAAACGATCGACATTTCTTTCAAATCGATAAAATCTTTCCACAATTTCATGTCTTTTGTGGGGTTTAAAGCGTCTTATTAGTCCATGAAGACACATGGATAGAAAAATAAGCAGAATTCTTTAAAGGGAGGTAATAAATGTCGCTAATTTCGTCCAATTTTGACGAAATTATTGATATTGTATTACTTCCCTTAAATTTCATTCAAAAACTCGCTCATTCAGTTTCATTCCTATTTTATTCCAAAATCATTCATGATTATTATCAATTTCACAATGTTGTTAGCTGTACGGATCCAAACAGGGTCTAGTGGTTATATGGTAAATGCGCTCGGCTTTTCATTTGAAGGCTGCGGGTTCGAGCATTGTCGTTACCGGGGTGTATTTATTGGCATATACACTTATCGATAGCTGGCCTAAATCATTCAACTGTAACGCAGGGTCTTATATACTCAAATGAAAAAACACGTTGATTTTCTAAATGGTTTTGGGGGTTCTGGTATTTTATTGCAATGTCATATATTCGAAGTACACGTAGTGCATATTTTACCTTATTTGATAAAAATGTACCATAAAGAATGTTTTCTGAAGTTAGCAGGTCGGTAGATTATAAACAGCAGACAATTTTGATGGGTTTGGCTGGATAGCAGAGAAGCAAACGAAACTATCAAAATCGCAGATTATGACATGATTGTTTAACCCTTTCCTGTTTTATAAAATTTTGGACCTGTCCAAATTCGAAGGTTTTGCAGACGAAAATTTAAAGTGGATTTAATTTGAAAAATAACCATTCTGTAGGGTAGAAAATAGTGTGGAAAAAGAAGAAATTGCTTGTCAGAAGCAATTTCTTCTTTTTTCACAATGTTTTCTCAATCATGAAATAACAGCCTCGTAAAAAGCAGGGATTAAACAGCCAAGGGTTAAATTCATCAATTTATCTGATTTTCAAGGAAAGAACTGTTTATTTTCCGGCTTGGCCATTCAGAAGCGTCATGACAGGTGTGTCGGCCATGATTATAGTCTATTATCTCGCCGACTTTAATCGAAATAAAATTGTAATAAAACTGTGATTGAGTACCCGGATTTAATTTCTCAGGGGTGTAAATTTATTCCCATTCTAGACGATAATACCATATGCCGTTTCGTTTAGCATTTAAACCCTGCCAAGTATGAAGTTTATTATACGGACTTAAATCCCTTCCATTTTTCCGTTACGTATCTTATTCAGCTTCTAAAGATAATAACTTTTTAAAATCAACTCCTAAAATAAAGAATTATGTCAAGAAAATTGAAAAGGGCCATCTATAAAACTTTAGGCCAACACTTTAAAGCAATGTTCACTTATCAATGGCCATTCGCGTACATACGCAATTAACAACGAAAGGGTCGTTTAAGCATCTATGATTTCAAAAACATAAGAGTTTGCCATAATAATCTCAGATTTTTAATAAACACAGTTTTTGGAGAGTCAAAATCTTCGATGCTCCCCTTTTTTACTCATTCCCTTTTCCCGTTAAGTATAGACCGTCCTAATTGATTAACAAGAGCACCGTCTGTCGGCTGGTGTGTTCTTGATAGTGCGTAAAAAATCTTAGTCGAAAAAAGCCACATTTCGCATTAAATGCATCTAGAACTATGTCTTTTGAAAGTCTAAGGTACTCTTTTGATAGTGAACTCGTGTGACAAATTTGAGATGAATGCCTTTGGTAGAATCAGAGATATCACAAAGTCAAAGTGTTTCTCAGGAATACAACAACTACGACGACGACAACAACGACGACGACGTCACCAAGCCTACAGCAATAAATCGGGTTTTCGAGATATTGCTGAATCTACATTCATCAGTTAAAAAGTCCAGAGCTACAGAGAGAGGGGGTATTTTGGATTACAAATTTAAATATTTCATTAGTCCTTGCTCAAACCCTCATGGGTACTATTTTGAATTGTCTCGACGAGACAATTCAAATGAGAACCCACATAGTGTTTCACGGAGAAATAACGAATTTAGAATGGAGTTAGCCCCCTTATTTGTACCTCTGACAAGTCCTTACATTTTTCCTGATTTATTTAATGTTTGTCTTATGCGTCTGCCGAAAATGTAAAATTCTCAAAGTTTGTAGAGTTTAAATGAAACAGGCACTGCATCTTGTCTTTAGGCTATTTGTTCAACTGAAAGGTTTATTCTGAATGTTGAAACTAACAAAGTGTCAACCCTTATCGTTTATTACCATCGATTCTGAAAGGCTTATCACGTATTTGCTTTCCAAACGACAATGTTATATAGGGCCAGGGGCGATCAAAAATCTCGTGACAGTTGAAAAAATGGATACGTTAGAATTATCATAAAATCAAATGTGAAGTAAGCATTGCAAAAAATAAAACAACACAATTTTTGCAAAAAATAAAACAACAAATAATAATAATAATAATAATAATAATAATAATAATAATAATAATAATAATAATAATAATAATAATAATAATAATGATAATAATAATAATAATAATTATTATAATAATAATAATAATAAAATAATAATAATTCGAAGAGATGAAACTTTGGTAAAAAGAAAAGACGGAACGTATTTCATCCTAAAACAAGTTTTGATCTAGGTTTAACTATTTTATTATGATTTGTTTTTCTGCAAGAGTAGAAGAGTAGAAATTGTGGACCGAGAAAAACACGAAAAACTAAACTGATATTAAAGTGTCAAACCTGTTGCTATGACAAACTTTTGGCGTTAAAACCCCACATTTCAATCTTTCCGCAATATTTCGGACAAACCTTGACATGACAAGCCCATTAAAACGTCGGAAAGAATAAAGTTATTCCGCATGATTGTGCGCCTAATCCGCTCAACTACTTGTTCGCGTTTTTTTGCGTCTTAAATGACCCTCTTTTTTTTCGAACTTTGAATAAATTTCAATCGACAGAGTATTTTCCTTTGGACAGAATTGTCGATTTTTTCCATATCTTGGCTATGTCTGAGCATAACATAAGGGGGGGGGGCACATGCCCATTTTCAAACACTTTTCAAATATTGTCAATTTGCGACCAAAATGCCGCAAACACAGCTTAGATAAAGCTGTATTTAAGGCATTTTGGACACTCACTTACGATTTTTATCTTAATCATGCGGAGTTTTTCCAGGAAAGCCCCTGCAATCGCCCTTTTTGCGTGACGGATCACATCTTATTTTGACTCTACAAAGCGCCACAAGTTTTAATAATTCCCAAATCACTTCCATCTACCTAATTGATGAAGACAAATTGATGAGTTTAAATACAGATTTTATAGTTTATTGCTCCTGTAAGACGAATGAATGCTGCATTTTCAAGTCTTTTTAAGTCCAATTAAACTTCAAAATAAATTTTCATTGAATATTTGATAAGCGCAACATGGAGGGGTGCGTATAGTGAGTATGAAATGTTGATCGTTTTGAACGATTTCGAAACGCTTTCAAATGATTTTGGAGCGTTTTTGATAGATTTGAGTGAGTGTTTGGAATGAATGAATGGAGCGATGAGTAATCGATTTAGTATGACTTTGATCGGAGTGATTTTCAATTTCACGACACTTCTAACTGTTCTATAGTTCATATATGTGATCCGTCACGCGAAAAGGGACCATCTTGGTAGTTGGTAATGTAACGACCCTAGTCAGACTATGCGGATTGCGCAGACTGACTAAGGTCGAATCTTTTCGCACTGTGCTTATTTTCTGAATCTAGAATTAATAATCTACCTTTCAGTGAAATAATTTTTGAAATGCAACCTCTAGTTGCTGGACCCAATCTCTTTTACAGATATCTATTGTAAAGGGTTCCCAGATGGTCCCTTTTCGCGTGACGGGTCACATATCAGTTTTACGGAGTTGTCAGAAGGGTTTTTTTTGCGGGACGGGTCACACAAATATATCTTCTTAATTACTGCAGTAGAATCAATTATTGCTGAAAATGTGTCAATATCAAAATACCATCATTCATTTTAAATATCGCAGATCTAATTTTGAAACAAATGACTTCCCGTCTAAAGGTGAAGCTTTATTGAAGTTCCTTTATTCCAGTTGCACTTATTTTTTTCAATAATCAGCAAAAATCTTGTATTTCGAGAAGCACGATCATCAACCCTTTGGTGAGAGACAAATAGACGGAAATAATGAGTGCCGCCGTCCGAGATCGAACCCGGGATCTCTAGATTGACAGTCCGGCGCACTTCAAACTGCGCTATGACGTCGGCTCTTAAATCGTCGAATGAATTTCCCTATCGAAATCTTTTTTTATTGATCTTTTTTTCATGGAGGTCTGAAACAAAATGACATTTTAGACACTTTTGAACTACTTTTTGCGCATGTATACAAAATATGTTAATTGGTGCTAACTTAATGAAAATTAATATATTTGCTTATTTTCTTGTTTCTTTCGGCATAACTATTCCTCAACAACCGATTGCATTCCCAGGTAGCATGAAAAATAAATAATTAATGAATCAAAATGACGTCAAATAAGATTTAGGAATTTATTTATAACCGTGCAGGTCAGGAGGAAAGTGGATTTTGTCTATGAGATAAGCCATGATTTACACAGTCGTAAATTAGATGTCTTCTTTATAATATTTCAACCTTTCTTTTAAAATATAGCTCTTTTGGATCAAGGTAGTGGACCCGTAATAGTTCCGCAACGTTTCGGCAGAAATGAACTTTAACAGTGTTAACTGAGGTTTCCTGATGAATTTCATTAGGAAACCTCGGTCAACATTGTGAAAGAGCATGCGTTCCGAAATGTTGCGGAACTATTACGGGTCCACTACCTTAAGAAGGAAATATATTCATTGCGTTCTGGATAGCAAATCGCTATTGAGTGGTTCCATCTTCAGACACGCGAGAGATACGTTTGAATGAGAAAAGCACGGTACCTTTAATAAGCGGTTGCGAACGATTCTTTATCCTGAACGTCGCGCTCGTTGCTTAGACCAAGACCAACAAGCCTAGCTATAATAATAATACTACTAATAATATCTTTATTTATAGAAGGTAACATGTTAAGACATATATATATATAAAGCAAATCTTATTTTCAACATGACCTTCTTATTACACGATCTTGAATAAAGGTTAAAATCTATAAGGCAAATGTTTCTCGGATAGTTTAACTAAAACATGTCGCACAAAACTGTCGCAAGTGCCTATATAAATTTAGGCACTAACGACAGTTTTGAACTAAACCCTATATTTGTATAAATCGAGCAGCCCCCCCCCCCCCCCCAAAAAAAAAAACCTTAAAACACGTAGGTTTCCAAGACGTTATGAATTTATCGTACGTAGGTGATCAATGTCGCATATGCAGCTTATTTCAGACTGTAGGTACGGCGTTTTGGTCCTCCCCTATCGAAAGTAAAGATGAACTATAGTTGCAATGCTATGATTATTAACTGAAAATATATCCCTCGCCCCGACTAATAATAAGTTTTCTATCTTACGCTAAATGGAATTAATATGTCACCATTCGAATTTCTTTCGCAAGCTGTTAAAGAAAAAAAATATATACATATATAAAAATATGAAAAATCGATGGATAAATAAGACTACCAGAAAAAAAATTCACTGCTCTAATTTTTTTTTTATATATTCGTTTTATATCATTAAAATCATCAGCTCTGAAATAGTTTGTTTATTTACATTCATTTTCAGTTTCACCAACGGGTTTTTAAATGCATCTGTAGCTATGATTCCTAATTAAATACAAGATTGTATCCTGAGTGGATCAAAGCATGAGTTATCTAGGGGAACATGTTAGGCTTATCATTAGATCTTATGCAAACTCGTTATCAAACGACAATATTGTATAGTCGTGTAAATCGGGGGGGGGGGGAAGAAAGATTTAAAAGGAAACGTATCTAAGAAATGTTGATTTCATGAATGTACTATTTTAAATCATTGTTAGTTTATCAACATAATCATAAAAAAGACAGCTTAAATAACTGCCTTTTTCTTGTTTTCATACAGTATTGGGGAAAAAAATCTTAGTAAAATTTTTGTAAACATAAAATGCAGTGTAAATGTTTCAAAAACTTTACGAAGCAAAAGGAATTCTATACTGTTAATATTAATTTAGCAATATTTTTTGTCAAAAAGAGAATCAATATTACATCGACTTTCTACCAAAACCTCGTACCTGCAGCTTTAAACAAGCTGTAGTTTCGAGATTTTAGCAGAATACCGACGATAATTAACATCTCTTTTTAAAACATGTGCAGTAGGTACTCATTGAAGTCGTCTTGAAATGATTTAAACGAGAACCCACAACATAACGTTAACAGACCAAAATCATGATTTTTCTTTCATTATTTTCATCTTAGTGGAGAATCTATTAATATTCGAAACCGTCACTAAGAAAGCAACTATCTGAAAAACTCCTTTAACCTTATATTTGAAAACAAAATAATTTTCTGAACAGGTCAACAAGCGTTGGTGCGAAATATATCGTCGTTTTTCTTCACAAACCCCTTAACTACAGCTTATTTTAACGGGGTTTTAGAACAAAATCGACGATGTTTCGAAATCAAATTTTGGATGCCGATAAATTTGGAACCTTTTTTCGATTTCAGAAATAGCCCTTTTTAATTGACGAATCTTGAAAATAGGAGAGAAAAATGTATACTTACAGCCACTTGATTCCACTTGTTGAATGAATCCATATACATATCGTC
The DNA here is from genome assembly GCA_948146395.1 of Fragum whitleyi. Classification (NCBI taxonomy): domain Eukaryota; kingdom Metazoa; phylum Mollusca; class Bivalvia; order Cardiida; family Cardiidae; genus Fragum; species Fragum whitleyi. The sequence goes on along the minus strand of OX411557.1, from coordinate 37,386,909 downwards.
AATAAAGTAATCCAACAAGAACAATATTTTCGTATTTCCATCTTGTTACGAACAATGGTAAATGAATCCACTAAATAAAGTCACCTTTTCCCTTCACACGTCACTTGACATGTGTTTTCTTGTATGGCCACTGGTCCAATGATACAAACTCACGTACACATGTATATACAATTTATATATTTATCATATCTTATTTGTTGTTCTATATTAATAATGAATATTGAAATAAAGGTTTTCTTGCACAAATATCAAAATATTGTTGAAAATAATAAAGTTAGAAATTCAAAAAATCGATTTTATTTCATATATTTTTTTTTTCTAAATATTGCATAATAGCACACATATCACAGAAATATCGAATGTTCATTCCAATCAATCAAAATCAAATAATCGATTTTGATGTGTAACTTACTTTCCTTGTAAATTTCTCTAGAAACTTTGAAATTTCAATCCAGTACCATACACAGTTCAATTTTCATTCAGTTAACCGAACTGAACCCGAGTTTCAAATCACCGCACTTTCACATTTGCACGCGCCTTCAATAAATCCACGCTAATTTGATATATTATTTCTTCCTGAGGAAATAAGATTCAATTGTCAATTTAAAACACTACCTCAGATTTTTTTTCTAAGTTCGTGAACAAATTAGAAAAAGATGATAGTAAAATCCGTCGAATGTCAGAAAATGCAGGATTTTATTCCTCGACCTTTTTTATAACGTGTTTATGCAATCTAGTGCAGCTGGTGATATTATGAACTTGAAAAATCTGTTTCACTGACTTTTATTATGGAGTCAACCTAGTTTAACTTATTAAATTATAAAACTTGAACAAAAAATAAATAATTTCACACTATCCCGTAGCCATGCGTCTTGGTCGAGCATATGTGTCATAAAAACCCGAATCGACATATGGCCCTCACAGTATATCGACAGACCGACCTGAACGGCGAATCAAAGGCGAATTCTGGCAATAAAAATTCACGCCTAGTTTCCAATTATCCAATTCACTTTCATTGTAGTTCAGAATTTTTACTTACACTACGAATTCGTTAAAAATGTTTTTGGTGTTAATTTTCGTGCCTTCGAAGTGCGAGCTTGAATGGCGTTAATTTTTCAATTATTCAATTTTCGACAGCTTTACGTTTCGTTGCTTGTCGAAACACTTGTGCTTTCTGTTTAAAATAAGAATAAACATTATTCTTTCATGTCGGATGTTGAGGTTTTATATATGAATAAAGTTTTCTTTAAAAGAGGAAAAGTAGCTATTTTCTAAAAATATTTTGTCTAATTCTTGTTTCGCAACGTCATATTAGAATAAAGATCTGTCCCATTTCTACAAAGTTTTCTTCTAATACCCTATCTCTATTTTTTGACAATTTTAATAAAGTTGCACATATGTCAGTCCAGAAAACAGTAGAATCAACACTTTGGAAATGATTTTTTCACGCCACTTCTTGATATCTACTAACTCCAACGCTACAGTCTCGAATCCACGTCAAAATTCGATCCTAGAACATAATCCAAACACCGTAACCGATCCCAAACGTCTTTTATTGTAACAGGCTCTTAAGAGCTATCAATCCTTTGAATTCAGACCTCGAAATTAATCGCCGTATTTTACTTTGCGTAATTCTGTCGTAATATAGAGTCATTTAACAAACAAATAATACAAATCCCCATCGTTTCGCGTTAAGATGCTAGCCGACGAATCGTGGAGTGGTGTTTTTGTCCAATTTTTCTCTCTCATCCAACAGGTGTTTGTAAAATTCTTCGATGACTCTTCTTCCTCTACAATGCAAACATGAAAAGTTAATAATTCCATTAATTCTGTCCTGCGTTCAGGATGAAAAAAATGATGCAAACTGTTTGCAAATTTAAAGCCCTGCTTTGCACGTACAAAGCGGGGAATAATTTGCAAAAAAATGCACCGTTTTTTTCATAATAAAGACATGGCTGATTTATCCTTCTAGATATTTCAACCAGTATGTCCTAAATTTTTTCGTCACAAATCTAAAGTGGAAAACATGCAGTGTATGCTAAGATAAGAATGCACGTCTATGATGGCTGATCTTAGTCTATACATTCTGACAAAACTATATCTTCGCAAGGAATACGCTATGAATATAATGAAAATTTCTGCGGACGTCTGCGAAATATCAAAAATAGTTGTTTTCTGAGTAGAAAACATTGTGGTAAAAACATAATAGGATGCATTTTTTAATTTCACCACAGAATTTTCTAAGCCTTTTTCTTGAGGAGAAGTGTGTGTGTGTGGGGGGGGGGGAAGGGGATAAAGGCGATTATGTGGTAAAACACGAAATGAGAATATCGTCGGTTTAAGGTAGTGGACCCGTTATAGCTCTGCAACATTTCGGAGGTCGTGGTGTTTGACAATTTTGACCGAGATTTCCTAATGAAATCATTAGGAACCATAGGCTAACACCGTTAAAGCTCATTACTTCCGAAACGTTGCGGAACTTTTATAAGTCCACTCCCTTTATGGTAAAACCCCGCGGCTACATATTCGTTCAAGCTGTATTAATGAATTTTTTTACAATATATACCCACACGAACTGTACTTTATACGAAACATTGAGCATCGAAAAAAAAAAAAAAAAAAAAAAAAAAAAAATACCCTACTATCTACATGATCGTAAAGACATTATTTTCAACTATTGATCTTTAAATCATTTGAACAATCTAAATTACATGAGCAATTTCACCCACTATTGTTTCTAAATTATCAAATTATCCCACTCAAAACGTCAGCATAAATTCGACCGATCACATTTGAATGAGTTTTCTCACCTGATACAACTTAAGTGCATGTACGTATCTAGAACACATTTGAATAGTGGACCCGTAATAATTCCGCAATGTTTCGGAACTCATTCTCTTTCATAAAGTTAACCGAGAGTTTCTTATGATATCATAAGGAAACTTCGGGTTTACTATTCAAATGATTTCCGAAAGATTGCGAAACTACAACGGGTCCACAATCTTGAATTAAGAAAATATAGAAAAAAAAAACGTTCCCCCCAACAGATAAAATGTTTTTTTTTTTTTTGATAAAAATATCAATAATATCTGTAAAAACTCTGTGTTGTTGGTACACATTGGAACCATCTCGACGAGAAGATTCAAATGAGTACTAACAGCATAGGGTTTTATTGAGAAATAAAGATTTTAGACTGACTATCCCCCCTCTGAATGAGCACATACGGAATGTCAGATGTATTTGAATCATAAAATGCTGAACTCTTAAAAAAAGGGGCAACATTCATTTTTCTATAAAATCAAAACCTTGAATTTCAATATTACAGACCTTTTCTTGATTGGCTTTACAATGTCTCGGTTTTTTCCAATACAAGCTGTTTTTCTTGTTCTTGAATTTCAACACATTATTATGGGACCTTTCATTTACAGAATAAGACCATGTTGCTTTAAGCAAATACTCTTGATACTTTAATTAAAGAAGTGCTGATGCTGATACAATAATATACAATAATGTCTTACTTTTCCAATCTGATATTTTGATTGGCTTTAACGAATAAAAGAAGTCATCTTGTGTACTTATGGAAAAACGGTGTTGTTTTAAACGAATACCCATGAATTAAACTCTGGATTAAGATAATTTAATCCGATAAAATTTGTTAATACAGACACTTCAAATGTATTGACATGCTTTTGGTCGGCCTTTTTAAACTAAGTTCATGTAAATGTAAACTGGGTCGAAGTGATTTTTTTTACATTTGAAACTGCTTTTAAGTTTATTTTTAAAACAAAGAATGAAAAAAGAAAGAAAAACAATAAAAACAAACAAACAACAACAACAACAACAACAAAAAAGGCTCGAAACACTCGTGACGATATTAAATATAGTTGATTTATGATTAAACTACAATAATTTCATTTCATTAGTGTCTATCAGCATTCGTGCGTTCTGATTGGCTGAAAAGTTGTCTTTATTCCAAAATGAAAACAATTTTGAGTACGCTGCTGTAATCTAAGCTTCCGCAAAAAGTAGTTCTGTAAGAAATCTGATTCTTGATTGACAAATCATCACTTTTTTGTTTCATGATATTAAATCATATGATATGAAGATAATATTTGTTGATTTTAGAGGTTTAAAAACTAAAAAAAAAAAACAACACCTAATCACACTCATGTACGAATCTGCATCCCGTATTCATACCATATGATTAGGTTTTTAGTATCATTCCTCAATGAAATCAACAAATACTCTCTTCAAGTCTTAAATGTATCGTTGTTTAAGCTTGAAATTAGCTTATATTGTAACGTATTCTCTTCCCATCTACGATGTCGAGAACGGAATTTACAACGTATTCGAAACAGGTTAAACCTACGGCCATTCATAAAAATTGCGAATTAAAATCTCATCAAAAAAGGGAACAAATAAGGCATTATTTATTGTCTCGGACTGTATTCAGTGACAAAAGATATCAGATATGACTACGCTTAACTGATTTTTTTTATTAGATTTTTAGTAGTAGGAAAATGTGATTAAATGTGATTAAATTCAAAGCGCTGAAAGTACTGGATATGAATTAACGATGAAACGAAGCACAGCGGCTTACATTTAAAGTGTGTTTTGCTGTTAGGAGTCAGGCATGCAATGAAAAGAATTCGGGTAAAACAGAAAACATGTTTGTAACATTACAAAACATTACACAATATAATACAACACAACACAACACAATAAAGCATAACATAACATAACATTGCTGTACCAGAAAATGAGTTAAAGTGAGTGAATCAGATGCCACAAAATGAGTGAAATGTCTTCAACAATAAATCTTCTTTACAAAAAGATGTTGGTAAAGAATTTTTTTGAGGAGTGCATCCTCATAAATTATGACTCACGCATAGGGATGAATTTGCTTATCAACAGAACTGCAGTTAAAGATATTGTTTTACGCATCATTAACAATAAAGGCTATCTACGACTGCGCTCGGAATGTGGTACATGGTGCTCTTTTTGAGACTCAATCATACTGTTATCATATAAAAGAAAGAAGGAAAGAAAAAGAGTAGAAAGGGAAAGAACGAGAGAGAGGGGGGGGGTAAGAGAGAGAAAGGGAGAGAGAGAGAGAGAGACAGGGAGGGATAGAGAGTGGAAGGGAGAGAGAGAGAGCGAGGGAGAGAGAGAGAGGGAGAGAGAGAGAGAGAGAGAGAGAGAGAGAGGGGGGGGAGAGAGAGAGAGAGAGAGAGAGAGAGAGAGAGAGAGAGAGAGAGAGAGAGAGAGAGAGAGGGAGAGAGAGAGAGAGAGAGAGAGAGATGGGAAGAAGGAAAGAAAGACAGAAAAAATAGTAAAGAAAGACAGAGAAAGAAAAGAAAAGAAAAAAAAGACTGTCGAACAAGATGAGATAATGATGTACATTGCCGCTTTTTTCCCTGTGCTATGATGGCATTCTTTAGATAGCGAAACAAAGTTTCGTTTAAATCATAACCCAAGTGCTTTCAAATTCCATTTCGTAGAAATCGTAACTCAAGCTTTTCCAACCTGTAACAGGGAAACAAAGTATATATCAAATTGTTTTAAATTCTTATTTCGAGAACCCGGCTCAGGCATTTCTCAAAGATATGAAATGAAACTCATGAAATTTCACAATGTTGACCGAGGTTTCCTAATGAAAGTCATTAGGAAACCTCAGTTAACAATGTTAAAGTTCAATACTTCCGAAACGTTGTGGAACTAGTACGGGTCCAATACCTTAAATTAATTTTCTGCAAACAATTTTTGACAGAGATCGTACTTATAAAATTTGATGATGATGTTCATCAAGAGGGTCAAATTAGAGAAAAAAAAAAATGATAAAAAAATCCGCAATATGTTGTAGGATGTCAGTTCAAAAAGATAAAATTAAATGACGCAGAAACATTTTATCTAAAAGTGCAGAATCGTGGTGGGTAAGAGGTTGGTACCCACTCATTCATAAAATAAGCCACGAGTCTTTGATTGGTGGCATTTGATATTCCGCAATTCTATGACACGCATAAAACAAATTCATTCATTCATTCATTCATTCATTCATTCATTCATTCATTCATTCATTCATTCATTCATTCATTCATTCATTCATTCATTCATAAACGAAACGAACCGATTGTTCACTGAGATGTAATAAAGACGCGTCAATGTTTCATTAAGAATAATTGTATCATGTGTCACCGAATGAATTATAGCGATATAAATTTTAATAGAGCGATTAGCATCTTTGAAAAGGTGAAAGCGCATTTTTTAAAAAGATTGGGTCCTTTGCGTACATATTCGTCATGCAACAAGACTCGAATTTTACCTCACGCGATAGCTAGTTGTGGGTCATGGGCAATTATTTCATAATCCAGGTTTTTTTCATATAAAGGTTATCATATATATTTTATATACTTTAACATTGTTACAGGTAACTGAGGTTTCCTAATCATTAGGAAACATCGGTTAACATTGTGAAAGATTATGTGGTCCGAAATGTTGCGGGGTGAAGTTGACAATCATTGCCATCAAAAACTTACTTAACCACTCATTCAGCGCTACATTTAGCCGTTCCAAACACTCACTCAAACCATTCACAAACGCTCCGAAACCATCCAAAATCACTTTTAAAACGATCAAAACGATCCACATTTCGTAAAATCGACCAAATCTGACCGCAATTTTATTGGCTTGTTTGGATTTTAAGGGGTCTGATTGGTCCATGAAGACACACAAGTACAAAAGGGCGTATATTCTAATAAAGGGAGGTAAAAATATCGCTAATTTATGATGAAACTAGCGATGAAGTATTATTTCCCTTGAATTTAACTCAAAACTGACTCATCGCATTCATTCAATTTAGTTCTAAAATTGATCATCTTGTTACAAAAGGACGATTATTATCCGCACAGTCTGATCTGAGTCTTCATTATGCGTCATGTAGATAGCTTTTAAATCAATTTTTCGTGTATTTTTCGTATTCTTACTGCATCTGTCCAGCCAACTCTAAGCGTTTGTTGAAAAAAAATGGAGTTTGGAACATTGTGAAATTGACAATCGGTCCGATCAAAACCATTCTAAATCGCTCAATCAGCGCTCCATTCATTCAACAACGAAAATAAAAAACGCCAGAAAAAATCGTATATTTCAATGACTAAATTGAATCTTTTTTAAAGCGTATGCTGGATTCGTGAAGGCACAGAACGCTATTCATTTTTTCAACCTGCGTGTATATTCTATTAAAGGGAGGTAATAAATATCACTAATTTGTTCATTTTGAACAAAATTAGTGAATAATGTTGATCCCCCTTTAATTTCATTCAAAACTTACTCATCACACTCATTCAATTTCAATCCTAGATCATTCCAATATCATTCATCTTGTCAATTTCACGACGTTGTTAACTGCACACACGTGTGCCTTCTTTACTTTTAAATTTACACGTGATCAAATTTTAATAAATTAACCGTTACGACATGCCAATTTCTAATTGTAATGAATTGCACTTAAAAAAATATTCTAAATGTTCTTACTTGAAATGGATAGCACTTAAATTCCAAGGAACAAATTCCCCAAGCTCACGTAAACTCCAAATTATCCGACAGAAGACAGAATAAGTTATACAACGCGTCGAATCTCTGTAAACACATGAAAAATTATAGTCTTAATACGTTTTCCATACACCCCTAGTCGTTTCTTAATAACACTGCACTGTGAACGCTTTTACAATTGAATAAATACTGCGGCTAATACATTTTTGGGGTCCAATGAATTCCTGAAAACTTTGACAGCGTAATTGTCACTGTTCGTTAACTTTGAATATCTATCGTTCGTAACCATGTAACGATAAAAACTTCCCATCGGAAGTGGGAAAAAAAAGTATTGAACCTTTCCAGTCTGTAAGTGCATTTCATCGTTTCGTTTTCGGATGGATACATTTTACATATCATTTCCAAAATATCAACATTTTTACATCGGCTCTCAAACCTCTTAAGAGATTTTGTATAACTTTTACTATCGTTTTGGTAAAAAGGTACTATTGCCAAATATTATTGCCAAAATGTCCGCGGCAAAAACCCGTCCGCCGTGTACACACATACAAAGTGGCGTAACGGCCATTTCTTAAACATTCGCAAGCGTATAAGTACTACACTTTAACCATTCCTAAAATTTACAAGCGTTTGAGAAATTGTACCCTACTTTGTACGTGAGTAGACGTACAAAGCAGGGTTTCATTTCTTAAACGTTTTGGCGGTCTTGATTACAGGGCTAGTTGGTTAAAGACGTTTTCGTACATAGTTTATTTCGATATTGAAGCGAAAATATTTAGAAAACTGATACGGTTCACATTAATTTACATACGAAAAGTTGGGTCATAAACAATCGGTTTGCCCCTCCCCTAGTTTTGTGAGACTCCCGAGGGGTGCTGCTCTCACACCGCGCGGAATAGAACGACAGAAATGTGATAGTCCGTCTTTTAACTCATTGCAAGGTGACACAATTTCATTCTTATGAATAAATGATACGTAGTTAGTGTTTTGTATGAAAAAAAATATCTTACCCGGTTGGTGGATTGATAATTGTCGAGGCTCTGTCGAGATATTTTTTCATTCAATATACTAAGTGTGTATTATATTTATCTTATAACTTCTATTTGCCTTGTTTTCGTCGATGTTTCTCACAGAAATGCAATTTTCTAAAAATCACCGCATTATGCCATTGTTCTCAAAAAAATCCACATGATATCATAAAAAATATCATATGGGATGTTATCACCTTGATATTTGTATAGTTATAAGATAGAATGGGAAAAAGAATCATGACGAAAAATATGTTTGTAAACATGCACAAGTTTGGCGACAACGACGAAACAAAAGCAAACAAGTGTCTTTTTAATCATCATCATGTTGGTACAATCGTTTGTTTATATTACCAAAAACGAATATCAAAGACTGGAAGTACTGAAATGCATTTTGCTGACATACTTATATCCTCATTTAGTATGGTTGACACGCCCAACAAAAAGCGTACGTGTTCATTTAACCAAGGGTTGATGTTCTACCTTTGCCTTTTGGTCTCGAATTATCGCCTTTCTCTTGCTTATAAAATTCACAGTAGATAGTTCGAGAAACTCAGTCTGTAAAGCAGAATTTATGTGAGTGGTGCATTTCCGTCAATCTATCGTCGCTACCGTAGCATATGCCCGTAAGAGCGACGCCCCCAGAAGACGGTTAGTTGATACGGGGGATAGTGCAAGGATGCGTGGCGAAATCAAGCTTAGATACACCATGGTTCTTAAACGTGCCCGATGTAAAGCGCCGTTACACGGGAGCATGGTTTATTTATCATTCGAAAGAAAATTGCTTTGTTAGTGTGACAGCCCGCGAATCGAACCCACTATATCCGACTTTGAAGTCCAGTGCTCTGCCGACTGAGCTAATTGGGCTTTCTAAATATTTCTTCAATAATCGTCGATTTTAATTAAGGTTTATGAGGTTTTAGAAATTAACCGATGACACGTTACAAAGATTAGCTCATCTATAGTTTCGCCCTGCATTCCTAAACCATTCCCAGTAAGAACTAACTTTAAGCCAAAGTAACATCGTGCAATTGGTATTTGCCCCGATCAAAACCGTTCTATATCGCTCACTCAGTGCTCCATTCATTCATTTCAAGCACTCACTCAAACCACTTAAAACGCTCCAAACATGATGATTCAAAACCACTACATTTAAAATAATGCATGATATTTTTATTCATAAACAAGAAAAGTTATATTTCCAAAAATGAATTTGGGCACTTGTACCATTTTATAAGTAAATTTTTCCCATTTATGGAATTTCTTTTCTGCAATATTTTACCATCCTTTCTTCAAGTTCAAAGAAAATTGAAATAACGGTTGGAATTCTTTCAGTTTAGATTAGGATTAAATTGTTGGTTCGTATGATTTGGGTAAGACAGCCATTATAACATTGTGACGTCTTTTGCGTAGGTTTTCCTTGATAGCAGATCATATAAATTTATAAGTGGTTATGGCGTAGATAAGTTTCCGGTTCGTCCTGAAAACGTTTGTCAACAACCTGAATATTATTCGGAAAGGAAAAAGATAGTAGAACTGAATACTACTTTAAATTGGTATTTTGCGATCGTGCTAAGTTAGATGTACAAGGGTTTGTTTACATTTGTTTCATATTAAGTTCTGGCTATTAAAAGAAGTCCCAACTTCGAAATGTTTGGCTTATTTCGTGCTCAAAGACCCCACCTTTTCTTTTTCACACTAAGTTATGACTAATTAAATTACCCCCAAAATCGAAATAATTCTAATTCAATTATAAGGTAGATTTTGCGTCATAAAAGAAAAATCTGGTATAAAAAACTGACATCTATTTTGACAGATCTTCACAAAACTTCATACATACTCGCCAATTAGGGTACAACAATTAACACCTGGCCGTTTGACAATAATTGGTCAATCCCATCGACGCAAGTGATCGGTCCGTATACATTTTTAATCCTTTTATCGCATTAACACCTCTTACACAAATAGTTAAATAGATTGGTATCGTTTTAAAGATTTCGCTGTTGTACCCTTAATTCTCCGAGAAAAGATGAAATCTGGTGGATACCCTTAAGTTTTTAGTCAGCCCCATTAGATTATTCGTTATACCAACGGACCCTAAAATAATTGAAGGACGATCGCATGGGTTCGATTCCCAGAACCAATAACAAACTACACGTAGTTGTCTTTAGGATGAGACGTTCAACCAGGGACTCTCAATATACAGTATATAATATGTATATTTAGGACCCATGGTTAAACCGAGCATTACGGTGCTTTACACCGAGCACGTGAAAGAACCATGGCGGATCTCAGCAGTAGTTTTGTAATGTGTCCTTGCGCTATCCCCATGTAACAACTAACCGTTTTCTTTGGGTCTCATTCATATGGGCATTTCCTACGGTATCGACGATAAATAAAACATAAAATAGTCACTACCAGAGAAAAACTGGTATTTATTTAAATGATAAATGCGAAACAAGTACTGGTTAATGAGATGAATAGGATATCTTTTTTTTCAGTTGAATTCAACTTTTTATAATCAAAAGAGGTATTAAACCAAAGCGACGGCATATTAAGTGTGATATGGTTATTAGTTGCATGTCTCAATGAATTAAAAAAAACTTCTATTCATTTCTTATAATTTGATATTATAAAGCCGAACACTGTACCAAATATGCCGATTTCAGCCATTTGTATTTTGGAACTGCTTTTGCGTTAAAGAACACATAGGCTGTGTGTACTAAATTTTGTACATGAATATTTGGAGCTATACTGGCCCCACTGTCGACTATCATAGTAAATCATCGTTCTTGGAATACGTGACTAAAATAACCTTGCGTATTTTTTCTCCAAATTCACGCACAGGGTCTAATGTTTAGGTTAAACATCATTTAACACGGGGTAAATAGAGGGTAACTTTTAATTGGGATAGAAGAAAGCGAATATCACACCTTGTTGCGAGCCCATCAAATAAACTATGTAACACTTGCTTTTAAAGCAAAATATTGCTGTATTTATTTTTACCCTTTTGGTCCGGAGTAATCACGGTAATACACTTTTGCGAACCAATCAAATAAACAGTGTAACACTTGCTTTAGAAGCCAGATAATTTGCTGTATTAATTTGAACCCTTTTTTGTCCCAAGCCAGGTCTTTCGGAACATCGCTCGGCTTTTTCCGTAAAGTACCTCGGAGTGTGGTAATTTTGGGTCATTGTTTTTGTATTTTCGGCTTTTGGTGGTACTTCGGTTATTTAATACGCTTGACGAAAAACACACCTTGTTTATCCTTTCCGATCGTCTGTGGATATCTTTTAGGCATATTACAATTTGATGAAAAAAACGCAGTAAGACACTGCGTTTTGTTATCAATTTAGAGTATTCCCACTTTTATTATTTCGTTGATTTTGTTTTTGTGCAACTACATCCTTAACGCAATGGTTGATAATTGTGATGTCATATAAACCCGCGTGCGAAATGACGCTCTTTCAAGGCTGCGCCCTAATATTCCCGAGGTCTATTCCGTAGAATCGCCGAGGGCTCCAGAATGAAGTCAGATATGTCCTATAAGCTAATAGTCAGAAAGTGTCTTTCTGACCTCTTGTTTCGCCTCAGCGTTTTGGTCAGCGTTCTTAGAACGTTTCAAACTTTCAGATTTTTTTTTAGCTTTCTAGAACAATTAACACGTGATGGGCGTGTGGGTTACTTATAGCGATTTATTAACGCGTGTAACAGAAGTACAGTTGACATTCATCTCAACCCAAACCATTCTAAATCGCTCACTCACTTTTCCATTCATTCATTTCAAACACTCAAACCAAACGCACCAAAATCATAAAATAAAATAAATTAAGATAAAATCAAAAAGTACATTCAAAATAAATATTGCTAAAAAAATCGCGATTTCACTGACATAAATATAATCATAAGCGTCTGATAAGTTTTAGAAGAAATAGGAAGCTATTTATAGAAATAATGCGATTATTTTATCAAAGGGAGGTGATAAATATAAAATATCAAATATATAAATATGAATTTTGTTCATTCTGAATAAAATTTGCGGTAGTAGATTAGCGCCCTTTTATTTCACTCAAGCATCAATCATCGCACCCATTCAATTACAATTAAAAATAAATTCAAAATCATTCACCTTATAAATTTCACGATGTTGTTAACTGCAGGTACATTAAATTTCATACAAAGTGTATAACGTTTGCATAGTGACGTGTGTCGAGCGAGAGAGGAACGAATCACCAGCGGTCTCCTACCACTCGCGGCGATCGCCGGCTTTGAGTAGCCTTCACACAACGTGGAAATTAAAATGGCCGCCATATTTTGAAAATTTCCCTTTTCTCACTTTCATTTTGAGATTTACAGTTATTTCTTTGCGGATGGTGCACATTTCTTATTATTAAATGCCTGGTCTGCGATCAAGCTGAAAACATTTGCGAAGCGTTACAGAAATGTTACACCGCTTTTCACACAGACAAACAAGAAAATCGAGGTACGGTCAAGACCATCGTTAAATCAACAATGTGAATGATTTTGGAGTGATTTAGGAATGAAATTGAATGAGTAGGATGAGTGAGGTTTGAGTGAAATTAAAGGGAGGTAATCCAATATCGCAAATTTTCAGTATGATTATAATGAGCGATGTACATTGCACCCTCTTTAATAAAATAGACATACATGAATAGATTTTGACGTTTTCACGAACCCGTTATTCGCTTACAAAATTAAATTATCTTAGTTTGATCGCGGATTTTATCTTCCGATTTAAATGTAAATCATTTTTGGAGATTTTTTAGCGTTTTTGAATGGTTTGAGCGAGTGTTTGTAATGAATTACGGAGTGCTGAGTGAGCGATTGAGAATGGTTTTGATCGGAATGACAGTCAATTTCACGATGTTACTAACTGTAATATTTTTACCGTTAATAAACGTTAATTCACACTGAACGCAGGCCTATTTCAGCTTCGCTAAGATTTTGTTTGGCGAAAAATTGTAATTCGTGTGCAGTGTGTGCCCAATAGCGTTGACATAATCATTGCATGGAAAATACTCATCATTATAGGACGAGCTAATAATATGAAATTTGTTGCATGACTGACGAGTATCAAAAAGCATTGAAAATTACATTTTCCTTTAATCTAATTTTTATTCATGAGTGCGAATTGATAGGTTTCGTCTTCCCAAATTTAGGTGAAAAGAGGCTAGCAATCAGGTACCCTCGGCGAATCTACGGAAAAGACGTCGGGAATAATACGGTCACAGCCATGAAAGTGCGCCATTCCGCTCGTGGGTATATGACGTCACAACCATCCAGATGGCGTTGAAGAAAACGAAATCAACGAAAGATTAAAGCTGTGCATATTATAATTTGATTATAAAACGCATTTTTGCATTGAGAAATATAATAATTATTCATATTTCGCGCAAAATCGATAAATCTTTAATTTCGCTAGTGGACAACAAAAGCTATATTTTCAATATTTTTGAAAATATAGCCTTTGCTGCTCACGAAAATGAAAAATAAATCGAACTTACACCGAAACTAACATTTAGTCTTCATATAATAAACATTAAAATATGTCATCTGAAAGTTTACTTACATTGAGAAAAAAATCGCCGAAATTCAGTAAGATAGAAAGATAGAAACAGTTTAATTTTATTACAGGCTTTGTGATTTGTGTTGTGCTAATCCGTCAAACCTGCCAAGTTTTATTAAAGTAATGAAGATTTATTTGTCTGACACGATGCCATTAAATTTTGATACACACGCACCGCGGTAGTTACCTAATTTCACTGGTTTAATGGTGATTTTGATTAAAGAGATTAACTTTGGATAAAACAATGAGTCTGTGCGTGACATTTCCAACAATTTCTAAGTAATACACGTTCACATGACGTCATAACATTGCCCAGTAATAACGTGCAAAATGACGCGATTTAATGAAAACTATTCCAAAATTTTTAAATTTTGTTCTCATTTTTTCATTGAAGAAATAATATATTTATTTATATGTCGCGTAAGATCGATAAATCTTCAATTTCGCCAGTTGACAACAAAAGCTATATTTTTAATATTTTGAAAGTATAGCATGTTGCTCACCAAAATGAAAAATAAATCGAACTTACACCGAAACTAACATTTAGTCTTCATCAAATAAACACGTCATCTGATAGTTTATGCAACTTATATTTAGAAAAGATCGCCGAAATTCAGTAAGATAGAAAGATAAAAACAGTTTAATTTTATTACAGGCTTTGTGATTTGTGTTGTGCTAATCCGTCAAGCCTGCCAAGTTTTATTAAAGTAATGAAGATTTATTTGTCTGACACGATGCCATTAAATTTTGATACACACGCACCGCGGTAGTTACCTAATTTCACTGGTTTAATGGTGATTTTGATTAAAGAGATTAACTTTGGATAAAACAATGAGTCTGTGCGTGACATTTCCAACAATTTCTAAGTAATACACGTTCACATGACGTCATAACATTGCCCAGTAATAACGTGCAAAATGACGCGATTTAATGAAAACTATTCCAAAATTTTTAAATTTTGTTCTCATTTTTTCATTGAAGAAATAAAATATTGATTTATATGTCGCGTAAGATCGATAAATCTTCAATTTCGCCAGTTGACAACAAAAGCTTTATTTTTAATATTTTGAAAGTATAGCATGTTGCTCACCAAAATGAAAAATAAATCGAACTTACACCGAAACTAACAATAAGTCTTCATTTAATAAACACGTCATCTGATAGTTTATGCAACTTATATTTAGAAAAGATCGCCGAAATTCAGTAAGATAGAAAGATAGAAACAGTTTAATTTTATTACAGGCTTTGTGATTTGTGTTGTGCTAATCCGTCAAACCTGCCGAGTTTTATTAAAGTAATGAAGATTTATTTGTCTGACACGATGCTATTAAATTTTGATACACACGCACCGCGGTACTTACCTAATTTCGCAGGTTTAATGGTGGTTTTGAATAAAGAGATTATCTTTGGATTAATCAATGAGTTAAACAAAAGTGAAAGTTAAAGTTGGGCTTTATAGTCTGTTTCTATGCCAGGCATATTCGACCGACTTCACACTTTAACCTCCGATCATCGAATTACAAGTCGGCTCGGTTAACAAACGGCGCATATCGGCAGCCACAACACTTAGACTTACATTCTCACAGGTACCCATTTATACACCTGAGTGGAGAGGAGCAACGTGGAGTTTTTGCTCAGAAAAAATCCCTTGATCTGGTCGGGATTCGACCCCGGGACCTTTCGGACCTAAAGTCACCGTCCTAACCATTAGACCACGGACTCCACCAATGAGTCTGTGCGTGACATTTCCAAAAATTTTACATGTGCGCGAGGCACAAAGTTTGAGCAGCCTTGACAGACACGTAGTGCCAAACAAACATTCGCAGAACACCTAAAGAGGGTTTTAGACCTTTTCTATCTACATAGCGCAAAGCAAAGACTCTGGTCAGACTGTGCAGATGCACAGACTGGCCAGAGACTTTGCTTTGCGCACATGTGCAATTGTTGGAAATGTCATGCACGGGCTCAAACGTATTTGCTAAAAGGTTGGCAAAAGTGAATATTCTGGCAACACAATCATTGACAAAATCGTCCAGGAAAATGATAACTTAATATATACAGTTAAGAACATCTTGAAATTGACACGGTGAATGATTTTCGATTGAATTTGGGATAAAATTGATTCAGTGCAAGAGTTAGTTTGAAATGAAATTGAAGGAAAGTAATACAATTTCGCTAAAGATGAAGAAAATATACGATATTTATTACCTCCCTTTAATAAAGTATACATAAAAGTTAATTAAATATATTTCTTTGTCTTCAGGAACCAATCAGACGCTTCCAAATCGAAACAAATCAGTGAAACCATTGATTTTTTCATTGACCCTAAATATACAGTGGGCCTCCCCTAGCCGGTTCTGCATAATAGACGTCGGGGATTATAAGGGCGAAGCCATGAAAGCGCGCCGTATGGCACATGAACTACATGACCCCAAAAACTCCAACGTTCTCGCTAAAATAGACGTTGAGTAATACAAAATCAATGAAAAATTGAAACTGGCAAATTAGGATTTGCTAACAAACCCAGGTGTTTTCTGCGTATTGTCATTAAATTATTTCATGCCTAAAAGTGTTTTGGGTTAAAGTAGTTTTGGGTCATTTTCCCGGTAATTCGACTTCTGGTGGTAGGCCTAGTTTTGTCAATAGTTAAAAATCTTTCCGTAATGTTGTATTGCTCGGCATGTACACTAACGTGTGAAACGACGCGCTTTTATGGCTGCGCTTTTATTATTATTATTTCCCGAAGAATTTCCGAGGGTTCCCGACTTGTCAGGCGCGCAAGCTATCGGGAACCGTCAACTATTCAACGGAATAAACTTCGGAAATAATAAGGGCACAGTCACGATATCGCGTCATTTTGCACGTGGGTTAACATGCCGTAACATTGCCAACCATTTCGCTCATTCGGAACATCACCATTTCCGTAAACTGCGAGAGACCTCGGATGTATATGAGGCGGAGGGTACGTAAGACATAGGTGCCTTTTGTTGACCGGAAAAAATGTAAGAAAAACTAGTGCTTTGAACAATCGGAGGTGCGTCTTTGGCTTTATATTTTAAGAGTATAATTGAGACGTTGAAGACGAAGTATTCTCAAAAATAAAGATTTTTCAGCCGTTATTCAAGAATCCAAAGATATTTGAATATGGAAATGAAGATTTCTTGAATTTTTTACTTAAATGAGTAGTATTGGCGACGTCGAATGATTTCCTTAAAATTTGGAGGTTTAGCGCCATTTTAACAGACGTCATCGAATTTACCTATGTTTTCCCGTAATATTTAAAAAATCCCCCTATCTGCATTCGAGGTTGATCGTTAGATTGGCCGAGTGGTGTTCCGAATGCCATCTCGCTTAAAATGTCGTTACATAAAACGAAATAAACGAAAGAAAAAAGTGACCAATTCATAGCTTGATAGCAAAACGAAGCGTTTTGCTGCTTTTTGTAATCAATTTATGATATGCCCAAAAAATTTCCACAGACGATCGGAAAGAATTAACAAAAAGTGATTTTCTTAAAGCGTATTAAATTACCAAAGTACCACCAGAATCCGAATTACCTGAAAATAAATGACCAAAAAATCGCTACAATTATACTTTTACGCCCGAGGTACTTTCAATTTTACGGAAAGCGCACGGTAAGCGATCATTCAATTCAAACTGCATTTGAATTGTCGTCTGTAACCATTTTTAATTTGGACCAGTCTAAAGTATGTTCGTCTTGTCATGGTTTACGACAAAAAAGGTCTAAAAACACAATAAAATACCTTCAGTGTGGTGTAAATTCCGTCAATTTTACATCAAAATTGTATTAAAGTTGTGTTCGTAAGATTTAAAACCCTATCATCGTTCAGTTAATTTGTCTAGTTTAATTCGCCGTTGACAGATTTGGTGTAATTAATTTCCACTTATCAGTAAATAAAAATTGGTGCATCTCTAGTTAGTAAATTGTCACCAGAAAAAGAGATCTAGAATACATGTATATCTGTCAAACAAAAAAACAGAATCTTCGTTTCATCCACCCATCCATCCATCCACCCACTCATCCACCCCTCCGTCCGTCCGTCCGTATTTATAGGCATTCAATCTCGCTCTATCCTTGGTTTTCGATTTCGGTGCAAGGTTGTTTCGAGATGCTTTCATATTACTCAATTTATATATATAGAATGGATGATCAAGCAGTCCTTTTATTATAGGGATGAGTGTCTTTTTCACTGCGTTTATTGGGGGTATAAAGTGCAATTGCCTTAGCACATGGCAAATAACGCCCGTAGGGCGTTATAATTAAGCCATGTGCTAAGGCAATTGCATTTTATACCAAAAAAAAAAAAAAAAAAACGCAGTGAAAAAGACACTCGTCCCTTATAATTGCAATCATCTAGAGCGAGGAAACTATTAAAATACTTAGCCAAACATTAAAGCTTCAAGTCTACTTTCTGCGCGTATAAATTGGACAATTTATTTTTAGATCGTGTATTGTTTATCTCGCTATCGAAGTGAAATGTCATGTAGTAAAACAAATGATACACAAATAAAAGACAACATTTAAATTCGTAGAGGTACATATGACAAAAAGCTTGTTTCTGCCAAGTAAGTCTGTATTTTAAAACGAAAAAGGCGTGGTCGGTCTTAGTTGAGAGGGTTGCTCGAAGGTCTTCGTCACTCGCTGTTTTCTAAGTTTATGTCGGCTCAGAATCAGAACTGCATGCTTGTAATCGTAAATTTTCTCGAAAATATATTAATTTATAATAGATTGAATAGAAATGTTGCGTTGATGATCGGGAACTAGGTTAATTCGAGTGCCTACAACACAGGACTTGCAGATCGAATTTCGGGGGTTTCCCGAAAGACCTATTGCATTTTATACAGAAATAAAGTGCAATGGATTTCCCCACGTGATGCGATTTAAACCAATCAGAATTCTTTATTTTGTTGGATTGCAATTATTCCCTTTTGAACGTTCTAAAGGAATGCTTATTCACTCTATTCACTTCATACATGCACATGTTTGTATGGATCTCTGTGTGCGTGTGAGTGTGTGTGGGTGAGTGAGGATGCATTTAGGCGCGTTCGTGCGTGTGTTGGTGTGTACGAATGTGTGCTACTGTTCGATATAATTATTTGTATTATTTTGTTCATTGTTTTCTGTTCAAAGCTCGCCCCTGTGGCGGAGAAATAAAGAATATATATGTGAACATGAAATTTGGCGAATAAGGGAAATAGTTTACTGATCTCGTGACATTTTAATTCTATTCAAGCTATTCACAGTAAATTTTCTGTCATAAACTAATCTTTTTCAGAAAATATAGACTAAGATCAGCCTGCACAGATGTGCAGTCTGAACTTAGCCTACATGTGCACTTTGTGCTTTCTCTTTAATTTGAGGCGAAGTTTGAGCTAGATTCCTTAAAATATTCACCCTTTGGCTATTTTCTAAAACAAGATTTCAATTGTCGAGGCTCTGTCGAGGACATTATCAATTCCCACAACCGAGTTAGATATATTTTTCATGCAATACACTAAGTACGTATGATATCTATCTTATAACCTCCATTTGCCTTGTTTCAACGATATTGCTAATAGAAATGCAAGTTTCTTAAAAAAATAACTGCATTATGTCATTGTTCTAAAAATATCCATGTGATATCATCCGAAATATCTTATAAGGTGTTATTATCACACTAATATTTGATTAGTAATAAGACAAATGAGATTACTGTTTGCTCAGAACTTTTTTCATCGAGGTATGAATGCATTGTTTGATCAATCAGAACGTCCATTTTTGATGCGCACAACTAAAAATCGTGTGGTCTAGAGGTAGAGCACCGGCTTCTTGACCCAAAGTTCCTGAGTTCGATTCCCGGGAGCGGCTATCGATCTTGGTTCATTGGCACACACATTCGGCGTGAGTTCTGATGAATTTTCCAGGAAGCAGAATCGAGAGGGGTTAATCCAAATAGTAAGAACTTATTTCCTAATCGGTGTTAAATGAATAGGATTAAACAAAAATTAACCCAACTAAAAATCAAATTAGGCTCTTTTTAGAATCAAACAGAAATTACATTCAAACATAATGAGTTGTATTGGAAATTTATTCAATATAAATAATTCCACTAATACGGAATATATAGCGACATAGAAAAAAAAAGACGTTTTAGGTGTAGATTTGAGTGAAACCGCCAATATTTGACTACCCAAATAAGGAAGCCTTGCCCCGATGCGAAAAGTAACAAGATAGCAAATGAGCCATATGGATTGACCTTTGACCAATGGTTTCAGATACAAATCGCCCATTGTAAAACAGAAAGGGGAGTTGAGAAAGCAACAATAGACAAACTTGACTCAATTTCTTCCGGGTATTCATACCCCTAAAACCCAGTCATCATCTCAGTTGGGACCGTTTGTAAGACCAGCAGGATCGCAACAAATTAACAGATTGAACCCAATACGGTTAATCACATCGTGAAATTGACATTTATCTCGATGAAAACCATTCGAAATCACTCGCCCCATAATATATATTATCACAAAATATTCCTTGCAAAACAACCACAAGAGCACACTTGCTCGCACGCTCGCTCAAAACTAATACACCCCCGAACAATTACATAAGGAGCATATTCTAATGAACCATATTACTGACAGTTACTCAAACGCGTTAGTGAGATCATTAAAAATATGTAATGTATCTACGAATCAAGATCTTATTGTTTTATAGAGAAGAAAGATTCTTCGAAGTTATTGTGCTTTAAAAATAAATGTGTCATTTTTTAACCACGTTTTATTCGTTTACATGTTCATATGTTCACCCGCCAAAATCAATGTCGCCAAAAGAAAAGCAAGGGGTATATGAATTTATTATCAATGATATATCAAATCCTAGTTTGAAATTGGGATCATAAATATTTCTATACGTTAATAAATTGAACATTAGCTCTGTTGTACGATTACTCTAACCACCTATAAAAGAGAGAAGGTGGGACATTATGGGTAAGAAATGTGTCTAACCCTTATTCGCCTGAATTTGAAATTGATTTAGAACAAAAAGCAAATTTCTGGGACGTTTGTACCCCTTAGCGACAATAACTTAGTAGAAAACAGGCAGTATAGGCTAGGATCAGACTACATGCATATGCATTCTGATCTTAGTTTATACCGCCTGTCAAATCTTAGCTTACAGCCGGAACATGCAATGAAAAGTGTGACAAGAGTTAATGATACTTTAAAGGGCAATAAACAATCATAATTAAGAAAATATCTTTTAACGAAATCAGCATTTAAGATTAAATATGGGTCTAATATAAGCAGTTATCAATTAATAGATAGATCTATACAAATAATATTTTTTTACCATTTTTTGTACTTTTTCTTTCGTGATGATTTGTTAATATTTCCCAAATTGGCGACCAGAATCTTGAAACTTAAGCTTGATTTTCTTAAAGTGACGTCAGTTTGGTCATCCAGATACGACGTATAGCGAATTGTGCTGGTTTACACGGAGTGAACTTGTTACTATAATCGAATCTCTTTACGTCGTATTTAGGGGGACTCTTACGGAAAAACTTCGAGGTACAGATAGTTCGACGAAGAGATACTGTCGATATTCGCATCTGGGAATAGTCAAACCTCGAAATATGAAAACGCGGGAAAATGTTGTAAAGCCCGGAGAGGAGGTAGATTGAACTGAAATCTAAAAAGCGTGAGATAACGGTTGTCCGTTGTCCAGAAGTAAGGACGGTGGCCTTGGAATCGGAAAGTCCCGAGCTCGAATCCCGACCAATACACAGGAAATTTTCTGAGCGAAAAAATTCAATCCACGTTGCTCCTCTTCACCCAGGTGTATAGATGAGGACATATGAGAGGTAGAGGCCAATGTGCTGTGACTGCAGAGGTCGCCAAAGTGTTATCAGCAGACTTGTTACTCGATGATTGTGGATTAAGTGTAAAGTCGTCGAGTGATCCATCGGTTTGAAAACAGACTATAAAATCAACTTAGAATTATTTAGAAAATTGTACCTACAAATAATTGTTTGGTTTAAACCCCTCTCCCCCTCCCCAATGTATTCTATTTTTAACCAGAATCGGTACAAAGCGGACACCACCACACACTACTGTTCGGTTACCAAAGCAAATGGCGATTTACTATTGCTTTCAGAGATCGAGTTTGCTTTGAAAACAAAGCTAATTTGTGACCTTGTTCTTTAGTCAGCACCATTCGAAAACAATAGCACACCTCTTTGGTTGTATCCCGTCCTCCCTCGGTGACGGTGCAAACTATTTGCAAATTATGATCCGCTTAGCACGCTAGTGCACTTACAAAGTGGGGTATAATTTGCAAACAGCTTTGCAGGCAAGTGCACGTGCAAAGAGGAGTATAATTTACAAACAGTTTTCACCGTTTTGTCATCCTGAACATAGGGCAGGATACAACAAGGGAGATGGACGACGAATTTCGTGATCCTTTCGTCTAGAATTGTTAAGGATTTGCGATCGGTGAGCCTCGCAATTGCTTTATATGTTTTGAACAAAACGTTATAAACGTTACTAAGATATTTATGGTATACCGGTTGCGACAGCCCTGTGTTTAGGATGTAAAAACGTTTCGCGAGCGCTTTGAGATGATACCCCGCTTTGCACGTGCACATACGTGCAAAGCGATGTATCATTTCGAAAGCGCTTCGCTAACGGTTTCATCCTGAACGCAGGGCAGATTCGCAAAGCAAAGGACGGGATACTTTCAAAATACAGCCTGAATGAAAATTTAAGGAAGCATATTAACACAATGATTAATAGGGGTAGTAAAATATCCCCTTTAAGTAAACCTCATTTTTTGATAAATCAGCAAATAATCGGCAATTTATCAATACCAACCCTATTTCTTTTGTCAACTTGTCGGTCAGTTTTACGGTACTTAAAGTTTCTTTCAGCCTTTGATCTTGTCGTTTCCATACAGCTATTTTTGTTACTTCAATATTTATAGCCAAGGACAAGTGGTTTTCTAGGACTCTTGTGGGTGATAAGATCCGGATTTCACAAACATCTTTTGTCCCTACCGAAATACCTCTAATTACGGGATATTCGAAACATCGCTCGGACTTTTCCATTAACTGGAAAGTACCTCGGACGTCAGTGTAGTAATTTTGCGTAATTTTTGTTGGACGTTTACGTTCACCAGTGTGACTACGTAGGAAATAATCGAGTCACATGTTAAGTACAGTTCTCTGAAAAAAATCATGCAAACTACAATTTTGCAGTAATTTTGTAGTAATTATAAAGATAATAACTAAATTACATTAATAAAAAGTATACCAGTATTACACCTACATACAGTAAACTTCGTAAATAGCTTCAACAATAACAACAACAACATGAAAGTTCATGATTTGTTAATCTATTTATCGTGTTACATATTGGTTTAGGCTGGTTTACTGCATAACCAAACGAGTATTCTTCTTAAAGATGACAACCGTCTTTCTTAAAGCAACCCTGTGAATTTCGTTTCATCAAAAACTGCAGTATGCGCACAATTTGATCTTAATTTACGTTGTCTTGGTTCACCGAAATCAATTAGTTAGTTAATGGATTAAAACCAGTACAGCGACGCTTAGTCTGTCAGAAAATATGCAGACGCTTTTAATTATCAATTCAATCACTGCTTGGTCGGTTATCCCATGAAACGTCTTTCCCCAAAGTTGCAATCGACTACCGTCGACGAAAGTTTGGAGAAATAAAATGGACACCGAAATGTGAACTTCTTCTTTCCAATGTTTCAGTCGGGTGTTACAGTTAACAACATCTTGAAATTGACAATACAAATGAGTTTGGATTGATTTTGGCATGAAATTGAATGAGTGTGTAAAGCAAGTTTTGGGTGAATTTAACAGGAGGTAATCCAATAACGCAAACCTTGTTCGGGATGAACAAAATTAGCGATATAGATACGCATACACGTTCTATACAAAGCTTCCTATTTCTCCCAGAAACTATGAGACGCTAACAATTTGAATTATGACAGTCAAGTCGCGATTTTTCACTATCAAAAATTATTTTGAAGGACGTTGACAATTCTAAATATTTCAATGACTTTGAGCGTTTTTGAATGTTTTGAGTGAGTGTTTGGGATGAATGAATGGAGCGCTAAGTGAGTGGTTTAGATTGGTTTTGATTGAGGTGAATGCCAAATTCACGATGTAACTTACTGTACGCAAAGACAGGCTCGATGTCAGTTTCGGCGAACTCATAATATCAATCAGATGACGTCGCTTCCCTGCGTTCACTGGATTTCCAAAAGGCGCGTTAGAACGCGTGCTGTTGTGAAAACAAAACGCTACACTTTGCTTACGCTATATTAACAAAACAACTACAATTAGTTAAAACGTGAAATTGACAATTATCTCAATTAAAAAGTTAGATGCTGTCTAATATCCTTCAGAAAGATATCTTATGCATTTGTTGTCAAATTTAGGAGTGCATTGTTATCGTTTTGAATTTTTTTAATGAACGACGTTGACTGATAAAAGGAAGGTACTCGTCATGAAATTTGGCGTTTTTGTTTTCTTTCGAAAAGTTTGCAACCATTGTCTACCACTTAGATATGACACCAGAAAACATTTATCAATGGAATTGGAGTAAAATGCACCACCAGGTAGTTTAATATGAAGATTGAAAGTATGAACATTGAAACATCAAAGGGATAATGCGGCCATTTGGGGTCTGCCAAACATTGAAGATGTTACACTAAACAATAGTGAAACAATTATCTCATAATCTTATAGCATAAGTCTCACTTTTTTGGATAACTCACGTATACGCTGTTAGATCATTTCATTGACACAGTTATTCAAAGAGCGTAATAACCTTCGAGTAATATAAAAAAAAAAAAAAATCAACGGGATATTCGATTCTCGCAAAGTTGGTCACATAATAATTTTTCATATCACAGTTGTACCAACAATCAATGAGTTCCAAGTGCGATTTTCCAAGCCATGTACAGCCATTTAGCCATTCCAGGGATCAATGGTGAGGTGCTCCTACCACCAGGACATGACTATGAAAAATTGTCAAAAGAGGCGCCAAAACCCATTCAGGAAAAAACAATCTAAAAATCATCGAGTGTAAAGGTAAAGAAGAAAGGTTATTTGAATTAAGTGTTTGTATCAATATTCGATGATGTGGGTCGATGATAATAAACATATATTTTCGATTTTTTTCTTGTCGCCAATAATTGATGAAAGACGAAAAGATGCAAGTTACATCTTCAGTTTTTTTTTTAATTTCAATTCGGCGTGGGATTATTTTTTAGTTGATTTTATAACTTTTTTTTTACTTTTGCTACAGTATAGTTTGACAATCTGCAAAAAATATTTGATAACTCGTTAAAAAAACTTTAACACCCCCCCCCCCCCCCCCCCCAAAAAAAAAAAATGTTTTGGGAGTAAATTTGAAGACCTTGCCTTTCCCATTTAAAACAACAAGTAAAGTTAAGAAAATCTTGAAATAAACCAATTGAGTTATCATTGACGGAAATTTAAGGGAGGTAACACAACATCACTTGTCTCGTTCAAGATGAACTATCTTATCGATACCTATACCCCACATTTTAACAAAATATACTGTCAAGCTATTAGAATAGATTTCTGTGTCTTCACAAACCAATCAGACTTTTCCAAATTCAAGCAAGTGAAATCATGGAACTTCTTCTAGATAGCGAATTTATCGTTGTAGTGGTTGCCATTTTTGGAGCGTTTTGAATAGTTTGAGTGAGTGCGATCATTAAAGAGGGATTATGAGAATCACCAATTTCGTCCAGAATAAATCTCCTTGTCCAAATTCTCGATGTTCTTAACTTTACAAAGTACTGTCATTACAGCTAGACTAAGCTACAATTCCGATATTTTACTTACCGACTGACGATAACCCATCAATAACAAATCGCAGCTGTCTACAACAGCAGCAGTAACAGCAGCAATAACAACAGAAACAACAACAACTATACAGCAACAACTATACAACAACAACTATACAACAACAACAATACCTATTGGTGCCTACGCTCGGCCGTTGAGAGGTGGTTGGTAGATAAAATCAAAGTCGAAAAAGGGGCACAATTTTCACAAAATGCATTTAGAGCTATCCTCCTTCATTTTAAAGGTTTCTCTTTTGATGGTGAACATGTGTGCCAAGTTTCAAGTGAATACCTTTAATTCTTTTGTAAATTAAAGCAATATCAAAAGAACGTCATTACGTCACGAAAAAAAATAAATGAAAATGTACTATTTCCTACAGTATAAAGGAATGATATACAGTAAGACTTTTATTATGCGACCAGGAATTGGACCACTAAAAAGCGGTCGTTAAAGGAAATGGTCGCTTAATACACGTTACAGTTAAGATACATGATTTTGATCGAACATTTATAATAACGAAATTCTTAATAATTCTATGCTGTAAAAACCTCATCAAAATCGTCTTATTGAGACGATTCTAGTGAGTTTTAACTGCACAGAGTTCATTAACTATATTTTTGATACCAGTGGATATCTATTTTTTTCCAGGGAGGGGCTTTTGAAAATGGTCGCTTAATAAGAATGACCGCTTAATAGACGTGGTTGCTTGGGCAAGATTGACAGTATATGTTTCTAAAAAAAAAGAAAAAAAAAAAAAACAACCCCAAACAAACAATATCGTTGAAAGAGTACAAACAAGCCCGGACCTTTGGCTTGCGAAGATGAAGTGGTGATAGAAGACATTTTTTCGCCGCAGGATGAAAAACTCGTACTTTAGCCGATCCTGAATAGAAACACGACAAAGTAGTTCTGTGTAGTCTTTAATTTAATAAACCAATTCCTTCTCTAATCTTTTCCTTTAATTTTACTAATCTCCTAAAATATTGCAGTGTATTTTAAAACACTTGAAATTGAATTTCATTCATAAAAAAGACACAGGTTCATTGATCACGACTAAAAACAATTTCACACGAATGATTTTAAGAAATGTCTTTCGTAAGCACCCTTTACATAAAAGAGAATGCAGTCTTTTTTTTATTTGAGAAGTCATTAGACGTTGTCTCATAGGCAATCTCCTGTTGTTTTTTGGCAACTTATAAGCAACCGAAAAAATCCTTTAGATGGATAGAATGAAAAGCCTGAAGGGAAGGAAGCCTTCGAACATAAAAGGCTTCGATGTTTCTATTGTGACATTTTCCTCTATTTGGCATCTTTACAAGCCAAGGTTTCTATCTCCACTATTTTCTTTACGAACGGTCGTAAGGAACATAGTGGAGCTAGAACCCTTGGCATGCGAAGATGCCGATTGAGTGGAATGCGTTTTACGTTACCGCCATTTATATATGAGATTACTTAATCCTCCTTACAATGTTCTTAAACATTCTTAGTAATTAACATATTTTTTAAAGGATTTTTAAAGGGTTCTTTCACCAAATTATCCATAGCGCAGTTGGTAGCGCGTCGGACTTCTAATCCAGGGGTCTATATTCGCACGGGTTCGATCCCGGCCGCGGCACTTATCCTTTCCGACATTTGTCTTCCACCAATGGGTAGATAATCGTAAACCTATGTGGAATAGTAACTGGAGGCTAGGAAAGGGATGTGGTGGTATTACTGGTGTGAGAAATACCAGGAATCCATCGTTAGGTGCTCCAGTCGTCGCGATATAACTGAGAGATTGTTGAAAGCGACGTAAAACCCCAATTCAATTCAATTCACCAAATTATCCAGCGGGATGTGAGCAAATGAACGTTTCATGTATGTGTATGTTGACATATATATTTGACAGATCCATTGGCAATGCTACCCAAGGTTAACGAAAATAGCTTAATTGAAGGTGCGGTCAGGTGTGCGTTTTGAACAGCCATGAACATTACTTCCTGTGAAAAATTGGAAAAACAGTTAAGAACATCGTGAAGTTGACAAGATGAATGATTTAAGAATGGTTTAGGAATTGAATTGAATGAGTGTGTGGAATGAGTTTTGAATGGAATTCAAGGGAGGTAATCCATATCGCTGATTTTGTTCAG
The DNA here is from genome assembly GCA_948146395.1 of Fragum whitleyi. NCBI lineage: Eukaryota > Metazoa > Mollusca > Bivalvia > Cardiida > Cardiidae > Fragum > Fragum whitleyi. The sequence goes on along the minus strand of OX411557.1, from coordinate 37,358,713 downwards.
GATGAACAAAATTAGCGATATTTATTACCTCCATATAATAAAATATGCTCACAGGTTCTATGAATAGCTTTCTGTGTCTTCACGAGCACACCATTAGCTTGCAAAATTCAATAATGTTTGTGAACTTGTGGAATTTATCTTCCGAAATTTATTTTGAATGCAGCTTTTAATGTTATCATTTTTTGGTGATTTTGGGGCGTTTTTTGAAGTGGGTTGAATGAGTGTTCGGAATGAATGAATGAATGTAGCGCTGAGTGAACGATCAAGAATGGTTTTGATAGGAAGGACTGTCAATTTCACGATGTTCTTAACTGTATTCAGACATTTCTGACAGAGCCACACCTTGCACCTGCAGGGTTCCATAACCGGTTGAAAAGTGGAACTTTTGCGGGGTCACAAAACACGATGGTCCACACCTCTTGGTTTGAAAAGAATCGTATACTTTGGTGCTCTTTGTTCAGAGACTTGTATTGATTTACTTATTGCAGATTACCCTTTGAAGCTTTTGGCTGTCAATCAAGTGAAATTAACGACGAAAAATGTGCAAAAAATTACAGTTAACTGTCAGTCAAAATATTCATACTACAATAATAAAACCCTGTTCTATGGGTTTGGGTATTTAGAAGAAGGGGTGAATATAAATCAAAGAACGTTTAGAGAAATTATTTTTGAATATGTTGCAGTCAACGTAAGCATTTTCAAAATCGGCAAAATATACATGTCAAAGTCTCTATGAAAAGCCAAATACAGTTTTGAAAGAATGCGCTCACTTTTTGACTGATTAAACAGGATTCATTTTTAAGCAAGAAAAAAGCACCCTTTATTTTCAAATTGCGTGCAGTAATTGCGTGTTCAAAATGGCATATTCAAAAGCTTTACAAGATCTTCAGAAGATTAATGAAAGGAATTAGGTCTATGAAGAAAATACGTCATGGAATTAGTAAACATGAGTGCTTATCATCGATAGCAAAATTTGTCTTCACAGATTTTTACAGCTTAGTCAAAAACAAAGAAATTCGTGATTTACAGCAATATTCTTCTTTGTGGTTTGACGATTGACACTAAAGCTGTTTGTTATCAATAATACAGTTAACACCATCACGAAATTGACAATATGAATGATTTTGGAATGAAGTTGAATGAGTGAGTGGGGCGAGTTTTAAGTGGAAGTATAGGGAGATAATCCAAAATTGCTAATTTGGTTCAGGATGAACAAAATTAGCGATATTAATTACCTCCCTTTAATGAAATACGCATACAGGTTCATTCAATAGATTTCTATGTCTTCACGAACGCGTAATACGCTTACAAAATTCAAGTATGTCGGTAAAGTCGTGGATTTTTATACCGATTTTTATTTTAAATGCAGTTGTTTATCTAAACATTTTTAGTAATTTTAGGGTATTTTTGAATGGTTTGAGTGAGTGTTTAGAATAAATGAATGGGGCTTTATTGGCCGATTTAGAATGGTTTTGATCAGAATGACGGTCAATTTCACGATGTTCATAACTGTACCAAAACATCGATTCAGATTAATACAAAATCGTGTTGTTTGATAGGATTCAACCAAATCACGCGCGCTTGTGACATATATCGTCTAAATCATAGACTTAATTGATTGACAATATAACAAAATCTGCTGACTAATTGAATAATACTTCTGTCAATGATTTCGCGTTATCTCTCTGAATTTCAATCAAGTGTCTAAGATTGAATTCCAATGAAAGAAAACATTTCAGATATAGTTTAAACAATTATTTTGATTTCTTTATTGAAGAAATTGGACAACAAAATAAAACAAAGTTCAATAATACAACCCAATTACAGAGCGTCGTCAAAATACAAGGTATTCAAATCGTTCGACATAATGTTATCCACTTCGGTAATTATTCTTACTACATTTTTTGTACTTTACAACGTCTGGAATTTATAGGATTCACCTGATGAAGGCGGCTGTACCGCTGAAAGCTATCGTATCAATATAAATATAATATTAACATTAAAAGAAAACTTTTTAATCGTTTACAACGTCTAAATTTTATTATTTCAAAGTTGTGAGTCAATTTGTTATTACATGTTTATGTTTCTATTTATTGTACTGAGAAATTGTAATTATGTTCAGCCTATTCAAGGCAATGAAACGCTTAGTTTTTGCCGAATAAAATATTTGTCTTGACTTGACTTGGTAATCAAATTTGTTGGCTTCTTATCTATATTACACTTGATAAACAGTATGGCAAATCAACGGCTTAAACCCTAGCTGAATTCTAAGATTCGATTCCTGAGTAATTATAAGACTATCTAAATTTGGTATTTAAGTCATTCATATTCGATTATTTGCATTCACATTTGTCGGGGATCATTTAAAATTATCAGTCACATCTTTCGTGGATTGACCTTCCACTGACTGATCATATTGATGGCTCATCGTGAAACAGTTGTAACTTCCAATGGACCTTAGGCTTGTTGTACTAAACATCTTACGATCATTTTTTTTGCGGAAGTCAAAAATTAAAGATGCTTATAAAGTAGTAACTAAATATGGAATTCTGTCATGCATCGTCTCATTGGAATCGTCTTCTAAAGACGATTCCGATGAGATATTGCAAGGCAGAATCTAACCGAATGAATGAAAACACCGGGTACGATTTGTGATATTGACTTGCGATTATTTTCATCGAAAGAAATTTCGTAAAACAGGCCAATGGTCTCTCTATGTTCAGTAAATGTACGTATACATGTAGATAGATGGTTATTGGTAGCTATAAATCTTCCTTTGCCCTTTTTACTTTTTTATCCAAAGAAAGGGAAAGCGATCTGTAAAATATTCTCATTAAATCGGTCAGAAATAAGTCGAATTCCATTGAAATTCTATTTGACTCTGAAAAGTGATCTATATTTTCACGGCTATTTAGGCAGTAAATTAACTCGGACCTTTGAACGTTTACTCCTCTCCTAGGTTGAACAAAATGATTTATGATTCAGTGTTCTCTACGAAGTAAGTTAGGTTGCCTATTTTGGGATTAAAGTGCAGAAGTCGGTTTGTGTATATGCATTGGCGGTGTGGCACATTTTTTCTTTGCATATACATAAGCATATATCTAAGCACTTTCTTCGAATGTTACCATATCGGAATTTTACTTATGTTTTCTTTCTCAAATTATACACTATGAATGTTTTCCATTCTAAATCGCTCCCTCAGTGCTCCATTCACTCATTCAAAACACTCACCCAAACCATTCATTAATGATTCAAAATTACAAACTCAGTACATTCAAAGAAAAATGGCTAGAAAAAAACCCCACGATTGCGCTGACATGATTGACTTTTGTAAGCGTATGATGGGTTCGTGAAAACATATAAAGCCATTCATAGAATTTGTATGCATTTTTTTTATTAAAAGGGGGTAATGAATGTCGCTAAATTTGTTCATCTTGAAAAAATAGCGATATTTGATTACCTTCCTTTAATGCCACTCAAATGTCACAATCGCGCGCAATGAATTCCATTCCGAAACCTTTCTAATATCATTCATCCAGACTAAGGGTTTACACGCAGAGGATATACAAACTTCGTGTACAAAATACAATACCATAGGGTATGTACCATAGGGCATGTCCTTATGTACCATAGGCACATGCAAGTTTGTCAAGACGTCTTCGCAATCAATTTCAATATAGAGGAAAGAACCCAGACGGGTATAATTATTTTTACCCAGGTGGGAGGAGCATTCTGGACGGGTATTATTCAAATTGTTGATAACCGACCCACGTTACCCCAATTAGTAGCGCTAATTTTACGCACCAAGCACGATTCGTAACCGGATATCTTCGTTCTTTCATGTGGCTATAGAGGGTTGACAGCGCAAGTCAAACGGAGAGGGTCGCTTGAAAAATGATTTTCGCAGTATTAATTCTCAAATATTATCTTGTCTTTGAGATCAAAGAATAGTTTTGTAAAGTGAGATAAACGCTGTGATTTGACCGATAAGAAAGCCGCACGCGACGCTTACTTTTTACGAAATTTATCTATCCGCGATCATTCAACATGAAATAGAATTCTATGTATCCTCTAGATTATAGTGCAGACTGAGGAGAAGAAGAAGAAGAAGAAGAAGAAGAAGAAGAAGAAGAAGAAGAAGAAGAAGAAGAAGAAGAAGTAGAAGAAGAAGAAGAAGAAGAAGAAGAAGAAGAAGAAGAAGAAGAAGTAGAAGAAGAAGAAGAAGAAGAAGAAGAAGTAGAAGAAGAAGAAGAAGAAGAAGAAGAAGGAGGAGGAGAAGAAAAAGAAGAAGGGGAAGAAGGAGAAGAAGAAGAAGAATATGTGAATAGATCGCAATTGCTTATTTATTGTATTTACATTTACGACCTGATATCACTAGTAAGAAAATGACATCAACGTGGAAATTTCAATCAAGGTTTCAAATCATTTCAAACCATTCAAAATCACTCGCTAAGAGCTCCTTTCATCCATTCAAATTACTTCAAAACTCTCCGAAATCGTTTGGAATAACACATTTTTCAATCAATTCGTTCATAAATCCATGGTTTCATTGCTGGTGTTGACTTCTAAGCGTGTGATTTGTCTATGAAGACACAACATCAGAAAGAAAACGAGGGAGATATTATAAAAGGGAGGTAAAAGATAATCGCTTATTTCGTCCAATTGGGCGAAATTATCGAGTATGTTTTACCTCCCTTGAAAATCATTCAAAACTCAATCATCACACTCATTCAATTTCATTCCAAAATCATTCACCTTGTCCATTTTACGATGTTATTTATAAACTGTATTCGTGCACTTTATTTTTCACATATTCTGCGTTTAAGAGGCGGTGCGCTCTAAAATAGTCCCTAATTACGATCAAAACGATTCCAAATCACTCACTCAACGCCCCAATCATTCATTCCATCCTATTTAAAAGATCACTAGAAATGGTGAGATTAACAACCCCAAAATTTACGATTTCTAAAATGAATTCTGTATGTATGATGGGTTCGTGAAGGCAAAGAAAGCTATTTATAGAACTTACATGTTTAGATTATAAAAGAGCCATAATAGATATCGCTTATTTTGTTCAACTTGAACAGAATTAGCGATATCGAATTGGTTCCTTTAATTCCACTCATAAATCACTCACAGCACTCATTCAATTTCCAAAAGCATTCAGCTTGTCAATTTCATGATGTTGTTAACTGTAGCTTCCCCAAAACCTCCCCTCGCCGCTCTGCCGGGCCTGCCAAATCATCATTTGAGCCTGTGCGTGACATTTCCAAAAATCTGAAATGTTCTTAAGGTGCAAACATTGGGCAGCGTAGACAGTCATCTACGGTAAATGTTATGTTAGGTGATGGTATACAAGTACTTTGAGACCTTATCTATATACTAAACGCATAGTGAAGACTCTGGTCAGACTGTGCGGATGCACAGGCTGGTTAGAGTTTTTGCTATGTACATATATGAAATTGTTGGAAATCTCACGCACAGGCTCATTTTACTTTGCTTTGCCTAAAAAAATCCACCCAACGGAGTTTAACGTTTTGTCTAAATATAAAAAGTTATATATATAAAAGAGGGATGAAGAGTTCCATTAATCTCAAAACACGCATAGAGAAGCTTGCAATTTGCTACATATATTATTAATTCGAAATTGCAAAGTCATGATTTTATTCCGCGCATAAAAAATACAGAGTTAAAATTAAAATCAGCCCCTATCGTGACAAAAATATGACCTATGACATTGTAATGTCAAAACTACCATCTTAAATCATTTCTGAACAGGTGTTTTAGATAAGCCTTTGAACTTCGTAATAGCTGTAATATTGACGATCAAAATAAATTGATTAGCGCACCACAAAAGAGGCTTTTTAATTAAACGGACTGTAGCTAGTTTAAAATCTAAGCGTTACTCCGTTCGTTTGTGTGGATCCAGATTTTCCTATCGGGGGGTGGGGGCGGGGGGGAGGGGGTCTAAACTGGAAATAATTTTTTTCATACTATTCCTTTAACTAGCCAAATGTCACAGCCATAGTTAGAATAAAGCTGTGCGATCGGTTACGGCATTTTCTCTCCCATGATCAAATATTAAATGTCTGATTTTATATATATATTTTGACGAAATTGTTGAAG